>QXEO01000346.1:4699009-5299009 GCA_007115705.1 Dactylis glomerata | reverse complement strand
TTCTGTCAAACGAATCCTGATTATGGCAATTACAGTAGGAAATAAACTCTGGGGGAAATATGAATGATTCGCAAAGTAAGAAACACATGAGGCAGAAAAGTTAGTCTACCTTCAGATAGGGAACTGCTTGTGCCCGAAACTGTCACAAACTTGGTTCATGAATCTCGATGTCGTCGCAATATTTGGATTCCTTGCAACCGAAAAGGTAAACTATAATTTAAAAATTATAAATTCCAATTCTGCTATTTGTATAACGACTGTGCATCAAACAATTATCAGGATTATGCAATATAAAAATCAAGGAAACTAAGAAATGAAGGAGATATAACAGAGGTGCTCATATGCTGCTCTAGAGCTTAATGCAGATCAACTAATGATACTGACATGTCTCACCTGCACACAACACACATCAGTGATTATTTCCACGATACCTGAGCCGGTTATGAAGATTTGAGTCTGTCTTCAGCCCCACCTATCATGTTATAACCAAACAATTATCAGGATTATGCAATGTAAAAATCAAGGAAACAAAGTAGTGAAAAGGAGACATAACAGAGGTGCTCATATGCTGCTCTGGAGATTAATTCAGATCAACTAATGATAACAGAGGAAGCCCTACTGAATTAAACAACATTTTCTGCTCCTCAAAATATATGAAAAAATGTCCACACATTGTCATGTATATCTCTGGCCTGAATTTTTTAACATAGAGGCTGCAAAGAGAAAATTCTACATCACAGAGTAACAAAATTAAAATGGTACTACCATGAAACATCGTAAATGTGTTTTATCATGGGAAAAATTATAAACCTGATCCATGCCTACCACGACTGTGAATATCTTCTCTGCGGCCTGCAAGGCACGGAGAAGCCTCCATGTGTGGTTGTGTAAATAGAGAAAAGGTGCACCTTAGTAAGTGGGGTTTTATCAGTTCTTTCTATACAGTATCAGGGACTGTGAACTAAGTAACCAGGTAATAAATTTGACCATTCACGGTGATCCCATTTTCCCCACAGTAAGGCAAAATTTATTAGCCTATTTGATTTGAAACATATTTAGTTAAACCAAATATATGTGTATAATTGTGCAGCTGTAAACTAAATCACAACAATAGAACCAAAGACTATTGATGTGTACATGTAAGATTGCAGGAGAAGCAACATTTATTTAAGAAATATTATTGCTGATCCTTCTATTGTGACCTCTTGCTTCCTTTACTTGGTGACATTGTTGCCAAAGAAACACTTTATGAAATAAATTAAACACTGTAGAGAAGGCAAACAAATCTCTAGTAACATTCTGATCTAAGTTAGAGTAGTCTTAAATAGAAATACTGATAAAAATGTTATGAACCTCTATTCTGTTTAATAGGTTATGTAAGAAAGATTGTGTTGCACTGTCTACTGCAAGTAGATCAATAAATTGTAGACTTTGCCATGTTGCTCGTTCTACAACACTGCTTAGTAATTTATATTGCAAAAAATGAAGCCGCGCTGCAATGATTCTTCTTTGCTGAATAAAATTTGCAGGAGGGCAACACAGATAGGTAGCGGTACCAATGAAGTAACTGTAATTGTGAGTACCAAACTTCACAACCAGTAGATGCCTGAATGCAGATGTAGTACTTTTACTCAACCACCAGAGCTCATGTAATATTGTAGCACCAGCAGCAGTCTTAAACAGGGCATGGCATTTTGTATCTCCTCGATCCCACGGAATAATTAAAACGGAATGCCCTGTAGCAGCTCGGCAAACAGATTTGTCCCCTAATACTTTTTCATTGCCTTGAGATTCTTCGTCGCATATTCTGAATTTTGAAGCTTTGCCGGAGCAACAGAGGGATCTTGCTATGTGCTGTTTCGCAAACAATAAGTTTTCTTCATTCAGCATCTGTAAATCACTGTTTGACTATTCCTTTGTCAAACTGAATACACCAACAGTACTAACAGTAGGTTTCTCAGCACTGAATGTTTGCTTGCTGAAGCACTTCGAAGCCTGAAGATTTCCATGTTCCTTTTCTTCATCTGTCAGCTGCTCGGAAGTACCAGTGAACACATGAACAGACTCAGTTGAGCAGCCATCAGACTGGTCGTCATAGATAGCCAACACCGGCTCAGAAATAGCTCGCTCTAAGGGGTACTCTTCTGGTAGCGCAAAGTACCGGCGTTTAGTACCATCAGCCAGGAACAAACTTTGGCTATTAAGATTTTTAAACCATAAGATTTTGGCACTTCATCAATATATTGCTCACGTAGATTGGTACTTCCCCCTTGCACATATGGACTGTGCACTAAAGTCTGATGCCCATCACAGCAGTTCAGTTGTAGCTTGTGTTCCATGCAAATGTCTTGGTATTGGATTTTCACCGAACACCTGTGGAGCGACATGATTCATAGCGGAGAGTACCTCGGCTGTAGTCGTTGCAGAAACAGAAGCAAAGATTGGTGTAGAAGCAGTGGCCGCTGGAGACGATCGTGACCTGAAGCCGCAGGCGTCGTGCAGCGCGGTGAGCATGAACTCCATCTCCGTCCTCCTCAACACCAGGTCGCTGGTGGCGAGATGCTGCCGCTATCGATCTCCATGGAGTCAGGGACGCGCCGGCGGAGGTCGAGCTCCTCCCGTACGCTACCTCTGCGCCAACCCCCGTCGGCTGCTTATAGAGAGAATAGAGGAGCTGGAGGTGAGACCGGAGAGAGAGCACAGACGAGGGAGGGAGAGGCCATGAGGGCTACCTGCGGGCGGGTGCTGCGGGTCGACCTCCATGGCCGTCCTCCTCCACTGAAGCTCCGGCGGCTGGGCTGAGGAACCCTAGCGGGTGAGAAGAGGAGGGGAGCGGGAGAGGAGAAAATTGTGGCAGCTGCATCTAGATCTAGGGTTCCACGGGGCTAATCCCCACGCCCGCGCGAGACTGGCAAGTGCAGGGAGGCCGCGGTGTAGCATGGCGTACGGCGGCGCCTCGCCGTCCGCCACGCTCGCACGGGCTGGGAAGGGGAAGGACGAAATGGCATCTGAAATGGCGATTTTGCCCCTGTGCACTCACAAAATCACAATTCACAAGTATGCCACCGCATCTCTCTCCTCTCCCTTCCATCCGCACAAAGAACGAAACGTGGGACGGTCTCTCACGAGCGGGCCCAACATTCAATGGGGCTGGCTAGATCTCACCGCGTGTGAAAGAAGAAAATAGTGGAGGAATGAACGGTCCGGATCAAATAGGATATCTAAATCTGACGGTGCGGATCATCTGTGGCCTCAGAGGGCCTGGGAGCTCTGGGTTACCTGTGGCTATATTTTGATGAATGTGCTGAACTCAGCTCGTTTCGGATATTTCGAATAGCTTAGCCGAAACAACTGCCGGAGACGAGGGTTTGGCGACTCCCATGGCGATCGCCTTGTCCTAGGGTTAGAATCCACTTCTGAGCCGCGACTGCGAGCGCAATCTCCTCTTGGTGCCTTCCTCCTCCCTCTGTTGTGCCCTAGGAAACTTCTCTAACTCTCGGCATCGACTCGGGGTGACTCAGGGGCTCTCGTAGATTGCATCCCACCCTTGGTCGTTTGCGGGATCGGAGTGGTTGACGATGACGGGCTCACCGGTGATGGATGGATCGGGCAAAACAGCGATAACAGTTCCACCGATGGGTACTAGTGCTTCAGTGGGGGGCAATTCCTCGTCTTCTCCATTGGGGGCGGCGGCTGGATCCGACGATCAGGTGTCGGAGATGATGGGCCGCCTCCGACTTACGGCGGTGGAAGCGGCGGCGGTGGTGTTGGATGACGGGGATGACACGCCTGTTCACTCCCAGTGGGCGCTGGTTGGTAAGGTCTTGGCCCCAAACACGCTACATATCCACACCATAGCTTCGGCGCTCCGGCCGGCGTGGGGCAATCCGCGCGGCCTGGTCCTGAATTCTGCAGGCGATAACCTTTTCGTGGCTGAGTTTGGGACGAAGGCAGACAAGGATCGTGTCACCAATGGACCTCCTTGGGTTGTTGGAAAACATGCGGTTCTGTTACAGAATTTCAGTGTTGATCTCAGACCTCGTGACATGATCTTCAAATCTCTGAAAGTGTGGGCTCGGATCATCAATCTTCCTTTTGGATATATGCACAAGCGATGGGGTGCTTTGATAGCTGGATCACTCGGCATTGAGGGTAGTGTTCCTTTTGTGGATGCTGATGCCACGGGCAGGTGCTGGGGCAGCTTCATGCGTGTTCAGGTAGAGGTGAACGTCGACAAACCGCTTATGCGGGGAGTCACGGTTTACTCTCAACGCCGGCATGCTTCTGATTGGTTTGAGGTTCAGTATGAAAATCTACCACATTACTGTTTCTCTTGTGGGATTATTGGCCATTCATCTCTGGAGTGTAAGAATCCAGGTGACAGAGATGTTGATGGGAAACTACCATACTCGGCAGACAGGCTGTGTGCTCCAGATGAGAGGAAAAAGAAGAATCAGGGAGCAAGGTCGTCAGCGGGGTCTACCTCTGCTGGTGTAGGTCGAGCCTCTCCGTCGTCCACCACGGAGAGACCGACTCAATCAGCAAACAGTGGTGGTGTAGCAGGGCAGCCGAAACAATCTGATACTAATTCGGAGGCACTGCCTCCGGTTAAGAAAAAGCAGCCACGTGCTAGCACCTCCAACACAAAGGCTCGAAGGGGCCAATCTAAAGAACCTACTTCTGGTACTGAAGGGGGAAGTGGGTCTACAGGGCGGAAGCACAAGTCGCAAAATGTGTATCGTGTCAAAGCTCCTCCTGCCCAAATTGAGGGGGTGGTGAACCCACTAGCTCTGGTGGTACACCAAAAGGCAGCGGATCCTTCTGATGATGTTGCAGCTGCTGGAGAGACTTTGAGCACGGATTCAAACAAGAAATTGAGGAAGAGTACGGACAATGGATCGGCGGATCAGGCGGGTGCTGTTGACCAGCCCCGCCAGACGCAATGATCATCCTATGTTGGAACTGCCGTGGTCTAGGGACGGACGCGACAGTTTGCGAGCTCCGCTGGTTGGTGAGAGCTCATCGTCCCGCCCTCCTCTTCCTGTCAGAAACGAAGATGAGGGATACCAGAGTACGGAGTTTTATGTGGTCACTTGGCTACTCTGGTTGTTTTGCCGTCAGTTGTGCTGGCCTAAGCGGTGGCTTAGGTCTTTTTTGGTTGTCTTCGATGTCTGTCACTGTCCAAGGTTTCAATAACCGATGCATTGATACTCTAATTTCGTCGGGGAGTGGAGTGACTTGGAGGTCAACCTTTGTCTATGGGGAGCCCAGAAGAGAACTACGTCATGTCTTCTGGGATCAGCTTCGTTCTTTGAGTACGTCTTGGAATGGTCCTTGGGTATGCTGTGGGGATTTTAATGAAGTGCTCTGTCAAGATGAACATGTGGGTCCTAGAGACAGAACTGAACCACAGATGGAGGCTTTCCGAGATTGTTTGCAAGATTGTAACCTGATGGATTTGGGCTTTGAGGGTCCAAAGTATACGTGGTCAAACCGTCAGGATGCGAATTCTAATGTCAGAGCACGCCTGGACAGATCTGTAGCTAATAGTGCGTTTTGCCAACTTTTTGCGGAGTGATCGGTGACTAATCTGATCACTACTACTTCAGATCATTATGCCGTCCTTATCTCACTCCAGAAGGACCCAAGGAGTGTGGTGAATCAGCCAGTTTCTTTCAGCTTTCGCTATGAAGCAATGTGGCGTCGTGCTCGAGATTATACTGAAACGATGGAGCAAGCGTGGGCTGCGCGCGATGTCGGTCCACCCTCCTTGAGCTCTACATGGGCCAAGATCAATGGGCTGGCCCCGGCTCTAAAGAGGTGGAGCCAGGAAACTTTCGGCTCGATCCGCAAAAAGATCAGGAGGCTGGAGCAGAAACTGTTCTACCTTCGTGGTCAGCCGATATCGGACTCCATTATTCAGGAGGAACGTGATGTTGAACGAAGTTTAGGTGAACTCTTTGAATGTGAGGAGATCATGGCTCGTCAACGATCCAGAGTGGAATGGTTGCGTGAAGGTGATCGTAACACGGCCTTTTTCCACGCTAAAGCTTCTGCTCGAAAACGCACAAACAGAATCAATGTGCTGACGAGGGATGATGGCTCCAAGTGTGAGGCACAGGACGAGATCAAAGGTATGGTTCATCAGTTTTATGAGACACTTTTTTCGTCTAAGCCTTGTGAGTCTATGGATGCAGTTCTTGATGCTATTCCAATTAAGGTTTCTGATGACATGAATGATGATCTATGTAAACCTTACACTGATGAGGAAATTGAGACTGCTTTGTTTCAGATGGGTCCAACAAAGGCGCCTGGACCGGATGGTTTTCCAGCGCTGTTTTATCAAACACACTGGGGATTTTTCAAATCTGAAATTTGTGATGCTGTCAGGAGTTTCTTATGTGGAGGGGCGATCCCTGAAGGACTGTGTGACTCTATCATAGTTCTGATCCCCATGGTTGCCAAGCCAAAACAGCTGAAGAACTTTCGCCCCATTAGCTTGTGCAACGTGCTATATAAGATTGCCTCCAAGGTTTTGGCAAATAGGCTGAAAGTGATCCTTCCTTCTATTATTTCTGAACAACAGAGTGCCTTTGTTCCAGGGAGGCTGATCACAGATAATGGTCTAATTGCCTTTGAGTGCTTGCATACTATCCGTAATCAGAATGTTAAAAAACCTTTCTTTGCCTTGAAGATCGATATGATGAAGGCATATGATAGGGTTGAGTGGAACTATCTGTATGGTTGTTTGTGCAAGCTTGGTTTCAACCCAAGATGGATTTAGACGGTGATGAGGTGTGTTACCTGTCTTCGATATGCTATTCGTGTCAACGGCGAGCTTACAGAACCGGTTGTGCCATCAAGGGGTATTCGTCAAGGAGATCCGATAAGCCCTTATTTATTTCTTCTCTGTACAGAAGGTTTGTCATGTTTACTGCAAAAAAGGGAGACTCGAGGTGAGCTCTATGGAATCCACAATGGTCAACTCGGTCCCCCTATATCACACCTGTTGTTTGCAGATGACAGTATTTTCTTTGCAAGAAGCGATGATAAGAGTGTTACGGCGCTCAAAAGTACTCTCAAGGATTATTGTGATGCATCTGGGCAAAAAATTAACCTTGAGAAGTCTTCGGTTTTCTTTGGTCAGCATTGCCCTGATCAGGTGAAGGAAAATGTGAAGAATTCATTGGAGGTTCAAAGTGAAGTGCTTAATGATTTTTATCTAGGGATGCCCACCTCGGTTGGGAGATCACCCGCAGCCACTTTTGCCTTCCTGTATGACAAGATGTGGAAATACATCAACGGACTATCTGGTCGGCCTCTGTCCAGAGTCGGAAATGAGACCTTGTTGAAGGCGGTTATCCAAGCCATTCCCACGTTTGTCATGAGTTGTTTTCAGTTGGGCCTCATCACTTGCAAAAAAATGAAATCGGTGATAGCTAACAGATTGTGGGGTTTCGAGGATGGAAAGAAAAAAATTCACTGGAGGTCTTGGGAGTGGTTATCTACTCCAAAATCACTAGGTGGAATGGGTTTTCGAGATCTCGGTCTCTTTAACCAAGCAATGCTTGCAAAGACAGCATGGCGAATTCTCACCGTCCCAGAGTCTCTTTGTGCAAGGGTGCTAAAAGGAAGATACTTCCCAGATACGGACTTCTGGCATGCAAGGAAACCAAGGTCGGCCTCCTACACTTGGCGTAGCTTGCTGCATGGTAGAGACCTTCTCTATCAGGGTGTTCGTTGGGGTATCAGTGATGGCAAAACGGTCAAGATCATAGGTGATAATTGGATTCCAAACTATCCACCGGACCGGTTATGTTCGATCTCTCCAATTCCTAGTGGGGCGACTGTTCATTGTCTTATGGAGGATGACACCAATTCTTGGAATTATGAGAATGTCTATGCCTTCTTTGAGCCAGCAATTGCAGAACAGATAGTGCAGATTCCTATTTCCCGGAGGTTGGGGGAAGATTTTGCATGCTGGCCCTTCACTCGACACGGCACTTATTCAGTTCGCTCAGGTTACAATCTTGCCCGCACGGCCAAGTTTTTTCATGAAAGATCCAGGGCGGGAGGATTGAATTCGGACTGGGTGGCAAATGAAAAGCTTTGGAAAGCGCTTTGGAAGATCACGGCTCCGGGGAAGATGAAAATTCATGTCTGGCGCTTTGTTCATGACTGTCTTCCGAGCGGTGTTCAGCTGCGGAAACGCCAGGTCCCGGAGACCAGTCCCTGCATTTTCTGCGGGCGAATGGAGAGTAGCGCCCATGCGCTCCTTACCTGTCAATTTGCTCGAGTTGTCTGGAGAGAGGTCAAGCAACGCATACATCTGACGCTCGATCGCAAATCGATGGTGACCAATAGACAATGGCTTTTCGACTTCTTGAGCCGGGCTTCGGAACTACAAACTACAACGTTGGCAGTCAGCTTCTGGCATATATGGGAAGCTAGAAATGAAGCTCGGAACTCGTCGGAGAAGCCTAACCCAAGTCGCACGTGCGGGAAGATTCTGGCTTACGTCGACTTGATCAAGGAGAATTTGTTCAAGCACCCCTCGGCTACTAGGTGTGAGTCCTCTGGTCCACCCCAATGGACACCACCGCCACCGGGAGTGGTCCTTGTCAACTCTGATGCGGCAGTTTTTGAGGCACTGGGAAGAATGGGAGCCGGGATCATCGCTCGGAATCATCAAGGAACCTGTCTGGTGTCATGCCGGCAACAGTTACATGGCCTTGTTCCTCCGGAGAATGCTGAAGCGTTAGCGCTTCGACGGGCGGTCTCCTTGGCACGTGATGAGGGCTTCGACAAAGTCATCTTTGCGTCAGACTGTCTCTCTCTGGTCCATCGTCTCAACTCTCAAGTGGTGGATAGATCCTCGGTGGGTCTTTTGGTGGATGGCATCAAGTCCATGACCAGCTCCTTCACGTCGGTGTCCTTCATCCACGTGAAGCGTAATCTTAATGAAGCAGCGCACATTTTAGCTAAGTCTTGTGGTACGGTTACCTCTAGTGGTGTCTTTTATTCTGTTCCGGATTGTATCCGAAGAACTCTGTGTATTGATGTTACTTGATCAATAAAGCGCTGTGTTTATGTCAAAAAAAAAAAAACTCAGCTCGTTTGAACCGAACCAATATATTGATCCGCTTCTTCTGTCTGACACCATGAACCGATGCTCTACACTGTGTAGAGCCGGTTCATACTACCCTTTGAATCACTTTTTCTATACAGTGTGGATGGTCTTAGTAGTTACCTTAGGCTGGGATGCTCATTTACCAAACTACATAAATATATTTAGCAGCACACGCAATTTAGAACCTAAAATCATCCTGTCATCTTTCCTACGAAATGTAACCAACATGATTCGCCAGTGGCATATAACAAGAGGCGTTAAGATTTACATGTATTTTTGTGTTTCCATATTTTTTTTCAAGATTACGCCTTACCGTATCTTTTTAAAAATTTGTGAGCACTTTTACCAGTGGGTCTTGGCTGTGAGGTATAGGTGGCCGCCACGTACGTACATGGTTTTTGCTCTCACTATTTTCTCCTTGCCAGTTCTTTCTTATAGACGATTCGCCCCGCTATATATTATATAGCAACCACACCGATGATACAATACTTCGATACAAAGAAATGCTGGGGTGACAACAAAAACATGCCCAAAAGAAAAGAAATGAAGACAACGGCGAATCGACGAAGCGATGAAGACCCGCAACCGCTGTGCCCTCCGACTTTTTCCACCACGCTCCAAGCACTCCGGAGCGTCTAGAGCCAAGCAGCACCTTCAAGAAGGGATGCACCATCGACACAGCGCTGCTGCCCGGACCAGATGGTCCTAGGGTTTCCCCGCCGACTAAGAGTAAAGTAGACGGAGGCTTCCCACGACGCCCTCCAAAAAGGAATGGTGGCACTCGAAAGTGGCACCGCGTCAGGGTCGGACAAGCCGACAGAGATTTCTCCCGACCCCCGCCCACAAAAAAACTCAAACGCACCAAAGCACCACAGCCAATCTTCACCGCCCATAGGCACGCGCCACCACGATCTTGCAGCCACCATCGCCGTCTCTTCGAGAACAATAGCGCGCGGCCTATAAGGTGAGGATACACGACAACACCAGGACATGGGACAGCAGCTCAGCCGAGCGGGAGGACCCCACCTCCACCACCGAGCGGCGGTCGTCGGCCGAACTGAACACCAGAAGGACACCATGCCCACACTGGCCCGGCCGGGCCTAGACGGGCCCGTAAAGCTCCGGCAGCCCTGCTACAACATGCCGGCCTTGCTACCGTCCCGACCAAGCGGAGTCGTTGTCGCCACCTCCAGAAAGCACCATGCACTGAGCGACCCCTGCCCGCCCAAGCCCATCTGGAGCCCGGGTTGCCTAGATCTTGGGCAGGCAACCGACGACGGCCATCTCCGTCCTAGCGCTCTGCCACGCGACGCCACCGCGCGACGCCACCTCGCCACCGTCCCCCGGCCTCGCCGGACCGCTGCCGCCCGAGCAGCACCGCCGCTAGGGACAGGAAGGCCCCGACCTGCTCTCCCATGGCGCGGGGAATGGACGGCCAGTTCTTTCTTATTGTTAGGTGGTAAAATGTCATTTGAAAATAAATGAGTAATCGACATTTGCTTAATCGATTACGAGTGGTATTTTATTTGAAGTAGCACTAGGCTTTTTATTGGTTTAAACAGAAACAATCTGTCAACACAATCGGTCTTTAACGTTAGAATACATTAGAGACAGAGACAACCTCTAGTAACACGGCATGTTTGTGAGAGAGGTATCATTCTTTGGGAAGGAAGAGCACTAGATTGTCGAAAGTTATTCTGAAGCACTTGAACATGGTATAACAGTGTGATTATTATTTGACTTTCATAGTTGGTATAAGAATTACAGAATTAAACAATTGGTTTGCGCTGGTACATTACTTCTCTTTTTATATTGTTTGTGTCTCTAATGTCATTCCTCACGCTATTGTAAATTCAGTTAGTCGATGTAAATTACTTTCCTAACAAAAAACGCCAAAGTGGCTGCCACGTGTACCTGATAGCCGGGACCCCCCGGTCAAAATGCTCACCAAATTTTAAAAAGGGGTAAGGTTTGCATTTTTATTGCTAAATAGGGTAATTAGGATAAAAAATTGCTAATACAATAATTTGTGTCAAAAAGTAAAACTAGGAAGTAAAAAACTAGGATTCCCTCTTTTCTATAAAAGGCGAAGATAATTACAAGAGTTTTTCACTATGAGGAAATCCAAACAACAGCGACAGAGGGTTACATCCAAGACCAACCCCAGCACCCACCCATTAGCCTACACCTAGCACTACCGGAATCGCTGCAGCTGCCATGTATGCGAAATACACGGCGAAGCGCCCCCTGAGTGATAGCCTGGAGTTGGGATACACCTCTCCTAGTGATAGCCCGGAGTTGGGACGCATCACAGATTTGACTTGTAAGTTGCTGCACCGTTTTATGCCGTTCTTGTGTTGTTGTATGAGTTCATCTCCACGTTTGTTACTACACGATGATTCATTGCACATGCCAAATTTTACTATCTCGTATTCATTTTTTCTATTGAGGTTACATTATTTTGAAATGTTGCGAGTGTTCTATTTTATATTTTGCGGTTAACTGATCCAAGAAAGAAGTGTTTCAACTTGTTCAACATATTGTTGCAGGTGAAATTTCTATGTTGCCGAAGTGTTTCTACATTCAGACGGTTGCGTATCCCCTCTCCCCACTGGTGCATCGGTGTTTACTTAGCACCCGCCTAGCTAATTCAGAGACCGCCATCAGTTCACTCAACCATCTAGTCGTCTGTTCTGCTGGCGATAATTAATCAGTCCACCACAGGAAAATACACTGCCAGATCCACCCAGCCTATTTAAGCTCCTACATTCGCCCGTATCCTCCTCATCTCACAATCTACAAAACCTCAGCTACCAAGCGATTAGCTATTCGCAGTGCCAATTAGCTCGAGAGATCAAGAAATGGCACGCGCTGCAGCTGCTCATCGGATCCTGCTGGTCACCCTGGTGGCAGCGATGCTCCTCGCGGCGGCGCTGCCCGCCGCCGACGCGGCCATCTCCTGCGGCCAGGTGAATGCCGCCCTCAGCCCCTGCATCCTCTACGCGCGCGGCCTCGCCGCCGCCCCGTCCGCGGACTGCTGCAGCGGCGTCAAGAGCCTCGCCGCCGCCACGCAGACCACAGCCGACAGGCGCGCCGCGTGCAACTGCCTCAAGATGGCCGCCGGCCGCATGAGCGGGCTCAACAACGGCAACACCGCCAACATCCCGTCCAAGTGCGGCGTCAGCGTCCCCTACGGGAAAATCAGCGCCTCCGTGGACTGCTCCAAGGTCAACTGATCTGGAAGATCACTCGATCCATCATCGATGTTGAGACAGCTGAGTTGAGTTTTACGTATGAGTGTTTACTGAATAAAAGCTTGCCACCATGCATGGATGGTGCGTATGTATGTGTGGTGTGCATGTATGTTACCTAGCTGTCGATGGATGGTCATGACTGTACCAGTGTTTCAGTGTAATGTTCAGTTTAATCCCCTTTAGGCCTTGCTTGGATATGGAGTTAAGCGGGAGATTGTTCGAGTTTGTGAGAGTGTTAGTGTCCATGGAATATATGTGTTCAATATTTTTAGTACTATGGACCCCGCTCCTGCGTCGCCTCCTCCGGGCGACGTGGGGGCGAACCCTAAAGCCACCCGCCGCCGGCCCCCTCCCCCGTTTCCCCCCACCTCTCGTCGCCCCCCGAGGTCGCCGCCGGCTAAGCCGGGTGACGCCGGTGAAGGGGGCGGCGGGACCTATGCCTCTCGGCCCTCCCACGGTGGTTTTGGAGGCGGGCCACCGCGCCGACGACGACCGGAGGCGGCCCTGCAGTGGCGATGGCGTGGCAGCGGTCCTGGCATGCCGGCGGCGCCGTGCCGTGGCGCAGAACGCGGCGATCTGGCAGCGGCCGCGCGGGCCCGATCTGGGCCTGTTGGGCCCGATCTGGGTTCTGCGGGCCAAGGCCAGGGCGTCTCCGTTCCTGGCGCTTTGCGGCGATGCGGGTGCCTGGCACCTGCTATCGGCGACGCCGTGACGCGAGCCTGCTCCTCCCATCTGCCTCGGGGTCTCTGGTGGCTGGAGCTTCTGGCTCCGTACCGCGATGTACCTGCCCCGCTTGGTTGGGACCTTCTCGATCCCTCCTTCGCGTGCTGGGGGTATCCCTGCGGTGGTGGTCAGCATGTTCCTCCTCGTCGACAAGCTGGCTTCTTCGGTGGTGTTCTCGATGCATGCTACTGATGTCTCCGTTTTCGCCGGGGGCGGTCTCCTGCCCGGGTGAAAACCCTGTTCAGCGTTGCTGTTGCGGACCACGGTGACACCTGCGGGTGCCATTCCCTCCTTGGAGGCGTGTTCTTGGGTCGAACCGCCCCTCCCCCTTTGGTGCCAGGGGAAACCCTAGGTCCATTTTGTTGGACCGGCCAGCGGCGGCGCTCCGGCGTCGTTCCCTTCTTGAAGGCGTTGTGTTGGCCGCGGGGGTTTCGTGGCGCTCGGAGATGGTGGCCGTGTCAGATTCTGCTCAAGTTGCGAGGCTCCGGAGCGCAATGTACGCCATCGTCCGCACTCTTCAATCGGCTCCTCCAAGTTTGGCTAGGCCCTGCCATTCACTCGCTTTGCGCCGCCTCTTCTAGGTGCATGAGTAGTGGTACGCTGGTCCGGGCGACCTCGGAGTTTCCAGCTTGTGTGTGTGGTGTTGGTTGTGACGCGGTCTAGAGGCTCTAGCTTGGCGAGCTTGTCGTCGGTGTTGTAGGAGTGTGTTGTGAGCCGAAAGGCTCGTGTGGTGTTGTAGCCATTCTTTGGCGTTCTCTTCAAGCTTAATACAAAGACGCGCACGTCCGTTGCGGGTTCTCAAAAATATTTTTAGTACTATCATGAAAGTTTAATTTTCAGTTCTGATTTTGTATAATGGAAATTATTTTGGAAGCTAATTAATCCGGGAACAAACAACAATGATATACAAGCATATGCAGGAAAATTGGACAGGAGAAAAGCAATCCTATCCGCACCTGGATTTTGGTACTCCCTCCGACTTATATTACTCTTCGCTAATACGGATGTATCTATCACTAAATTGTATCTAGATGCATCTATATTAGTGAAGAGTATTATGGGTCGGAGGGAGTCAAGTTTCTCTTAGTGTCGTATGTAAACTACCAGAAATAACGACCAGTTTACCAAGGGTTAAGGCATGTACAATGCTAGAGAAGACACACCTTCTTTTAGCCCTTCACGTCACTAAGAAAAGACTATAAATATTAATGGTGTCAATTGTATTGGGTAGGAACGATAGCCCGTTAGGGCTTCGTGGTACGTGTTATATAGAGGTGGGAAAAGCCCCCACCGTGGCGGACATATACGTATACCATCGGTGTACTACACCGTATAGTATAGGTATCAAAGAGGTACACAATATATCGTTAACAGCCCCCCTTAATCTGAACTTCGAAGAAGATTCATATTACGCCTAAACTCATGTAGATGCTTCATAGGAAGAGCTTTGGTAAACCCATCAGCAACTTGATCTTTGAGATATAAACTTGACATCTAATTTCTTTTCAGCTACACGCTCTCTCACAAAATGAAAATCAATTTCAATGTGTTTTGTACGGGCATGGAACACAAGATTGGCACTTAAATATGTTGCACCAAGATTGTCACACCATATACAAGGACGTTGAGAAAGCCTGACACCAAGCTCTTTAAGAACAAATTCAACCCATATTAGTTCAGTAGTAGCATTTGCAACAGATTTATATTCAGCTTCTGTACTGGAACTAGAAACTGTGGGTTGCTTCTTTGCGCTCCAGGAAACAAGATTAGGACCAACAAAGATAGCAAAACCTCCAGTGGAATGTCTATCATCCAAACAACCAGCCCAATCTGCATCTGAAAAGGCACTCAAAAGAGTAGAGGAAGACTTCTGAAAGGTTGAGCCAACATTAAGTATGTCCTTGATATAGTGTAGAATTCTCTTAAGAGCAGTCCAATGAACAGTTGTAGGTGCATGAAGATACTGACAAACCTTGTTAACAGCAAATGATAAATCAGGACGTGTGAGAGTGAGATATTGAAGACCACCAACAATACTCCGATATGTTGTGCTATCAGCAGGACCAAGGAGATCTCCATCTAAGAGAGTGAGAGGCTCTGTAGAAGATAGCGGTGCAGGGGCAGATTTGCAGTCGGACATACCTGCTTTTTCAAGCAACTTTGCTGCATATTTTGCTTGTGTAAGTATTAGACCATCATGAAGAGGTTGTACCTCAATACCCAAGAAATAATGTAGAGGACCAAGATCTTTAATGGAGAAATCACTGGTAAGATCTTGAAGAAGTGCAGTGATAGCTTTGTCAGATGAACTAGTGACTATAATATCATAAACATAAATCAGCAAAAATATAGTGATATTGGCCTTGTGATATATGAATAAAGATGTATCAGCTTTAGAGGAAGCAAAACCAAGCATTTGCAATTTTGAGCTAAGGCGAGAAAACCATGCACGTGGAGCTTGTTTCAAGCCATATAGAGCCTTGTCAAGTTTGCAGATATGATGCAGAAAGCGAGGATCTTCAAAACCAGGAGGTTGTCTCTAATAAACCTGCTCGTCCAGAACACCATGTAAGAACGCGTTCTTGACATCAAACTATCGTAAACTCCATCCTCGAGAAACAGATACTGCTAAAACAATTCTGATAGTAGCTGCTTTAACTACAGAACTAAAAGTATCCTCATATTGAATTCCATACCTTTGTTTATAACCTTTTGCAACTAAACGAGCTTTACACCCGTCAATAGTACCATTTGCTCGCTTTTTGATACAATATACCCATTTGCAGTCAATAACATTTTTATTGGAACTGGAAGAAACCAGGTGCCAAGTTTTGTTTTGAAGTAAAGCATCATATTCCTCCTCCATTGCTTTACACCACTTCGTGTCAGCAAGAGCATCAGAAACAGAAGTAGGTTCACCTGTAGTGGCAAGCATACCATAGCGTAATGTACCATCCTTATAAATTTTAGGTTTATGAATACCTGACTAAAGTCGAGTACGATGACGTGGTGGAGAGGGAGCAGCAGGAGGCGCCACAGCAGGCGTGGGAGCAGGAGATCTCGGGGCTGCACCCGCCGAGGCCGGGCTATCAGGAACAGTGGACACCGACCTGGGCTCGGGCGAATCAGGCACGGATGTGTGGCTGGAGCATTCGGTGTGGGCGGCGGGGACGCGGAGCGAGAGGCGCCGACATGCTAGGGGGACGCGGAGCGGGGACGCTCAGCCGACAGCGACCGAGCGCATCTGCACAAGGAAGTCCGCGCCTGGCTGCTGGCACGCCCGCGCGACGAGGACGCCAGAGGATCTGGCGAGCGATCCGAGGCAGGATCAGCATAGGGATTGGCATGCGGGTGATCCAAGAATGCATCGGATCGAGGTGCACTTTTGTCTTATTCCGTACGATCTTGGGCAGAAGAATTTGAGGTCATTTCATCATCATTTTCAATATCGTTTTCAATAGTAGTATCATCATCAACAGTAGTATTATCTGAGAGAGAAGTATCTGCAACATTCTCAGGAGGATTAGTAGCAACAGGCAATATTGGTATAGTCATAGGATCATCAATTTGTGCATCCCCAACATGTGAAGTTATAGGATCAGATGGCAACAAAAGGATTTGTTGGCGCATAATGGATCCAGCATTCGGATTAAGAGAAGCAAAAGGAAAAGCGTTTTCATCAAAGACAACGTCACGAGAAATATAAACACGTCCAGCTTTCACATCAAGACATTTTACTCCCTTGTGGCGAGGACTGTAGCCAAGAAAGACACATTATTTGGATCAAAAAGAAAGTTTGCGTTTGTTGTATGGGTGAAGATTAGGCCAGCAAGCATAGCCAAAAATACGAAGAGACTCATAGTTTGGCTTGACTTGGAGAAGTTTTTCAACAGGAGTAGCAAAATTAATAACCTTGCTAGGGAGCATATTTATGATACATGTGGCGGTAAGAAAGGCTTCATCCCAGAATTTGAGTGGCATGGAAGCATGAGCAAGCAAGGAGAGCCCAACTTCAACTATATGGTGATGTTTGCGTTCAGCGAAACCATTTTGTTGATGAGCATGAGGACAGGAGACATGATGAGTGATGCCTACTTTTTGGAAGAAGCCATGGAGTTTTTCATATTCACCACCCCAATCAGTTTGCATGGTAATGATTTTCCTATTGAATTTGCGCTCAACGAGTTGCTAAAAGTTAAGGAACACTTGATAAACTTCAGAACAATTTTTAAGCAAATAAATCCAAGTGAATTTGCTGAAATCATCAATGAAACTCACATAATAGGCATGTTTGTTGACAGAAACATGTGCTGGACCCCATACATCAGAAAATACTTGTTCCAAAGGAATAGTAGAAACACTAGAGGAAACAGGGTATGGCAACTGATAGCTCTTGGCCAACTGACAAGAGTCACATACTGACAAGGGTATAGATAATAGAGCCCGATAGTTGAGTACCCCTGAGGCCCGTTAAGCTAGGCCCAATTGTAATACTAGTCGAAATACGAGTTCATGTCGTATGTCGATATTGTAATCTGTGTCGGATCCCTCCCGATCCCTGAGACCTGGCCACCTATATATAAGGGCCAGGAGGGGACGGTAAGGGACAGATTGAAAAGCAAGCCAGGTTTACACCCATGTTTACTTTCAATAACCACCTTGTTTGACTAATTTTACCTTCGAGTTCATCCGATGCCCTATCTTCCCGATCCTAAGTCCTTCATCTAGGACATTTGTCGAGTTAACCCTCGTCAATTGGCGCCAACCGTGGGGACTCTGGGCGTTGGAGTCATGAATTCAAAGGATTTTTCGCTTTTACCCAACAGCAGTCCAGAAGTCGACGAAATCCAGATACCCTTCAGAACCATCGATTTTCAACCTCACCAGTCAAGCTTCACGCAAGTATTCGAGAGTATGGATCAAGATATGGATTTGACGATCGGAAGCCTAAACTTTTGCGTCGGGTCACTAGGTTCGATTCGCCTTTCAGATCCGGTGAAACCGGGTCCGTCGGCAAGCAAATACAAGACAGAAACAATGTTAGAATCATCAGAAGGCTCTTCCAGCGAAGTAAATTCTTTGGTCAGCTCCATGGAAATAGAAGCAGAAAAAAGAGAATTTGCAGAAGGCGACGAAACCATGGGAAACTTTGACTTAGAAGTACAACTCGAAGATCTGATGATTAGTCATGACGACACTTCAGATAAATCAACGGACACCTGGAAGACAGGGTTAGAGCTTCATGAGGACGAAAATTCAATCTTCTCAAGCTTCGATAGTAAGTTCGACAATCTGTACCAAGTACTCGCTATTACAGAGGAGAACTCAGAAGAGTTCGATGAAAACAACAATCCAGTACTCAACCCAGCAAACATAAATAGGGGGGCAAACCACCTGGCAGAAGGAGAAACTGTGGACTCCCTGGTAAACCGGGAAAAAGTTCGACTATCAGTCAATGAATGGAAGATAATCAAAACAGCTGTGGAGCACTGCTCGCCAATACCAAATAATGCTAGCAAGAATATGCTTTTAGGGTATCACTACGCCCTAAGACAGCAGTCAAAGCTACTAGCGAAAGAGATAATTGAAGTACAAAAGAGAAAAGACTCAGCCATTGCAGCAGGCGACGCTGCTCGCAGAGCATGTAGCGACGCATCGTACAAGAACGGCAAAAGACATCGTCGACACGGTTCAAGGTACGAAAACCTCGAATACTCAGACAGGCAAAGTCTTTCCAAAAATCTTGACTCGTCTTTCTTATCAGTCGACGAGCAAGGGAATATTATACCAAAGACACCCGAAGCAGCACTGGTGGTAGCTCAAGCATACCTGCACACAACACGACCAAGTCTAGGAGATCCAAGGGAACATATGCATCGGGCAGCACTGCAGGGACTAAAGATGGTAGGCAACAAGTTATCAGCAAAAGAGGAGGAGGCATACCGCAACAAAGGAACTCACAAACCAAGATCACCACGCTGTCACAACAGTCCTCGGCACAGAAGCGGAAGTCGACGATCTAGAACGCCAGTCCAAAGAACAAAGGAACCCGACGATCCAGAACTCCCAATAGAGCATATGACTATGAAGACGATGAAAAGGAGATGGGGGCACCATGCTTTACCCATAGGGTTCGCATCACGCCAGTACCCAAAGGTTTCAAACTACCCCATGACCAACAAAAGTACGATGGATCTCAGGAGCCATAGTCATGGCTTTCAGATTACCTACAAGCAGTAAAACTACTAGGAGGAACTAGGGAAACAGCAATGCAAAGTTTGCAACTACATCTCACCGGCGCAGCAAGGTCATGGTTGAGCAAACTAGGAAAAGAAACAAATGGAAGCTGGGAGGAACTCATAAAACAATTTACGAGCAACTTCAAGTCGACATATAAGCGGCCAGCATCCATAGAAGAAGTCAAAGCCTACGTACAGCAACGCGGGGAGACATTATGGGCATACATCCAAAGGTGGAGCATAATCAAAAATTCGGCAGTCGAAGTTTCAGACGAAAGAGCAATATATGCATTCATAGTCGGGCTAAGGCGAGGAGACCTAGTCGAAGGGATGGGCAGAATCAAGCCGAAAACAGTATCAGATCTAATGGATATAGCAAACCGATTTGCAGATGGAGAAGATGCGTGCAACAACAAACGGACACGATCGCCAGAGGATGACAGAGGGAACAGATATGGAGGCCAAAGAAGGAGATCCCGCAATTACGACAACTATGGCTCTCATAGTCAAGTAGCTGCAGGGTATAAGGACAATAGCTACCAAGGTAATGACCGTAAAAGTTCGGGATACCGTAGCTATGGAAAAGAAGACTACAAAAAGTTTCAGACAAGGGAATCCAGAGAGTACAACCCATCACCAGAAGATATGCTCAATGGACCATGTCATATACACTCCGCGTTTGTCGATGGGAAACGAGTATCCAGACACGTAATGAAAGATTGCACTATGTTCTTGAAACTACCGGAAGCAGCACTCAACAAGCAAGCCAAAGCAAAACGGCAGGGATACGAAGGAAACACAAGCAACGCACTTGTAACTCAAAAAGGAAACAATGGAGTTCCTAAGGGTCAAGATCAGCCGAACCAGGGACGCGACGATGACGAAGGATATATTCCATCTAAAGGGCACATCACAGCAATGATACAGCCAGTACCCAAGTCGAACAAAGAAGAGAAAAGTATAACTCGACAAATTAACCTCGCAATAACTTTGCCTCCAGCAACAACGAAATATCTACACTGGTCAGAGCAACCCATAGAATTCAGCAGAGATGACCACCCAATAACAGTACCTCGGCCGGGAAACGCGCCTTTGGTACTCAAAGCCCAATTGGGACATACGATGTTGACAGAGTGTTTATGGATGCAGGAAGTGGCATAAATCTAATCTATGGGAAAACCCTACGAGCAATGCACATCTCATTGGAATTCCTGAAAGCAACTGATTGTTCCTTTCACGGAATAGTCCCAGGAAGCGCTAACTATCCACTTGGTCGAATAGCACTCAATGTTTGCTTCGGAAATAGGCAAAATTACAGAAGAGAAAAACTCGACTTCGAAGTCATGGACTGGCCATCATAATATCATGCGATCCTCGGGCGACCCGCGTTTTCGCGATTCATGGCAGTACCTCACTACACTTACCTGGTACTAAAAATGCCAGGACCCTATGGAATTATTACAGTCAAAGGAAGCTTTGAGCTATGAGATCTATGCGACAAGAAATTTCACAAGATGGCCCAAAACTTCGGTATGATGGCAAGCTATGGAGAACCTAACTACAAAGTAAAAAGCGCGACTACAGGAGTTACACAGCAACTCGAAGGAAACCCAGCGGAACCAGAAGTAAAGAAACCGTGAGTACAGCCATCAGAACAAGAGAAGCCTACAGGAGAAGAAGAGAAGACTCAAGCGACATAGGCGACAAGATGAACAAAAAAGTAGAGTAGAAAAATAAGGCTGTAAAAGCCACGAGTTATTCCAGGGCAATGCCCTCTAGATCCAGAACGCAGGTCATTGGCCGGATCTCTTGGGTCACCCCATGTATCTTACATTATATGCATAAATAAAAGACAAAAGTTCCTCCTATTCGAGTTTACGCGTCTTCAAGCAAAAATTGCGGCAAACGCACCAATATACACAAAGGTAAAGTGCTCTGAGGATAAAATTTCTGACACAAGGAGTTAGAAAACAAAAACTCCCGCGTTATACACAGAAAAAATATATACAAATATCACAACAGTGACTGATTAGAATCATCTACGCCCAAAGGATCTAAATAGTGATGCTCACGGAAAAACGCGGCATCCTCCTGAAGCAACCTAGCTATGAGCCTCCTCGCTGGTTGAAGGGTAGCATCCATATGGACTCGCAACATAGCTCCCCCTGGAGGCAAACCTAGTGACATGGAAATATAATTAAGCCTTGGGTGCCACTTACGTGTCCAACCAAGCGCAAAATTGGCACTAGCCACTAAGTTGAGTTCTATCAGTCGATGAACTCGCTGAGTAGATCTAAAAGTGCCGAGTAGCTGCGGAAAGGTTCCAGGAATAGGATTACGAGGGAGCATCATGGAATACATGGTAGTTAAAGATCTTCGACAACCATCAACAGCTTCTCCAATGTGCTGAGCACGATCCTGAAGAAGCACAATAGCACGACGGCGCCGGGGATCAGACCAAAAACTTTTGACTCCCTCTGATGATCTCTCAAGAGCCGCAATTCGTTCAGAAACCCGGCGAGTTTCACCAACAAAGTCCAAGCAAGTGCCTGCAATAATAAGAAGTCATTGGCCAGCAGTAATGGAGTAAAAAGAAAAAAGAGGAAGGTTGCAAGGAATATTACATCACAATAGCTCACAAGCAGATTCAACTATACCAACGAGGAAGGAGTTGCATTCTTCCAGATGCACAACTCTAGCCGTCAGACCCGACACCTTATCCTTGAGTATGGATATCTGTTTCATAAAGCCACAAGATTTGTTGGCTTTATCCATAGCCATCTGTGCTTGGTGCTTCGACAAAGACAAGCGGCTTTCAAGGTCCGAAATCCGTAAAGAATACTCAGTATATTGACAAGAAGGATGAGGAGGCGAAGAAGCTCCAGAGTCAAAAATATTGACAGGAGATGCAGCCCGATCGCGACCCGACGACCCACCAGCATGAATAGGCTGGAAGCCAAAAGAAAGGAAAAGAGAAGCATCTCAGAAACTAAATCAAACACGACATTTCGCAAAATAAGAATATTTACAAAAGCACAAGTCCTCTGACTAGCTCTCGGGCTACATGCGACTAAAAGTTCACTACATCAGAATAAACTAAGATTACAAAGGAAGGCTAAGTCTACGCCACCTCAGCCTCAGGGTCCGCAGCGGAAGTAGGCGTGGCAGAGGTAGCACCAGCATTGGGAGGAGGCACGGATCCACGTGTTGCCAAAGTTGAAGAAACCGGCATAGCAGAGGTCGTAGAGGCCGCCGAAGGAGAAATTATCGATACGATGCCTGGTGCGTACCTCTTCGCCTTCTCAAAGAAAACCTTCAGCTCTGAAAGGGTTCGACCGTGGGAAGAGCTCACCTTCTGCCAGTTGACCTCCTCGCCATGTGTGTAGGAAAGCGCAATGGCCCCCTCGGCACCTCGCTTCATGGAGCGGCCCTTCATAAGAAGGATAGGATCGTCAGGGGTGTCGAAGGCCTTGGCAAGTTTCTTCAAGTCTTTATCTGGCATCTCCGCTCTTTGCTTGGGCCACAACCCGACGAAAATCCGCGTGAGCACACGGCTAACCAACTCAAAGATCTCCTAGACATAAATCCAGTTTGCTTCCAGCAAGTTAACTGCGGCCATGAGAGAATCATCGTCTGGTTTCAAAGATGAAGAAGACACCCCAGTACATTCTGCACAACCAAGGAAACAAAGACAGAAAGAAAAGCACACATCAGAAAGCATAAAGAGTGGGCAACTCAACAAAAGAAGGGAAAGGCATAGAATGTACCTCCAGCAACAGCAGACATTTTATTAAGCCGCTCAGTCACGGCCTATTCCCGCTGGAGATGCTCCTTAGTAGCATCAGAAAGGGCCTTTTCCGCTTTCTTTGCCTTAGCCAATGCTGATTTAGTAGACTTCTCAGCAGTGGCTTTGGCAGTAGTGGCAACATCCCAAGCTTTTCTGGAAGCTTTGAGTTCAGCTTCCAGAGACAAAATGCGAGCATTAGCTGTTGCCAAAGCATCTGCAGTTCAACAAAGGGGAAAGAAAGTTGAATAAAGAAGAAAGGCACTAAAAACAAGCAAAGCATAGGAAAGAAGATTACCTTCGGAAGCCCTAGTAGCTTTCAAATACTCGACACATTCATTGCCCAAAGTAACAAACTTCTTCATCAAGGTCTGTCCAGAAAAAGTATGTGAGTATGAAGATCAAGCAAGAAACAAAAGCAAAGATACCAGCATCAACACGCACATCGTCGGAAGAGCTCGTGGACCGATGGGTCTCAAGGGAAGCACCGGCGTCTGTCGACTTCTTCACATGCTTAGAACCACGAGTAGCGACGACCTTCTTAACAGGAGCCCTTGGAGCCCTTGGAGCCTTTGGAGATTTCACTACCGGATCAACCTCTTGTGAAGGTGGTTCGTCGACAGCAGGAGTATCAGTAGCAGGGGCGGTAGCAGCAAATCTCTTCGGGTCCTCCTCGTCACTGAAAAGGAAGCAAAAGGTAGAGTCCTCTATCCAAGTTGACAGAAAAAAGAGAGTATATGAAAACAGCAGCAAAGTGAAAAGGATCACACGGGCGACTAGAGGGGGGTGAATAGGCGCTACATAATTTTTTTATCTTTTTCAATTTATGGCTTGACACAAAGTAAATTCTCTAGATGTGCAACTAGGTGAATTTCCTAAGTGGCAAGCAAGCAAGTGAACAAGTAAACAAGTAAGCAAGTAAGCGAGTTCGGATAAGAAATAACCGAGGAGCGCAGACCGGAGACACAAGGATGTATTCCCGTAGTTCCTTCCTTTTGAGGGGAAGTACGTCTACATTGGAGAGGTGTGGTGACACGGAGTCGACCAACGCCACGGAGGCTCACCTTGTTCTCTGGTGAGCAAGCCACGGAGGCTAGCTCGTTCCACTAAGCGGTGGTATTGGGGGAACTCACCGAATCCCTTACACGGAGATTGGGGCACACATCCACAATTGAATTGGAGGCTCCCAAGAAAGCCACGGAGGCTAGAATCCACAAAGACTAGAGAAATCTCGAATCAAACCACCTAGTGTTTTCAAGGAACCACTAGGAACAAATCCCTCAAGCAAAAGGAGGGGAAAAAGAAATTCCTTCGGTGGAGATGTAGATCGGGACCTCCTCCTTTGATCCTCCAAAGATCAAAGACTTTGGGTGGTTGAAGGTGGAGATCTTGCAGTGAGGTTGGCTCCAAATAGTGTCTTGTTCTTGATGAGGATGAGCAAGCTGGGGAGGAAGAGAGGAAGGGGTATAAATACCCCTTCCCGAAATGTATCCGTTGCAGCCGCCAGGGGCCGGATTATCCGGCCCAAACTTGCACCGGATAATCCGGCGGCCGGATATTCCGGCCCACTTCTGGAATAATCCGGCCGAAATATCCGGCCAGGAATCTGGGTGACGCGCATATACTCTTCTTCTGGTCCTTAGCCGTTTCCACGGGGGGGGGGGGGGGCGGATTATCCAGCCTAGATTTGGAAAAATCTGGCCGAAATATCCGCCCCAAATTCTGGGTGACGCGCATCTTGCTGCTTCTGGTCCTTAGCCGTTTTCACGGGGGGGGGGGCGGATTATCTGGCCCAGATTTGGAAAAATCCGGCTGAAATATCCGCCCCAAATTCTGGGTGATGCGCATCTTGCTGCTTCTGGTCCTTAGCCGTTTTCAGGGGTGGCCGGATTATCCGGCCCAGTTTTGGAAACATCCGGCCAAAAAATCCGGCCAACTTTCTTCACAAAAACACTGGTAAAATGTCCTGGTGTTGTCAACTAACACATAAAACTAGGGAGGCTAGAAAATGCCCTAACAATCTCCCCCTTTTTGGTGTTAGATGACAACACTAGGATTTACAATAGTAAGATCAATTAAGCAAGAGAGCTTCCCCTAAAGATATGCATAAGTTCAAGTGAAGCTCCCTCTAGAGATAAGCAATATAACTTAAACAAGTTTCACAATAACAACCCTAAAGAAAGTTCACCAAGCACAAGATAACAATAAGTTCACGATAAGTTCATAAACAGAAAAACGAAAAAGCAGCTCCCACACCAAAGCAAATCCCAACGAGAAGTCCTACTAGAACAACCTCTCCCCCTTTGGCATCAAGACACCAAAAAGGGACAAGAGCATACTACACGCCCCAAGAAGTCACTCAAAGTCATCTTCGTCCTCGTCCTCCTCATAGTCCTCCTCCTCTTCATCATCTTCTTCAAACTCTCCTTCCTCATCATCTTCCACATCCTCTTCCTCTTCATCTTCATCTTCATCATCAACACGAGTGGTGCGACCAACATAGAGAGACTTCTCCATTGCACCCCAATCATAGGTCTCGGAGTGCCACTTGTTGTAGGCAATGGGAGGAGGAGTAGGAGATAGAGCAGCTTGGTCCCCACTGAGCTTATGAAGAATCTCACGCTGAGTATCAAGAATAGCCTTGCGCTCACAATAAGCTTCATAGTTCTCACGATGAATCTCAACCTTCATGCAAAGAACATGCTTTTGAAACCAGCTCAACTTCTTCACTCTCTTGGGCACATCCTTGGACACAAACTTGCCACTTGGCACACTAGAACGAGCATATTTCATGAAAGAATCGGGACCAATGGGACAAACAGGAGCTGGAGCTGGCTTGTTCTGCTTCACATAGAGCTTCTTGACCTTGTGAGACACACACTGACTACTGAAATCCTGACCCTTGCAAGTGTCAATGATAAGCTTCATGATGAAAGGGGCGTACGGAAGAGAACCCTTGCTGACCATAGCATCGTACATCTCGTTGAAGATAAAGTCCATCACATCAAGAGAGAAATCTGCATCCGGATCGGTAGACGTGGCACAATCATGAGAAAAGATAAGGAGATCCACCAAGGAGCTTCTGATAGCATCGTTGTTCCCTCCACTTGGAGCAATGTTCTCCCTGAAGATACGCCCAAGAAGATCATACAGAGGCAACAGACCAGCAGCTTGACCAGGTTTTCCACGAGGTCCATATAGATCACAAAGCAGATTCCTGTCGACTGGAAGCAAAGTGTGAACCCGGTGACCAACAGGATTCGTCGGGCCATTAAAAGGGTAGCCCAACAGAGAAGCAAACCGAGTGAAGGAAGACTCACAGTAACGAGTCCCAGTCATCCACTTGAAAGTTCTGTTATCATCAGCAGCAAAAGCCAAGGTAGCATAAAATTGAACTATGAGCTGAGGATCATAATCACACTGAACAGTCAACAAACCAGTGAGGCCTAGCCTCTCCACTACCTGGACAGCTGGAACAAAGTACTCCTTCGACTTCAGGAAAGTAAGATCAATGGGATGCATTGGGCGAATGGGCTTACTCATGGGAGCAAAGATATCCTGATAGATGTACAGCTGCTCTGGACACCAGAAACGACGGTCTTCAATGAGAGTTGCCCTCTGCTGATTGGCGTACCAATCTTGCTGCCTTAGGGCTGAGTAGGAACTCTGGCTGATTTGCTTGTAGTTGACGCGTGGCTCCTTTCCCTTGTTGGCTCGATCAGCCCTCTTAGCAGCTCTCTCAGCTGCCTGAGCATCCTTGGTTGCCTTGACTTTCCGGACGGCTGCACGCTGTTTTGACCGGATCGATACCTCATCTTCCAGAATCCCCTCATCATTGGGATGGAAATAGCGAGGATGACTTCTCTTAGCCGGACCACCTGTGAAGAGAATAAGTGGGGGGCATGGTGATGAGAATGCACACAAGTACCAGAAACGTATACTAGAGTGATGAACATAGCAGAGGAATGCCTGACATTGATGGTCAAGAAGGGAGAAAAGGAAGCACCAGGCAGGCCGGATTATCCGGTCCAAAAGTGGGCCGGATAATCCGCCCCTTGGCGAAAACTTTCTCAGATCTTACCCAAACAAGTCAAATGCATAGATCGGCTAGGTGAATCACAAGGGTATACAACAAGGCCTAAGGAGAGAACAACGGGAACAACTAGACTCCAAGAACTAAGCAAATAAATCTCACAAGAACTTCACCACTAGGGCTAGGAGATGCAAAATTTACCCTCATCCATTGGAGGAACTGCTTGGAGGAACTTGTTCCCGAGAAGAAGGAGAGCACGAGCCTTGAAGATCGGCCGGATCCGGCGGCCGGGGAGGCACCAGCGAGCAAGAGGAAGAGCAGGTGGCAGCGGTGGAGAGAGAGGGGGCCGAAGGTGGAAGAACTGCCAAAGTGGCCAGTTCACCCCGCGCCCCCTTTTTATATGGACTGACCACTGGACCGGATTATCCAGCCCAAACTTGGACCAGATATTCCGGTCCCCGGATAATCCGGCCCAAAAGTGGCCTGGATAATCCGGCCTGGAACTCCTTTTGCTCAGGAAATTTGTGGCAGAAAACTGAACTTGTGTGCATGGAGAGAATGTTTAGGGATGAGATGGGCTTAGGTTAGAAAGCAAACATGGAGTGGTTCTCAGCACTTGGAGTTGCAAGAACGCAAGAAATCATCGAAAGACCAACTCAAGTGCCTTCCCATACCAAGAAATAAACAAAAACAAGAAAAACTTAAACCAAACTCAAAAGATTTTTAAGGAATGAACTCTTCAAAAGAAGAGGTCGGTGGCCAAAGCCACCATATATGAGTGTTTTGGCATTGAACCGCGAAGATATATCTTGGGTCCATAACCAATACTCATCATTGAAGCTCACATATCACAAAATGATATTAAGAGAATAATTGCATTACTTTCGGCATAATGGGGGGAGGGATAGCCCAATGAATTAGGACCGCACTCCCCCTATATCCATGCCCACATCTAGATTAGAACACGTGCTAACGTATGGGAATGAGTGCACACTAACAAGCCACATTGCAAGAATCGATGATATTCAACTCATGCCTCAACTCTCGGAATCTTGCTTCATCAAGGGGCTTCGTGAAGATGTCGGCGAGTTGATCATTTGTACCTACATAAGGTAGGTTAATATCACCTCGATTGACATGGTCCCAGATGAAATGATGCCGGATCTCAATGTGCTTCGTCTTGTTGTGTTGAACCGGATTATGAGCAATCTTGATGGCACTCTCGTTGTCACACAAGAGTGGAACCTTGTCGCAATGAACTCCATAGTCCTTCAACATTTGCCGCATCCAAAGGAGTTGAGCACAACCACTTGCCGTGGACACATACTCGGCTTTGGCGGTGGAGAGAGACACACAATTTTGCTTCTTGGAAGACCAACTAACCAAGGACCTACCAAGGAGTTGGCAAGTCCCGGAAGTTGACTTCCTATCCACTTTGTCTCCCGCCCAATCCGAGTCCGAGTACCCAACAAGCTCGAAGCTTGATCCCTTCGGGTACCAAAGGCCAAAAGTTGGAGTATGAATCAAATATCGGAAGATTCTTTTCATGGCCATTAAATGGCTTTCTTTTGGGGCGGCTTGATAACGTGCACAAATTCCCACACTAAGCATGATATCGGGTCTAGATGTGCAAAGATAAAGAAGCGAGCCAATTATCGAACGGTAAAGTTTTTGATCCACTTCCTTACCACTAGGATCGAGATCAAGAGTAACCTTTGTCGGCATGGGGGTTTTGGCTCCTTTAACTCCGGAATCCATGTTGAATTTCTTGAGCATATCTTGGATGTACTTGGCTTGATTGATGAATGTCCCTCCTCGCAATTGCCGAATCTCAAAGCCAAGAAAGAATTTCAACTCTCCCATCATGGACATCTCGAATTTGTCTGTCATTATCTTTGCAAATTCAACATTGAAGAGTTTGTTAGAAGAGCCAAAAATAATATCGTCTACATAAATTTGGCATATGAAATGCTCCCCGTTGACTTTCTTAGTAAAAAGAGTTGGGTCGATGAGCCCAATTTCAAACCCACAGTCTAACAACAACTCCTTAAGGTGCTCGTACCACGCGCGTGGGGCTTGTTTAAGGCCATAAAGTGCCTTATCGAGTTTGTAGACATGGGTCGGGAAATGAGGATCTTCAAACCCCGGGGGTTGCTTCACATAGACCAATTCATGTAGAGGACCGTTGAGAAAGGCACTCTTCACATCCATTTGATATAACTTAAAGTTGAAGTGAGAAGCATAAGCAAGAAGGATACGGATTGGCTCGAGACGAGCCACGGGAGCGTAGGTCTCCCCATAGTCAATTCCTTCCACTTGAGAGTATCCTTGAGCAACCAAGCGTGCCTTGTTCCTCACAACAATCCCATTAGCATCTTGTTTGTTCTTGAACACCCACTTGGTTCCAATGACATTGCGGCACTCCTTGGGCTTCTCCACCAAAGTTCAAACCTCATTGCGCTTGAAGTTGTTGAGTTCTTCATGCATGGCTTCCACCCAATCCGGATCTTCAAGTGCCTCAAACACCTTTTGAGGTTCCACACAAGAGACGAAGGCATGATGGATGCTAAAGTTGGCTAATTGTCCTCCTTGTGGAAACCCCTTTTCTCACACTTCCAATCACACTATCCAAGGTATGACTCCCTTTGCGAAGAGCTTCTTCCACTTTCCTTGCACGGCGAGCTTGAGCTTCTTCAAAAGACTCTTGAGAAGCCACTTGGTCATCACCACTATTTTGGTCCTCACCTTGACCTTCAACTTGAGCTTGATCAACATCATGAACATGCTCAACATCTTGAGCTTGGCCTTGATCTACCATTGGTGAGGAATCACCACCGTCCACTTGGTCTTGATCTTGGCCTTGCTCGCTTGAATGAGGGTCTAATGCTTGTCTTTGGTTAGCATCAATCGGTCCTTGAGGAGCTTGTGGAGCTTGTGAAGGTGAAAGCTCCACTTGAGTAGAGCATAATCCTTCTCCTTCCGCCAAAAGGTGTCCCTCAATGGGTATGAGATGACCCACACCCATTCTTCTTATGGCTTGAGGAGGTATTTCATCACCTACATCACAAACACCACTTTGCTCCACACGAGAGCCGTCATTCTCGTCGAATCTCACGTTACAAACTTCAACAACACGAGCGGACTCTTTGTCAAAGATTCTAAAAGCATGAGATTCGGCGGCATAACCAACAAAGATACCCTCAAGAGCTTTAGAGTCAAACTTGGACAAATGAACACCCTTTCTAAGATAGAAGCACTTACAACCGAATACTCGAAAGTATTTGATGTTAGGCTTGTTGCTGGTGAGGATCTCATAAGGAGTCTTGTTCAAGCCCTTGCGAAGATATAGCCAGTTAGAAGCATGACAAGCGGTATTGATAGCTTCGGCCCAAAAGTTATACGGAGACTTAAACTCCGCTAACATTGTCCTTGCCATGTCCATCAAGGTTCGGTTCTTCCGCTCGGCTACACCATTTTGTTGTGGAGTGTAGGGAGAGGAGTATTGATGTTGAATTCCATCATCACTCAAGAATTCATTGACGGTGTAGTTCTTGAACTCTGTCCCATTATCACTCCGAATCATCAGGATATCTTGGCCATATTGATGTTCCACTTCCTTGATGAAGTCCATGACGGTTTGTTGGGTCTCGTATTTGTGTTTGAAGAAGTAGACCCAAGTATATCTTGAGTAGTCATCAACAATCACCAAGCAATACTTTTTCCCTCCTAGACTTGCATGAGATGGAGGGCCAAAGAGGTCCATGTGAAGGAGCTCCAAGACCCTCTTAGAAGAAATGATCGTCTTGCTAGGATGAGGAAGTTCATGCATTTTTCCTTCAATGCAAGCTCTACACACACGATCTTTGGCAAAGGTTAGATCGGTTAGTCCTAGGATGTGGTTACCTTTGTGAAGTCTTTGCAAAGTTCTCATATTGACGTGGCCTAGCCGACGATGCTAAAGCCATCCCACGTCAACTTTAGCCATTAGGCAAGTTGCGGCTTTAGTGACCTCCTTCGAGAAGTCAATCACATATAAGCCATTTTCAACATGCCCAACAAAGGCTACTTTAAGAGACTTGCTCCACAAAAAAACCACAATCCCAACATCAAAGAAAGTTGCAAAGCCCATATCGGCAAGTTGAGCTACGGAAAGTAAATTGTAAGAGAGAGACTCAACAAGCATGACATTCTCCACGGTAACATCTTGAGATATAACAACTTTACCAAGACCCAATACCTTTGACCTTGAGGAATCTCCATAGGTGACGTAGCCCGCACTAGATGAACCGGTGCGAAGCTCCTTCACCAACTCTTTGCTTCCAGACATATGATTGGTAGCACCACTATCAATTATCCATTGTCCCGCACTGGAAGCAAAGCCCTACAAGAGATTAAGCCTTGTTCTTAGGTCCCCATTTTTCAATGGGTCCCCTTTTGTTAGTAACAAGGGCCTTAGGAACCCAAATAGACCAAGCAATGCATTCATTAGGTGAGCCAACAAATTTAGCATAAACGTGTCCATCATAAGCACGGCGAAGAACATAAGAGGGGTTATATTTTCCTGCAAAGTCATTATGATTGGGCATTGCCCTCTTGGCATTCCCAACCACCTCCCTCATGAGCTCCCCCTCCTCCTCATAAACATTGCCATCCTCATCAAAGCATATGTCATTTGGGATGTGCTTCTTAGGAGGAGGAGTGGGCACAAGAAATTGCGTCTTCTTATAGTTCTTCTTCTTGTTCCTCTTCTTCTTAGACTTGGAAGTGAAACCAAGCCCGGTCTTGTCACCATTTTGCTTTTGAGCACTCAAAAGCTCATCAAGCCTTGTGTCACCTTTGGGGGCATCTTTCTCATAAAGAGGGTTAGTGTAACAAGTACTTGCAACAAAGGTGCTAGAAGGGAACTTGGTTGCTTCTTTAGCAATAATAAGATTTAGTTTCTCATTTTGCAACCTAAGTTCATTAGCAACTGATTGAGCAATATCACGATCATTCTTAAGCCTAGCAATATCCAAGTTATAGGACTCTTCAAGACCTAACTTGGATGCCTCAAGTGCCATTCTTAGATCTTGCTCAACCTCAAGGGATTGATTGAGTGTTGCAATTTCATCGGCATACTCACGAGCATGCCCTTCTAGCTCAAAGATGTGTTCCTCATTTTTATCATTAAGTTGAAGAGACTCATTATATTGATTTAGGAGAATCTCAAATTGAGCTTTGGTCTCCCCATGCAAAGTTGACATGAAGGTGTCAAATTCATTAGGCTCATCCTTATCACTACTAGTATCAACACAATCCATCAAGGATAAGTTTCTAGGTATGATGGGTGTGAAAGTGGGTGATACCTTTGTAGCGTGAGCCATTAGACATGTTCCCTTGGAGTTGGAGCGCTTGGACTCATTTGCGGAAGCAAAGAGGGATGGTGATGAGATAGGCTTGGCGATGGCGATGGCGGCCCTTCCTATTTCTTCATCATCACTTGCATCATCACCGGATGGGTATTCTTCTTGAGTCGTCAAGGCATGTATTGGAACGGCTTTCTTCTTGTCAAAGTTCCTTGGTAGGTAAGACTTGGCCTTCATCTCCTTGCGGATGAGTCTTCCATTGTGATCTTCCACTCTTTCATAGGGACAATCCGCGATGAAATGGTGTTGATTACCACAATTGCAGCATGTTCTCACTCTACTTGTGGCCTTAGGTTTGGAGGGACTTGATGACTTCCACTTCTTCATGAAAGCCCGTTGAGCAAGAGCCATGTGTTCGGCATGAGCATACTTTATGTCTTCGGGACTTCCACTCATTGACTCTTCCTCTTCCATCAAACTTGCTTCTTCATGAAGAGAGACTTTGGCCTTCAAAGCAAGGTTGGGTGCACGCACACCACGTGCACGAGCTAGTGCATCATCCGCATTCTTCTCGGAGATCTTCCTTGCCACAATCTCTTGCAAGATGTCATGAGCGGTCATTTTCCTAAAGTTGGCATCTCCCTTGATTGAGTTCATCGTATCTTTGAAGAAGGGCAAGAGGGCTTGGACAAATTTCCGCTTCATCCATCTCCCATCACATTGAGTAGAGCCGAGGTCGACTAGCTTCACTTGGAGTGCCGAGAGACGCCGATGAAGTTCTTCGGGAGATTCACCATCAAGCATAGCGAAGTTGTCTGCTTCATTAGACGCCTCATCAAACTTGGACTCTTGAATGCTCTCATTGCTGATGAAGAGGTTGGTGAGAGCATCCCAAGCTTCCTTGGCGGAGGAGATGTTGCGGACGAACGCCTTGTCCTTCTCGGTGAGAGACATGTGAATGAGATGCAAGGCAGAGGCATTGAGCTGCTTGTCGATTTGCTCCCAAGGTAGCAAGTTGGTCAAGTCCTTGGAAGTTGGATGAAAACCCTGCTCAATGATCCTCCAAAGCTCACTACAACAGGACAGAGCTTTCGTAACACAATGATGTAACACATACTAAAATATGTTACAAACAAAATTAGAGTAACACATCATTTGTGTTCTACTGGCTGACAGTAACACAGACTATATAAGGCGCAGAATTGTGTTACAAAGATACTAATTCGGTAACATATAGTTATGTGTTCGATGCAATATGTTACAAATATATTGACAGAGTAACATATAAATATGTGTTGGTGGGAATGTGTTACAAACTTTACTACGAGTAACACATAATCATGTGTGCTTGTCCATAGTGTTAGAAGCTCTATTATTGCATGAAAAAGAAAAATAAATAAATTACATGTCTATATCACTATTACCTTACACATAGGGCCCACTTGTCGACATGGATATCTTTAATACATAATGATAAATGTATTATTTGGCAAATACGATACAAAACAACATACGGTTCCATTTCGGTAAATAACGAACTATTTTGACAAAGTTTCGATAAATACCATATTAACCAAACTTGGTGCGGCAACAGTCACACAATCACGCCAGTACAATGCATGTATCATTTATGGGCCTGCGGAGCCAAGCCTCGGGCAACAGGGGTCGTGGCCCAGGGCCTTAAAAAAACTGTGTGCATATATATATATAAGAAGATTTGAATTTGGCCCAGCTGGATGTAGAACTTTAAGCCCATTAATATTTTAATACCTAAAGGCTCCCATGCACTCAACTGCTTCGTAAACCGGCTACAAAGTAGTCCATGCGGCTGGTGAATGCACTAGTAAAGGATAAATCGATCATCTCTTGAAGGGAAGAGAGCATACAGGACCGTTGACTCCGTCTTCGACAAAAACCCGTCACGACCGACACACTCGCGGTCAACAATGGCGGTGATCTGCGCGACGATGCAGATTCAGTCGACCATGCCAGTCTCCAACACTGGCGACTTCGAGGAAGAAGAGGAATCTATGTTGGCCAGTCCTCAACTGTGGATATGAGTTCTAAGCAATCGTCGCAATAGCCACCACCACAATCTCTTAGTCGACACCTTTGCCTCCGGTGACCTATGAGATCTATACATATAAACAAGAGTAGGTCTTTACCTCCCTTGGAGGGGTCGAACTTGGGTAAACCCTTGTGTTTGCAATCTCGAATCGGGAATCTGATGGCTTCCTCGCCTTTCATCTCATCTACCCCTAGTAGCATCTGTCGGTTCAATCCACCAACAAATATGTTTTCAATCTAAATGTTATATTTCTTATGATCGTCCTAATTCAATAAATAAATGTTTTGTACTTTATCACAACTCCATTCGATTCAATTCAAATAGTTTTACTCTACATATCATGAGTTTATGGGCGCGCCGCACCGTGACCCCTCCTCTGGCTTCACTTTGTGTTTTAATCCTCAAGCCTCCTCTAAAATGGATATTGACATATTTTATTTTTATTTTTAGGGGTGTCTACTCTGCTAGTTTGAATAATAGATCTAAGGTTTTCTTTCAAAAAAAGAATAAATCATTTTCCTGTAGCAATATGGTTATTTTTGTCGAGAGGAAAAACAAGTGCAGGGAAAATTTTAATCCTCCCCGCTAATATACAATTTTCCCTCCATTGACAGCTCCTATATATGGACCCTCTAATTAATCTCTTTCTCCAAATCAATCTCCTCCTAGAAAAACGCATCTACCCACACACGACACAAGTCGCCCGCCGGCCACCACCGCCCTCCACCACCGAGACGCACACCACCGCGCCTCCCCTCACTGCCCAGAATCACCGCGCCCCCTCTACCTCCGATACACCCACCCACCACTACGCCCTCCTCCCTGACGGCCACCACCGCCCTCCACCACTGCGCCGCAGTCCACCTCCGAGACGCGCCCCACCGCGCCGCTCCCCAGTGCTCACCACCACCGCGCCCGCTCCACCTCCGAGACACCCACCGCGCCGCGCTCCTACCCGACGCATCGGAAACTCCATTCCCCTCTTCCTGGTTGCACCTGACGGCTCGATCTATTCCCCTCCATCACCAAGGTCCAGCCACCGCAGGCATTTGTTCAGGCCCCCGCATCCCATATGAGTACTTCAGTTCCTGCAGTAAGCCATCGACTGACTTGTATGATATTGCCTCAGTTCTGCAATCTGTAGATTGGAAAATAGCATGCACTCACATGTTTCTTTTTGTACGATTGATCGGTTCTGCTACCTTGTTGCAAAGGGCACGCGCACAAGTCCACAACCTGTTCCGACTGATTTCCCTGTTCGAGACTATAGACTTGTACTAGGTTGATTCTCCTTTCCGCTTCCCTCGTTTATCTGCTATGGATTCACTTAATTTCAGAAACGCTCTGGCTAGTCTTAGTCAAAGTTAATACGGACTTAGGATGAGCAATGGCAAGAGTACTAAGTTGCGTTAGACTGAGCAATGAAGTATTTAGTTCCAACTTACAATACTCTTTTATTTACTTGCTGTTTCCTGGTTGTTTTTCTAATCACGGTTCTCTGATATGAGGCTCCAGCCTTGCACATAGATTTATCTCTCTCTCTCTCTCTCACATCGTATTGCTTGGTCGCTTGGTAATACCACGGTGTTGCGCACTCTTGTATCTTACTAGGTGTTGTTGTAGCGTGACAGATCTTGTTAGAACATGGGCAATACGGATATTAACGAATGAAGAACCACATTAGTATTTACAATCCTTTCTTTTCATTTACATTGTTAGACGTGTTCTTCAAGTTATAGCTTCACGAGATATTTGGAACAACAAATTGATTAGTGACATAGACTGCTATATCCATTTCCTTACTTTATCTTCACATTTATTCTATATTTTGACACTGCTGTATGCTGCAGAAATGCAGTCTAAATTATAGGGGAATGTTCTCAACTTCTAGAAATATAGAGAAGTCCTGTCTGAAACAGATTTCATAGGTCCACTTGTAATGGTTGGTTTGGCATTTTTTTATATCTAGGATGGTGATGGACATGTTAACCATTTACCTGAAGTATGAAGATGGAGATCGAGAGGTCAAAATCCTCCAAAGGGCGTCATGTCTCGTATTATGATTTAATTGTGATGACGGAGGAAGCTGGCTTTGAGTCAATTGGGTTCCTATACTATGTGAAAAAAGACTCGATCAGAAGGCAACTCCTACTTAGTTCACATCAATGATCAACATACTGTGTTAAAGATGATAATTTATTGCTTTCACGCAAAAAGGTTATGACTAATCTTACTCATTTGACAAGGATAGAGTATAAAATAATTGCTTGCTTAACATGATGTGTCACTGAACCAGGATGACGAGCATGATAATGCCAAGAACCAGGATGGCGAGCATTATACTGCCAATCATCTACTGATTCAACAAAATTCATCATCGCCGCAAGACCCTGTTATTGATTCCGTGCCAGAGGTAATATTTGTGTGCTTTTGAGTTTTAAAGTTGCAGCCTTCTATAGCTACAGGATATGAATATCTTTCCATGTATTAATATTCTCTGTTTATAGGTGAGGGAAACTAGAGATCAGACGGGTAAATCTTTTGCAAAATTAGATCAGCAGGGCACTAGAAATGAACGCCCACGTTCACTTCCCTCAAATAGAAGGCCCACGTTCAGTCAAGGTAATTACCTGGTATCACCAAACTGGCCTTACAAAATAGTGGTCTGCTCTCTTTATTATTCTATGTCTGTGTTGCAAATTTATGCCAGTTGATAACTCCGTGAGACCCTTTAAGCAACTTTATTTATTTTTTCTTTAAGGGAATTTTAGTTACTAATATGTACAACACTCTTCCTTTTGTTATTACTATTCAAGATCCAAACAATTAGGACCTAATAATACTTCAACTCATATTTGGTAAATTAGTTAGTATTCTGGTACTATTAGAATATAAAGTTTTTGCCAATAGAATGCTTCAATTTATCGAAGAGTAATTGTTCTGTATATTTTGTAAGTACATTTGTTCATCTTTTAAACAACACAAAAGCTTTTCCCTTTATGTTGTAGATTTTTTTTTACTTCAAGGCGTTTCTCATAATTCTTGAAATGGCATATGTGGCCATTCTTTATCATCTGCTATTGAAGGGCTCGCATACATGCAGTCACTCATGAGGACTGAAGTACCACCCCAAACCACAGGTTGTCACTATGTTTTGTGATATAAACTAGGAATAGCTTTGAAGTTGTTGCAACCATTAAATGGTTCTAATTTTGATCAGATATGTGCAAGAAGCAGACCTCATGGTAGAGAGGCAACAGTAGCCTGAACCAATATCGGCTGCACTAGTAATTTTGAACATATTATCATTGTTCTCTAATTCTAATATTAGTCATGATATAGGTTGGTTCCAAGGTAATTTTGAAGACTTCAACCTATCCAAACAAGAATAATGTCACATGTGCTACTATTCGGAGTACTAATCCTACAACTAAGGTAGCTGGTATCGAGTTAGGTGCTAAATTTGCACTTGTGCACATAGATGAACCTATTTTGGATGACGAGGAGTTGGTAAGGGAAGTATATGATTGCAAGACAATTGATGATGCTTTTGCTAGAGGATTGTTATTTGCTGGGTCTTTAGTTCTTGCAAGTCAACTTTTTTCCTTCCATATTCTACAATCATATTCATGTATATTTAATAATGTAACTAAAAGGTTCAATTCTATTTTACAGATTCGAAAGAACGATGATCGAGTTGCACTTGCAGTCTCTGGTTGGATCAAGAATCAAATAATTTTTTGAAGCGTTTGCTTAGAAATAATTAGTTTACGTGAATAGATTGGAAAATGTAATATTGTTCACAAGATCTTTTTATTTGGTTGGATGATGCAAATGCTATGGTGTAATATTTCTCACTGTTGTTTTTTTTATCAAATTAATATGAATGTGATGTTGCAATATTTCTGATTTTGTGATACACAATCGTAATATTTGTAATTTTAATGCACATATACATTCTTATACTTCCAATATGTGAATGTTTCGTGCTTCAATTTCTTTGTTATTTTAATGCTGCCTTAATAAATAATTATTATAGTATGTTATTGATTTATTAAATAAATGTAAATTTCATAAAATGGAAACCAATTTTTTATTAATATTGTGTCAAAAATAATTATTAATAAAAATAAATACATTAAATATAGTGTTACCAATGCTGTTACCGAACTTTTAAAATGTGTTACCAAGGTGTTACTGAACTTTAAAAATGTGTTATCGAGGTGATTGACGACTATTATAGTGTTACTACATTTGGCTATTACGTTACTAATAGGGTCCTCAAGCTAAAATAGTTTGTTACTAAGTATGTTACTATAACTACAAAAATATGTTACCATCATAGATCCACGTCTAGGAAAATATGTTACCAGTGGTGTTACTATAGATACAAAAATGTGTTACCGACACATTCAGTAACATGTAATGTGTGTGTTACTATAATGTAAATGGTAACACAATTTTTAGCATATGGTAACAATTATTATGTGTGTCTGTCGACACCACTTAGTAACACGGCCTAATGGAACACATTTCAAAATATGTTACTACATTGTCTAGTAACACTGTTTTGGACCTGTGGTAACACAAGACTGTGTTACCAAAGCTCTGTCCTGTTGTAGTGGCTCAATAGACACAAAGTTTATGTGAGAGCGCATATTATCTTGCCAATTGGCAAAGCTAGAAGCATCAAGTGGTGGCGGTGGGCCGCATGAGGCAAGGTGTGGCATTTGAAGGTGCCTTCTGGAGACATAGCTCGTAGGATGTGGAACCTCCGTGCTATGTCCCCGAGAGGTGTCATCTTTCTTGGGGAGATCCTCGTTGTTCTCATTCCCATTCTTCTCCGGATCTTCCACGTTTAAGGATGGCTTATCCTTACCCGAGGTGTCAACCGGAGTTGGTGGAGTGGTACTTGATGTTCCACTAGTGAGAGAATCAAGTTGAGATTTTTGGCTTTCCATGGCTGCCATCATAGCATCCATGCGAGTCATTATGTTATTAAGATCCCCCTTAGTGGCAGGTTCCTCATCGCCCATGATCTCTTAGGCGGTTAAGCCCAATCAAAGAGCACTAGGCTCTGATACCAATTGAAAAGGATCACACGGGCGACTAGAGGGGGGGTGAATAGGCGCTACACAATTTTTTTATCTTTTTCAATTTATGGCTTGACACAAAGTAAATTCTCTAGATGTGCAACTAGGTGAATTTCCTAAGTGGCAAGCAAGCAAGTGAACAAGTAAACAAGTAAGCAAGTAAGCGAGTTCGAATAAGAAATAACCGAGGAGCGGAGACCGGAGACACAAGGATGTATTCCCGTAGTTCCTTCCTTTTGAGAGGAAGTACGTCTACGTTGGAGAGGTGTGGTAACATGGAGTCGACCAACGCCACGGAGGCTCACCTTGTTCTCCGGTGAGCAAGCCACGGAGGCTAGCTCGTTCCACTAAGCGGTGGTATTGGGGGAACTCACCGAATCCCTTACACGGAGATTGGGGCACACATCCACAACTGAATTGGAGGTTCCCAAGAAAGCCACGGAGGCTAGAATCCACAAAGACTAGAGAAATCTCGAATCAAACCACCTAGTGTTTCCAAGGAACCACTAGGAACAAATCCCTCAAGCAAAAGGAGGGGAAAAGAAATTCCTTCGGTGGAGATGTAGATCGGGACCTCCTCCTTCGATCCTCCAAAGATCTAAGACTTTGGGTGGTTGAAGGTGGAGATCTTGCAGTGAGGTTGGCTCCAAATAGTGTCTTGTTCTTGATGAGGACGAGCAAGCTGGGGAGGAAGAGAGGAAGGGGTATAAATACCCCTTCCCAAAATGTATCCGTTGCAGCCGCCAGGGGCCGGATAATCCGGCCCAAACTTGCACCGGATAATCTGGCCCACTTCTAGAATAATCTGGCCGAAATATCCGGCCAGGAATCTGGGTGACGCACATCTGCTCTTCTTCTGGTCCTTAGCCGTTTCCACGGGGGGGCGGATTATCCGGCCCAGATTTGGAAAAAATCCGGCCGAAATATCCGCCCCAAATTCTGGGTGACGCGCATCTTGCTGCTTCTGGTCCTTAGCCGTTTTCACGGGGGGGGGGGGGTATTATCCGGCCCAGGTTTGGAAAAATCTGGCCGAAATATCCGCCCCAAATTCTAGGTGACGCGCATCTTGCTGCTTCTGATCCTTAGCCATTTTCAGGGGTGGCCGGATTATCCGGCCCAGTTTTGGAAATATCCGGCCGAAAAATCCGGCCAACTTTCTGCACAAAAACACTGGTAAAATGTCCTGGTGTTGTCAACTAACACACAAAACTTGGGAGGCTAGAAAATGCCCTAACACAAAGCACTCACGAGTCCAAGAGGTCGAAAAGCTCTACTTCTTCCTCTGGCGTAGAGGTCTCCCCGATCACATTCGTGTGCGCCAAAGTACTCGTAGAAAGGAGCTCCGTCACACGCTTCCTCTTCTTGTCAATGCCACGATCTTCATAAAGCGCAGGAGGAGGCGACGTCATCGAGCTGGTATCTTCTAGCAAATCTCCGCCTTCATCTCCATCGTGGCTGTCCTCAACCTCGGGGGCTTTGAAGGCAGCAGAAATAGGAACATTTTAAATGTCCCCTCCCACTAGGAGAGAAGGGTGAGAAACAAGAAATTGATGATCCTGAGAGGAAAACAAGCCGAGAGTTACAAGACAAACAATGATAAGAGAAAAGAAGGCGAATAAAGATAGTAAGCATACCGCAGGCAAGGGATGCTTGGAGTTGAAGTATCTAGCGGCTAAATCCGCAACTTCATGATCCTTGGTGAGAGTAGTAAGAGCTCTCACTCGCTGGTCGAGATCCTTCTTCTCCATAAGATCTTCAGATACTCGAGAAGAATCTCCCAAGCCAGAAAATGTCCACAATTTGGAAAGGTGATGCTGCAGAGGCTGAACTCGACGTTGCAGAAAAAACACCATAAGTTGAGTACCTGACAGCGCACCTCCTCTACCGCTCTTCAGTTCTTGGATGCGGGCTAGGAGTGGTTTGATTTCCTCCATCTCAGCTTCCGTGGGAGGCGAATCCCACGAGGTCGATTTCTTCACTTATTTGGAGGCATCAAAAGGGGCAATGCCATACTGGTCAGAGGAAGAAACTTTCCGGTCTTTGATATAAAACCATTTCTTACTCCAACCTTGTACTGAGGTAGCCATGGAAAACTCTAAGTAATGCGATTCCGCACGAATAGAGATAATAGCTCTGCCCAGTTCAGGCTTCTTTGATAAAGCAACGCTAGGGCGGAGCTGAAAGAGGAATTTCCAGAGAAGAAAGTGGGGTTCGATCCCTAAAAACGATTCACAAAGGGTGATAAAATAGGCAATGTGGAGAATCGAGTTTGGTGTGAGCTGGTGAAGCTGCACACCGTAGACGAAAAGAAGCCCACGAAGGTACTCGTGGGCAGGGAGAGAAAGATCACGCAAGAGAAAATCAAAAAAATCATCCGAAAGCCGCTCGGGGGCATGAGGATGCGCTCGGTGCTAGGGAAAGTGACCAGATAATCGGCGGAGATGAGGCCATTGGCTTGGGCTTTATCTATATCCTTCTGCTTGAAAACAAAAGGCACCCAGCTGGTCGCGGAGTTGGCAGTGATGCCCTTGCCCATCTTGTTCTTCTGTGCACAAGTCTTGACGCGCATCTACGGCTCAGGCATGAGGGCTGTGCAGGAGCTTAGAGTTGCGCAACAATGGTGGCGGCGGCAGAAGCAAGGAACTGGTAAACAGTAAATTCTCCACTCTCCCCCTTATATAGCTTCCGGGTGAAGGAATGTGGGCTGAGACGTGACGCAAGGAGCGGAAACGGCAGCCCACTAACGGGCAAGAAAATTGTGAAATTACTGCGCTACCCATGGATAACGGTCAGCATCAATTAAAGGTAATTATATTAATGACGTCACGGGAATTCGAATAACGAGAAATGATACTATGACAGTAGTGAACACTAGTATGGAAAACGTTCATGGGAAAAGTTTGGTGTGATATATCTGAGTACTGGTGATAACCAAGGAAGCTGATGAAAAGTTGATGAAAAGAGACAAAGAGATGAGTGGAGGAGAAATCATTCTTTGAGTCTATACCCGAAAATATTCGACTATAGCCTCGGGGGCTACTACCATCGGGAGCACTGAGCGCGCACCCGACGATATTATTGAGTAAAGCTGCAATCTGATGACATTAAAGAAAGAACAATGTCTTTGAGCCTATACTCGAAATAAAACTTTTTTGACTATAGCCTCGGGGGCTACTCCCATCGAGAGCGCTGGGCACGCACCCGACGATGCTTTATCATGAATAATGGAGGAAAAGATGCAAGGAGATTTCGAAAACTACCATCGGGAGGGAGTTCCATTAACCAAGGTGGAATAACCCGAATATTTGGCACATTAGAACAGTCAAATAAGGCTGCGACATATGATTCCCGAGTTGCATCATCGCGACAAAACTTGAATGCCGTGGTTGAAATATATCGCGAAGGTAAGACCCCGGGATCCGTCCCGTGTGGCCTGGTATACGCATATGGATGCGCTCTGCTGGTATTTATCCGTGTCTACGATACGAAGAAAATCCTAGTGGACACACTGGGTACCCTGAGAACCACTGGGATTTATTTTTTGTAAGTCCTAAATGCGGCAAAAGAATGGGTTTTACCGGTTTCCCAAATTCAAGTCCAAGGGGATTGAATTTGAAGTAGGTGACAAGTTGTGACGACCTCAAATTTGATAACAAATTCGAAGTGCCCGTTATGTATTCCACCGCAATCCCAGAATCATTGTTGCGATATACATAACGTAGTTGGTAACCAGTTCCATAGACATTACAATACGATGATTCAAAAACAATGGTCATATAGACCAAGTCATATTACAACACAATATAGCAGCGGAAATAACGTCTTCGGCCCATGCCTTCTCCCTACAGGCAATTGGCGACTCACGGAGACGAGCTTAGTTCTGGTACTCTTCTTCATACCCTTCCTCCTGGTATTCCTCCCCATAGTCTGGCCAAGTTGATAGCCAGGGACACAGCCGTGAGTACATTGGATGCACTCGCAAACCATCTCATAAATGAACAGATGAAGTAGATATGCAGGGTTTGGGTATAGTGGACTAAGCACTAAGTTGGTTTGCAAAAGCTAGTTTTATTTCCCAAGAATGCTCATTTGTAGAAAAGAGGTTTAGTTCTCTAAGTTCATTCTAAGGGGGACTTCAATGTGTCAAGATCAAGGTCAAGTCATGTCCATTCAAATTCATGTCATTCACCAAGTTCACCCTTGTTATTTTTAGTCTTGACAAAAGCCAGGTAGAGTTTGCCAACCGTCCATGACCGAGGACTCGGCTATTCGAATAGTTTGAAACCTCTGCAGAGGGGTACACTTTACCCACAAGATTCGATACATCTGCCGGGAGAAATCCACGGTTCGCTATACACAAAGGTATGCGGCTTTCAGATAATCAAACAAATTCTTTCACTTGCTCATCCTAGTATAGGATCCTTCCCTAGAGCCCGGGATACGGACTTCCCGCTCCGGCGCCTCTAGTTCTGCCCATCCCGGGTACCGGGTTAGTGAATCCACTTGGTCAAGAAGTATCCGCCCATGGAGTCCTCCCATGAAGATTTAATACAAGACCTCCCATACTAAGATAAACAAGCTACGGATTAAGCCCCTTCCCATATAGGGGTAACGTGGTTGTACGGTATAATTGGCACCCATGTACATCACTCGTTGTCAATTGAGAAATACATTTCATAGTTCTTAGTCGAGATTATTTTCTTTCATAAAGCCATCAGGGAGGAGCAATCTCCCATTTCAAGTTTAACTTTCAAGTCACCACCTTTCAAATGGGGTTCCTCCAGAGATAGCCTCAACTTTTATTAGCGACTAAGCAACTACATTGAGTGATAGTCCTACTACTATGGTTGGATAAACTCAGCTTGATGCTCTTGATAACCAAGACATCAATATGCTTCTATCATTCTACTCTAGCAATTCAATCATGCAATTTACTTCTATCAATCTACTCTAGCAATTCAATCATGCAATTTACTTAAAACAAGTGGAATGCAATATTAAAACTAGGTAGTGGGAGTATGAATCAAAAGATGGCTTGCCTTGGTTGGCAAAGTGTCCGGGGTTCTCTTCTTCTTCTTGATAATAATAATCCCCTCCAATATCCTCCTCGGCAACACTAGCGTCTAATAACGAATAAACACAAAGCACACCATCACTTCACCAAACCAACAACACACCAAGCACACATTCTTGTTTGCTAACCAAGCATTTAGGTTGCATTGCTATGGGGTTGGATTGTAAGTTTTTCTTCTAAGTTTTTCTTCAAGTGTGCAAGCTAGTTTCTCTACTAGGGAGCATAGGTGGTCCACTTGTGCAGCAGTGGTGTGGATTTAGGGTTACTAAGACAAGTTTAGGTGGGATGGGTCCACTAAGTGAATTGGTAAAGAGGGCAATTAATTCTAAGTGTGCACTAGTGATCTATCATTTTATGCTAACCAATAGGTTTGGGTTAGGATCTAAATGATCACACTAATATGGTTTGGGGTAGATTAGTGTTGACTAACAGTAAGAGGGGTCATTAGTAAGTTCACATTTTAATTTTCATGATTTTTGATAGCTTAAATAATTTTCTAGAAATCTTTCATTAATTAACAAGCTAGGGTCACACTATTCATATCCAATTTTATTCTTAACTGATTTTTAAATCTAACCAGTACTATTGGATAGAGTATTTTCTAAGCTTTCCAACGAATATTTATTTGCTAAATTTGGACTTATAAAACTCTAGGAATTTGAATTTGAAAATCCCATTTGAAACAGTTTTGAAATAAAAGAAAAGGGCGGGAATTAATTAAAACGGTTCGGACCGAAACTTCACTAGCCAGGCCCAGTCCAGACGAAACCCGAACGGGCCGGCCCAGAAAACGTTTCGCGCGGGGAAAAAAGAATAACAGGGGAGCTGACAGGTGGGGTCTCGCTGTCAGTTCACTTAACGGTTCCCGAATCGGTATGCTAGCGTCGGATTAGAATCGGACGGCTCCCAGTCATCGTCTCGACGAGAAAGGGGCGGAGCTCACCTGCGAGCAGCGAAGACCGTTCGACGGCGATGGCGAGGCGTAGAGGAAACGAAACTCGACGGCGACGCTCGGGATCGGCTGCGGTGCTCCTCCTCCTCCGATTCCCTGCAGAAGCTGGCCTCCAGGTGGTCGGACGCGGCGGCGCTCCGCCCGTCCAGTACTGCGCCGGCGAGGTCGGCTACGGCGAACTAGGGCACGAGGGAGTAAGCGGCGATGTCTGGGAGGTAGCTGGTGGCTGGGTGAGTCTCTGCGTTTGATCGACGGGGCCTTTTATAGGCCGGAGCGTCGGGGACAAGCGCGGCCAGAAGCTCGCCGTTGCGGGGGTCCTGGCGGCGTTTGAAGCTTGCTCCGGTCACGGCGGCCTCGGGGTGGTGCTGGGCTGGTGTCCACTCGGCTGCGGGGCGCTGTGGGTCTCCTCTGGCGCCTTCCAGGCGGTCGGCATCGCGCGGGACAGTGGGTTCCTGGGAGGGGGCCCTGGTTGCAAACCTCGCCGTTCCTCCGTTTCTCCTGGCTTGGGTCGGGGCAGAGGGGGCTGGGATCGGTCGAGGGGTGGCCAGAGGGTATGGCTACAGCGCTTGGTCGCGCTTAGAACAGTGCAGCACAGTGGGGTTGATCTCACTCGATTTTCTTCTGCCACCGTTCGACGAAATGCTCACAAGAATTCAAAATTCGAATTTTTCAAATTTGCCACTTTGGGTGCTCATCATATTGGATAAGGTACCCAGGCATATTTTTGTTCTGGAGAAATAATGAGTTTTGCAAAAATTTATATTTCAAATTTGAAATGGTTTCTGTTTCAGATTCAAACTTTGGCTCAAGTTTGAGTGGTGTTCTGGTTTGAAATTTTGGTAGATCTTTGTTGGTTGAGTTAGTCCATAACTTGGTTAAGCTCAACTCACTGGCCAAACATGTTTTGAGTTACAGATTTCTTAATCCAAGGGCTCAAAGTAGGGTAGTCAAACAGATTTCCTAGATCATCTTTTCCTTCTCTTTTTCTTTCTTATTTTTATTTCTGGTTGCTTTGGTTCTTATAATCTTTCTCAATTGATTCTGTTGGTTCACTTAGAATTAACCAGACAATACACAATCAAAAACAACACACATGAAATCATAGAATACATAGAGTAGAAAATACATGTATGCATAAAATAATGAGTAAAAAGTTTTATTTGGGTCCAAAATTTGGTACTTTATTTAATAAGAAGTGGATTACAATTTCTGAGTTGTTACACAAGTATCTGTTCCGGCAGTTAACTGGCCTCTTGATCCATCAGAGTTGTCAGGCTTGTTCATCAAAACCCCTTGTGAGATATCATAAGAAAGAGATAAGTCGAAAGACCAAGTCGAAGATTTGAAGATAAGAAGAAGTCAAAAGTTGATCAAGTTGAAGATTTGAAGATATGAGATTCAACCCAAATCTATAATTCTGGTAGAATCTCGGGGGCTACTGACAAGGGTATAGATAATAGAGCCCGACAGTTGAGTACCTCTGAGGCCCGTTAAGCTAGGCCCAATTTTAATACTAATCGAAATACGAGTTCATGTCGTATGTTGATATTGTAATCTGTGTCGGATCCCTCCCGATCCCTGAGACCTGGCCACCTATATATAGGGGCCAGGAGGGGACGGTAAGGGACAGATTGAAAAGCAAGCCAGGTTTACACCCACGTTTACTTTCAATAACCACCTTGTTTGACTGATTTTACCTTCGAGTTCATCTGATGCCCTATCTCCCCGATCCTAAGTCCTTCATCTAGGACATTTGTCGAGTTAACCCTCGTCACATACATAGGGATTTATTTCTGGAGTAAAGGAAATATTATTCTTCCTAAGAACTTGGTGCACCACAAATGAAGAAGGATGCCCTAAGCGACGATGCCAGGTGGATGAAGATGGCTTTATTGTGACGAACGCAAACTTGGATGATCCAGAAGTGACAGGCACTAGAGGATAGATACCACCCGTGCAAGGACCTTTAAACAGAGTTCTCCTTGTGACCCAGTCCTTTATGAAAAAGAAAAATGGGTGAAACTCAAGAAATACATCATTATCAAGAGCAAGTCTATGAACGGATAAAAGATTTTTTGATGCATGAGGAACATGAAAAATGTTTTTAAGATGAAGAGAATCATGTGGGGTGCGAAAAATTGAATTTCCAATATGATTGATAGGCATACCATTGCCATCGGCAGTGTGGACGCGGTCTTGACCCTTGTACTTGTCATGCACGGAGAGATTGTTCAGTTCACTCGTGAGGTGATGAGTAGCGCCAGAGTCGGTGTACCAGTTGGTATCAACACCATAGGACACCAGTGCTCCTTTTTCCTTATCACGACCCTTCACATCATCATCATCGCTATCAGAGTGATCTTCACGATGATTGCTATAGATGGCACGGTGATGATGGAGTGAATGACCGGCCAGTTGGGAAACCCCAAGAGGAAGGTATGATGAATATAGCAGCAAGTTTTTCCCTCAGTAAGAAACCAAGGTTTGTCGGTCCAGTAGGAAAAAGCCGAACTCAAGAAGGTGATGCTTGCTAGCCTAGTGACACTCCAACAAGGGCGCCATTAATGATTAACGTGTTAGCGTGTCTTCAACTAGTAGCAACATGGAACCTGCACACAACACAACTAAATACTTTGTTCCCAACTTATGATGAGGTTGTCAATCTCACCGGTTTGCTTGAAACAAATGGTATGAGCGTATCGAGTGGAAAGTGATCGTAATATTCAAGTAAAGTAAACAGTGCGAGTAAAGTAAACAGGTGATAGCAATATAATGGAAATACGACCGGGGTCCATAGTTCACTAGTGGTGTCTCTCCATAAGATAAAATAACACATGCTGGGTAAACAAATTACAGTTGGGAAATTGATAGAATAAAGACAACGTGCATATGTCGAGAGGATCACTATGAGATTTACTCTGGGCATTACAACAAGATACATAGACCACCATCCAACTACATCTATGACTAATAATCCACTTGTGGCGAATCAATCTGAGAACTCCACACGTATTAAGTTGCGAACAACAGATAACTGCATTAAGCAAAGTGTGTAATATAAACAAAGCATATGCCCTTGAGCATATGAATGTTGTTTTCTCCCTACTGGCAACATCACATCTACAACCTTAGAGGTTTCTGTCACTCCCCCAGATTAAATAGAGATTTGAACCCAACTATCGAGCATAAATACCCCCTCTTGGAGTCACTAGCAACTACTCGGCCAAGATAGCTACTAACAACGGAGAGCATGCAAGATCATAAACAACATAGAGATAACATAAGATAATATTCAGCACATCAACTCAATCATAACACCAACATTCATCGGATCCCAACAAACACAACATGTAGAATTATATAACGGTGATCTCGATCATGTAAGGTAGCTCACGAGATCTAAACATGAAGCACATGGTGGAGAAGACAACCAACTAGCTACTACTATGGACCCATAGTCCAAGGTAGACTACTCACTCATCGCGCTGGAGGCAAGCATGACGATGAAGAAGACCTCCGGTGGCGATTCCCCTCTCCGGCAGGGTGCCGGGAAGAGCTTCTGGACCCTCCCGATCTCGGGTCGATGGCGGCAGCGGCTCGCGATGTGTTTCTAGAAAAGTGATCGGGTCTTTAGGTTTTTCCCGTCGGGGGGTCTTTATAGGCAAAGGGGCGGCGTTAGAAGTAGACCAGGGGGCCCTCACCATAGGGCGGCGCGGCCAGGCCCTAGGCCGCGCCCCCTAGTGGCGAGGCCGCCTCCTGGCTCCTTTCTGTCTCCTCTTCGGTTCTCTGGAAGCTTCGGTAAATTTCCGGATGTTTGGCTTTTGTTTCGTCCAATTCCGAGAATATTTCCTGTGTAACTTTTCTGAAACACCAAAACAGCAGAAAATAGGGAACTGGCACTGTGGCATCTTGTTAATAGGTTAGTTCCGGAAAATGCATAAAAATATCATGAAGTGTAACAAAACACTAAGCAAATGGTGTAAAAACAAGCATGGAGCATCAAAAATTATAGATACGTATCAGCATCCCCAAGCTTAACTCCTGCTCGTCCTCGAGTAGGTAAGTGATAACAAAAGAAATAATTTTTGAGGTGACATGCACCTACACAATCTTGATCATCTATGTAAGCGTTGTGCGCTGGGATCAAAAGGACTTAAAACATGGGCATGAAAGATATAATCTTGATAGAAGAAACTTAGCAACCATGTTATAACATGAAAAAGAACACAAATGAAAGATCTGGAAAATGAAACAATGAAAGTCAAACGTGTGTTCAAATCATATGGAAAAACATACAAATGGTTTCCAGCTTGTCCTTTATGAGAGAGCAAAACATAAATGCATAGGACACCTTAAAGTTTAAGAGGGCGACTAGATACAAATAATTTAAGAACAAGTAAAACCAACATCATGAATCAATCAATGAAAACTTTGGGACAATGCACATTATACTCAGAATGACAACTATGCTCTCTTAGACGGTGCATAAAGATAGAAGGTGGTGACTCAACATAAAAAGTAAAAGAAAGGCCCTTCGCGGAGGGAAGCAATGATTAAACATGTGCTAGAGCTTTTCATTTGTAAAACAGAGATAAAAATTGGGTTTTGAGAGGTGGTTGTTTCATGTCAACGACTGGCAATGGGGTCTTACTATCTTCCATAATAAACAAGTGAGAGCAGTTCCGAGTTCTTTGAAAATTTGGCACATTTGTGCTCTTTTATAAAGCTTTGGCACTCCTTCCCACCTTTTTTTTATTTCTCAAACCATGGCTAACCGATTCCATCGGGTGCCCACCAACATTCACAAACCATGGAGGAGTGCCTTTTTTCTTTTTAGAATTAGATTGCAATGGTCTGACCAGCTCTCTTGCAAAATTAATGACGAGCAGATGAAGCTGCCTAGTCGAGGAGTACTTAATTTAATATGGAAGATAGCAATTCTGACCACTATGTCCCCATGAGCTAAAAACAGTGACACAAAACGAGAAGTAGTTGAAAGTTTTGAAAGGTAGCACATGAAAATATACTTGGAATGGCATACAAATACAATGCATAGGCATTTATAGTGGACACAATGGCAAACTTGGTTTTTAGGACTTGGATGCACGAGTAGAGCTCATACTCAGTACAAAATGAGGGCTAGCAAAAGACAAGGAGCGACCAACTAAGAGAGCAATAACGGCCATAATCATGCATAGCGACAAAGCGATATTAAAAGAAGCATAAGATGGTATCAAAAGTCAAAAACTAAATGATCATAGAGGCTTATGGTGACTTTGTATTAGTCTAACATGTGTGAGCATGCGCCAAGTCAACCCAAATAAAGCATCAAAGGAGAAAACCAAAATAATGCTTCCAAATAATTAAAACAACGCATGATTTTTTCAACGGCTCATTAAGCAATCTCAGTTATTTGAGACAAGTCATGCTATAGAAAAACCACTAAGCATACTATCAAAAAGACATCAAGCACGACATGCAAAAGCCTAGGCCGCAGTCTACGCAAGCTCCTTCTTGTACCACTTTTTGCATAAAGCTTTTTCTCTTTTCCAACACCATTCGAATTTTTTATAAACAACTCTTTTGATGACAACCAACATGGACCAGAGGTCAAAATACACCTTGATAAAAAGATACAACAAGATCTGAACAAAAATCAAGGCGAAAAACGAAAGCTAAACGCAGTTCTAGAAAAAGAAGAACACTCGTTGAAACGATAAGAGTGAAAAACGGAGTGTTCTTGGCAAATGAAAAGCAAGGTGCTTGATGCGTGATGAATGACCAGCCCATTGGGAACCCCAAGAGGAAGGTGTGATGAATATAGCAGCATATTTTCTCTTAGTTAAGAAACCAAGGTTTATCGTTCTGGAGAAGAGCAGACAATACGACTGTAGGTGATGCTTGCTAGTTTGCGACAGCTTCGGAAAATTTATATATGGCACCTCATCCAAGCTTTTCTTGCTAGCTGCAACGTAGAACCTGCACACAACGCAACCAAGTACTTTGCTCCCAACTTGCAATGAGGTTGTCAATCCCACCGGTTTGCTTGAAACAAAGTTATGAGCGTATCGAGTGGAAAACAGTAGAAGTATGCGAGTAAAGTAAACAGTGCGAGTAAAGTAAATAGGTGATAGCAATATGATGGAAATAGGACCGGGGTCCACAGTTCACTAGTGGTGTCTCTCCATAAGATAAATAACACATGCTGGATAAACAAATTACAGTTGGGCAATTGATAGAATAAAGATAAACGTGATATGTCGAGAAGATCACTATGCGATTTACTCTAGGCATTACAACAAAATACATAGACCGCCATCCAATTGCATCTATGACTAATAATCCACTTGTGGAGAATCAATCCGAGAACTCCACAAGTATTAAGTTGCAAACAACAGATAATTGCATTAAGCAAAGTGTGTAATGTAAACAAAGCATATGCCCTTGAGCATATGAATGTTGTTTTCTCCCTAGTAGCAACATCACATCTACAACCTTAGAGGTTTCTGTCACTCCCCCAGATTAAATAGAGGCATGAACCCACTATCGAGCATAAATACCCCCTCTTGGAGTCACTAGCAACTACTCGGCCAAGATAGCTACTAATAACGGAGAGCATGCAAGATCATAAACAACATAGAGATAAGATAAGATATATCTCAGTATAGCAACTCAATCATAACACCAATATTCATCGGATCCTAACAAACCAAACATGTAGAATTACATAACGGTGATCTCAATCATGTAGGGCAGCTCATGAGATCTAAACATAAAGCACATGGTGGAGGAGACAACCATCTAGCTACTGCTATGGACCCATAATCCAAGGTAGACTACTCACTCATTGCTCTGGAGGCAAGCATGACGATGAAGAAGACCTCCGGTGGCGATTCCCCTCTCCGGCAGGGTGCCGGGAAGAGCTTCTGGACCCTCCCGATCTTTGGGTCGACGGTGGCGGCAGATCGCGATGTGTTCTAGAAAATTGATCGGGTACTTAGGTTTTTTCCGTCGGGGGGTCTTTATAGGTGAAGGGGCATCGTCAGAAGTGGACCGAGGCGGTCTCACACATAGGGGGCGCAGCCAGGGCCTGGGCCACACCGCCCTGGTGTGTGGCCACCTCATGGCCCCACTCCGTCTCCTCTTCGAATCTCTGGAAGCTTTCGGGAAAAATAAGACTGGTGTAAAAACAAGTATGGAGCATCAAAAATTATAGATACATTGGAGACGTATCAAGCATCCCCAAGCTTAACTCCTGCTCGTCCTCGAGTAGGTAAGTGATAACAAAAGAATAATTTTTGAGGTGACATGCACCTACACAATCTTGATCATATATGTAAGCATTTGTGAGCTGGGATCATAAGAACTTAAAACATGGGCATGAAAGATATAATCTTGACAATAGAAACTTAGCAACCATGTTGTAAACATGAAAATGAACACAAACAAAAGATCATGAAAATGAAACAATGAAAGTCAAACGTGTGTTCAAATCATAAGAAAAAACATACAAATGGTTTTCAGCTTGTCCTTAATAGAGAGCAAAACATAAATGTATAGGACACCTTCAAGTTTAAGAGGGCGACTAGATACAAGTAATTTAAGAACAAGTGAAACCAACAATATGAATCAATCAATGAAAACTTTGGGACAATGCACATTATACTAAGAATGACAACTTTGCTCTCTTATGGTGCATAAAGATAGAAGGTGGTGACTCAACAAAAAAGTAAAAGAAAGGCCCTTCGCAGAGGGAAGCAGTGATTGCAAGTTTTATAACCTTCAAAAATTATGGTACTTACCGGCTTTGAGCTCTCATTGCCCCCATCATAAGCATCTTGAAGGGTTAGAGTTAATGCGAGAACAATTATGATGCAGATGCTTGACAAATCATAAGTTGAAAACCTCATGTCCCGTGAATATGAGTACCCAAACCTCATGCTACTCAACTTAGAGTCCTAAGCAAGGCACTTGTCATTGTAAGTATATATGTATCATCGAAAACCGCCAACGGGGTACCTCCGTGCCCGGTGACATGGAATAAGCCCACATCAAAATGACAGGACAAGCAGACAATGAACACCTCGATATCTCTTTTATTTGCCATTTGTTTAGCTTTTTATGGTGAGAGACGTCATCGAATGTCCACTATGGGTATGCTGCAAATTTCCACCATGAATTATGCATGGCTTAGATTGGCGGCCCATGCGTTTCCCTAACACATATACAAACTCCATGATCCCTGCAAGATTCCCAATTCATTTCACACCGCGGGCATCCAGAAACAAAAAATCACGATATCAACTCAAATAAGAAGTGCAATGTTGAAAGCTTGCCCCATGACTGCATGGCTGGGCTAGTATCCAAATTACAACTTGCAAGCATAACAACTCAACATAAGAGACCACAATGTCAAATTTTTAAGAACAGGAAAAAGTAAAGTGTGCCTTCTGGTTCGTGAGAGCTTTACTGACCAATTTTCGCATAACACTGGTAAGAGTTTAATTTGAAGAGAAGATAAAAGCAAGTTAAATTTACTTGGAATAGCAAATTGCTAGTAGGTATCTATGGTGGACACTTTGGAAAACTTTGGCTTTTAGGAGTTGGATGGACGAGTAGAGCTCATACTCAGTACAAGGCGAGGGCTAGCAAAAGACTGGGAGCGACCAACTAAGAGAGCAATAATGGCCATAATCATGCAAAGCGACAAAGCGACATTAAAAGAAGCATAAGATGGCATCAAAAGTCAAAAAATAAATGATCATGAAGGCTATTGGCGACTTTGTAAGAGTCTAACATGTGTGAGCATGCGCCAAGTCAACCCAAATAAAACATCAAGGAGAAAACCAAAATAATGCTTCCAAACAATAAAAACAACGCATGATTTTTTCAAAGGCTCATTAAGCAATCTCAGTTATTTGAGACAAGTCATGCTACAGCAAAACCACTAAGCATACTATCAAAAAGACATCAAGCATGACATGAAAAAGCCTAAGCCGCAGTCTACACAAGCTTCTTCTTGTACCACTTTTTTGCATAAAGCTTTTTCTCTTTTCCAACACCATTTGAAATTTTTAAAGACACCTCTTTTGATGAAAACCAATAAAGATCAGAGACAAAAATACACCTTGATGAAAAGATATGACAAGGTCTGAACGCAAATCAAGGCGAAAACAAAAACCAAAAGCAGTAGCAGAAAAAGAAGAACACTCGGTTTTTGATAAGAGTGAAAACTAGAGCGTTCTTAGCAAATGAAAACGAGTACATCTCCTCCAAAGGAAATTTGTTGGGGTCCAACCATTTATTGCAGCAAACAAACTAAACTAACTAAGAAAACTAAAACAACTGATGCTCCAAGAAAAACACATAGTGCATGAAGCAATAAAAATATAGTGTCTTGAAAGGTGACCTGATTTTTGCCGATGAAGAAGGGGTGCCTCGGGGGCATCCCCAAGCTTTGACGCTTGTACTTCTTGGATATTTCTTGGGGTGATGCATGGGCATACCCAAGCTTGAGCTTTTGTCCATTCTTCAACTCATCTCATCATTCTCCAATCCCTACACTTGAAAACTTCCTTCATACAAAACTACACATAATTCTATTAGCAACATTAGTGTAGCATAACATATAATCAACCTCTTTTTGCTTCAGGTTTCAACCCAAAACCACCACATATATAGCATATACTACTGTAGCAACTTCCCCAAAAGTTCCGTGATCAAAAGAACTCAAAAAGAAAGCGATAAAGCGGCAAACACAAATATTGGCAGAAATCTTTCAAAACAGAATAGCTGACAAAGGTCGAATTTTTGAGGGGTTTTATGTTGCTCAAATCAAAAAGTGTTCAACTAACTAAAGTTTGGATATAACCTGGGGCATATGCACAAGAAATCTCAGGTCCAAAAGATATACAGATAATTTATACGAATTTTTACGGTGCAGCACCGAAAATAGTTTCAGGACAGCAACATCCCCAAATCTTTACCTCACTCGAATTAGAGGCTTCTCTTGGCACAACAATGAAATAAAAAAGATAAGAGTAGTAATGACTTCCAAGACTCAAATAAAATAAAAATTACTAGAAATAAAACATTGGGTTATCTCCCAAGAGTGCTTTTCTTTAACGCCTTTGAGCTAGGCGCAGAAAATTGCAAATCAAGTAACATCAAGTGATGAAGCATCAAGCTCATAATTTGCTCTAAGAATAGAGTCAAAAAGTAATTTCTTTCTTTTCCTAGGGAAGTGTTCCATACCTTTCTTTAGTGGGAATTGATATTTGATAGTGCCTTCCCTCATATCAATGATGGCACCTACAGTTCGAAGAAAGGGTCTTCCCAAAATAATAGGACATGAAGCATGGCATTCAACGTCCATAACGAGAAAATCAACGGGAATAAGGTTATTGTTAACCACAATAAGAACATCATTAATCCTTCCCAAAGGTTTCTTCTTAGCAACATCAACAATAGGAACATCATAATAACACTTTTTAAGCGGTGGTAAGTCAAGCATGTCATAAATCTTTCTAGGCATGATAGAAATACTAGCACCTAGATCACATAAAGCATGGCAATCAAAATCACTAACATGCATATCAATGATGGGTTCCCAACCATCTTCTAACTTCTTGGGAACAGAAGCTTTTTGCTGCAACTTTTCATCCCTAATTTTCATGAGAGCATTGGTAATATGCTTAGTAAAAGCAATATTTAAGGAACTAGCATTGGGAGTCAAAGCAAGCTTTTGCAAGAACAAAATAACTTCAGATATATTGCAGCCATCAACATCAAAATCATTAAAGGAAATAGAGCTATCATCTCCTACACTCTAAAAAATTTCAGCACTCTTTTGAGAAAAAGTTTTGGCGGTTTTAGGCTTCTTAACACAAGGAGTGGGAGTTTTCTCTGCACCAATCAGAGTAAGAGGATTGCTAGCATTAGGAGCAACATCATTAGAGGTAGTAATGGTACATACCTTCATCTCTCTAGCCATCTCATCTTCTCTTTCCCACCTGGCATGCAATTCCGCTAACAATCTAACATTTTCATCTATTCCAACTTGAATAGCATTAGCAGTAGCAAAAACATTGTTCTCTTTCATATCATTAGGAAACACTTTTAATTTCAGAAGTTCAACATCATGAGCAAGGCTATCAACTTTAGAAGCAAGAATATCAATTTTGCCTAAGTTTTCCTCAACAGACTTGTTAAAAGCAGTTTGCTTACCGATGAAGTCCTTGAGCATTACCTCAAGCTCAGAGGGCGCGACCCTAGTCATGTTGGAGGAGTTACCATAAGAGTTACCATAACCATTACTAGAAGGATACGGCCTATAATTGTTACTAGCAAAGTTGTTCCTATAAGCATTGTTGTTAAAATTATTGTTTCTAATGAAATTCACATCAACATGCTCTTCTTGAGCAACCAGAGAGGCTAAAGGAACATTATTAGGATCAACATGAGTCCTATCATTAGCAAGCATAGCCATAATGGTATCAATCTTATCATTCAAGGAAGAGGTTTCCTCAACAGAATTTACCTTCTTACCTTGTGGAGCTCTCTCGGTGTGCCATTCGGAGTAATTTACCATCATGTTGTCAAGTAGCTTTGTTGTGGCGACCAAGGTAAGGGACATAAAAGTGCCTCCAGCAGCTGAATCAAGTAGATTCCTCGAAGAAAAATTCAGTCCTACATAAAAAGTTTGGACAATCATCCAAGTAGTCAGTCCATGAGTGGGGCAATTCTTTATCATAGATTTCATTCTTTCCCAAGCTTGAGCAACATGTTCATTATCAAACTGAGTAAACTTCATAATATTGCTACGCAGAGATATAATCTTAGCAGGAGGATAGTATCTACCAATGAAAGCATCCTTACACTTAGCCCATGAATCAATACTATTCTTAGTCAAAGACAAGAACCAATCTTTAGCTTTTCCTCTCAAAGAAAAAGGAAACAACTTAAGCTTAATAATATCACTTTTAACATCCTTATATTTCTGTATCTCACATAGCTCAACAAAATTGTTGAGATGAGCTGCAGCATCTTCAGTACTAGCACCAGAAAATTGCTCTTTCATAACAAGGTTCAATAAAGCAGGCTTAATCTCATAAAAGTTTGCAGCAGGAGCAGGTGGCACAATAGGAGTGCAGATAAAATCACTATTGTTCGTGCTAGAAAAGTCACACAACTTGGTGTTTTTAGGATTAGCCATTTCAGCAAAACTGAAAGTAGATAAGTAAAACAACTACCAAGGATTCTAATTTTTTTGGATTTTTGATATAAAACGATGCAAGTAAAAATAAAGTAAAGCAAAACAATAACAAAGTAAAGGATGTGCGTGCGAAAAACTCCCCTTGCAGAGGTCTTCCACTCTTCCCCGGCAACGGCGCCAGAAAATTATTGCTTGATGCGTGGTGAATGACCAGCCCATTGGGAACCCCAAGAGGAAGGTGTGATGAATATAGCAGCAGATTTTCCCTCAGTTAAGAAACCAAGGTTTATCGTTCAGGAGAAGAGCAGACAATACGACTGTAGGTGATGCTTGCTAGTTTGCGATAGCTTCAGACAATTTATATATGGCACCTCATCCAAGCTTTGCTTGCTAGCTGCAACGCGGAACCTGCACACAACACAACCAAGTACTTTGCTCCCAACTTGCGATGAGGTTGTCAATCTCACCGGTTTGCTTGAAACAAAGGTTATGAGCATATCGAGTGGAAAATAGTAGAAGTATGCGAGTAAAGTAAACAGTGCGAGTAAAGTAAACAGGTGATAGCAATATGATGGAAATAGGACGGGGTCCACAGTTCACTAGTGGTGTCTCTCCATAAGATAAATAACACATGCTGGGTAAACAAATTACAGTTGGGCAATTGATAGAATAAAGATAAACGTGATATGTCGAGAAGATCACTATGCGATTTACTCTGGGCATTACAACAAAATACATAGACCGCCATCCAACTGCATCTATGACTAATAATCCACTTGTGGCGAATCAATCCGAGAACTCCACAAGTATTAAGTTGCGAACAACAGATAATTGCATTAAACAAAGTGTGTAATGTAAACAAAGCATATGCCCTTGAGCATATGAATGTTGTTTTCTCCCTAGTAGCAACAACACATCTACAACTTTAGAGGTTTCGGTCACTCTCCCAGGTTAAATAGAGGCATGAACCCACTATCAAGCATAAATACCCCCTCTTGGAGTCACTAGCAACTACTCGGCCAAGATAGCTACTAACAACGGAGAGCATGCAAGATCATAAACAACATAGAGATAACATAAGATATATTTCAATATAGCAACTCAATCATAACACCAATATTCATCGGATCCCAACAAACCAAACATGTAGAATTACATAACGGTGATCTCAATCATGTAGGGTAGCTCATGAGATCTAAACATGAAGCACATGGTGGAGGAGACAACCATCTAGCTACTGCTATGGACCCATAGTCCAAGGTAGACTACTCACTCATCGCTCCGGAGGCAAGCATGGCGATGAAGAAGACCTCCGGTGGTGATTCCCCTCTCCGGCAGGGTGCCGGGAAGAGCTTCTGGACCCTCCCAATCTTCGGGTCGATGGCGGCGGTGGATCGCGATGTGTTCTGGAAAATTGATCGGGTACTTAGGTTTTTTCCGTCGGGGGGGGGGTCTTTATAGGCGAAGGGGCATCGTCAGAAGTGGACCGAGGTGGTCTCACACGTAGGGGGAGCGGCCAGGGCCTAGGCCACGCTGCCCTGGTGTGTGGCCACCTCGTGGCCCCACTCTGTCTCCTCTTCGGATCTCTGGAAGCTTCTGGGAAAAATAAGACTTTAGGAACTTGTTTCGTCCAATTCCGAGAATATTTCCTGTGTATCACTTCTGAAACACAAAAATAGCAGAAAACAGGGAACTGGCACTATGGCGACTTGTTAATAGGTTACTTCCAGAAAATGCACAAAAGTGCCACGAAGTGTAACGAAACAGTAGGCAAATGGTGTAAAAACAAGCATGGAGCATAAAAAATTATAGATACGTTGGAGACGTATCACAAGGCAACTTCTCCAAAAGGAATTTGTTGGGGTCCAACCATTTATTGCAGCAAACAAAACTAAACAAAACTAATAACTAAAAACAACTGACGCTCCAAGAAAAATGCATAATGCATGAAGCAATAAAAATATAGTGTGTTGAAAGGTAACCTGATTTTTGCCGATGAAGAAGGGGTGCCTCGGGGGCATCCCCAAGCTTTGATGCTTGTACTTATTGGATATTTATTGGGGTGACATGGGCATCCCCAAGCTTGAACTTTTGTCCATTCTTCAACTCATCTCATCATTCTCCAATCCCTACACTTGAAAACTTCCTTCATACAAAACTAAACACAAATCTATTAGCAACATTAGTGTAAGCATAACATTGAATCAACCCTTTTTTGCTTCAGGTTTCAACTCAAAACCACCGCATATAAAGCATATACTACTGTGGCAACTTGCCCAAAAGTTCCGTGATCAAAAGAACTCAAAAAGAAAGCGATAAAGCGGCAAACACAAATATTGGCAGAAATCTGTCAAAACAGAACAGCTGACAAAGGTCGAATTTTTAGAGGGTCTTCTGTTGCTCAAATCAAAAAGTGTTCAACTAATGAAAGTTTGGATATAACCTGGGGCATATGCACAAGAAATCACAGGTTCAAAATATATACAAAGAATTTTCACGAATTTTTACGATGCAGCACTGAAAACTATTTCAGGACAACAACATCCCCAAATCTTACCTCGCTCAAATTAGAGGCTTCTCTTGGCACAAAAACGAAATAAAAAGGATAAGGAGAGGTTATTACAGTAGTAATAACTTCCAAGACTCAAATAAAAGAAAAAGTACTGAAAGTAAAAACATTGGGTTATCTCCCAAGAGTGCTTTTCTTTAACGCCTTTGAGCTAGGCGCAGAAAGTGCGAATCAAGTAATATCAAAAGAAGCATTAAGATCAATCGTAGAAGTCTTTTCAATAAGGCATTGTATTTCATCCACATAAGTTTTTGAAGACCCTTTGTGATCACGCTTTGGTTCACTCAAATCACTAAAAAGATTTTTGGGACAGATCCAATCAATATTATTTTCAAAAGCTTCATACAATCTCAAGAGTTTGCTAGGTATAGGTATTTCGGTTCCCTCATTGTTTGTACTAACAACCTTTATATGTGAACCAAGCTTATTAAAACGCTTAAGAACTTTCCTAGCTTCAATGGCCACATCTCTAAATTCTATCCGCAAAGTTTTAAGGATAAAAGCTTTCTTTTTAGGATCCTCAATATCATGAAGCTTAAGAAACATGTGTTGCATAAAAGGATTAAGGCTAGCAAACCTAGATTCTAACATGTGAATTAAATAAGCAGAAGCAACTTCATAACTAGGAGCAAGCTTAGCCAATGACTTTTCCTCAACATCTTATGCATACTAATATGATTAAAGAATTACTCGATGTTACTTTTCCCAATAATTTAACCACTACCTACTAAGAGGTCCTCCAAAACATACTTAGGAAACAACATAATGAACTAAAAGTAGTAAAGTAACAACTATAAAGGATACTAATTTTTTTGTGTTTTTGATAAAACGATGCAAGTAAAAATAAAGTAAAAGCAAAACTAAAACAAAGTAAAGGATGTGTGTGCGAAACTCCCCTTGCAGAAGTCTTCTTTTTCCCCGGTAATGACGCCAAAAAAAGTCTTGATTGCTATAGATGGCACGGTGATGATGGAGTGAATGACCGGCCAGTTGAGAAATCCTAAGAGGAAGGTATGATGAATATAGCAGCAAGTTTTTCCCTCAGTAAGAAACCAAGGTTTGTCAGTCCAGTAGGAAAAAGCCAAACTCAAGAAGGTGATGCTTGCTAGCCAAGTGACACTCCAACAAGGACGCCGTTAACGATTAACGTGTTAGCACATCTTCAACTAGTAGCAACGTGGAACCTACACACAACACAACCAAATACTTTATTCCCAACTTACGATGAGGTTGTCAATCTCACCGGTTTGCTTGAAACAAAGGGTATGAGCGTATCGAGTGGAAAGTGATAGTAATATTCAAGTAAAGTAAACAGTGCGAGTAAAGTAAATAGGTGATAACAATATAATGGAAATAGGACCGGGGTCCACAGTTCACTAGTGGTGTCTCTCCATAAGATAAAATAATACATGCTGGGTAAACAAATTATAGTTGGGCAATTGATAGAATAAAGACAACGTGCATATGTCGAGAGGATCACTATGAGATTTACTCTGGGCATTACAGCAAGATACATAGACCACCATCCAACTACATCTATGACTAATAATCCACTTGTGGCGAATCAATCCGAGAACTTCACAAGTATTAAGTTGCGAACAATAGATAACTGCATTAAGCAAAGTGTGTAATGTAAACAAAGCATATGCCCTTGAGCATATGAATGTTGTTTTCTCCCTAGTGGCAATAGCACATCTACAACCTTAGAGATTTCTGTCACTCCCCCAGATTAAATAGAGACATGAACCCAACTATCGAGCATAAATACCCCCTCTTGGAGTCACTAGCAACTACTCAGCCAAGATAGCTACTAACAATGGAGAGCATGCAAGATCATAAACAACATAGAGATAACATAAGATAATATTTAGCACATCAACTCAATCATAACACCAATATTCATCGGATCCCAACAAACACAATATGTAGAATTACATAACGGTGATCTCGATCATGTAAGGCAGCTCACGAGATCTAAACATGAAGCACATGGTGGAGAAGATAACCAACTAGCTACTACTATGGACCCATAGTCCAAGGTAGACTACTCACTCATCGCGCCAGAGGCAAGCATGGCGATGAAGAAGACCTCCGGTGGCGATTCCCCTCTCCGGCAGGGTGGCAGGAAGAGCTTCTGGACCCTCCCGATCTCGGGTCAATGGCGGCGGTGGATCGCGATGTGTTTCTAGAAAAGTGATCGGGTCTTTAGGTTTTTCCCGTCGGGGGATCTTTATAGGCGAAGGGGCGGCGTCAGAAGTGGACCAGGGGGCCCTCACCATAGGGCGGTGCGGCCAGGCCCTGGGCCGCGCCCCCTGGTGGTGAGGCTGCCTCCTGGCTCCTTTCCATCTTCTCTTCGGTTCTCTGGAAGCTTCGGTAAATTTCCGGATGTTCGGCTTTTGTTTCGTCCAATTCCGAGAATATTTCCTGTATAACTTTTCTGAAACACAAAAACAACAGAAAACAGGGAACTGACACTGTGACATCTTGTTAATAGGTTAGTTTCGGAAAATGCATAAAAATGCTATGAAGTGTAACAAAACACTAAGCAAATGGTGTAAAAACAAGCATGGAGCATCAAAAATTATAGATACGTTAGAGACGTATCACACGACGCCACCAGCAGTCACTCGCGGAGTGACCATGTATCTTGAAGATTTGACCTGTGATGTCAACATATGGAGTTGGTGCACGGCCTTGGTAGCGGCGACGACGCTGGCCACCACCATCACGGCGGACCTCATCATCACGACGACGATGTTGCTCTCCATCATCATAGCAACGACGGCCTTGGCCGCCATCATCATAGCAGCGCTGATCATCACGACGGCGACCTTGGCCTCCATCATCATAGCGTCGAGTGTAATCACCATCACGGCGATCAGTTCCATAGTGATCGGCACGTCGATCACCACGGTCACCGCGGTAGCCACGGTTCCCGTGGTCAGGAGAACGAGCGCGAGGCGGAGTCCGACCGCGATCACCATGCGTGCGATCATCGCGCCCACGACGGTCAGCAGCATTTGCATAGGAGATGTAAGCGACCTCCTGTCCAGTTTCAGCGAGCATATCGCGACGAAGATCATGGGATCTAATCAGTCCAAATAAATCATCAAAAGTGGTGTTTGGATTACCATTAACCGATGACACTAGATCATTGTAGGAGGAGTAGGGGCCGTTGAGGACGTAGCCAATCATCTCATCGTCTTCGATAGGTTTTCCAGCAGCCGCAAGTTCAGAGGAGAACTCACGCATCTTGGCGAAAAATTGGGAGACAGTGAGGTCTCCTTTCTTGGTGTTGTTGAGAGCGCCTCGCAGATGATTGATGCGAGTACGAGAGGTACTGGAGAACATCTTCGTGATCACAGACCCTACCTCGGAAGCATGCTGAAGTCCGACGATGTGAGCAACGATCTCTGGTGCAAGAGAGTTAACTAGGAACCCAAGCACAGCTTGATCTCGTCCGACCCATGTCACATAGGCAGGGTTAGGGACGATGGTCTTCTTGTTGTTGGAGTCTTCGACTTCGATGGTCTTCGCTGGAGCCGGTTCAGTGCCATCAAGGAGACCAAACGCAAAGGCTCCACGGATCGGAGGAAGGACAAGGGTTTGCCAAAACAGGAAGTTCAACCTCGTCAGCTTCTGGGACGGTGGTGATCCGAGTGTGGTAGCTAGGGTTGGGGTCGAGGAAGACGACGCCTTGGAGACTCTTCAGGTAGGGCGGCAGCGGCGGTTGTAGGGACAAGCAACGGCGGCAGCAGCAGGGTTGTAGTTGTAGATGTGTTGTAATGCGGCGGCGGCGGCTGCAGAGAACTGCAACGGCGGCGGCGGCAGGTGTTGTGGTTGTAGATGTATTATAGGCGGCGGCGGCAAGAGATGCGGCGGCGGCAAGAGATGCGGCGGCGGCAGGGTTTTGATATTGGTTGTGGTTTTGGGGTTGTAGTGTTTTTGTGGCGGCGGCAAGAAGATGCGGCAGCGGCTATGGTGTTGTTGTGTGGCGGCGGCGGCAAGAAGATGCGGCGGCGGCGGCTAGGTTTTCTTTGTCGACAGCTAGATGGGAACGAGCGATCGCTCTGATACCATGTCGATCGTATTGGGTGGAAACGATAGCCCGTTAGGGCTTCGTGGTACGTGTTATATAGAGGTGGGAAAAGCCCCCACCGTGGCATACATATACGTATACCATCGGTGTACTACACCGTATAGTATAGGTATCAAAGAGGTACACAATATATCGTTAACAAATGGTACAACGCATTATCTCTTATTGTTATGTCTAGCAATTAATATAATTTATTAATTTTTGGTAAGAAATTATATTGATAAGAGAAGGCATGTGGTACGATAAAGAAAATAGTCTTCCCTTATTTTATAAGAGATCATCTTATAGCTAAGAAAAGACAACCCTTCCTTTCCTTTTCTATTATCTCTCCTCCAACTAAGTAAAAATCTAAAATGACAACCATAACGTGTCCTAACATATTTTTCCGAGTGCTTTTTTAAAACGAGCAAAACATTCCCTAAACCGAGTGAAGTGATAGAACAATCGCTGGGAAAAGGCTAGACACTCGGCAAAGTCAACGCTTAATTTGCTAAGTGTACGGCCGGCAACACCCGGGCAAAGGGTAAAACACTCGCCAAACCGGTGTGTCACGTATCCCTTCTGACCACGGTTGACAGTGGGTTGACGGCAGCTGTGCCGAGTGTTCTTCACGCGACACTTGGTATTCAGTCGTTAGCATGTTCATTTTTGCGTAGTTCTTTTTTTGTTTGCACTTATCAAGGTTTCTTTTAGTTTACTTTTTGTCTACACCTATGGTTACCGTTAACCGTGTTGCCTCCGATAATCATAGCCAAATTTATATAAATGAGAAACTTAAGTGTGCGTATAAAAAAGTAATTTCAAGTCAAGAAAAACAAAAGAAATATATCAGAATATGGTCCATCGTATGTATGAGCAATGTGCCTAAAGTAGCAGGGCCAGCAATATGGAGCCTCGGCTTGAAACCAGGTGTTTCCAAAAATTAAAAATAGATATTTAAAAGTAAAAAACAATTACAAATTTCTACACAAATACATTATTATGATTTATATTAACATGTAAAATTGTCTAAATTTTTTTTTGCACTTCAGACTCTCCAAAATTATGAAGATGTGGCTGTAAGTAGACATTAAAAACTCGATTTTTTCTTCACATTCGTCTTTTTGTGTAAGTCAGAGATAAAAACACAACTCAACAAAAAATAAATAATTGCGGTAGTGGCCTGCCGTTATAGAAAATGACTGTCTGAGAGCAGTTCAGGCCTTGACGACGAACTCTCCTGAATGCTCACGAAGCTGGCCCTGATCCTGGAAGGGCGCGAATTGCTGCGCGTCTATAGTGAGATAGGCATTGTTAAAGCGGATCGTTCCTGTAACAGTGTTGCTCATGTTTTGGCGCAGCTTGGTAAATCGGGCTTTAGTGGTTCTCTTAGTTTAGAAGCTCCAGACTGTGTTAAGGAGCTGATTGCCTCTGACATTATGTAATCCTTCATGTACTGTGCAGCAGCAAGTTTTCAGACGCACTCTTTTCCTTACCAGGGTACCTAAGGGGACTGGAAGGTTTTTAATGAGGCGGGCTTGCTGCTTATTTATTGGAAAATTCAAAAAAAAAGAGATAAAAACACAACTCAACAAAAAAGAAATAATTTTGTAATAGACATGTATATGTACTTGTACATATTTTTTTCAGAATTTGTTGAGTTAAGAATGAAGTTTTTCAATTTTTTAAAGCTCTATATGGAGTTTGGCCGAAGTACTGGTGTTTTATGTTCTATATAAGAAAATATGTGAGTGGGCTCAATCTCTGTTTACGGTCTACATGATTTTGTGGCATGGCCCTTTGGAGCGGAGCCTGTCATCATGTGACTTATAGGGCAAGTACACACCACACAAACATCATCCGGCCTCATCAAGGCTAATGTTGATGGAGCAGTTTCTTCAGCAAATTCTTTGAGTGCGGCTACAACGATTTTTTGAAGTAGGGATATGGCACTTACCTTGGATCATTGAGATCATGTTCCCTGGAATTACAGATACTCCTTCCCTTGTGGCATTGCCTTATCGTGAAGCACTGGCGTTGGCCGATGATTTATCTCTGAAAAGGATAGCTGTTGCGAGTGACTACAAGCAGGTGATAAATGATATCACGGATGATATAGGAGGACAGCATGCTTCAATAATTAAGGAAATAAATATCCATAGAATAGCTTTATCTTTTGATCAATAAGGTGTTCCTATAACCTTATCTTTTGATCAATAAAGTGCAAGGTACTCTCAGAAAACACAAACATCATCCAAAATTTTCTTGTTTGTTAGATTTAAAAGTAAACTTGTGTTAATTTCATCAAATAACTTCCTCGCGTTGGCGATGAGCTTATTGCTCGATAGTGAATCCTAGGTTTGACGCTTTGGTGTCTCAGTGATGAAATTTTATTTCCGTGGGAGATAATGTTTCCATAGACAGTGAAGGGCATGTGGTGACTTCATCCATCTCAAGACCCGCCGGCTCAGCCTCTCGGATATTCTCATAGAGATAGGATATGTGTGTGTATTTATAGGGATGAGTGTATGTATGTATTTTTGAGTGTCTATGTCTATAGTATGTTCTCAAAATATATTTGGTCTGCCGCGCCGCCCTTTCAAAATTCGGTATTGAAATAAGCCCTTTTGCAACGTGTTCTTTTTGTCTTTTTTGCACAGCCCACAAAAAAGTCCGCTTTTCATGAAACTGTGCATAACCACATAGTATATAGAGATATACATGAGAATATATTTTCCTAAAAAAAATTACATTTAAAATTTTATTTTCCAGGTAAAGGGAGCATATGCATCTGTGTTCAAAAGTGCATCTCCGATTTGGACTTGACAATTGATGTATGGGTCATTGTATATGCAAATTGACAATCCAAGATTTTTTGCATTGGTTTTCTGGATGGCTAAATCCTCTATGATCTTATTTTTATTTTTTGATGCACCGCATATCTGAGTATATTGTAGCGGACAGGTAAAAAACTCAAAACGAATTGGGCTACCACCACTAGTGGGGCCCACGAAAGTGACCCACCAATTCACCAGATGTGCTTAATACAAGGGAGCTTAGAGCTCTTAGAGATGGCATACAAAAAATAATGTGATTTCATGGAACTTGTACGTTTAGGCCAAAAGAGAAGGAATTGTATGCGAGGTTTAGTGAAGGCTACACTTTTAGGAGATTTTTGTCCTTTTAAGTGCCGCTGTTACCAATTTCCATAGAAGGGTTAATATGATGGGTTGCCTTTAACAAGGTGACGCTCGTGGCTTGGCAGGAGTTCTAGTTTTATTTCAGAAATCAAATCGATATCGTTATAACTTTTTGTTTGTCTTTCTATTTTCTTCTGAGGGAAAGGACATGCTTAATTGCTCGAACTGATTAAAGGAGCTAACAAATACAGTTGGAATTGATTGAAGTCGGTACTAACACTTAGCCTTGACAGTTGGAGTAGGTTGATTAATTAAATAGGGAATGCTTACAATTCATAGGACCTGGCAACAAACAAAATTCACACTAGTAGGACAATGCATTAATGAAGTATCTACTTGGCGTGCAAAGTATGGACAGCTACACTACAATAACATGGTCCTAGCTGCATGATTAATTAAATTGCACAATATTCTCTCCATAGTTTCAGCTTTTGCTTGACATCAATTTTATTTCCAATTTGAACCAAATGCCACAAAAAATGACGATACTTTAGGATTGATACTATTAATCCAACTCAATAGTAACCGCAAATTTCACTAGAATCTCCAAAATTTTGAGGAAGTTTCAGTGAAATACTGGTTATGGTTAGTGCACAAACATCTATAGGGTCAGCTTGTGTATGGTTTCACTTGTGGTGAAGCGTGTCATGACGAAGCTTCGGGTTGAGTTATTTAGATGGACCTTTCAGTAAGATTTCACTCGTGCATATATGAAGTGTTACGTCAAACAATTATGATATCAAAGGAAGGTGTTACAACAAAATTGTTTGCCCGAGCACAATTGGAAGCGAAACAACGCACCCAACCGTCACCCCTCTCCGTGTCACAGCTCCTATACTCTGTGATCCCCTTCTCTTTGCTCCTCATTGATTCTCCTTGCCGTACTTCACTCTTTTCTTCCTCTGGATTTTTCTCCTATCTCATGTCGCCGGCACAACCTGGCGCTCGACCAACTACATCTCTTCGCAAAATCCTACTCCTGAGTTGTTCACTACTGGTGTCTGTGGTGACCTTGTTGAAACGTTGGTGACCAATTAGGCATTTCCTATGAAGAGATAGGGCTCTGTCAAACCTCCGGGGTGGCCTTTGCCCGGCAAGGTTGATGGCCAGCCCTTATTTCTCCTCGTCAAGCTTTGTGCTTCGGATGGGTACCTATTATTCACTCCATCCTAAGATCAAATACTAGAACAGAAGTTCCCACATACTCCCTCCAATCCATATTATTTGTCCTTGATTCAGTTTAAAGGTGTACAAAATTAGTGACACCTAAACCCTAATCAGCGACACCTAAACCCTAATCAGGGATAACTAATATGGATCGAAAGGAGTACAAATTTTCTAAGCCATGAAAATTTAGAACGGAGTCTAAGAAAAATAAGGACACTGACGGGCACTCGGGGATCCGATCACACTCTCACTTTATTAAGAAGTACATAATCCCAACTACCAACGACCTGAGAGGGACGCACGGCCAACAAACTGATCGTCCAATGATGAACGCCATGCACCTCCCTACTATTTATACCCCTCCAACCCAGCTCCTCCCTCCCACCACCAACATACGCCACTACAGTTAGCAATAGCTTAACTATCACTAAGCACGCAGAGAGATCATCAGAGATCGATCGATGGCGGCTAGCAGCAAGCCCACCGCCTTCATGGTCCTGGCAGCGTTGGTGGCGGTGCTGATGGCGGCAGGGCAGGCGTCGGCGGCGGTGACGTGCGGCCAGGTGGGGACGTCGCTGGCGCCGTGCATCCCCTACGCGACGGGGAAGGCCGTAGGGCCGCCTGCGGGGTGCTGCAGCGGCATGAAGAGCCTCAACGGCATGGCCCGCACGAGCGCCGACCGGCAGGCGGTGTGCCGCTGCCTCAAGAGCCTCGCCAACAGCGTCAAGGCCGTCAAGCTCGACGTCGTCGCCGGCGCGCCCGCCAAGTGCGGCGTCAGCGTGCCCTTCCCCATCAGCATGTCCACCGACTGCGACAAGTAATTAATTCGCATATTATTCTTGATGATCTCTCGCATTTTATGCTCGAATCGATCGTTCGTCCATCCCTAACGATTTGTTCTTAATGTGATGCAGGGTTAACTAGATGGACCGATCAAAGATTTCCTACGTGTGTAAGGTTATGAATAATTAAGATGAAATAATCGTGCCTGCGTGCGTTCATGTGTTATACGCGTCCATGCATGCGTGCGTGTCTCAACTGTGAACTGCTACTAGTGATCTGAAAGATCTGTACTCGTACTACTTCAGTGTTTCATCCGACCTACTCAGTACTCCTACTTGATGGGTCAATTAATATACTCCAAATCAGTAATTTGCTTGGTGGTTGTCATCCAGAGCTTTCGTGTGTTCGAATATAACGTTCTCTGTCGAAATGGGTCTCTACGTAGTAGAACTCGACCCTACAATGTCATATAAATTAAAGGAAAAATCCGAACTTGTGAAACTTTGAATAAGGAACAAAATTCATCAAAAAAAGGATGTGGATGTGTAAATTTGCCCTAGAGTAATTTTGTTGTGTCCACAATAAACTGCAGTAGAGTAAATTAGCGATCAAGACAGGTCGTACCGTACCGTACCATAGAGCTGGAGAGAACTATTCATGCTGCCTGCCTCCATATATGTTTCTACTATTACGAGAAATTACAGGAGCACTAGTGTACGTGGTGGTTCTGCAACTGCGATATCCTATTACGAGAGAATTTACATAGTGAAATCAAGTTGTCAAAGAGTAGTATAAATAGATATTGGCATGCACATGCAAATTACTGATATTGTTTAGTTCTGCACCATATGATCCGTGAAATTAATGTAAATCTGCAATCGTGCACACTAGCACTATGTGTCGGGAGATGGCACTGAGATTGTAACACTGCTGCTCAAAAAGAAGATAGTAGCACTGGAACACGAAGGACGGTCCCGGTCTTCATGCAGAGAGCGGATGGCCCAGCCGATTGTGAAATAGACTACTCTAGAGATAACATCGGGCATGGCGTTTTGGCTCTCAGGTCCAGATGATTGTTATCTAGACTGTTGCTTGCGCCATGAGGATCTGTGCAGGGGTCAGGCCTTGTTTACTGTCGTGCAGAAATTGCAGTATAGATGGGCTTGTATTTGGTCCGCGTGTACACTTGGGGCATACGCACAGTAGTAAATCTGGAAGGCGCGGCTTTGAAACGGTGAATGTCATGTACCGGTGGTTTAGGATATAGCTGCTACGACTGTACCGCATGTACAGATCTTTTTGTACGCTATGGGGAGGAGATAAGTAAGAACGAGTGAAAAGGATATGAAGTTTTTTTATGTTTGCTGCGAGCAGGATACATGATTACTGAAACTAATCCATGAAAAAAAACTAATCCATAGTCTCCACCCCACCCACGGGATAACAAAGACGCTGGGGAAACATCTCGCCCGGAGTTTCCGCTGGATCCGTACGCCGGGGAATTTAGCTAGCCAGATCGATGAACCAATATTAATTCTCGCTGTGCAATACAGGTTCCTATTTGGTGAATCAGCGGCAGCCGGCGGCGCATTGGATCTGGACCACCGTGTTCGAGAATTGGGAGAGAAAGAGCGTGCACTTATGGGCTGTTTGGTTTAGGGATATCATTCAGGGGATGGGGATATCCACAACCACCTGGTTAGAGATAACCACTTTTCTTGTTTGGTTGAGAGTGAGGGATGAGTCAATTTTTCGTTTGGCTGGAATGGTAAAATGTGGTTGGAGATAACCAGTGGAGAGTGGATATGGTATAATGGTTACCTCTTTGCTAGTATTTTGAGATTACCCACAACATATGCTATTTTGAAAGAATGAATTGTATGTTAAGCTCTAACAATAATTTCAAGTACATGAACAACAATAATTCCGGAATAAGATATATTTCTAGCAATTTTAAAGTCTAATATCATAATTTGACAATATACATAACATTACTTGCCATCCTAGGCCCTTCCCACTAATTTCAAGCGAGAAGAGAGTTTATACCACTAATTAAACTTGTACTTCTGGTCGTTGCTACCTGTGCAAATTAGAGAAACAATATTAGACAGAGGTTATACAGGTAATGCAACTAGCAATACATAGGACAAAATATGCCCTTCCCAGGCCGCTACCCATCGGCCATCCTAGGCCCATTCCACCCCCTCCACGAGCCCTTCCCTTCCCTGGTCGCTCCTCTCTCGTCGTCTTCCCCGTTGATCCCTCCCAGATCGCTCGTCTCTCATCCTCAACCCTCCCTGTACACAGCGCCCTGACCACCCCGCCCTCAAGATCTCCCTGGCCACCGCGCCCTCAATCCCTCCCTGGCAGCCGACCCTCGAGCCTTCCATGGCCACGGCTCCATCCAGAACAACTACGCGGGGAGCGGCGGGAGCCAGGAGGCAGCAGCCTACCACCGACCAAGAAAAACAGGGGAGATGGAAGGAGGTACCTACCGCCGATGTGTCCCGTCGTATCACAGTGGCGCCCAAGTTTCTGCCGCCGCCTAGCTTTGATTTCTGCAGCCGCCGTCGTGTTCCTTCACGAGCCAGAGAGAGGAGAGACGGGGAAAGAGATAAGGAGTGCCCTTTTCTTTTCTTTCGCGCGGACGGTGAGCGAGCGAAATGGCGCAAAATGTTGTTTCGAGGTGAGGCGAGCGGCGGGAGCCAGAAGTGGTTGAGGTGATCCGCCAGATTTCGTCGGACAAGACCAGCCACCGTTTCCAGCGAATATACCAAAAATTTGGTTATCCTCCTCCACTCTCACCCCCTAAATCAAAACTACTTTTTTAGTGGCTACTCCTAACCACTTAAAATATCCCCTCAACTAAATAGCTCCTTAGCGTCGCTGCTGCATAGCGCTCTTCCGAGGGCAGTGAGGCGTGGGGCTGCCCAGGAAACATGCCCCGCTGATAAAGAGAGCACCTGCGAGGGTAGGCTCTGCTGATTTTTTTTGCTTAGCTCTTTTGATTTTTTTGGTGACAGTGTCTTTTGAGTATAGTTTTTACGGACACACGGAATGGGGAGCACTGCGCAGAATTGGGGAGGAGAAAATTAATGGCCTAGAGGTTGGGCAGTCCATGTTCATAACATCATGGTCTAGGATCATCCTCTGTCATGAACTGTTGAGCCGAAACGGGGCTGCCCGCATTGAATTGATCTGAGCACGTGGGCCCTTGCACTGTTCTAAAAGGATGATACAACAAGAAATACATGCTGGAATACCCTCGGTAGCTCAAATCACGAGGAACCTGAGTGGTTCAGATAGCAAGAGCATCTACACCCGAGAGCTAAAATGAATTTCTGTATAGTCTACTAGTTTTTTATACCTCTTTATATTCCCCATGAGGGCCAAGCAATACAACAATAAAAATTAGGGATCAATAATTTTTCACATGGTATCAAAGCGGTTAGTCTCACGACACCGATCCTAGGGTTCCTTCAACCACTTCCACATTGCGCCGCCCTCGGGGAGATTAATCTCTCTTTGGAGGCGGGGCACCCGTTCTCGATTAAAGATCAGATCGGTTCTTTAGACTAGATTAAATACAAAATTTTGAAATTCACCAATTCTCAGTTTCATAGATTAGATCCGTTTTAGCCAAATATAATCCCTAAAACTTCAGATCCTTCGGCAAAATCAGTGTGAGATCAATCGGTTCTCACAACGGCGCACATCTTCAATGAAAATGGCGAACAAGATTCGTTTCGACATCAAGTTGATCTGCGTTCACATGGGCGACACAGCGGCAGCATGCCAATAGGCCGCGACTCACAGCTTGGGCGAAAGCGACACACATGCATACCGAGCACGCGCCCGCGCGGACTGCAGCTGCATGTGCATATACATGAGCGGGGGAAACATACTCCCTCCGTCCGCAAGTAAGTGTATGTTTGAATTTTGTCTTAATCAAACTTTATCAAGTTTGACTAAATTTATATAAAAATGGAGCAACTAGTTTAATGTCATAAATGTTGCTACTTTTCCCTTTAAAGTTGGTCAAATATTAAAAAATTTGACTTAAGATAATCCTAAACGTGCACTTATTTGTGGACGGATGGAGTAACTGTACATGACGTGCCCAACGGCGGATCGCTGCCTAGGCGATGTGTAGGGTATCGCCATGACTCCACGCCCAAGCACTCCCGTCCACGCTCTCCGGGTGACTCCATGGTGCAGGGTATCACCATGACTCCGACACCAACACAACATGCGGGGTAGACGGGCCCAGATGGTCATGGTTGCACGAGACATATCAACACGGGCATCTACACCAACAGTCTACACCTGACATGTGATGACCATTTTCCATGCGGCCAATCGCTGCCCCTTTCGCCAAATTACACACCGAGTGATCACCAACTGCATCAAGCCAAACTACATTAAGCGGAACCACGACATCGAGCTGCATGATTATGCCAAGCTAAGATCTTTGTCTGGATGGCTTTGAAGCGATGGATTACGCCTGCTATAACATGGTCGTTACCTCATCGTCAAGGTCGACATCAACGTGGTCTTCATTAACATCTTCGTCAACACATCACCGCCACACGACATCATCCACCAAGATGGACACCCGCCCTCTGACAAGGCGACACGACATGACATCGACGACAGCATCGACCGCGTTCGACGGCTAAGACTACATCGACAAACCAAAAACTACAATCGCGCACACCGTCCTGGAAAAACCGTTATGTGCTCAGTGAGCTCCCTCCATTTCTAGAAAAACTAGTGATCTTTCTTATGACCACGTCCTCTCACATCTGCACGACGCCCCCGATGGTACCTTTCAAGATGCAAAACATCGGCCCAAGAACCAAAACTGCAGCTCCGTCAACAAGAAAAACATGTAATTTTTTGCGCCTCCAGTGATTGCGGCTACATCCACCATAACGAGTACGCCGACCACGACTACCTTGACCACGACAACTACATCATCACCACCTCGACATCGACATAAAGGGAAACATCTACAGTAATTCATCGGCAACAACTCCAGTCAATAGCATTGATGGCGCGGTGATGATGATGCCAGAAAACTTGATTGTGTTTGATGGTGCCAGAAAACTTGTTGGCTTGTAGTAAATGACCGGCCAGTTGGAAAACCCCAAGAGAAGGTTTGATGAATATAGCAGCAAGTTTTCCCTCAGTTATGAAACCAAGGTTTAATCGTCCAGGAGGAGGCAGACAAACGACTGAAGGTGATGTCCACTAACTGCGTGATGCTCTAACAAGGGCGCCGTTAACGATAACTTGTTAGCGCGTCTTCAACCAGTAGCAACGTGGAACCTGCACACAACACAACCAAATACTTTGTTCCCAACTTACGATGAGGTTGTCAATCTCACCGGTTTGCTTGAAACAAAGGGTATGAGCGTATCGAGTGGAAAGTAATAGTAGTATCGAATAAAGTAAACAGTGCGAGTAAAGTAAATAGGTGATAGCAATATAAAGGAAATAGGACCGGGATCCACAGTTCACTAGTGGTGTATCTCCATAAGATAAAATAATACATGCTGGGTAAACAAATTACAGTTGGACAATTGATAGAATAAAGACAACGTGCATAGGTCGAGAGGATCACTATGAGATTTACTCTGGGCATTACAACAAGATACATAGAGCACCATCTAACTGCATCTATGACTAATAATTCACTTGTGGCGAATCAATCCGAGAACTCCACAAGTATTAAGTTGCGAACAACAGATAAGTGCATTAAGCAAAGTGTGTAATGTAAACAAAACTTATGCCCTTGAGCATATGAGTGTTGTTTTCCCCTAGTAGCAACAACACATCTACAACCTTAGATGTTTCTGTCACTCCCCCAGGTTAAATAGAGGCATGAACCCACTATCGAGCATAAATACCCCCTCTTGGAGTCACTAGCAACTACTCGGCCAAGATAGCTACAAACAACGGAGAGCATGCAAGATCATAAACAATATAGAGATAACAAAAGATAAAATTCAGTACTTCAAATCAATCATAACACCAATATTCATCGGATCCCAATAAATACAACATGTAGAATTACATAACGGTGATCTCGATCATGTAAAGCAGCTCACGAGATCTAAACATGAAGCACATGGTGGAGAAGACAACCATCTAGCTACTGCTATGGACCCATAGTCCAAGGTAGACTACTCACTCATCGCGCCGGAGGCAAGCATGGCGATGAAGAAGACCTCCGGTGAAGATTCCCCTCTCCAGCAGGGTGCCGGGAAGAGCTTCTGGACCCTCCCAAGTGGAGTGGACCGAGGCGACCTCACACATAGGGGGCGCGGCCAGGGCCTGGGCCGTGCCGCTCTGTTGTGTGGGGACCTCGTGGCCCCACTCCATCTCCTCTTCGATTCTCTAGAAGCTTTGGTAAAATTCTAGGCGACTGGCTTTGGTTTCGTCCAATTTCGAGAATATTTCCTGTGTAACTTTTCTGAAACACCAAAATAGCGAAAAACAGGAAACTGGCACTGTGGCAACTTGTTAATAGGTTAGTTCCAGAAAATGCATAAAAGTGCCACGAAGTGTAACGAAACACTAAGCAAATGGTGTAAAAACAAGCATGGAGCATCAAAAATTATAGATACGTTTGAGACGTATTAGCATCCCCAAGCTTAACTCCTGCTCGTCCTCGAGTAGGTAAGTGATAACAAAAGAAATAATTTTTGAGGTGATATGCACCTACACAATCTTGATCATCTATGTAAGCGTTGTGCACTGGGATCAAAAGAACTTAAAACATGGGCATGAAAGATATACTCTTGATAGAAGAAACTTAACAACCATGTTATAACATGAAAATGAACACAAATAAAAGATCATGAAAATGAAACAATGAAAGTCAAACTTGTGTTCAAATCATAAGGAAAAACATAGAAATGGCTTTCAGCTTATCCTTCATGGAGAGCAAAACATAAATGCATAGGACAGCTTCAAGTTTAATTGGGCGACTAGATAAAATAATTTAAGAACAAGTGAAACCAACAATATGAATCAATCAATGAAAACTTTGGGACAATGCACATTATACTCAGAATAACAACTATGCTCTCTTAATGGTGCATAAAGATAGAAGGTGGTGACTCAACATAAAAGTAAAAGAAAGGCCCTTCGCGGAGGGAAGCAGTGATTGCAAGTTTTATAAACCTTCAAAAATTATGGTACTTACCGGCTTTGAGCTCTCATTGCCCCCATCATAAGCATCTTGAATGGTTAAAGTTAATGCGAGGACACTTATGCTGCATATGCTTGACAAATCATAAGTTGAAAACCTCGTGTCCCGTGAATACGAGTACCCAAACCTTATACTACTTTACTTAGAGTCCCAAGCAAGCTCTTGTCATTGTAAGTATACACGTATCATCGAGAACCACCAACGGGGTACCTCCATGCCCGATGATATGGAACAAGCCCACCTCAAAATGACAGGACAAGCAGACAATGAATACCTCGACATCTCTTTTATTTACCATTTGTATAGCTTTTTATTTTGAGATGCGTCGTCAAATGTCCACTATGGGCATGCTGCAAATTTCCACCATGAATTATGCATGGCTTATATTGGCGGCCCAGGCGTTTCTCTAACACATATACAAACTCCATGATCCCGCAAGATTCCCAATTCATTTCACACCGCGAGTATTCATAAACAAAAGATCACAATATCAACTCAAATAAGAAGTGTAATGTTGAAAGCTTGCCCCATGACGGCATGGTTGGGCTAATTCCCAACTTACAACTTGCAAGCATAACAACTCAACATAAGAGACCACAATGTTAAAATTTTAAAGCGAGAAAAGTAAAGTGTACCATCCGGTTCATGAGAGCTTTACTGACCAACTTTCGCATAACACCAAAAAGAGTTTAATTGGAAGGATAGATAAAAGCAAGTCAAATGTACTTTGGAATAGCAAATTGCTAATAGGTATGTATGGTGGACACAATGGCAAACTTAGTTTTTAGGAGTTGGATGCACGAGTAGAGCTCATACTTAGTATAAAATGAGGGCTAGCAAAAGACTGGGAGCGACCAACTAAGAGAGCAATAACGGCCATAATCATGCATAGCGACAAAGCGACATTAAAAGAAGCATAAGATGGCATAAAAAATAAAAAACTAAATGATCATAGAGGCTATTGGTGACTTTGTATGAGTCTAACATGTGTGAGCATGCGCCAAGTCAACCCAAATAAAGTATCAAAGGAGAAAACCGAAATAATGCTTCCAAACGATAAAAACAACGCATGATTTTTTTCAAAGGCTCATTAAGCAATCTCAGTTATTTGAGACAAGTCATGCTACAGCAAAACCACTAAGCATACTATCAAAAAGACATCAAGCATGACATGCAAAAGCCTAGGCCGCAGTCTACACAAGCTCCTTCTTGTACCACTTTTTTGCATAAAGCTTTCTCTCTTTTCCAACACCATTCAAACTTTTTATAGCCAACTCTTTTGATGAAAACCAATAACGACCAGAGGCAAAAATACACCTTGATGAAAAGATATAACAAGATCTGAACAAAAATCAAGGCGAAAAATGAAAACTAAATGCAGTTCTAGAAAAAGAAGAACACTCGTTGAAACGAATAGAGTGAAAAACGGAGTGTTCTTGGCAAATGAAAAGCAAGACAACTTCTCCAAAAGGAATTTGTTGGGGTCCAACCATTTATTGCAGCAAACTAAACTGAAAACTAAAAACAACTGACGCTCCAAGAAAAATGCATAATGCATGAAGCAATAAAAATATAGTGTTTTGAAAGGTGACCTGATTTTTTGCCGATGAAGAAGGGGTGCCTCGGGGGCATCCCCAAGCTTTGACGCTTGTACTTCTTGGATATTTTTTGGGTTGCTGGGCATCCCCAAGCTTGAGCTTTTGTCCATTCTTTAACTCATCTCATCACTCTCTGATCCCTACACTTGAAAACTTCCTTCATACAAAACTAAACACAAATCTATTAGCAACATTAGTGTAAGCATAACATTGAATTAACCCTTTTTTGCTTCAGGTTTCAACTCAAAACCACCACATATAAAGTATATACTACTGTAGCAACTTCCCCAAAAGTTCCGTGATCAAAAGAACTAAAAAAGAAAGCGATAAAGCGGCAAACACAAATATTGGCAGAAATCTGTTAAAACAGAACAGCTGACAAATGTCAAATTTTTTAGGGGTTTTCTGTTGCTCAAATCAAAAAGTGTTCAACTAATGAAAGTTTGGATATAACCTGGGGCATATGCATCAGAAATCGCAGGTCCAAAAGATATACAGAGAATTTTCACGAATTTTTACGGTGCAGCACCAAAAACTGTTTTAGGACAGCAACATCCCCAAATCTTACCTCGCTCAAATTAGAGGCTTCAGTTGGCCCAAAAACAAAATAAAAAGGATAAGGAAAGGTTATTACTGTAGTAATAACTTCCAAGACTCAAATAAAAGAAAAATAACTAAATGTAAAAACATTGGGCTATCTTCTAAGAGTGCTTTTCTTTAACGCCTTTGAGCTAGGCGCAGAAAATTGCGAATCAAGTAATATCGAAAGTAGCATTAAGATCCACTATGGGAGTCTTTTCAAGAATGAATTGAATTTTTTCCAAATGAGTTTTTGAAGACCCTTTATGATCACTCTTTGGTACACTATTTTCGTCAAAAAAAATTTCAGGACAAATCCAACCAAAATTCTTTTCCAAAGCATCATGAATTCTTGCAAGTTTACAAGGTATTGGCACTCTAAAATCTTCATTGGGTGTACCAACAACTTCAACAGGCGAGCCAAGCTTATTAAATTTCTTAAAAAATTCCCTAACCTCAATAGCAACATCTCTAAATTCTATGCGCGAAGTTTCCAAGATAAAAGCTTTCTTTTCAGGATCCTCAATTTTATGAAGCTTAAGAAACATGTATTGCATAAAAGGATTAAGGCTAGCAAACCTAGCTTCTAACATGTGAATCAAATAAGCAGAAGCAACTTTATAACTAGGAGCAAGCTCAGCCAAAGACTTTTTCTCAACATCCTTATGCATACTAATATGATTAAAGAACTCCTCAACGTTACTTTTTCCAATAATTGAACCACTACCTACTGAGAGGTCCTTCAAAACGTACTTAGGGAACAACATAATGAACTAGAGTAAAGAAATAACAACTATCAAGGATACTAATTTTTTTGGGTTTTTGATAAAATGATGCAAGTAAAAATAAAGTAAAGCAAAACTTAAAACAAAGTAAAGGATGTGCGTGCGAAAACTCCCCTTGCAGAAGTCTTCTTTCTCCCCGGTAATGGCGCCAGAAAACTTGTTGATGGCGCGGTGATGATGATGCCAGAAAACTTGATTGTGCTTGATGGTGCCAAAAAACTTGTTGGCTTGTAGTAAATGACTGGCCAGTTGGAAAACCCCAAGAGAAGGTTTGATGAATATAGCAGCAAGTTTTCCCTCGGTTATGAAACCGAGGTTTAATCGTCCAGGAGGAGGCAGACAAACGACTGAAGGTGATGCCCACTAACTGCATGATGCTCTAACAAGGGAGCCATTAATGATAACTTGTTAGCGCGTCTTCAACCAGTAGCAACATGGAATCTGCACACAACACAACCAAATACTTTGTTCCCAACTTATGATGAGATTGTCAATCTCACCGGTTTGCTTGAAACAAAGGGTATAAGCGTATCGAGTGGAAAGTAATAGTAGTATGCGAATAAAGTAAACAGTGCGAGTAAAGTAAACAGGTGATAGCAATATAAAGGAAATAGGACCGGGGTCCATAGTTTACTAGGGGTGTCTCTCCATAAGATAAAATAATACATGCTGGGTAAACAAATTACAGTTGGGTAATTGATAGAACAAAGACAACATGCATATGTCGAGAGGATCACTATGAGATTTACTCTGGGCATTACAACAAGATACATAGACCGCCATCCAACTGCATCTATGACTAATAATCCACTTGTGGCGAATCAATCCGAGAACTCCACAAGTATTAAGTTGCGAACAACAGATAACTGCATTAAGCAAAGTGTGTAATGTAAACAAAGCATATGCCCTTGAGCATATGAGTGTTGTTTTCTCCCTAGTAGCAACAACACATCTACAACCTTAGAGGTTTCTGTCACTCCCCCAGGTTAAATAGAGGCATGAACCCACTATCGAGCATAAATACCCCCTCTTGGAGTCACTAGCAACTACTCGGCCAAGATAGCTACTAACAACGGAGAGCATGCAAGATCATAAACAACATAGAGATAACAAAAGATAAAATTCAGTACTTCAACTCAATCATAACACCAATATTCATCGGATCCCAACAAACACAACATGTAGAATTACATAACGGTGATCTCGATCATGTAAAGGAGCTCACGAGATCTAAACATGAAGCACATGGTGGAGAAGACAACCATCTAGCTACTGCTATGGACCCATAGTCCAAGGTAGACTACTCACTCATCGCGCCAGAGGCAAGCATGGCGATGAAGAAGACCTCCGGTGGTGATTCCCCTCTTCGGCAGGGTGTCGGGAAGAGCTTTTGGACCCTCCCGATCTTTGGGTCGACGGCGGCGGCGGATCGCGATGTGTTCTGAAAAAGTGATCGGGTACTTAGGTTTTTCCCGTCGGGGGGTCTTTATAGGCGAAGGGGCATCGTCAGGAGTGGACCGAGGCGACCTCACACATAGGGGGCGCGGCCAGGGCCTGGGCCGCGCTGCCCTGTTGTGTGGGGCTCTCGTGGCCCCACTCTGTCTCCTTTTTGGTTAGCTAGAAGCTTCGGTGAAATTCTGGGCGACTGGCTTTGGTTTTGTCCAATTCTGAGAATATTTCCTGTGTAACTTTTCTGAAACACAAAAACAGCAGAAAACAGGGAACTGGCACTGTGGCAACTTGTTAATAGGTTAGTTCCAGAAAATGCATAAAAGTGCCACGAAGTGTAACGAAACACTAAGCAAATGGTGTAAAAACAAGCATGGAGCATCAAAAATTATAGATACGTTTGAGACGTATCAAGCGTCTGCATCATCAACAACGTCCACGACACTCCCGCTATGACTGCAAGAAGGAAGAGAGAAGAGGCACCAGAAGGGGATGACCCTAGGTCCTAGATCAGTCCATCAGAGACGCTATTCACAATGACATGGAGTACAAGACGATGGAAGCGCAAGACTTCAAATTCAGTCGCAATCGTCTGCTTCACTCCGGCTACGACTGAGAGGGAATATTAGAAACGTATATAGGATTAGATGGACTAGTACTCTAGAGGTAGCATCTTGTACTCCTAGTCTACTACCTCCTTATACCTCTTTATATACCATGAGGGCCAAAACAATACAACAACAAAAATTAGAGATCAATAATTTTCCACACGCAACAAATCACACTAACTCAGAATGCAAAAGTGAGCTCAAGCTCCAAAGAGGCCAATGTGTTTGAAACTAAAAAATTAATAGTTTTCAAAAAATTCAAAAAAAAATGAAAAATACTACATATACATGTGTATTCTATAGGTATAAATACTTAATATTATAAAGGTTCTCAAACATGACAATTGTCATAATTGACTGTCCCATTTCTATCAATGCGTCGAAACATGAGCTTGCTTTTTCGTGAAAAAATATAATTCATGGGCCCAAAAACAACGTATTGTGCACCTTTTTCTGATCAATTGTTTTTCTTTCTTGTGTAGTGCAGAGGATAAAATATTTAATACTATTAAAATTTCACACACTCTTTGCATGCATCCATATGCATGAATACATTTTTCTAGAATTGTTGACACCTTAATTACATTTTCCAAAAAAATGTCAGGCTCCACGAAGCCTAAGTTTCAAATTGCTACATTCTACTCTAGTATCTCCTAGGCCGTCCGGGATATACTTAAGGCAGCCGCACTGTGCAATAGAAGCTAGCTTCAAGCATCTCTAAGAGCTCTAAGCTTCCTTGTTTTAAGAACAGTGAATTGGCGGGTCACTTTCATGGGCCCCACCAATGAAGGTAGTTCAATTCATTTTGAGTTTTTTACATGTCTGCTACAATATATTCAGTTATGCGGTGCATCACAAAATAAAAATAAGATCATAAAGCCGTCCAAAAGAATCAATGAAAAAAAATCTCAGATTATCAATTTGCTTGTACAATACATCAATTGTTAAGTCCAAATCGGAGATGCACTTTTGAACACAGATGCATATGCTCCTTTTACATGGAAAATAAAATTTAAAATGTTAAAAAAATTAGGAAAAAATATACTCATATATATCTCCATATACTATGTGCTCACGCACAGTTTTATAAAAAAGGGACATTTTTTGTATTGTTGTGCAAAAAAACAAAAAAACACGTTGTAAAAAGGCTTATTTTAATACCTAATTTTGCCATTTTTATATGGCGCACATGGAGTCGATTTTTTTAAAACCACTTCATGGGCACATAGGACATGGAGATGTACACAAAAAAATTTTGTTTAATTTTTTTGGACATTTCTAAATATGTTTAAAATGTATTTAAATAAAGGAAACAAACAAAAGCTAATCTTACTAAATATAAAAATAGTCACGACTTATTGCTATGGTCCTAGAGTAGGAAAATGGATGGCCATGCCCCTTAGTTCTACTGCCCGTGAAGTAGTGAAACAGATCTAGAGGATATGGCGTGGATGGAGAAGGGAGCTAGCATTGTAGATTTAGAAGGGAGCTAGCGGCTGGAGGAGCCTGGTACCGGACATGTACAGCGCTCTGCCGTTGCTCAAATAGGAGAGGGTACGAATGAATATTCAAGGTTTGAACCACATTACTTAGGTTTTAACCTTCAGAAGGTCGACTGAGGCTGGGCTGGTGGCTAGGCTAGGCCATTAATTCAAAATGAGCCAAAATATTTTTTCTGGTAAACATTATTACCGGCCTAAGATGAAATGGGATAATTTCGTATGAAATCTTTTTTTCTAGCCAAAATCCAAATCCTTGGGTAGCGCTTAGATGTCAGTCAAATCTAGCGTCTGTGGTTCATTGTGATGTCGCTTGTTGGGGCTACTTGTAGCATTTGGCTATTGTGAAATCGTAAGCCGTTAGTTAGTTTGTCTAGGGGCCTTACCAGCCAATATCACTTTGTAATTAACTCTTTAACCACGTGCTTATAAGTGGCGTTGATATTGATTATCGAGTGGCCCCGAAGTATATCTCTTCGTCTTGGGAGGGACAAGTTCCATCTTGATACATACAACCCAATAAGTACTTTTTGATTGCCCAAGAGTACCTTTATGATCACGTTTGTGGTGTGACGTTTGATGAACTCAAAGCTCTCTTCCGTTACTAGGGATTTGCATTATCTCATGGTCTAAGGAATACAATATTTAACATTGAGAAAGCTACGCAAAAATAAACACAATAACACGATCTACTTGTTGTGCTTATTTGGGTCTGTCTATCGCATCATTCTCCTAATGATTTAACCTTATTAATTGACAATTCATATATATAGTTAGGAAACCTCAACCATCATTAATCAGTAAGCTAGTAAAGATGCAGTTATCATTGAAACCCCCTTATACATTGTGGGACTTACACGCAACCTTGAAAGCAAGGACAAGCCATAATTTTGTGGTTAGTCCATCCAGGGCCGATCCATAGATTTTATGGGCACTGAGGAGAAATGAGACCAAGGGCAGTGGAGCTTTTCTAGGGCAAGGGGGGCATGGCCCCCTACTTCAGAAAATTTCTTAAATATATCTTTAATATTTATGTAAAACTCAAAGTAGCATAATTGGTGTTTTTGGACCCCTCAACAAACTCTGTTAAGCTCCGCCATTTGGTCAAACACAAATACTAACTAAATATTAATAGTCCCTAAGAGAAATCTATACCTAATAATAAAATACGCAAGGGTTCCATGGTTTGGTTCTTCCCGCGTCCGATTCATGGGCCATAGCATCCGTCGGTTGTCTCTCGTACATGTAGTACCCTCCGAACCTTGGGCCGGCCCAAACACACTGGTGAGATTCCTATCTATAAAAACTGACGAGATGTCTATCCATCTCCGCCATCCTCACCTTGGCGGCTATGGTTGGCACAAACGCGGCAGCCGCCGGCCGTCGTTCCGCTCGCGACCTTTAGGGGAGCAATGAGCTTCGAAGATCTTGAAGCGGGCACGCTGCGTGCGGCGTCGCTGCCGCAGTTGACAGCGCACACCTTCGTACGCCCAAACACACCCGGGCACTCCATGGCCTCCTCCGCGCGAGACGGACGGAGGCCATGCGGTTGTCCAGACACTCCATGGCTGCCTCCGCGCGAAACGATGGTGACTGCCGGTGAAGCCGAAACTGAGAGAATAGCCTCCTGCTCGAAGTCAAAGACGGCCGTTGTTTTCGAGGCGGCCCTTAGGGACCTCCGGCAAGTTCTGCAGCGGATCCTGGTAGGCGAACGACATACAATCTCTGCAGCAGCTGCTGCTTGTGGTATATCTGGAGGAGACAGGAGCGCCGGGCTGGCGTACATGCCGGCGGAAGACCGACTCCGTACACGTTTGACCATGGACCGGGGTCGACGGTGATGGGGGAGGGAGCGGGCTAGAGGAGACCGAGGAGATTGGAGTATTGGACGCCACTCTATGCCACGAGTGCACAGCCGCTGCCCTTAGGGTTCCGACGCAGGGATAACTTGATGTCGAGGCTCTGGCCGCGGACGTACTCCAAGACGAGTGAGAGCTTGTATGTGACGTAGTCGCCTATGATGTCGTGGAAGCTGACGATGCTCGGGTGGCCGCCGCACGCCTCCAGGAACTGAGCCTCGTGTAGCAGCTCGCTGGTGTCAGCGGGCTCATCCTCCTCGATCGCGTCGCGGGGGGACTTGATGGCGACGGCCTTGGACCTGTCCATCTCTTGGCTGGCCGTTCATCAGTTAGCTGGATTATCGCTGCGTCGCCGCTGGAGAATCCAGGCCAAGGGCTTTCGCCACCGAGGGGAACGCCGTCCGCATGCTGTTGACTCCATCGTGCCAGGAGCCCAGGACTCGCAGCGAAGAGCCGAAGAGGGCAGTGATGTTCACGGCCGACCGCGCGAACCTCGACAAGTCTGAGCGGCTGGGAGAGAGTTGCGTCAGAAAAAAGAGATGCTAGAAACATATATCATGGAGAAAGAACGGCTGGCGGAGAGGGCAGGAAATAAGGAGCAGTACCAAAGATCAACATGTATATTATTCAATGCTGTATGCAGAATTTCTGGATTTTATGCTTCTTTCGTCACTGAATTTCGACGTTGTGGAATTCAGCGGTGTACTCATGTGTTGTTTGTTCTTTGTTCTACTAACCCAATCGATATTGTGTTGCCCAATTTCGGCCCCATCTCGACATTGCCACGCCCAGTTCTGCTCCTGCTCATCATTGTCGTAATCTCGCTATTCTGCTGACTGGGGGTTCTGGGCCAAAACCTTGCTGTTCCAAGGGGATTTCCTGTTTGCCTCTAGCATTGATTTTATGGTGCAGATTTCACTTGGGGTTACGGCTGTCAGAATTCCGCGCTGCCTTCTCTATAAGGGCCATCAGCTGCTGCTACTAGAAGTGAAAAAAAATGATGGTCGACTATATGTAGTCTACCGTATCATAAAAGCAGTCGATCGCTTGCACTATCGACAACCATCTGGTATGTGTCCTGCCCATATGAATACGATATACACTATCTAATTTAAAGTACCTGATTGCTTCTTCATTGCAAATTCTGCTGAAAGTTCTCGGTTAATCAAAGGAAGTCTGAAATTGATACAATATATTGATATGGTTAACTATGATTTACTCATTATCAGACTTAACAGTGGTTAGAAGCTTTAATGAAGTACATCTTTCAGCCTTATCAGGGACTTGAGATTTCTTCTCTCCTAGCAACAAAATTCTTGTACATAACTTTATTAGCATGTTCATGATTTCAGTGGAGTGAGTCAGAACTATTAAATTGCTAAAGTACAGACACCCAAAAGTCATCACAATTCACAAAGAATGATTTTGTAGTCCTTAATTTGATTTGATTGATACAAAACTGAATTCACATGTTTACTCAGTATTTTTCTCTCTCAGATTTTTTTGTTACAGCTACAAGTACAAAATGTCATTTCACCTTCTGTAGGTATAGTGATTTGAATCTTGAGAACGAAATCGTCGATCTGAAAAGCTATATACTTCCAGCCTGTGGTCGAAGAGGTAAAATGGCAGTTTTTGTTAGCTTAATGGTTAAGGGAGATGGTATTTGCATTTGCCTATAAAGATCTTCTATTTTAGGGCCTTACCCACTCTTTTTTGTGTTAAAAAAAATCTTTTTTAACTATGCTGTACTCATATCATCTTTCTGCTTCATTTCTCACAATACAAAGGCTATGAGGATGTGTACGTAGAGAGGACTAAATGCAAGAGCTATGGTTTCATTATTCCTTGCTAAATTCATTTGCATCATAATAGGATTGTTTCGTAGTCAATGATTGGTTTTATTTTCATTATAGTTACTACTATTTTGGATGCGTTGTTTCTAGCGTCTAGACAAGTCCATCTTTTGCATCCATCTTTTGCATCCTCGGCCATAGGACAAGAAATCTTTATAAGCCCTGCTTTGAAAACCGTGTGAACTGAGAATGGGTAGAGCAAAATGCTATTTCGGATGCGCTGGTTCCTGCAAGCGAGCATCAAATATGGAGGCAACTGGATGTGCAACAGTTGCAGGGTTCATCTTTTTTGAGAGATATATCTCTGATGTTCTGAATGTTCACTCCTCTTCTTTTTCTTGTGCTTCTAGGCAATGCTTTGAACAAGTAATTAGGTATCGATGTCAACGATTTATGTGCATAGAAGACATGTTATAATGTTTTTATATGTTTAAACCGTGTGGCACATTGTCATAGATTTGAATATGATCATAGAAAAAAAGGCATGGGGCTCCTAAGTATTTGGACATTACCACATGATAACTAAAAATGACAATGGTTCAAGCTACAATAATTATCGCACGGGTGATTTTGATTTTTTTTTGGCATAACTACATGTGTGAGTTCTTGGTTGTGGTAGTATCTTTTGTTCCTCCCGTTGCAACGCACGGGCATGTTTCCTAGTATTATTATAATACAATAGCTAAAATAATTGGTACATTTGATAGATCAATGAGGTTGGTATGCACATTTTATAAATTGCTTAATGAACAATGTTGTTCTGCACATCGTGGCATTCAGATGTTTTTTTTTGGAAATGTTGCATTATTTTATTTTAGGCAAGAGGAGTTGTAGTTGAGATATGGTAGGATGCAGCTTCCGCCATCTATGGAGTGCATGTTGAACTTTGCAGCACAAAGCTATGGTCTCCGCAACTTTATTTTATTGTTCTCACTTGACCTGTAGGAGTGCACGCTGATACGTCTCCAACGTATCTATAATTTTTGATGCTCCATGCTTGTTTTTACACCATTTGCCTAATGTTTCATTATACTTCGTGGCACTTTTATGCATTTTCCGGAACTAACCTATTAACGAGTTGCCACAGTATCAGTTCCCTGTTTTCTGCTGTTTTTGTGTTTCAGAAGTGATACACAGGAAATATTCTCGGAATTGGACAAAACAAGTTCCTGAAGTCTTATTTTACCCGGAAGCTTCCAGAGATCCGAAGGAGAGTAGGAGGGGGGCCACCAGGGCCCCACACATAGGGCTGGCGTGGCCAGGGCCTGGGCCGTGCCACCCTGGCGTGAGGGCACCTGGCCCCTCTTCTGACATCGCCCCTTCGCCTATAAAGACCTCCCGACGGAAAAAACCTAAGTACCCGATCACTTTTCCAGAACACATCGCGATCCGCCGCCGCCGTCGACCCAAAGATCGGGAGGGTCCAGAAGCTCTTCCCGGCACCCTGCCGGAGAGGGGAATCGCCACCGGAGGTCTTCTTCATCGCCATGCTTGCCTCCGGAGCGATGAGTGAGTAGTCTACCTTGGACTATGGGTCCATAGCAGTAGCTAGATGGTTGTCTTCTCCACCATGTGCTTCATGTTTAGATCTCATGAGCTGCCCTACATGATTGAGATCACCGTTATGTAATTCTACATATTGTGTTTGTTGGGATCCGATGAATATTGGTGTTTATGATTGAGTTGCTGTACTGAATATTATCTTTTGTTATCTCTATGTTGTTTATGATCTTGCATGCTCTCCGTTGTTAGTAGCTATCTTGGCCGAGTAGTTGCTAGTGACTCCAAGAGGGGGTATTTATGCTCGATAGTGGGTTCATGCCTCTATTTAACCTGGGGGAGTGACAGAAACCTCTAAGGTTGTAGATGTGCTGTTGCTACTAGGGAGAAAACAACATTCATATGCTCAAGGGCATATGCTTTGTTTACATTACACACTTTGCTTAATGCAATTATCCGTTGTTCGCAACTTAATACTCATGGGGTGTTCGGACGATATCCCTGTGCGTGGATTATTAGTCATAGATGCAGTTGGATGGCGGTCTATGTATTTTGTTGTAATGCCCAGAGTAAATCTCGTAGTGATCTTCTTGACATATCACGTTTATCTTTATTCTATCAATTGCCCAACTATAATTTGTTTACCCAGCATGTGTTATTTATCTTATGGAGAGACACCACTAGTGAACTATGTACCCCGGTCCAATTTCCATCATATTTCTATCACCTGTTTACTTTACTCGCACTGTTTACTTTATTCGCATACTCTATTGTTTTCCACTCGATACGCTCATAACCTTTGTCTCAAGCAAACCGGTGAGATTGACAACCTCATCGCAAGTTGGGAACAAAGTACTTGGTTGTGTTGTGTGCAGGTTCCGCATTGCAGCTAGCAAGCAAAGCTTGGACGAGGCGCTATATATAAATTGTCCGAAGCTGTCGCAAACTAGCAAGCATCACCTTCAGTCGTTTGTCTCTCCTCTCCAAGAACGATAAACCTTGGTTTCTTAACTGAGGGAAAACTAGCTGCTATACTCATCATACCTTCCTCTTGGGGTTCCCAACGGGCTGGTTATTCACCACGCACAAGGACCGTCTGCTACGCGTCAACTTGGCACCAGCAGCCTCTTTTCTGGCACCGTTGCCGTGGAGGAAGTAGAAGACTTCTGCGAGGGGAGTTTTCGCACGCACATCCTTTACTTTGTTATTGTTTTGCTTTACTTTATTTATTTTACCTGCATCATTTTATATCAAAAACCCAAAAAATTAGAATCCTTGGTAGTTGTTTTTACTTATTTACTTTCGTTTTGCTGAAATGGCCAATCCCGAAAACACCAAGTTGTGTGACTTTACTAGCACAAAATATAGTGATTTTATCTGCACTCCTATTAAACCACATGCTCCTGCTGCAAACTTTTATGAGATTAAGCCTGCTTTGTTGAACCTTGTTATGAAAGAACAATTTTCTGGTGCTAGTACTGAAGATGCTGCAGCTCATCTCAACAATTTTGTTGAGCTATGTGAGATGCAGAAATATAAGGATGTTGAAAGTGATATTATTAAGCTCAAGTTGTTTCCTTTTTCTTTGAGAGGAAAAGCTAAAGATTGGTTGCTGTCTTTGACTAAGAATAGTATTGATTCTTGGGCTAAGTGTAAGGATGCTTTTATTGGTAGATACTATCCTCCTGCTAAGATTATATCCTTGTGTAGCAATATTATGAAGTTTACTCAGTTTGATAATGAACATGTTGCTGAAGCTTGGGAAAGAATGAAATCTATGATAAAGAATTGCCCCACTCATGGACTGACTACTTGGATGATTGTCTAAACTTTTTATGCAGGACTGAATTTTTCTTCAAGGAACCTACTTTATTCAGCTGCTGGAGGCACTTTTATGTCCCTTACCTTGGGTGCCGCAACAAAGCTACTTGACAGCATGATGGTAAATTATTCTAAATGGCACACCGAGAGAGCTCCACAAGGTAAGAAGGTAAATTCTGTTGAGGAAACCTCTTTCTTGAATGATAAGATTTATACCATTATGGCTATGCTTGCTAATGATAGGACTCATGTTGATCCTAATAATGTTCTTTTAGCCTCTTTGGTTGCTCAAGAAGAGCATGTTGATGTGAATTTCATTAGAAACAATAATTTTAACAACAATGCTTATAGGAACAATTTTGCTAGTAACAATTATAGGCCGTATCCTTCTACCAATGGTAATGGTTATGGTAATTCTTATGGTAATTCCTACAACAACACTAGGGCCGCACCCTCTGAGCTTGAGGTAATGCTCAAGGACTTCATCGGTAAGCAAACTGCTTTTAACAAGTCTGTTGAGGAAAAGTTAGGCAAAATTGATATTCTTGCTTCTAAAGTTGATAGCCTTGCTCATGATGTTGAGGTTCTAAAATTAAAAGTGTTGCCTAATGATGCGAAAGAGGACAATGTTTTTGCTACCGCTAATGCTATTCAAGTTGGAATTGATGAAAATATTAGATTGTTAGCAGAATTGCATGCCAGGTGGGAAAGAGAAGATGAGATGGCTAGAGTGATGAAGGTATGTACCATTACTACTGAAAGATCATATCGAGCCCCATGTGTGGTTTTGGTAATTAATGACAATCCCTATGGACTAATGGTTGCATTGAGTTATATGTGTAGGACTTGTCCATAGACAATGCTTGAACCATTTGTTGGAGTCAAGGTTGTAAGAAGAAGATTATGTGTTGACCAAGGTGTTATTCATGGAGTGATCCAAAGATTGGTCTTAAGGGAGTTGAGCTTATGTCAAGTGTGTCTTGAAGAATAAGATTGAGTGAGCTCTCATGTGTATCCTCAAGACACCATCATTATGGAGAAAGAAGAATTGATTCGAGGATTGATCAAGTCAAAGCGCAAGTTCAAGATGAGCAACTAGAAGAGAACATATGCTTGAAGCTTGCCATCTATATTGTGATCATGGATATGTGAAGATATGCTTAAAGAGAGTCTCTTCCATAGTAGAGTATGGGGGAGCAATCCGCAAGACTTCACCAAGCAAGCTCAATCAAGAAAGGTGGTCCAACTTGAGAAGATCAAGATCGTCTTTATCCACCTCAAGTGGAATGCTCAAGGCAAAGGTATGATAGTGTTAGGGTTTCTTTCTTACCGGTCTCATGGTGTTATTTGTGAGACTGGGTTATAGGATCGGTAGCCGTACTATCAAGAGGGGCTCTCGAGTGAGTAACTTAATTGTATCGTTCGAAGAGAGCTCAAACCTTTGCATACTTGGCATCATCTTTCTTGGTTGTTATTTGAGTTTTATCCATGTGAGGTTCTAGAGCTTGTGGTTATTTTCATGACAAGCTCTAGCTCATCAAAAACGGATTTCGCATGAAGCTCTTATTGCATTTTTGATGTTTGGAGGTTTTACCGGTTTGCCTTCAAAGAGAGGTCAAACCTTTCATCATTTGGTTTTATACTCCCTTGTTGTACTATGATGTTTCTATGGATGATGTTGTAGAGCTCATTGTGGTGATTCCAACGAGCCCAAGATCATCGAAAACGGAGTCCGGATGAAAAAATTATCACCGTTTTCGTATTGCAATTTCTGCTCGGCGTCACCCAGATACGGGGCCGGAATATCCGGCCAGGGGGGCTATCCGCCCCCCCTCGATGTTTTCGTATTGCAATTTCTGCTAAGGACTTTTGGGCGCGTCACCCAGTAAGGGGGGCGGATAATCCGGCCAGGGGCCAGATAATCCGGCCTAAAATCCTGCAACGGCCATATTTTGTGGGGGGGGGGTATAAATACCCCTTCTTCCTCCTTGGGCTGAGCACGTTTTTGGGCCTCTCTCTCCTCCATTGTTGACCTTGAATAGCTTGATCTTCCTCCTCCATTCCTCCCATGATTATTGCATATTTTTGAGGGAAAAGAGAGAGGAGATCTAGATCTATACTTCCACCAATCCATCTCTCCTCTAAGTGAGGGAACATAGTGAATCTAGATCTTGGAGTTCTTTGTGGATTTCCTTTGTTCTTCCTCTCATATCTCTCCATAGCATTAGTTGCTTTGGTAGGATTTGAGTGAGAAGGATTTGAGCACCTTGTGTGCTCTTACCATTGCATAAGTTGCATCGGTTTGAGTTCTCCCCGGAGATTCGAGTAAGTGAAAGTTTGTGAGCTTATTAATCTTGGGTTCTTGGAACCCTAGACGGCTTTGTGGCTTTGTGGTGCCTTTGTGGCTATTCTTGGGAGCCTCCAATTAAGTTGTGGATGCGTGCCCAAGCTTTGTGTAAAGGCCCGGTTCCGCCTTGAGGAACCCCTTAGTGGAAGAGTGAGCTAGGCCTTTGTGGCGCAAGCTCACACCGGAGAATAGGGTGAGGCCTTTGTGGCGTTGGTTAGGCCTTTCTGGCGATACCACACCCCTCCAACGAGACGTACTCCCTTTCAAGGGAGGAACTCGGGAATACATCATCGTCTCCGCGTGCCTCGGTTATTTCTATACCCGAGCTCTTTACTTATGCACTTTACATTGTGATAGCCTTCGTGCTTGAAGTCATATATCTTGCTATCACCTTGTTACTTGTATTGCTTAGCATAAGTTGTTGGTGCACATAGGTGAGCCTAGTTTATTTAGGTTTTATGTGCTTGACAAAATAAATGCTAGTTTAATTCCGCTTTTGTTCAAGCCATTCGTAAAATTTGATATCGCCTATTCACCCCCCCTCTAGGCGACATCTGTGTCCTTTCAATTGGTATCAGAGCCCGGTCTCTCATTTTAGGCTTCACCGCCTTGAGAGCAAAGATGTCGGCTAGGGGATTAGTGCACAATAACACTTCTATATTTGATGGCATAAATTATGATACTTGGAAAATTCACATGCTTAATTATTTTCGGGTCATGGACCCATCTATGGAGCGAATTGTAGATGCGGGTTTTTCTCCTCCAAAGGATACTCAAAATCTATCTTTAGAGGATGAGAAAAACTTGTATCTCAATGCTCAAGCTACTCATGTGATTGTTAATGCTTTGAGCGATGTAGTTACCTTCTCCATCACGCCTTTTCGGAGTGCTCATGAGATATGGACAAAGCTTCAAGAAAAATATGGTGTGTCCAAGATTATTGAGGATGATTGTATTCCTTCCACTTCCGGCCGCAATGAACTTTCATCCACTTCACCAAAGTGTGGCAAGACACAAGGTAATGATATGGTGAGTGGTGATGAAACTTGCAATGGTGATAGTATGCTTACTTTTGATGATCCTTCATCTCTATCTCATTGCAACGCTTCATCTTTGGACTTAAACACTTGTAGCCCCATAAATGTTTTACATGCTTGTGTTGATAGTCCTTGCATATCATGTGTAAATTTCTTGAATAAATCTCATGATGATATGCTTGCTTTGTCTTGTTGCCATGATACAAATGCTTCCATTTCCTCTAGTATTTGTGATGCTAACCATATAGAGGAAACCGAAGAGTCTTTGGGCCAAGACAAGGTCTTGAATGGAGCTTCAAGTATTTCTTCATCTTCTTCTTCTCACGGTTCCCATATATGCCTTATGGCTAGGTCTTCAAATCATAATGATGTCGAGGACAATGGTGAGGATGAGGAAAATGAAGAAGACTATATTGAGTATTTAAACAAGAAGGGTAAGGTGGTCTTTGATGCTTTGCATAACCATAAAAATGTTTTGCCCAACTTCTTTGAAATCATGAGCTGTGCTATTGAGAGCACGAAACTCATTGAGATAAAGGAAGAACAAATTGATAAAATGTTTTCTCTTGAGCGTGACTATGCCAATGATATCCATGATTTAAAATATGCTCTAGAGGAAGAGCAAGAGCTTCGGGTTTCTCTTGAGGAGAAGCTTGAATCCATTGAGGAGTCATGTAATGAAATTATTTCTAAACTCACTAAAGAACATGACCTCGCTCTTGCCAAGTTGTCTTCTCCTATTCATAATTATAATGATGCATGTGCTACTAACTCTACTTCTTGTGAAGCATCTATTTTGAAGGAGAATGTTGAGCTAAGGGCTCAACTTGAATTGCTAACTAGCAAGTATGGGAAATTGGAAGAAATTCATGAAAAGCTATCTAGCTCTAATGAGGATCTTCTAGTGTCCCATGCTCGCCTAAAGTTAGCTCATGAGGCTATATCTACAAAGGTAACATCTTGTGAGCCTCATGTGGGCACTAGCACTATTTCCCAAAATGCAATATTGCCATGTGCTAGTACTAGTAATTCATCCACTCATACTGTTTCTACATCTAGTGATGAATTACCCTCCTTGCCTTGTTGCTCTAACAATGTAGCCTCTACTTCCACTAGTACTTGTGTTGTCACTAACCATGTAGAGGAAATCAAAGAGCTCAAGGCCCAAGTTACTTTATTGAAGAAAGACTTGGAAAAACATCATGAAGGGAAGTCCACACTCAACAAGATCTTGAGTGTGCAACAATCCCCCAATGACAAGAGTGGACTTGGATTTATCTCTAACAACAAGAAGAAGTCCAAAATATACAAGAAGAAGAAGGGCCAAGAACAAGTCAAGAATTTGGCCAAGATTGTTTGCTTCAAGTGCAAAATTGAAGGGCACCATGTTAGATCTTGCCCTTTGAAGAAAAAGGCACTTCGTGAGAAGCAACAAGGGAAGCGGCCTCAAGTTCAAGCCCTTGCTCAACCTCAAGTTGAAGAAAGGTCACTTCCCAAGAAAAATCAAGCTAATGCTCCCCTTGTGGAGAAATCAAGTGAGAAGAAGGTGAAGAATAGAACTTGCTACATATGCCATGAGAAGGGTCACCTATCTTCTTCATGCACTAGTGGTAACTCATCCAACCCTATCATAATTGAAGATGTTTATTCACTTTGCAAGGATAAGGTTGGCAATGTGTTTGCCAAATTTGTTGGTGCTCAAAGTGGTGTCAAGAAAAGAACCATTTGGGTTGCCAAACCTATTGTTTCTAACTTCTTAGGACCCAACTTGGTTGGGGACCAACAAGCCATTACTTGAACAATAGGTGTTGTTGAGACTTGGCTATATCATGAAGAATTAAGGGATCTTCATCAATTATATTTTCTCAAGTCAAGTCATTTGGATTATCTTATTTCTATCATATATCCAATGTTCCTCCTTGCGGTAACATGTATTCAACTTATCTACCTTGAAAGTTACTCACCCCTTTGCATGTGTTGGGTTTTGTACCTCCCATGTGTTTGTATATGTTGTGCTACCTACTTGCTTAATTTTGAGTAATTAAGTATGTGCATATTGGGTTGCACACCATATATGGTTGTTCTTGTTGAGCCTATTGCATCTCGTTTTTATCTTACTTGGCTCTTATGAGAGATTACTGGACCATCCCATTTTGGGGGAGTGATATGCTTTGCACTTCACAATCCTAAAAATGTGTGTACATGAGGAATACCACTTAGTGTTGATATTTAAAGATTATCTAGTCTCTATGTGGTATGTTATTCTCATGAGAAATTCAAATTCTATAATGTCCATTAATCATCTTGTTGGATTTTATTTGCCTCTTGTGAAAAATAAATGTTTTATCACATTATGGGGGAGTAATATGCTTTTTGCATACTACAAACCAATATAATGTGTATATTTGAGGTTGTGTCACATAGTGTTGATATTGTAAATTATCTTGCTTCTATGTGGCATGTTTTCTCAAACAAATTCCAATTTGCCAAATTATTTTATTGCTCTTGTTTTGGATCTTGTTTGTGAGATACTTTCTTGATAGGGTTTTCTTAAAATGTGGAATGCTACATCAAAGTTGGAAAACCATTTGCTTCAAGTTATCTTAATCATTGCTTTACGTGATTGTTTAACTATTTGAGTCTATCAAGAATATCTTCTTTAGCATGGTGATTAATTCTTATCCTTCTCCGTATGCTTTTTTTGTGTGAAGATGATCTTGGATTTATATGTAAACTACCATCAAGAAATAAATCCAAATACCTCTTGTTCTTGGACAATTGGTAATATATCATGTGGCACATGTATATTGATCATCTTTACATTGGCTATTGCCTTTAATTGCTTTATCTCTAGCCAAAAATATATTTGTTTTAGCTCCCATTGTCTTCCATGACTCTTGTTATTCCATTTGATTTCGTTGAACTTATCTTGTGTTATTTCTATATAGGTAGATGTGATGATCCCACTTGTGTGCATTTTGTATTCAAATGCAAAATCATAAATAATGCACTAATCTCGGGGGAGCTCTCATATATTTATTATAACACACTCTTTTTGCTTATTTCATTTGGTATTGGTTTTTGTTGGAAGACAAATCTTTTCTTTTTGGTACTTAGTGTGCCATCATAAAAAGTGTGGAGAGTTTGGTTTGTTTGTTTGAATCTTGCTCTCTTTGGGAGTTGGTGATCTCATTCCTTATTATTTATTTCTTACTCTTAAAATGAGATATGTCTTTGAGCATGTGTGTTTTAGTTATGCTTTATGCTCATTGGCTTTTGCTTGGTTCACTAGTTGAACTTTGGAGTCAATCTTGTGTTGATTTGATTCTTTGATATAATTTGGACAACCTTTTGTAGCTTCACAATTTTGTGTGCTCGCTTGTCCTTCTTGGTGTTTTGTCCAAATTGTATCTCCTTTGGCTCTTGAAAGTCTTGTGCATGAATATTTACTAAATGTATATTGTATGGCATGCTTTTGCTTTCTTTGATCAAATATATAGGAGAAGCTCCATCAAATCCTAAATCGGCTAAGATGTGCATGAAATTCAATTTCATATATATATATATATGCACATATTTATGTGGAGTTTGTCCTATATGTTGTAGTTTCTAACTACTTTGGACCCAATGAGTTTGGGGACCATCTTGTACTTGAACTTTGTTTTAGGTACATGGAGATATATTGGTGCTTGTCTCAATAATAAGGATGAAGTGGTGACTAAATGATAATTTGAGGCAAGCTAGGATTATTGAAGAACTCCTATCTACTATATCCTACCATTATATCTCGGTAACAAGTATCTTCTTCATGCATACTTCTCTAGTATCCAACCTTGTGTAGGTTGTTTTATGGCATTGAAAATCTTTATTTGCAAATGTTGTGCTTTTTGCAAGGATTCTAATGAAACCTCTTTATTGCAAATGTGAGCAAGTTGAGATGAGGACATATTATTGGGAACATATAAAAATCATGCTCATGATTCTCCTATCCCATATATGTCAACTTAGCAATCCTTTTGCATATCAATTCCTCAATAAGCTCACATGTGCAATATTGATGAAATTGCAAATTTATTTCTTCCGTTTGGTATCCTTCATTTTGATACTTGTTGTTTTTATCAAAGCATCACAACTATCTTCTTTCCCTTATTGATATTTGCGATGTCTTTGACATGTTTGTGGTTGAAGTTCATCAATATACAATAAGATAAATTGAGCCTTAGGCCATGCTTTAAAAGCAAAAATCTCATTGGTATATTTCATGACTTCATTTTGGATATCATGTTCTATTCTTAGTATCTATTTTGTGTGTACATGTTTCTTTGTGATAATTATCTTTGTGATATTGTCTACTTAGAAACTTATACACATGAGAGATGATATCTCATTATTTGATATCTTATTTGAACCTTATGTGTTGGGATGGAATGCTAATCAATATCATTCATTGAAGACTATGTGGATGCTCTATGCTTATCCTTGTGTTAGTCTTATAATATTCTTTGTCATTCCTATCACACATTCCTTTGGTTGAGCCTTTTAATATATTATCCCTTGCTTGTTGCTCAACCATTTGTTTGATGCAAGTGTAAGCTTAATTTCTTCTCTATGATCTCTTGCAAATGGTTGCGTTTTAAATGTTATTGAGGGAGTGATGATTCCATGTTGTGCAAATTGTATTCAAATATAAACATTCCAATTTTTGCACGTACCTTGGGGAGCTTCCTCATTTCATTTAAAGCACCATTTTGCAGTTAGCATAGTATTTAATTTCACTTGGTATCATTTTGTTTTGAATAATATTGAGGGAGTGATGATTCCATATGTGTGCACCTTATACTTCAACTCAAATAGAATATTTTGTGCACACACCTTGGGGAGCTTCCTCATATTATTTAGAGCACCTTTTCGATCTTATCATAATATCTTTATTCAATTTGTTCTTTGGATTGTTTGATTGCTCTCTTCATTTGTTGAAGTTTATCCATCGTGTTATCTTATTTTTTTTGCAATCTTTGATCCTCAATATAGTTTCATTTCCTTCAAAAATTTGCCTTTGTATATGTGCATGTGTTTTCACTCATTTATTTTGGATATGCACACCATTTTGGAGGAACTCTCACTATATTGGCCTTCTAAGCTTTTTTCGCCCATTTTGGCAATGGATGCCAATGGGGGAGAAGTTTCAAGGGTTTAAAGGGAATTGGCTTTTATGCTTTGGTTTGTTCTTAAGCATTTGCCTTGCATGCTTTGCATGGTTGAGTATATAGTGGAAACTCCACCAACAACCTTGGTTGGCAATATATGCAATGAAATTAAGATCTTTCATACGTGCATAGATTGTGGGGGAGTTTGCTCTATATATGGTGGTTTTACTAACATCACATACTTTTGTAGTATTTGATGTTAGTACAACCATTTTGGTTCTTTGAATTCATTATATAAACCCTCTCAAAGAGATTGTCATCAATTACCAAAATGGGGGAGATTGAAAGATCATATCGAGCCCCATGTGTGGTTTTGGTAATTAATGACAATCCCTATGGACTAATGGTTGCATTGAGTTATATGTGTAGGACTTGTCCATAGACAATGCTTGAACCATTTGTTGGAGTCAAGGTTGTAAGAAGAAGATTATGTGTTGACCAAGGTGTTATTCAAGGAGTGATCCAAAGATTGGTCTTAAGGGAGTTGAGCTTATGTCAAGTGTGTCTTGAAGAATAAGATTGAGTGAGCTCTGCTGCTCCAAGTAGATGTTGCTGCAGACGGTCCTTGTGCGTGGTGAATAACCAGCCCGTTGGGAACCCCAAGAGGAAGGTATGATGAGTATAGCAGCTAGTTTTCCCTCAGTTTAAGAAACCAAGGTTTATCGATCAGGAGAGGAGAGACAATGACGACTGAAGGTGATGCGGAACCTGCACACACACAAACAAATACTTTGTTCCCAACTTACGATGAGGTTGTCAATCTCACCGGTTTGCTTGAAACAAAGGTTATGAGTGTATCCAGTGGAAAACAATATAGTATGCGAGTAAAGTAAACAGTGCGAGTAAAGTAAACAGGTGATAGCAATATGATGTAAATAGGACCGGGGTCCACAGTTCACTAGTGGTGTCTCTCCATAAGATAAAATAACACATGCTGGGTAAACAAATTACAGTTGGGCAATTGATAGAATAAAGATAAACGTGATATGTCAAGAAGATCACTATGAGATTTACTCTGGGCATTTCTACTTGGTGATGGCGCCAGAAAAGAGGCTGCTGGCGTGAAGCAGTATGTCCTTGTGCGTGGTGAATAACCAGCCCGTTGGGAACCCCAAGAGGAAGGTATGATGAGTGTAGCGGCTAGTTTTCCCTCAGTTAAGATACCAAGGTTTATCGATCAGGAGAGGAGAGACAATGACGACTGAAGGTGTCGCGGAACCTGCACACACACAAACAAATACTTTGCTCCCAACTTGCGATGAGGTTGTCAATCTCACCGGTTTGCTTGAAACAAAGGTTATGAGCGTATCGAGTGGAAAACAATATAGTATGCGAGTAAAATAAACAGTACGAGAAAAGTAAACATGTGATAGCAATATGATGTAAATAGGACCGGGGTCCACAGTTCACTAGTGGTGTCTCTCCATAGATAAAATAGCACATGCTGGGTAAACAAATTACAGTTGGGCAATTGATAGAATAGAGATAACGTGATATGTCAAAAAGATCACTATGAGATTTACTCTGGGCATTACAACAAAATACATAGACCGCCATCCAACTGCATCTATGACTAATAATCCACTTGTGGTGAATCAATCCGAGAACTCCACAAGTATTAAGTTGCGAACAATAGATAATTGCATTAAGCAAAGTGTGTAATGTAAACAAAGCATATGCCCTTGAGCATATGAATGTTGTTTTCTCCCTAGTAGCAACAGCACATCTACCACCTTAGAGGTTTCTGTCACTCCCCCAGGTGAAATAGAGGCATGAACCCACTATCGAGCATAAATACCCCCTCTTGGAGTCACTAGCAACTACTCGGCCAAGATAGCTACTAACAACGGAGAGCATGCAAGATCATAAACAACATAGAGATAACAAAAGATAATATTCAGTACATCAACTTAATCATAAACACCAATATTCATCGGATCCCAACAAACCGAACATGTAGAATTACATAACGGTGATCTCAATCATGTAAGGCAGCTCATGAGATCTAAACATGAAGCACATAGTGGAGAAGACAACCAGCTAGCTACTGCTATGGACCCATAGTCCAAGGTAGACTACTCACTCATCGCTCCGGAGGCAAGCATGGCGATGAAGGAGACCTCCGGTGGCGATTCCCCTCTCCGGCAGGGTGCCGGGAAGAGCTTCTGGACCCTCCCGATCTTCGGGTCGACGGCGGCGATGGATCGCGATGTATTCTGGAAAATTGATCGGGCCCTTAGGTTTTTCTCATCGGGGGGTCTTTATAGGCGAAGGGTCGATGTCAGAGGAGGGACCAGGCACCCTCACACGGGGGTGGCGCGGGCTAGGGGCTGGCCGCGCCGCCCCTGTGTGTGGGGCCCTGGTGGCCCCCCTCCTACTCCTCTTCGGATCTCTGGAAGCTTCCGGGTAAAATAAGACTTCAGGAACTTGTTTCGTCCAATTCCGAGAATATTTTCTGTGTATCACTTCTGAAACACAAAAACAGCAGAAAACAGGAAACTGGCACTGTGGCACTTCGTTAATAGGTTACTTCCGGAAAATGCATAAAAATGCCACTAAGTGTAACGAAACAATAGGCAAATGGTGTAAAACAAGCATGGAGCATAAAAAATTATAGATACGTTTGAGACGTATCAAGCATCCCCAAGCTTAACTCCTGCTCGTCCTCGAGTAGGTAAGAGATAACAAAAGAATAATTTTTGAGGTGACATGCACCTACACAATCTTGATCAAATATGTAAGCATTCGTGAGCTGGGATCAATAGAACTTAAAACATGGGCATGAAGATATAATCATGACAATAAGAACTTAGCAACCATGTTGTAAACATGCAAATGAACACAAACAAAAGATCATGAAAATGAAACAATGAAAGTCAAACGTGTGTTCAAATCATAAGGAAAAACATACAAAAGGTTTTCAGCTTGTCCTTCAAAGAGAGCAAAACATAAATGCATAGGACACCTTCAAGTTTAAGAGGGCGACTAAATACAAATAATTTAAGAACAACTGAAACCAACAATATGAGTCAATCAATGAACTTTGGGACAATGCATATCACACTAAGAATGACAACTATGCTCTCTTAATGGTGCATAAAGAAAGAAGGTGGTGACTCAACATAAAAGTAAAAGAAAGGCCCTTCGCAGAGGGAAGGAGTGATTGCAAGTTTTATAACCTTCAAAAATTATGGTACTTACCGGCTTTGAGCTCTCATTGCCCCCATCATAAGCATCTTGAATGGTTAAAGTTAATGCGAGAACAATTATGATGCATATGCTTGACAAATCATAAGTTGAAAACCTCGTGCCCCATGAATACGAGTACCCAAACCTCATGCTACTTTACTTAGAGTCCCAAGCAAGGCTCTTGTCATTGTAAGTATATGCATATCATTGAGAACCGCCAATGGGGTAGCTCCGTGCCCGATGACATGGAACAAGCCCACACCAAAACGACAGGACAAGCAGACAATGAACACCTCGACATCTCTTTTATTTGCTATATTGTTTAGCTTTTTATTGTGAGATGCGTCGTCGAATGTTCACCATGGGTATGCTGCAGATTTCCACCATGAATTATGCATGGCTTAGATTGGCGGCCCGGCGTTTCCCTAACACATATAAAAACTCCATGACCCCCACAAGATTCCCAATTCATTTCACACCGCGGGCATCCATAAACAGAAGATCACGATATCAACTCAAATAAGAAGTGCAATGTTGAAAGCTTGCCCCATGACAGCATGGCTGGGCTAGAATCCAACTTACAACTTGCAAGCATAACAACTCAACATAAGAGACCACAATGTCAAATTTTTAAGAACAGGAAAAAGTAAAGTGTGCCTTCCGGTTCGTGAGAGCTTTACTAACCGAATTTCGCATAACACTGGTAAGAGTTTAATTTGAAGAGAAAATAAAAGCAAGTCAAATTTACTTGGAATAGCAAATTGCTGGTAGGTTTGTATGGTGGACACTTTGGAAAACTTTGGCTTTTAGGAGTTGGATGCAAGAGTAGAGCTCATACTCAGTACAAGGTGAGGGCTAGCAAAAGACTGGGAGCGACCAACTAAGAGAGCAATAATGGCCATAATCATGCAAAGCGACAAAGCGACATTAAAAGAAGCATAAGATGGCATCAAAAGTCAAAAACTAAATGATCATGAAGGCTATTTGCGACTTTGTAAGAGTCTAACATGTGTGAGCATGCGCCAAGTCAACCCAAATAAAGCATCAAGGAGAAAACCAAAATAATGCTTCCATACAATAAAAACAACGCATGATTTTTTCAAAGGCTCATTAAGCAATCTCAGTTATTTGAGACAAGTCATGCTACATCAAAACCACTAAGCATACTATCAAAAAGACATCAAGCATGACATGAAAAAGCCTAAGCCGCAGTCTACACAGGCTCCTTCTTGTACCACTATTTTGCACAAAGCTTTTTCTCTTTTCCAACACCATTTGAAATTTTTTAAGACACCTCTTTTGATGAAAACCAATGAAGATCAGAGGCAAAAATACACCTTGATGAAAAGATATGACAAGGTCTGAATGCAAATCAAGGCGAAAACGAAAACCAAAAGCAGTAGCAGAAAAAGAAGAACACACCATAAACGATAAGAGTGAAAAACTGAGCGTTCTTGGCAAATGAAAACAAGCAACTTCTCCAAAAGAAATTTGTTGGGGTCCAACCATTTATTGCAGCAAACAAACAAACTAAACAAACTAAGAAAACTAAAACAACTGACGCTCCAAGAAAAACACATAGTGCATGAAGCAATAAAAATATAGTGTTTTGAAAGGTGACCTGATTTTTGCCGATGAAGAAGGGGTGCCTCGGGGGCATCCCCAAGCTTTGACGCTTGTACTTCTTGGATATTTCTTGGGGTGATGCATGGGCATCCCCAAGCTTGAGCTTTTGTCCATTCTTCAACTCATCTCATCATTCTCCAATCCCTACACTTGAAAACTTCCTTCATACAAAACTAAACACAATTCTATTAGCAACATTAGTGCAAGCATAACATATAATCAATCCTCTATTTGCTTCAGGTTTCAACTCAAAACCACCACATATATAGCATATACTACTGTAGCAACCTCCCCAAAAGTTCCATGATCAAAAGAACTCAAAAGAAAGCGATAAAGTGGCAAACACAAATATTGGCAGAAATCTGTCAAAACTGAACAGCTGACAAAGGTCGAATTTTTGACGTATTTTCTGTTGCTCAAATCAAAAAGTGTTCATCTAAGAAAAGTTTGGATATAACCTGGGGCATATGCATAAGAAATCGCAGGTCCAAAAGATAAACAGAGAATTTTCACGAATTTTTACGGTGCAGCACCAAAAACAGTTTCAGGACAGCAACATCCCCAAATCTTTACCTCACTCAAATTAGAGGCTTCTCTTGGCACAAAAACAAAATAAACAAGATAAGGAGCAGTCATTACAGTAGTAATGACTTCCAAGACTCAAATAAAAGAAAAAGTACTGAAAATAAAACATTGGGTTATCTCCCAAGAGTGCTTTTCTTTAACGCCTTTGAGCTAGGCTCAGTAATTTGAGAAGATGCTCACATAAGAAATATGAATTGAAGCAAAAGAGAGCATCAAGGAGGAAATATAAAACACATTTAAGTCTAACCCACTTCCTATGCATAGGAATCTTGTATGAAAATAAATCAAAGAAGCACATAGTAACAAGTATGGGTAGATAAAACAAGCGCAACTTCGGAACTTTCAATATAAAGAGAGGTGTTTTAGTAACATGAGAATTCCAACAACCATATTTTCCTCTCTCATAGTAATTTTCAGTAGCATCATGAACAAACTTAACAATATAAGTATCACCCTCATCCTCTTTTTTTAAGCATGGAGGGCTATCAAATAAGGTATTAGTTAAAGAGTTACTCTTATTGGGAGGTAGACATGGGTAGCTCCATTCTTCCTCCTCTTGATCATCACTCTCCTCCTCTTTTTCAACCAATGAGCTTCCAATTTCTTCTTCCATAGGCTCCTTCAAGGCATTAGTCTCTTCCGTTGTAGAGCATCTATTAAGATATTTAAGAATATAGCCATTTCCTTCCTTGTAATTATCAAAGCAAAATGTGAGTATATCATAAACCTCATATTTATAAGGTGCATCATTAGTATTTTCAAGCAAATAAGAAAGTTCGAATGCACCCTTCCAAGCAATAAATTCTTCAATTTGTTCTACATCATAAAAGTCATAATTTCCATTAATATAAGAAGATATGGTAACATCATCATTATACTCACATTGAAAAGGGAGGTGTTTATACCTCCTACAGCAACAAGATTCATCAAAGCAATAAGTAACATTATAAGTAGAGCACACATTTCTAGCAATGATATATAATCTATTGATTTGTTCCCATAAGTGTTTCCTCTTTTGTGACAAGCGGTGTTCCTCATAATAATTTTGTTGCTCTTCCGTGAACCCACCTTGCCAAAAAGATTTAGTTTCCAAAAAACAACCATTGATTGAAAGCATGATAAAGCAAGACAAGTAAAAACAACTACCAAGGATTCTAATTTTTTTGGGTTTTTGGTAAAACGATGCAGGTAAAATAAATAAAGTAAAGCAAAACAATAAAACAAAGTAAAGAATGTGTGTGCGAACAACTCCCCTCGCAGAAGTCTTCTCTTCCTCCCCGGCAACGGCGCCAGAAAAGAAGCTGCTACTTGGTGATGGCGCCAGAAAAGAGGCTGCTGGCGTGGAGCAGTATGTCCTTGTGCGTGGTGAATAACCAGCCCGTTGGGAACCCCAAGAGGAAGGTATGATGAGTGTAGCGGCTAGTTTTCCCTCAGTTAAGATACCAAGGTTTATCGATCAGGAGAGGAGAGACAATGACGACTGAAGGTGTCGCGGAACCTGCACACACACAAACAAATACTTTGCTCCCAACTTGCGATGAGGTTGTCAATCTCACCGGTTTGCTTGAAACAAAGGTTATGAGCGTATCGAGTGGAAAACAATATAGTATGTGAGTAAAATAAACAGTACGAGAAAAGTAAACAGGTGATAGCAATATGATGTAAATAGGACCGGGGTCCACAGTTCACTAGTGGTGTCTCTCCATAGATAAAATAGCACATGCTGGGTAAACAAATTACAGTTGGGCAATTGATAGAATAGAGATAACGTGATATGTCAAGAAGATCACTATGAGATTTACTCTGGGCATTACAACAAAATACATAGACCGCCATCCAACTGCATCTATGACTAATAATCCACTTGTGGTGAATCAATCCGAGAACTCCACAAGTATTAAGTTGCGAACAACAAATAATTGCATTAAGCAAAGTGTGTAATGTAAACAAAGCATATGGCCTTGAGCATATGAATGTTGTTTTCTCCCTAGTAGCAACAGCACATCTACCACCTTAGAGGTTTCTGTCACTCCCCCAGGTGAAATAGAGGCATGAACCCACTATCGAGCATAAATACCCCCTCTTGGAGTCACTAGCAACTACTCGGCCAAGATAGCTAATAACAACGGAGAGCATGCAAGATCATAAACAACATAGAGATAACAAAAGATAATATTCAGTACAGCAACTTAATCATAAACACCAATATTCATCGGATCCCAACAAACCGAACATGTAGAATTACATAACGGTGATCTCAATCATGTAAGGCAGCTCATGAGATCTAAACATGAAGCACATAGTGGAGAAGACAACCATCTAGCTACTGCTATGGACCCATAGTCCAAGGTAGACTACTCACTCATCGCTCCGGAGGCAAGCATGGCGATGAAGGAGACATCCGGTGGCGATTCCCCTCTCCGGCAGGGTGCCGGGAAGAGCTTCTGGACCCTCCCGATCTTCGGGTCGACGGCGGCGGCGGATCGCGATGTATTCTGGAAAATTGATCAGACCCTTAGGTTTTTCTCGTCGGGGGGTCTTTATAGGCGAAGGGTCGATGTCAGAGGAGGGACCAGGCACCCTCACACGGGGGTGGCGCGGGCCAGGGGCTGGCCGCGCCGCCCCTGTGTGTGGGGCCCTGGTGGCCCCCCTCCTACTCCTCTTCGGATCTCTGGAAGCTTCCGGGTAAAATAAGACTTCAGGAACTTGTTTCGTCCAATTCTGAGAATATTTCCTGTGTATTACTTCTGAAACACAAAAACAGCAGAAAACAGGAAACTGGTGAACGGATCGTATGGGCACCTAGAGGGGGGGGGGTGAATAGGTGCTACTCAAATTTTAGTTCTTTTTCAATTTAGGCTTGACACAAAGGTAAATTCTCTAGATATGCAACTAAGGTGAATTTACCTATATGTCAACTAGCAAGCTACACAAGATACAATATATAAAGGCAATAAAGGATAGAGGTAACCGAGAGTGGAGCACACGGAGACGAGGATGTAATTCCCGTAGTTCCTTCCTTTTTAGGGGAAGTACGTCTACATTGGAGGGGTGTGGTTGCCACAAAGGCCTAACCAACGCCACAAAGGCTCACCCTATTCTCCGGTGCAAGCTTCCGCCACAAAGGCCTAGCTCACTTTCCACTAAGGGATTCCTCAAGGCGGAATCGGCCTTTACAATCTTGGGGCACGCATCCACAACCGAATCGGAGGCTCCCAAGCACAACACAATGCTGTGAAACAACAAGTAGCAATATATCAAATACACAAACAAGGTCTTGGGACACAAGGGAACCCAAGACACAAAGGCCCTCAAGCAAATGAGAGGGGAAATCAAATCGCTTCGGTGAGGATGTAGAGGATGGTCTTCTCCTTCGATTCTCCAAAGATCAAGAGCTTTGGTGGGGTGAGGGAGGAGATCTACTTGCTTTGGTGAGCTCAACAATGGTGGTGTTCTTCTCTTTTGCGCTGGCTGCCCGTTGGAGAAGAAGAGGGGGGGTATTTATACCCCCCCAAAATATCTGACCGTTGGAGGCCAGGAAGTCCGGCTATAGCCGGAGTTAAGTCCGGCTAAAGCCGGCCACACCGGCTAAAGCCGGTCTCACACCGGCTATAGCCGGCCTGAAATATCCGGCCCAGCCGGAAATAGCCGGACAAATAGCCGGTTGAGTCCAGAGGCGCAGGACCCCTCTCGAAAACGTGCAGTCCGGCTATAGCCGGTCTGGGGACCGGCTAAAGCCGGCCTGACTGGCCCAACTTTGTCTGAATCTTCTCCAGGAGCTTATTTCCACCATTTCCTCAATAATTTCCTTTGGATAATGATACTTATCAAATATAACATATAAAACCCAATATCTTTGTGCAAGAATATTATAAAATCCTGCAAAGCATAATCACACATTAATAGATAATGTATTGTTAACAAACGCCAAAATCAATTAGGCGGGAAATGCTCTTTCAATCTCCCCCTTTTTGGTGTTTGATGACAATACACAATTTTGCATGTTTCAAACGATATAAAATATAGACGGAGCTCCCCCTTGCTATGTGCCTTATTTTAAATTTGTATTTGAATACAAAGACACATCAACAATAAGAACTCCCCCTAGATTTTATAATGTGATCCATATGTGCACAAGATATATATCATAATCCAACAAACATATAATATGACAAGATATAGCATAGGATTAATAACGATAAACAAGGTCTTCTACACAAGATAATAGCACATAGTTCAACACATAGTAGATAACGAAGTTCAACCATGGGACACAAGCAAGCAAAGCTCGATATAAGAGCTTGTGACCCAACCAAATCCAAATGGAAATCCACCAAATCCAAATGGAACACATGCAAATGGGACTTCTCCCCCTTTGGCATCAAGACGCCAAAAAGGGAGACCACAACAAGAGATCACTCATCCACATCGTCAAAGTCCTCATCATCTTCATCATCTTCTTGGTCATCGTCTTCTTCCTCTTCATCATCATCAACGTCTTCTTCTTCCTCATCCTCATCATCAACGGCTTCCTTGCCCTTGGAGGTGACTTCGGCTAGCTCCTTCCAATCAAATGTTGATCCTTCATTCCACTTGCCAAAAGAAAAGGTGTCCTCGGATATATCTTGCTCTTGGGACTCCTCTTCATGGCTAGCTCCCTTGCCCTTCTCCACAGCCCTCAAACGTGTATCCAACTCTCTTTGCTTCTTGGAGATGTGCTTGCGGTCCACATAGTCCTTGTAGTGAGTGTGACGCACATCATTGTTCATGCAAAAGAGAGCCCTCTGCCACCACTTGAGCTTCTTCATCTCTTGAGCCATTCCACCACTTGGTGGATCCGCATTCTTCCTCCTAGAGCCGGTAGCATAGATGTTGCCACCCAACACATCACTCGAAGAGGGATAAGCACTTGACGTGCTAGACACCAAATGAGCGGTCTTCTTGTAGAGCTTGTTGGGCTTGTGCACTTCCAAGTCTTCATCAAGCAAATCTTCTTCAATCTCAAAATCTCCCTCAATGCCTCTGTCAATGATAAGCCTCATGATGAACGGAGCATAAGGAGGGATCTTCCGATCAAGCATAGCAATCTTCATCTCCATAAAGATGAAGTACATCACATCAAGCTCCATCCCTTGACAATCTCTTCCGGCCTCGAAGACAAGCCGGGCATGGTGGAGCAAATGCACAAGACCACCTCTGATAGAATCATTGTTGCCCCCACTTGGAGCAATGTTGGCACGGAACATCCGGAGCAAAATATCATAGAGGGGAAGGAGATTTGCAGTCTCTCCCGCTTTGCCCCCTGGACCATACAGGCACTGGATCTTCCCCTTGTTGTACTCAGTGGTATCAAGATGCAAACGGGCACCCCTAGGTCGATGAATGCCATCGAACCTATAGCCCAAAAGCTTCCCGAACCGAGACATGGTCGAGTACTTCCTCACTTCACCTGTCATCCAAGTGAAACCAACCTCATCCTGAGTATCAAACTCTAATGTGGCAAAGAACTGCTGAATCAGATGAGGGTTGTAGTCTTGCTTGAAGACCATCAGCTTGTGCAACCCAAGCTTCTCGGTGACCCAAAGAGCATCTTCAAAGTACTCATCCCTTGACAAAGCTGCAATATTGGTGACCTTCATGGGGCACACCTTTGTGCTCATGGATGCATAAATCTGCTCATAAATCCGCTGATGCTCAGACCGATAGAAAGAAGCACTGTCAATGTCTCTAGGCATGGTGTAGAACTTCTGCTCACGGAACTCCCGGTACTCTTGCTTGGACAGCTTCTTGAGATCACTGACATTGGCAAAGAGAGATTTCTTCTTGCGTTCTTCCAATCTCTTCCTCTTCAGAGCAGCTGCCACACGAGCATTTTGATTCTCTTGACGGCGGGCAAGCGAGGGATCAACATACCGAGACCTCTTGGGTCGAGAACCACCTGCATACAGCACATATGAAGAGAGCATATAGGATAAGCATGCATGCCAGAGGATCAAGGAGCAATAGCATAAAAGGAAAAAGCATGACAGTAGTAGGTGATCTACACCGGCTATTTCCGGCCTCAGGCCGGCTTTAGCCGGTCAGACCGGCTATAGCCGGCCTGACACCGGCTTTAGCCAGACCAGATGAACAAAATTGACATCTCAGCTATAGGCCACCAAAACTTGTCACACATTTTCAAAGTATGCAATGCAGAAGGGAAACACGAAGCTAAAACATTCCCAGGTGAACCAAGGTACCACAAGATCAACTAACCCTAACCCTAGAGAGAACTAGGGAGAGAGAGAGAGAAAGAAGTGGAGGAGGATACCCTGGTCCATGGGGAGGGCGCCGGAGGGAAGGGCCGGCCGATGGAGGAGCTCCGGCGGCCGGAGAGGAGACAGTTGACGGCGGCGGCGGCGGCTTCGAGGGAGAGGAGCTCGAGCAGGAGATAGGCGTGGGGAGAAATGTGAGAAACCCTCACCCCCCACGGCCTAATGAGTTGGGCCCGAAAACTCCCAGGCCGGCTATAGCCGGGGTGACCGGCTAAAGCCGGACACCGGCTATTTCCGGTACCAGACCGGCTAAAGCCGGTCTAGATGACCCAAAACAGATGATTTTGATTTCTGGAAGTTCTGGGCATGCACAAGAGGATGAATTGGCTTTAGATAAGTGGGCTTAGGACAGAAAACAAGCATGGAGTGGTTCTCGGCACTTGGCATTGCAAAACACAAGAAAACTTTGAAAAACCAATGCTAGTGCCTTCCCATTTCACGGAAAGAGATAATGACAAGAAAACTCAATGAAAGCTCAAATAAGATTTGCAAGGAATTAACTCTTCGAAAAGAAGAGGTCGGTGGCCGAGGCCACCATGTATGAGTGTCATGGCATTGGACCGCGAAGATATATCTTGGGTCCATAACCAATACTCGTCATTGAAGCTCAAATATCACCAAAATGATAGAAAGAGAACAATTTTATCACTATTGGCATCATGGGGGGAGGGATAGCCCAATTAATTAGGACCGCACTCCCCCTATCTCCATGCCCACACCTAAACCAACCAAGCATTGAAAATAGGTGTATTTGCAAGATGCTCAAGCCACACTCCTTGAATCAATGATATTTAGCTCATTCCTCAAATATCCAAATCTTGCTTCATCAAGGGGCTTCGTGAATATGTCGGCAAGTTGATCCTTGGTGCTTACATATGCAAGCTCAATATCACCACGGGCAACATGATCCCTAATAAAATGATTCCGGATCTCAATATGCTTGGTTCTTGAATGTTGCACCGGATTATAGGCTATCTTGATAGCACTCTCATTGTCACATAAAAGAGGCACTTTGTCACAATTGACACCATATTCCTTTAGAGTTTGCCTCATCCATAACAATTGAGTGCATCCACTTGCGGCGGCAATATATTCGGCTTCGGCGGTGGAGAGAGATATACAATTTTGCTTCTTAGAAGACCAACACACCAAAGACCTACCAAGAAATTGGCAAGCACCGGAGGTTGATTTCCTATCATCCTTGTCACCGGCCCAATCCGAATCGGTGAAGCCACAAAGAGAGAAATCCGAGCCTTTGGGATACCAAAGCCCATAAGTTGGGGTATGAACCAAATATCGAAAGATTCTCTTAACCGCCATAAGGTGGCTTTCTTTAGGAGCGGCTTGATACCTTGCACACACACCTACACTCAACATAATATCGGGTCTAGATGCGCAAAGGTAAAGCAAAGAACCGATCATAGAACGGTATACCTTTTGATCCACATCTTTACCATTGGGATCAAGCTCAAGATGACATTTTGTGGCCATTGGTGTGGCGGCCCCATTTAGTTCCTTCATCTTGAACCTCTTGAGCATGTCTTGGACATATTTAGCTTGATAAATAAAAGTCCCTTCTTTCAATTGCTTGATTTCAAAACCAAGAAAGAACTTCATTTCGCCCATCATAGACATCTCGAACCTATCGGTCATAAGCTTTGAAAATTCATCATTAAAAGCTTTGTTAGTAGAGCCAAAGATAATATCATCAACATATAGTTGGCATACGAAAAGCTCCCCATTGACCCTCTTAGTAAAAAGAGTAGGATCGATTTGCCCAACTTCAAACCCACGGTCTACCAACAACTCCCTAAGGTGCTCATACCACGCACGTGGGGCTTGTTTAAGGCCATAGAGTGCCTTATGGAGTTTGTAGACATGGTTAGGGAAGTTGAGATCCTCAAACCCCGGGGGTTGCTTAACATACACTTCCTCTTTTAATGGACCATTAAGAAATGCACTCTTAACATCCATTTGTTGCAACTTAAAATTATGATGAGTGGCATATGCAAGAAGGATACGGATGGACTCAAGACGAGCCACGGGAGCATAAGTTTCTCCAAAGTCAATGCCTTCAACTTGAGAGAAACCTTGAGCAACCAATCTTGCCTTGTTCCTCACAACAATTCCATGCTCATCTTGCTTGTTCTTGAATATCCACTTTGTGCCAATCACATTGCGGCACTCCTTTGGCTTTTCTACTAACACCCATACATTATTGCGCTTGAAGTTGTTGAGTTCTTCATGCATAGCATCCAACCAATCCGGATCTTCAAGTGCTTCAAATACTTTCTTGGGTTCAACCATGGAGATGTAAGCATGATGAAAGCTAAATTGTGCCAATTGACGCCGGGTTGACACTTTGCTTCTTAAATCTCCAATAACCCTCTCAAGGGTATGACCTTTAAGTTCCAAGTCTCTTTCAACTCTTTTCTTGCGACGGGCTTCGATCTCCTCATTAGACCTTGGAGGAGTCTCTTGATCATCTTGATCATTTTGGTCCCCGTCTTGACCATCAAATTGACCTTGATCATTATTATCTTCATGAGTAGATTGATCTTGGTCATGTGAAGAATTGGGGGCGGTTGAGATAACCGGAGAGGATGGTGGTGCCCCTTCTTCTTCATGAAGGTCCTTGTCTTGTTCTTCGGTTGGTGCATTAGTTGCTTCCTTGGGAGAGGCTTGTTGAGCTTATGAAGATGAAGGCTCCACTTGAGTAGAGCATAGTTCTTCCCGGTCGGCCACAAGGTGTCCCTCAATGGGGCGGAAAAATCCCACGCCCATTCTTCCTATGGCTTCTCGAGGTATTTCATCATCTACATCACAAGAAACAACATCTCGCCCCCCTTGGGAGCCGTCATTCTCTTCGAATACCACACTACAAGATTCTTCAACACGTCCGGTGGACTTGTTGAAGACTCTATAAGTGTGGGATTCGGCACCATAACCAACAAAAATACCTTCTATTGCTTTTGGATCAAATTTACCTAAACGAACTCCTTTTCTTTTAAAGAAACACTTACACCCGAAAACCCGGTAGTAGGAGATGTTGGGCTTGCTTCCGGTGAGTATTTCATATGGAGTCTTGTTTAGGCCTTTGCGGAGGAAGAGCCGGTTTGAAGAATGACAAGCCGTAGAGATAGCTTCGGCCCAAAAGTTGTATGGAGACTTAAACTCCGCCAACATGGACCTAGCCATATCCATAAGAGTCCGGTTCTTCCTTTCGGCTACACCATTTTGTTGAGGGGTATATGCAGCGGAATATTGATGACGAATCCCCTCATCACTAAGAAATCCATTTAAGGTGTAGTTCTTGAACTCCGAGCCATTGTCACTTCTAATTGCCAAAATAGTTTGCCCATGTTGACGTTCAACTTCCTTGGCAAAGTCGATGACGGTTTGTTGAGTCTCACTCTTATGCTTGAAGAAGTAAACCCATGTATATCTTGAATAGTCATCAACAATCACCAAGCAATATTTCTTCCCACCAAGACTTGCATGAGAGGGAGGACCAAAAAGATCCACATGAAGGAGCTCCAAGATCCTCTTGGAAGAAATGATAGTCTTGCTTGGGTGGGGAGAATCATGCATTTTTCCTAGAACGCAAGCCCTGCAAACACGATCTTTGGCAAAAGAAACATTCTCTTTTAGTCCGAGTATGTGGCCACCCTTGTGAAGGCTTTGCAAAGTTCTCATATTGACATGGGATAAACGGCGATGCCAAAGCCAACCCACATCGGCCTTTCCAAATAAACACATAGCACTTGTAGTGGTTTTCCCCGAAAAGTCCACCACATACAAGTTATTTTCAATGTGTCCAACGAAAGCGACCTTTAGAGACTTGCTCCACAAGAGTACCACAATGTCATTATCAATGAAGACGGCAAAGCCCATCTTACCAAGTGCACGAACTGAAAGTAAATTATAACCAAGGGTCTCAATAAGCATGACGTCCACAAGGGAAATATCCGGTGCGACCACCACCTTGCCAAGACCCAATACCTCGGATTGTGACATGTCTCCATAAGTGATGGTTATATGATTGTCATTTGGTCTTATCTCCGTCATAATCTTCTTGCTTCCGGTCATATGACTTGTGCATCCACTATCAAGCACCCATTTTGAACCACCGGAAGCATAGTCCTACAAGAGATCATTGCTTGGTTTTAGGTCCCCATTTTTCAATGGGTCCTCTTTTGTTAGCAACAAGGGTCTTTGGAACCCAAATAGACCAAGCAACATAACCATCATTTGGACCAACATATTTTGCATAAACATCACCATAATAATCACGAAATAAAACATAGTGAGGGTTAGCAATTCCCGCATGATCATCATGAGTGGCTTTGCCACCCACAATAGGATCCTTCTTTGCTTGTGCGGGCTTGGCCTTTTTCTTCTTGTTGTTCTTCTTCTTCTTTGAGACATAGCCAATCCCCGTTTTATCACCAAATGCCTTTTGCTTACTCAAAAGGTCATTCAAGTTTTTCTCACCTATGGGAATGGAGGACTTGGCAAGCTCATCTTTCAACCTAGCATTTTCTTCAATGACATTTGCATGATCACAAGTAGAAGTAGAAGAACTAGGCACATTATTCTTAGTCAATTGAATTTGAAGTTGTTCATGTGACTTGGTAAGAATAGAGTGTTCACTTTTCAAGGCCTTGTGAGCCTTGTCAAGATCTTCTAAATCCTTAACAAGTATATCATGACCAACACCAAATTCAACCTTTTCCTTTTTAAGCATTTTTACTTTAGCACGAGCATGGTCACGCTCTTTAGTGAGTTTGGAAACCACTTCATTATTTGCTTCCTCAATGGAATCGAGCTTCTCTTCAAGAGTTGCTCGTTCCTCTTGCTCTTCTTCAAGAGACTCGGTTAGTGAGGCAATATCTTGAGCATATTCTCTTTCAAGCCTCATTTGTTCATCTAGTTTTTCAAGAGTTTTACCATATTGGCTCAATAGACGTTCAAAGTGAATCTTATGAACACCATCTACACTAGACACATAATCATCAAAAGCAATAATTTCTTCCTTTACTCTAAGACTAGCAAGATCATTCAAGGAGGCATCATTTGTCTTAGAGGAAGAGAAAGATGTGGGTGATACCTCGGTAGACTTGGCCATAAGGCATTTGACGTTCTTGAGAAGAGAGTCCTCATTGGGGGATTCAAAGAGTGATGTGGAGGAAGTGGAGGTGGTTGCCATTGCGGCCATCTCACTAGTTGTGGTTTCTTCTTCATCACTCTCACTTGCGGAGTACTCTTCTTGAGTCAAGAACACAAACTTTGGTTGCTTCCTCTTTGGTCCACCCTTCTTCACAAAAGGCTTCTTGGATGGTGACTTGGTCTTGTTCTTGAGTATGAGCTTTCCACCATGGTCTTCTCTCTTCTCATAAGGGCACTCGGCAACGAAGTGAAATCTATCATTGCAATTGTAGCAAGTCCTCACCCTTTGACCATTGTTGTCATTCCTTTGATAGCCACTTGACTTGCTTCTTCTTTGATTGTCTTCTTTGGCCTTGTGTGGATCAACCCAAAAGGTTTTTCCATAGAAGGCCATGTGCTCATTGTACTCATGCCTTATGTCCTCGGGACACATCTCTAGCCTTGCTTCAATACTTGCTTGAAGAGGAACCTCTTTCTCAACCACACTTGCTTTCAATGCAAGATTGGAGCTTCTTTGCATCCCTATGGCACGAGCACGAGCATCTTCCGCATTTTGTGCGGAAACCTTGTAGGCTTGAATTTCTTGCATCACTTGATTGGAGGTCATCTCATTGAAGTTGTGCTTTCCTTGAACACTCTTTATATCCGCGGGCTCATATGGAGTGAGAGCAAGAATGTACTTCATCTTGATCCACTCATCATCAATATGGTGAGCACCGAGGTTCTTGAAGGTGGTAGCAATGGTCTTGAGTCTTCTATACATTTCTTGATGATCCTCACCATCCATCATGAAGAAACCCTCCGCTTGATTTGAGAAGGCAATATATCTTGTTTTCTTCATGCTCTCATTGCCAACAAAGACGTCGGAGAGAGCTTGCCAAGCTTCTTTGGCGGTGAAGAAGTGTTGGATGTGAGGCAAGTCCTTGGATCCCACGGCGACTTGAATCATGTGAAGAGCGGTAGCATTGAGCTGGCTATCAACCGTCTCTCTTCTTGTCATGTTGTGGGGATCCACGGCCTTGAATCCTTCCTCAACGATCCTCCAAAGCTCGATGCAAGAACTGCGCATATGAGAGATCATTTGATATTGCCATTGACCAAAGTTTAATGCATCAAGCTTAGGTGGATCTCCTCTATTGTTAATATGAGGATGAGGAACCAGCGGGTCGGGTGAATACCAAGGAGGGAATTCACCTTTCCCGTCGCCCTTGGTGGAAGACTTAGCATCGCCATTTTTATCGGTGCCCTCCACATCAATTACCACATTCTCCACTTGTGGAGTAGCGGGTTTTTCCGTAGGTGGAGGAGCATTCATAGTTTTAGCTTGCAAGAGTTGCGCTATCATTTCACGCAACTCATTTACTTGAGTTGTCATGGAAGCCATGGATGATTCCAAAGATTTAAACTCACCCATGGAAACTTGACCCGAGCCCTCACTTGGAGAGGTGTCCATACTCTTAGGCGGTTAAGCCCGAATAAAGAGCCGAGGCTCTGATACCAATTGAACGGATCGTATGGGCACCTAGAGGGGGGGGGGTGAATAGGTGCTACTCAAATTTTAGTTCTTTTTCAATTTAGGCTTGACACAAAGGTAAATTCTCTAGATATGCAACTAAGGTGAATTTACCTATATGTCAACTAGCAAGCTACACAAGATACAATATATAAAGGCAATAAAGGATAGAGGTAACCGAGAGTGGAGCACACGGAGACGAGGATGTAATTCCCGTAGTTCCTTCCTTTTTAGGGGAAGTACGTCTACGTTGGAGGGGTGTGGTTGCCACAAAGGCCTAACCAACGCCACAAAGGCTCACCCTATTCTCCGGTGCAAGCTTCCGCCACAAAGGCCTAGCTCACTTTCCACTAAGGGATTCCTCAAGGCGGAATCGGCCTTTACAATCTTGGGGCACGCATCCACAACCGAATCGGAGGCTCCCAAGCACAACACAATGCTGTGAAACAACAAGTAGCAATATATCAAATACACAAACAAGGTCTTGGGACACAAGGGAACCCAAGACACAAAGGCCCTCAAGCAAATGAGAGGGGAAATCAAATCGCTTCGGTGAGGATGTAGAGGATGGTCTTCTCCTTCGATTCTCCAAAGATCAAGAGCTTTGGTGGGGTCAGGGAGGAGATCTACTTGCTTTGGTGAGCTCAACAATGGTGGTGTTCTTCTCTTTTGCGCTGGCTGCCCGTTGGAGAAGAAGAGGGGGGGTATTTATACCCCCCCAAAATATCTGACCGTTGGAGGCCAGGAAGTCCGGCTATAGCCGGAGTTAAGTTCGGCTAAAGCCGGCCACACCGGCTAAAGCCGGTCTCACACCGGCTATAGCCGGCCTGAAATATCCGGCCCAGCCGGAAATAGCCGGACAAATAGCCGGTTGAGTCCAGAGGCGCAGGACCCCTCTCGAAAACGTGCAGTCCGGCTATAGCCGGTCTGGGGACTGGCTAAAGCCGGCCTGACTGGCCCAACTTTGTCTGAATCTTCTCCAGGAGCTTATTTCCACCATTTCCTCAATAATTTCCTTTGGATAATGATACTTATCAAATATAACATATAAAACCCAATATCTTTGTGCAAGAATATTATAAAATCCTGCAAAGCATAATCACACATTAATAGATAATGTATTGTTAACAAACGCCAAAATCAATTAGGCGGGAAATGCTCTTTCAACTGGCACTGTGGCACTTCGTTAATAGGTTAGTTCCAGAAAATGCATAAAAATGCCACTAAGTGTAACGAAACAATAGGCAAATAGTGTAAAACAAGCATGGAGCATCAAAAATTATAGATACGTTTGAGACGTATCAGGCATTACAACAAAATACATAGACCGCCATCCAACTGCATCTATGACTAATAATCCACTCCCGGGGATATCAATCCGAACACCCTAGAAGTATTAAGTTGCGAACAACAGATAATTGCATTAAGCAAAGTGTGTAATGTAAACAAAGCATATGCCCTTGAGCATATGAATGTTGTTTTCTCCCTAGTAGCAACAGCACATCTACCACCTTAGAGGTTTCTGTCACTCCCCCAGGTGAAATAGAGGCATGAACCCACTATCGAGCATAAATACCCCCTCTTGGAGTCACTAGCAACTACTCGGCCAAGATAGCTACTAACAACAGAGAGCATGCAACAACATAGAGATAACAAAAGATATAATTCAGTACAGCAACTTAATCATAAACACCAATATTCATCGGATCCCAACAAACCAAACATGTAGAATTACATAACGGTGATCTCAATCATGTAAGGCAGCTCATGAGATCTAAACATGAAGCACATGGTGGAGAAGACAACCATCTAGCTACTGCTATGGACCCATAGTCCAAGGTAGACTACTCACTCATCACTCCGAAGGCAAGCATGGCGATGAAGAAGACCTCCGGTGGCGATTCCCCTCTCCGGCAGGGTGCCGGGAAGAGCTTCTGGACCCTCCCGATCTTCGGGTCGACGGCGGCGGCGGATCGCGATGTGTTCTGGAAAACTGATCGGGTACTTAGGTTTTTTCCATCGGGGGGTCTTTATAGGCGAAGGGGCGATGTCAGAGGAGGGGCCAGGAGCCCTCACGCGGGCCCGGCGCGGCCAGGGGGCTGGCCGCGCCGCCCCTGCGTGTGGGGCCCTGGTGGCCCCCCTCCTACTCCTCTTCGGATCTCTGGAAGCTTCTGGGTAAAATAAGACTTCAGGATGTGGTTTTGTCCAATTCCGAGAATATTTCCGGTGTATCACTCTGAAACACAAAAACTGCAGAAAACAGGGAACTGGCATTGTGGCAACTCGTTAATAGGTTAGTTCCAGAAAATGCATAAAAGTGCCACTAGGTGTAACGAAACAATAGGCAAATGGTGTAAAAACAAGCATGGAGCATCAAAAATTATAGATACGTTTGAGACGTATCAAGCATCCCCAAGCTTAACTCCTGCTCGTCCTCAAGTAGGTAAGTGATAACAAAAGAATAATTTTTGAGGTGACATGCACCTACACAATCTTGATCATATATGTAAGCATTGGTGAGCTGGGATCATAAGAACTTAAAACATGGGCATGAAGATATAATCATGACAATAGGAACTTAGCAACCATGTTGTAAACATGCAAATGAACACAAACAAAAGATCATGAAAATGAAACAATGAAAGTCAAACGTGTGTTCAAATCATAAGGAAAAACATACAAATGGTTTTCAGCTTGTCCTTCAAAGAGAGCAAAACATAAATGCATAGGACACCTTCAAGTTTAAGAGGGCGACTAGATACAAATAATTTAAGAACAACTGAAACCAACAATATGAATCAATCAATGAACTTTGGGACAATGCATATCACACTAAGAATGACAACTATGCTCTCTTAATGGTGCATAAAGAAAGAAGGTGGTGACTCAACATAAAAGTAAAAGAAAGGCCCTTCGCAGAGGGAAGCAGTGATTGCAAGTTTTATAACCTTCAAAAATTATGGTACTTACCGGCTTTGAGCTCTCATTGCCCCCATCATAAGCATCTTGAATGGTTAAAGTTAATGCCAGAACAATTATGATGCATATGCTTGACAAATCATAAGTTGAAAACCTCGTGCCCCGTGAATACGAGTACCCAAACCTCATGCTACTTTACTTAGAGTCCCAAGCAAGGCTCTTGTCATTGTAAGTATATGCATATCATTGAGAACCGCCAATGGGGTACCTCCGTGCCCGATGACATGGAACAAGCCCACACCAAAATGACAGGACAAGCAGACAATGAACACCTCGACATCTCTTTTATTTGCCTTTTGTTTAGCTTTTTATTGTGAGATGCGTCGTCGAATGTTCACCATGGGTATGCTGCAAATTTCCACCATGAATTATACATGGCTTAGATTGGCGGCCCGGCATTTCCCTAACACATATACAAACTCCATGATCCCTACAAGATTCCCAATTCATTTCACACCGCGGGCATCCATAAACAAAAGATCACGATATCAACTCAAATAAGAAGTGCAATGTTGAAAGCTTGCCCCATGACAGCATGGATGGGCTAGAATCCAACTTACAACTTGCAAGCATAACAACTCAACCTAAGAGACCACAATGTCAAATTTTTAAGAACAGGAAAAAGTAAAGTGTGCCTTCCGGTTCATAAGAGCTTTACTGACCGAATTTTGCATAACACTGGTAAGAGTTTAATTTGAAGAGAAAATAAAAGCAAGTCAAATTTACTTGGAATAGTAAATTGCTAGTAGGTATGTATGGTGGACACTTTGGAAAACTTTGGCTTTTAGGAGTTGGATGCACGAGTAGAGCTCATACTCAGTACAAGGCGAGGGCTAGCAAAAGACTGGGAGCGACCAACTAAGAGAGCAATAATGGCCATAATCATGCAAAGCGACAAAGCGACATTAAAAGAAGCATAAGATGGCATCAAAAGTCAAAAACTAAATGATCATGAAGGCTATTGGCGACTTTGTAAGAGTCTAACATGTGTGAGCATGCGCCAAGTCAACCCAAATAAAGCATCAAGGAGAAAACCAAAATAATGCTTCCATACAACAAAAACAACGCATGATTTTTTCAAAGGCTCATTAAGCAATCTCAGTTATTTGAGACAAGTCATGCTACAGCAAAACCACTAAGCATACTATCAAAAAGACATCAAGCATGATATGAAAAGGCCCAAGCCGCAGTCTACACAAGCTCCTCCTTGTACCACTATTTTGCACAAAGCTTTTTCTCTTTTCCAACACCATTTGAAATTTTTAAACACACCTCTTTTGATGAAAACCAATAAAGATCAGAGGCAAAAGTACACCTTGATGAAAAGATATGACAAGGTCTGAACGCAAATCAAGGTGAAAATGAAAACCAAAAGCAGTAGCGGAAAAAGAAGAACACACCATAAACGATAAGAGTGAAAAACTGAGTGTTCTTGGCAAATGAAAACGAGTACATCTCCTCCAAAAGAAATTTATTGGGGTCCAACCATTTATTGCAGCAAACAAACAAACTAAACCAACTAAGAAAACTGAAACAACTGATGCTCCAAAAAAACACATAGTGCATGAAGCAATAAAAATATAGTGTTTTGAAAGGTGACCTGATTTTTGCCGATGAAGAAGGGGTGCTTTGGGGGCATCCCCAAGCTTTGACACTTGTAATTCTTGGATATTTCTTGGGGTGATGCACGGGCATCCCCAAGCTTGAGCTTTTGTCCATTCTTCAACTCATCTCATCATTCTCCAATCCCTACACTTGAAAACTTCCTTCATACAAAACTAAACACAAATCTATTAGCAACATTAGTGCAAGCATAACATATAATCAATCCTCTATTTGCTTCAGGTTTCAACTCAAAACCACCACATATATAGTAGATACTACTGTAGCAACTTCTCTAAAAGTTCCGTGATCAAAAGAACTCAAAAGAAAGCGATAAAGTGGCAAACACAAATATTGGCAGAAATCTGTCAAAACTGAACAGCTGACAAAGGTCGAATTTTTGAGAGATTTTCTGTTGCTCAAATCAAAAAGTGTTCAACTAACAAAAGTTTGGATATAACCTGGGGCATATGCACAAGAAATCGCAGGTCCAAAAGATAAACAGACAATTTTCACGAATTTTTACGGTGCAGCACCAAAAACAGTTTCAGGACAGCAACATCCCCAAATCTTTACCTCACTCAAATTAGAGGCTTCTCTTGGCACAAAAACGAAATAAACAAGATAAGGAGTGGTCATTACAGTAGTAATGACTTCCAATACTCCAATAAAAGAAAAGTGCTGAAAAGAAAACATTGGGTTATCTCCCAAGAGTGCTTTTCTTTAACGCCTTTGAGCTAGGCGCAGAAATCTGCGAATCAAGTAACATCAAGTGATGAAGCATCAAGCTCATAATTTGCTCTAAGAATAGAGTCAAAAAGTAATTTCTTTCTTTTCCTAGGGAAGTGTTCCATACCTTTCTTAAGTGGGAATTAATATTTGATAGTGCCTTCCCTCATATCAATGATAGCACCTACAGTTCGAAGAAAGGGTCTTCCCAAAATAATAGGACATGAAGCATGGCATTCAACATCCATAACAAGAAAATCAATGGGAACAAGGTTATTGTTAACCACAATAAGAACATCATTAATTCTTCCCAAAGGTTTTCTTCTTAGCAACATCAGCAATAGGAACATCAAAATAACACTTTTCAAGCGGTGGTAAATCAAGCATGTCATAAATCTTTCTAGGCATGATAGAAATACTAGCACCTAGATCACATAAAGCATGGAAATCATAACCATTAACATGCATATCAATGATGGGTTCCCAACCATCTTCTAACTTCTTGGGAACAGAGGCTTTTTGCTTCAACTTTTCATCCCTAATCTTTATGAGAGAATTGGTAATATGCTTAGTAAAAGCAATATTTAAAGAACTAGCATTGGGAGTCAAAGCAAGCTTTTGCAAGAACAAAATTACTTCAGATATATTGCAGCCATCAACATCAAAATCATTAAAAGAAATAGAGCTATCATCTCCCACACTCCGAAAAATTTTAGCACTCTTTTGAGAAAAAGTTTTGGCAGTTTTAGGTTTTTTAACACAAGGAGTGGGGGTTTTCTCTACACCAATCAAAGTAAGAGGATTGCTAGCATTAGGAGCAACATTATTAGAAGTAGTAATAGTACATACCTTCATCTCTCTAGCCATCTCATCTTCTCTTTCCCACCTGGCATGCAATTCTGCTAACAATCTAATATTTTCATCAATTCCAACTTGGATAGCATTAGCGGTAGCAAAAACATTGCTCTCTTTCACATCATTAGGAAACACTTTAATTTCAGAAGTTCAACATCATGAGCAAGGCTATCAACTTTAGAAGCAAGAATATCAATTTTGCCTAACTTTTCCTCAACAGACTTGTTAAAAGCAGTTTGCTTACCGATGAAGTCCTTGAGCATTACCTCAAGCTCGAAGGGCGCGGCCCTAGTGTTGTTGTAGGAATTACCATAAGAGTTACCATAACCATTACCATTAGTAGAAGGATATGGCCTATAATTGTTACTAGCAAAATTGTTCCTATAAGCATTGTTGTTAAAATTATTGTTTCTAATGAAATTCACATCAACATGCTCTTCTTGAGCAACCAGAGAGGCTAAAGGAACATTATTAGGATCAACATGAGTCCTATCATTAGCAAGCATAGCCATAATGGTATCAATCTTATCATTCAAGGAAGAGGTTTCCTCAACAGAATTTACCTTCTTACCTTGTGGAGCTCTCTCGGTGTGCCATTCGGAATAATTTACCATCATGTTGTCCAGTAGCTTTGATGCGGCGCCCAAGGTAAGGGACATAAAAGTGCCTCTAGCAGCTGAATCAAGTAGGTTCCTTGAAGAAAAATTCAGTCCTGCATAAAAAGTTTGGATAATCATCCAAGTAGTCAGTCCATGAGTGGGGCAATTCTTTATCATAGATTTCATTCTTTCTCAAGCTTGAGCAACATGTTCATTATCAAACTGAGTAAACTTCATAATATTATTACGCAAGGATATAATCTTAGCAGGAGGATAGTATCTACCAATAAAAGCATCCTTACACTTAGCCCATGAATCAATACTATTCTTAGTCAAAGACAGCAACCAATCTTTAGCTTTTCCTCTCAAAGAAAAAGGAAACAACTTGAGCTTAATAATATCACTATCAAGATCCTTATATTTCTGCATCTCACATAGCTCAACAAAATTGTTGAGATGAGCTGCAGCATCTTCAGTACTAGCACCAGAAAATTGCTCTTTCATAACAAGGTTCAACAAAGCAGGCTTAATCTCATAAAAGTTTGCAGCAGGAATAGGTGGTGCAATAGGAGTGCAGATAAAATCACTATTGTTTGTGCTAGTGAAGTCACATAACTTGGTGTTTTCAGGATTGGCCATTTCAGCAAAACGAAAGTAAACAAGTAAAAGCAACTACCAAGGATTCTAATTTTTTTGGGTTTTTGATAAAAAGCAATGCAGGTAAAATAAATAAAGTAAAGCAAAACAATAAAACAAAGTAAAGGATGTGTGTGCGAAAAACTCCCCTCGCAGAAGTCTTCTCTTCCTCCCCGGCAACGGCGCCAGAAAAGAGGCTGCTGCTCCAAGTAGATGTTGCTGCAGACGGTCCTTGTGCGTGGTAAATAACCAGCCCGTTGGGAACCCCAAGAGGAAGGTATGATGAGTATAGCAGCTAGTTTTCCCTCAGTTTAAGAAACCAAGGTTTATCGATCAGGAGAGGAGAGACAATGACGACTGAAGGTGATGCGGAACCTGCACACACACAAACAAATACTTTGTTCCCAACTTACGATGAGGTTGTCAATCTCACCGGTTTGCTTGAAACAAAGGTTATGAGTGTATCGAGTGGAAAACAATATAGTATGCGAGTAAAGTAAATAGTGCGAGTAAAGTAAACATGTGATAGCAATATGATGTAAATAGGACCGGGGTCCACAGTTCACTAGTGGTGTCTCTCCATAGGATAAAATAACACATGCTGGGTAAACAAATTACAGTTGGGCAATTGATAGAATAAAGATAAACGTGATATGTCAAGAAGATCACTATGAGATTTACTCTGGGCATTACAACAAAATACATAGACCACCATCCAACTGCATCTATGACTAATAATCCACTCCCGGGGATATCAATCCGAACACCCTAGAAGTATTAAGTTGCGAACAACAGATAATTGCATTAAGCAAAGTGTGTAATGTAAACAAAGCATATGCCCTTGAGCATATGAATGTTGTTTTCTCCCTAGTAGCAACAGCACATCTACCACCTTAGAGGTTTCTGTCACTCCCCCAGGTGAAATATAGGCATGAACCCACTATCGAGCATAAATAGCCCCTCTTGGAGTCACTAGCAACTACTCGGCCAAGATAGCTACTAACAATGGAGAGCATGCAAGATCATAAACAACATAGAGATAACAAAAGATATAATTCAGTATTGCAACTTAATCATAAACACCAATATTCATCGGATCCCAACAAACCAAACATGTAGAATTACATAACGGTGATCTCAATCATGTAAGGCAGCTCATGAGATCTAAACATGAAGCACATGGTGGAGAAGACAACCATCTAGCTACTGCTATGGACCCATAGTCCAAGGTACTCACTCATCGCTCCGGAGGCAAGCATGGCGATGAAGAAGACCTCCGGTGGCGATTCCCCTCTCCGGCAGGGTGCTGGGAAGAGCTTCTGGACCCTCCCGATCTTCGGGTCAACGGTGGCGGCGGATCGCGATGTGTTTTGGAAAACTGATCGGGTACTTAGGTTTTTTCCGTCGGGGGGTCTTTATAGGCGAAGGGGCGATGTCAGAGGAGGGGCCAGGAGCCCTCACGCGGGCCCGGCGCGGCCAGGGGGCTGGCCGCGCCGCCCCTGTGTGTGGGGCCCTGGTGGCCTTCCTCCTACTCCTCTTCGGATCTCTGGAAGCTTCCGGGTAAAATAAGACTTTAGGATGTGGTTTCGTCCAATTCCGAGAATATTTCCTGTGTATCACTCTGAAACACAAAAACAGCAGAAAACAGGGAACTGGCACTATGGCAACTCGTTAATAGGTTAGTTCTAGAAAATGCATAAAAGTGCCACTAAGTGTAACGAAACAATAGGCAAATGGTGTAAAAACAAGCATGGAGCATCAAAAATTATAGATACGTTTGAGACGTATCAAGCTCTCATGTGTATCCTCAAGACACCATCATTATGGAGAAAGAAGAATTGATTCGAGGATTGATCAAGTCAAAGCGCAAGTTCAAGATGAGCAACTAGAAGAGAACATATGCTTGAAGCTTGCTATCTATATTGTGATCATGGATATGTGAAGATCTGCTTAAAGAGAGTCTCTTCCATAGTAGAGTATGGGGGAGCAATCCGCAAGACTTCACCAAGCAAGCTCAATCAAGAAAGGTGGTCCAACTTGAGAAGATCAAGATCGTCTTTATCCACCTCAAGTGGAATGCTCAAGGCAAAGGTATGATAGTGTTAGGGTTTCTTTCTTACCGGTCTCATGGTGTTATTTGTGAGACCGGGTTATAGGATCGGTAGCCATACTATCAATAGGGGCTCTCGAGTGAGTAACTTAATTGTATCGTTCGAAGAGAGCTCAAACCTTTGCATACTTGGCATCATATTTCTTGGTTCTTATTTGAGTTTTATCCATGTGAGGTTCTAGAGCTTGTGGTTATTTCCATGACAGGCTCTAGCTCATCAAAAACGGATTTCGCATGAAGCTCTTATTGCGTTTTTGATGTTTGGAGGTTTTACCAGTTTGCCTTCAAAGAGAGGTCAAACTTTTCATCATTTGGTTTTATACTCCCTTTTTGGACTATGATATTTCTATGGATGATGTTGTAGAGCTTGTTGTGGTGATTCCAACGAGCCCAAGATCATCGAAAACGGAGTCCGGATGAAAAAGTTATCACCGTTTTCGTATTGCAATTTCTGCTCGGCGTCACCCAGATACGGGGCCGGAATATCCGCCCCCCCCCCCTCGAAGTTTTCGTATTGCAATTTCTGCTAAGGACTTTTGGGCGCATCACCCAGTAAGGGGGGCGGATAATCCGGCTAGGGGCCGGATAATCTGGCCTAAAATCCTGCAACGGCCATATTTTGTGGGTGGGGGGGGGGGTATAAATACCCCTTCTTCCTCCTTGGGCTGAGCACGTTTTTGGGCCTCTCTCTCCTCCATTGTTGACCTTGAATAGCTTGCTCTTCCTCCTCCATTCCTCCCATGATTCTTGCATATTTTTGAGGGAAAAGAGAGAGGAGATCTAGATCTATACTTCCACCAATCCATCTCTCCTCTAAGTGAGGGGAACATAGTGAATCTAGATCTTGGAGTTCTTTGTGGATTTCCTTTGTTCTTCCTCTCATATCTCTCCATAGCATTAGTTGCTTTGGTAGGATTTGAGTGAGAAGGATTTGAGCACCTTGTGTGCTCTTACCATTGCATAAGTTGCATCGGTTTGAGTTCTCCCCGGAGATTCGAGTAAGTGAAAGTTTGTGAGCTTATTACTCTAGGCCTTTGTGGCGCAAGCTCACACCAGAGAATAGGGTGAGGCCTTTGTGGCGTTGGTTAGGCCTTTGTGGCGATACCACACCCCTCCAACGAGACGTACTCCCTTTCAAGGGAGGAACTCGGGAATACATCATCATCTCTGCGTGCCTCGGTTATTTCTATACCCGAGCTCTTTACTTATGCACTTTACATTGTGATAGCCTTCGTGCTTGAAGTCATATCTCTTGCTATCACCTTGTTACTTGTATTGCTTAGCATAAGTTGTTGGTGCACATAGGTGAGCCTAGTTTATTTAGGTTTTATGTGCTTGACAAAATAAATGCTAGTTTAATTCCGCTTTTGTTCAAGCCATTCTTAAAATTTGATATCGCCTATTCACCCCCCCTCTAGGCGACATCTGTGTCCTTTCAACTACCTCTAATGATGTTGCTCCTAATGCTAGCAATCCTCTTACTTTGATTGGTGTAGAGAAAACTCCCACTCCTTGTGTTAAAAAGCCTAAAACTTCCAAAACTTTTTCTCAAAAGAGTGCTGAAATTTTTCGGAGTGTGGGAGATGATAGCTCTACTTCTTTCAATGATTTTGATGTTGATGGCTGCAATATATCTGAAGTTATTTTGTTCTTGCAAAAGCTTGCTTTGACTCCCAATGCTAGTTCTTTAAATATTGCTTTTACTAAGCATATTACCAATGCTCTCATAAAAATTAGGGATGAAAAGTTGAAGCAAAAAGCCTCTGTTCCCAAGAAGTTAGAAGATGGTTGGGAACCCATCATTGATATGCATGTTAATGGTTATGATTGCCATGCTTTATGTGATCTAGGTGCTAGTATTTCTATCATGCCTAGAAAGATTTATGACATGCTTGATTTACCACCGCTTGAAAAATGTTATTTTGATATCCCTATTGCTGATGTTGCTAAGAAGAAACCTTTGGGAAGGATTAATGATGTTCTTATTGTGGTTAATAATAACCTTATTCCCGTTGATTTTCTTGTTATGGACGTTGAATGCCATGCTTCATGTCCTATTATTTTGGGAAGACCCTTTCTTTGAACTGTAGGTGCTATCATTGATATGAGGGAAGGCACTATCAAATATCAATTTCCACTAAAGAAAGGTATGGAACACTTCCCTAGGAAAAGAAAGAAATTACTTTTTGACTCTATTCTTAGAGCAAATTATGAGCTTGATGCTTCATCACTTGATATTACTTGATTCACAATTTTCTGCGCCTAGCTCAAATGCGTTAAAGAAAAGCACTCTTGGGAGATAACCCAATGTTTTTATTTTCAGTACTTTTTCTTTTATTTGAGTCTTGGAAGTCATTACTACTGTAATGACTGCTCCTTATCTTGTTAATTTTTTTGTGCCAAGAGAAGCCTCTAATTCGAGTGAGGTAAAGATTTGGGGATGTTGCTGTCGTGAAACTGTTTTCGATGCTGCACCATAAAAATTCGTATAAATTCTTTGTATATATTTTGGACCTGAGATTTCTTGTGCATATGCCCCAGGTTATATCTAAACTTTTGTTAGCTTAACACTTTTTGATTTGAGCAACATAAAACCCCTCAAAAATTTGACCTTTGCCAGCTGTTCAGTTTTGACAGATTTCTGCCAATATTTGTGTTTGCCACTTAATCGCTTTCTTTTGAGTTCTTTTGATCATGGAACTTTTGGAGAAGTTGCTACAGTAGTATTTGCTATATATGTGGTGGTTTTGAGTTGAAACCTGAAGCAAAAAGAGGTTGATTATATGTTATGCTTGCACTAATGTTGCTAATAGAATTGTGTTTAGTTTTGTATGAAGGAAGTTTTCAAGTGTAGGGATTGGAGAATGATAAGATGAGTTGAAGAATTGACAAAAGCTCAAGCTTGGGGATGCCCATGCATCACCCCAAAAAATATCCAAGAAGTACAAGCGTCAAAGCTTGGGGATGCCCCCGAGGCACCCCTTCTTCATCGGCAAAAATCAGGTCACCTTTCAAGACACTATATTTTTATTGCTTCATGCACTATGTGTTTTTTTGGAGCGTCAGTTGTTTTAGTTTTCTTGGTTAGTTTAGTTTGTTTGTTTGCTGCAATAAATGGTTGGACCCCAACAAATTTCTTTTGGAGAAGTTGCCTTGCTTTTCATTTGCCAAGAACGCTCTAGTTTTCACTCTTATTAAAAAATCGTGTGTTCTTCTTTTTCCGCTACTGCTTTTGGTTTTCGTTTTCGCCTTGATTTGCGTTCAGACCTTGTCATATCTTTTCATCAAGGTGTATTTTTGCCTCTGATCTTTATTGGTTTTCATCAAAAGAGGTGTCTTTAAAATTTTCAAATGGTGTTGGAAAAGAGAAAAAGCTTTATGCAAAATAGTGGTACAAGAAGGAGCTTGTGTAGACTGCGGCTTAGGCTTTTTCATGTCATGCTTGATGTCTTTTTGATAGTATGCTTAGTGGTTTTGCTATAGCATGACTTGTCTCAAATAACTGAGATTGCTTAATGAGCCTTTGAAAAAAATCAAGCGTTGTTTTTATTGTATGGAAGCATTATTTTGGTTTTCTCCTTGATGCTTTATTTGGGTTGACTTGGCGCATGCTCACACATGTTAGACTCCTACAAAGTCACCAATAGCCTCTATGATTATTTAGTTTGTGATTTTTGATGCCATCTTATGCTTCTTTTAATGTCGCTTTGTCGCTTTGCATGATTATGGCCATTATTGCTCTCTTAGTTGGTCGCTCCCAGTCTTTTGCTAGCCCTCGCCTTGTACTGAGTATGAGCTCTACTCGTGCATCCAACTCCTAAAAGCCAAAGTTTTCCAAAGTGTCCACCATACATACCTACTAGCAATTTACTATTCCAAGTAAATTTGACTTGCTTTTATTTTCTCTTCAAATTAAACTCTTACCAGTGTTATGCGAAATTCGGTCAGTAAAGCTCTTATGAACCGGAAGGCACACTTTATTTTTTCCTGTTCTTAAAAATTTGACATTGTGGTCTCTTATGTTGAGTTGTTATGCTTGCAAGTTGTAAGTTGGAGACTAGCCCAGCCATGCAGTCATGGGCAAGCTTTCAACATTGCACTTCTTATTTGAGTTGATATCGTGATCTTTTGTTTATGGATGCCCGCGGTGTGAAATGAATTGGGAATCTTGTGGGGATCATGGAGCTTGTATATGTGTTAGGGAAACGCCGGGCCGCTAATCTAAGCCATGCATAATTCATGGTGGAAATTTGCAGCATACCCATGGTGAACATTCGACGACGCATCTCACAATAAAAAGCTAAACAAATGGCAAATAAAAGAGATGTCGAGGTGTTCATTGTCTGCTTGTCCTGTCATTTTGGTGTGGGCTTGTTCCATATCATCGGGCCCGGAGGTACCCCATTGGCGGTTCTCAATGATATGCATATACTTACAATGACAAGAGCCTTGCTTGGGACTCTAAGTAAAGTCGCATGAGATTTGGGTACTCGTATTCACGGGGCACGAGGTTTTCAACTTATGATTTGTCAAGCATATGCATCATAATTGTTCTTGCATTAACTTTGACCATTCAAGATGCTTATGATGGGGGCAATAAGAGCTCAAAGCCGGTAAGTACCATAATTTTTGAAGGTTATAAAACTTGCAATCACTGCTTCCCTCTGCGAAGGGCCTTTCTTCTACTTTTATGTTGAGTCACCACCTTCTATCTTTATGCACCATAAGAGAGCATAGTTGTCATTCTTAGTATAACTAGCACAGTGGCCCGTGTAAATACGCGGGCATCATCTTTTAATATTTGAATAAAATTTAGGTTGACCATAAGTTTTAATGTAATCGAATTATCCATTTATCATCGTCTAGAAAAATAAGATCCGGTTTGTATAAGATTGGAAACTTATTTTTCCTAGGGATTACTTATATTTTGATCTTTACATTGTTTTGTTAATATAAGATAATTTTTAAGGAAAAACTAATAATCCATTTATTTGAATAGATTAGTGTTGTATTGATTTCGGTTCATCCTCCAAGGATTATTGCTCGACTTCTAACTATAATGAACACCTAACTTCCATTAAACATAATTCTATGGCACCTATCAATAAGTATTAATCGAATACATAGGTGAATGAAGATCGAACATAGATCTCCTTCTACTAAATGCTACGACAATTTTCCATATCGTTGAAGGTTATCCCCAGACTTGATTGTTCGTATGGATTAATATACATAAATAATTCAAACTACTTGAAAGAGCAAAAATACCTAAGCTAAACATAGAATAGATGAAGAAATTTACTGTCCTCTGCGAAGTGCGTCATGTCTCCTGCTTAACACGAAAAAAACTCCCCTGATCCATGCATGTAGTATTCCAAACGAAGGCCGTCAGAGATGGAGCTGATAATACCTCAACAAATAGATCCATAATGTACGTCATATAGCATAGTGGAAAATAGCTGATCAGATAATGAAATCTGTGAGCTCTGCCTGCTAGAAGTTTTTTCAAAACGGTTTCATGGCATGCTGAACCTACTGGTCAGCCTTGTTTTTTTTGCGTTCCCACCCACCCCTTAATTAATGGGATGTTTTGTAACTTGTCGGCTTGATCCTATGGTCCAGATCAAATATACTATGTTAAATTTTTTGTAGTATATTTTATTTCAAGGGTCATTTTCGGTATAACATTCTTTAAATCATGCATTCAGTTTGCCGGTCAAAGTGTAAGATTCTTATAAGTAAAATGATGATTTTATCTCTGATTTTTTGACAGAAATTAACAAATTAACTCCTGGCCTAAACTGACTCAATTAATTTGGACCACCCCATCGGACCATATACTACACATATAGACATGTAATGTGGACATGGTGTTTTGGCTCATAGAAGCAAATGCACCTATTATGAAAATACATTTTAAATGCATTTAAAAAAATTAAAAAATTGAACAAAAAATTATGGGTATGCATATGAACATTCTATGTCCATCCATCAAAGTTTTGGTGAGAAAGGACATTTTTTGTGGCCTGTGTAAAAATGATAAAAAAACTGATACGTAAATAGCAATTTTGTAGCATAAAAATTTGTCTTTTTTACACAGGTCACAAAAATTATCTTTTTCTTATAGAACTTGGTGAGTGAACATAAAATGTCTAGATGCACGCTAAACATTTTTTTTCAAATTTTTTAGACATTTTTAAAAATAATTTTAGACCAGCGGGTGCATATGCTCCTATGAGCCAAAATGGATTTCCGCATGTAATCCGACGTAAATTCATTTACTTAATTGACGAAGTACACTGGTGGGTGTGGAGCCATTAGATCCAGCTTAAAGCTATTGCAAATTTTAATTAATGAACAGCATGTCTCTTGTATCATTAGTCTTACCAAGCGTTCTGGAATACAAAATCAGAGAATATAATTTTCTAACTTGTTTTCCATACATGTATGAGAAAGGAGTCATGTCTTACCCTAAGCTTGTCTTCTTTCCAGTGACGAATAGCCCTGAATTATTATGAAATCTACGTGCCAGACATGATGATGAACACCAGTATGATACTAATGAGAAAGGCAGATCATCAACCGATCGAATTTCCTGCAAATACGAAATGTAATGGATCAGTTAATAGGAAATTTTTGTATTCCCTTTTCTTCTAATAATTTGGGAGTATGAACTTCTCGCCTCATAGATGCAGAAAAACCATGGTTGGTACTTGGGTAGTTGTTGGATACATATTACTTACGTTTGATTCTTTGGTTTGTTGATACATAATTCAAACAAACAATATAAGAAAATATAAAAGAAAATTCAATCATTTTATATTGAGGGAAGCATTTTTGTGCCTACTTCCTTAAGTGCCCCAATACTGAAATAGGTATATCCGGGTTTGCTCAATAGAGGCATTAATTTAGGATAAATCCATCATCTACACGCCTTGAATGGGATATTGTCATTGTCACCTCGTCATAGTTCATAAAATTAAATACCTAGTGACCTTGATGCCTTGCGTGAGCCAAGCACCCGAGATTCACCATCCCGGGAAAATAATATATTTCAAGTTTTTAATCACCTTTCCGGGAACGGTAACTGTCGGCTTCAAACCGCAACTGTCTATCGGTTATGGAACTTGATCAAGAATTTGGAACTGTGTATGAAATTACCAATGATATGCTTACGATATTAACCAATGATTAAGACAATAAGGTGAAGAACTCAAATGATTAACTAAGAAGAAAGAACGCTACCAAAATACTGTTGTGTAGATTGCAAGGCAAATTATTTTCATATAAACATGATACTACCTATCATGTATATAAAGAGCTGAATACTATCAACAGATGGACTGTAATGAAGTATATTTTTCTTAGAAGAAAAAGGAATACAAAGTATTGTTAGACTTCAAGATCATAAATCAGAGGTGTCCCTTCGTAACCATAATCAGTGAAATTTATAAATGAAGTATTTATCATGTGGGGGCTTGGAGCCTTGGACAGCCAATTGCATCTCTTAATTCTACACTGCGATGATCACCTTAGTTGAGTGAATATTATTTCCGAAGATATTCGTAAGTACAATAGGAAAAAATATGTTTAGAAGAGTTTCATTGCCAGTTTAGAAACATGGAAAACTAATTACTTCGTCAAAACTCGTAAGACTATACAAAAGGAAATGTGTATTAAACTGATGTATATACGCAAGATAGTGAGACCTCCTACATTTTGTCCATTGAAACAATATCTAAGAACATACAACTTTAGTTTAATGTTCAGAAGGAGGGAAATAAGCTCAAAATGTTTTTGAAAAGATAACATAACTACATGTTAGAACAAAATTGATTTTGAAAATAAGTCATAGGTACGAAAATGTTGACTCGACCACAATATTTAGCACAAAATAAGATAAACTGGACAAGGCGTTTTGGCTCCTAGGAGCATTTGCTCCCTTTTTTAAATTTAATTTTTAACATATTTAAAATTGTTAAAAAATTCCAAACAAAAATGTTTTCTGCACATCCCCACATCCTACGTGTGTGCAAAATCGTTTCAAGGAAAACCGACTTTTTATGTTGCCGAATCAGGGTAACAACACCAGACACATCTTCATATGATTTCAGCAGCGTTCGTTAGCACAGAAAAGGCTAGTTTATTATCTAGAAGATTCAAACAGTGTAATAACATGACCCGTATATCACGCCATTGATTCAATTTTTTAGCTGATATAGAATCCGCAGTGGGATTTGCAACGCACATGTTAGCTTGAATTTTATCTGTGAAGTGCACTGGTCATCCAAAGTAACAACAAAGAAGTACGCCAATTGGAGGTCAGCTGAAATACCACGTAGCAAGTAGCAACAGGCAGCACGCTCTCGATGAAGTAGCCCAGTAATTATTGGTGCAGGACTGGGGTCGGATGATTTAGCGGTAGAACTAAATCCATGTCATGAGTGTCACGCCTGCCGCCGCTGCTTTCGTTGTAGATGTTGGCCTACCTGAGCATGAGATCGGCCTCGCTTGACTACTTGCTGGTGGCTGATGCCATGTTAGGGATTCAAGCCGATCTGACTGCAGGTCGATGCCGAAACGGCGCTTCGTGGTGGTTCACGCTGATCTGGCTGTTGAATCCGTGCAAGTTTTGCAGGATCTTGATCGTGCGGTCACATCTAAGAAAACACAGGAGATTAATATAAACTTACTTCCTTGTCGGCTGATCTAACGAATCGAGACAAAAATAACATCCTAATACTATCAGCTAGTGCTTCTAGTCGCTGGAAAATTTCCATGCACGACCGTGCTCTCCTTTCCAATAAATTCAGGCCATCTATGCATATGTGACAATAAATAAAGAGGACAAGTAGTAATTTAATGTTACTCACCTGATCTGCATGAAGCCGACTGGAGGCACCAAAGCAAAACGGCCATTGCGGCGGCGGGCGTACATGCTAGGGCACGAGGATCCGGTTACTTCTAAAGGAAAACGATTAGTATGTATAATTTTTAAGGGGTGCGTGAAAAGTAATGTAGGGCATTGGTGGGTAATTTTTGTACAACTTTCATGTCAATATATTATTTATAGAATCCATCGGCTGCTATTGGCCTTTTAGCTAATTTAAGGGCAAGATCTTTCTGATTATTGTGGGATTTTTTAGTTAATTTCTCTTAATTTTAGTAGCCCGTCATTTACTTTTAATATATAATAGATGTGCATTGTCCCAAAGTTCATTGATTGATTCATATTGTTGGTTTCACTTGTTCTCAAATTATTTGTATCTAGTCAGCCTCTTAAACTTGAAGGTGTCCTATGCATTTATGTTTTGCTCTCTTTGAAGGACAAGCTGAAACCATTTGTATGTTTTTCCTTATGATTTGAACACACGTTTGACTTTCATTGTTTCATTTTCATGATCTTTTGTTTGTGTTCATTTGCATGTTTACAACATGGTTGCTAAGTTTCTTATTGTCAAGATTATATCTTTCATGCCCATATTTTAAGTTCTTATGATCCCAGCTCACAAATGCTTACATATATGATCAAGATTGTGTAGGTGCATGTCACCTCAAAAATTATTCTTTGTTATCACTTGCCTACTCGAGGACGAGCAGGAGTTAAGCTTGGGGATGCTTGATACGTCTCCAACGTATCTATAATTTTTGATGCTCCATGCTTGTTTTTACACCATTTGCCTAATGTTTCGTTACACTTCGTGGCACTTTTATGCATTTTCCGGAACTAACCTATTAACGAGTTGCCACAGTGCCAGTTCCCTGTTTTCTGCTGTTTTTGTGTTTCAAAAGTGATACACAGGAAATATTCTCGGAATTGGACGAAACAAGTTTCTGAAGTCTTATTTTACCTGGAAGCTTCCAGAGATCCGAAGGAGAGTAGGAGGGGGGCCACCAGGGCCCCACACACAGGGCTGGCGCGACCAGGGCCTAGGCCACGCCACCCTGGCGTGAGAGCACCTGGCCCCTCTTCTGACATCGCCCCTTCGCCTATAAAGACCCCCCGACGGAAAAAACCTAAGTACCCGATCACTCTTCCCGGCACCGACCCAAAGATCTGCCACCGTCGTCGACCCAAAGATCGGGAGGATCCAGAAGCTCTTCCCGGCACCCTGCCGGAGAGGGGAATCGCCACCGGAGGTCTTCTTCATCGCCATGCTTGCCTCCGGAGCGATGAGTGAGTAGTCTACCTTGGACTATGGGTCCATAGCAGTAGCTAGATGGTTGTCTTCTCCACCATGTGCTTCATAATTAGATCTCATGAGCTGCCCTACATGATTGAGATCACCGTTATGTAATTCTACATGTTTGGTTTGTTGGGATCCGATGAATATTGGTGTTTATGATTGAGTTGCTGTACTGAATATTATCTTTTGTTATCTCTATGTTATTTATGATCTTGCATGCTCTCCGTTGTTAGTAGCTATCTTGGCCGAGTAGTTGCTAGTGACTCCAAGAGGGGGTATTTATGCTCGATAATGGGTTCATGCCTCTATTTAACATGGGGGAGTGACAGAAACCTCTAAGGTTGTAGATGTGCTGTTGCTACTAGGGAGAAAAACACATTCATATGCTCCAGGGCATATGCTTTGTTTACATTACACAATTTGCTTAATGCAATTATCCGTTGTTCGCAACTTAATACTCATAGGGTGTTCGGACGATATCCCTGTGAGTGGATTATTAGTCATAGATGCAGTTGGATGGCGGTCTATGTATTTTGTTGTAATGCCCAGAGTAAATCCCGTAGTGATCTTCTTGATATATCACGTTTATCTTTATTCTATCAATTGCCCAACTGTAATTTGTTTACCCAGCATGTGTTATTTATCTTATGGAGAGACACCACTAGTGAACTGTGGACCCCGGTCCTATTTCCATCATATTGCTATCACCTGTTTACTTTACTCGTACTGTTTACTTTATTCGCATACTCTATTGTTTTCCACTCGATACGCTCATAACCTTTGTTTCAAGCAAACCGGTGAGATTGATAACCTCATCGCAAGTTGGGAACGAAGTACTTGGTTGTGTTGTGTGTGATACGTCTCAAACGTATCTATAATTTTTGATGCTCCATGCTTGTTTTTGCACCATTTGCCTTGTGTTTTGTTACACTTCATGGCGTTTTTATGCGATTTCCGGAACTAACCTATTGACAAGATGCCACAGTGCCAGTTCCCTGTTTTCTGCTGTTTTTGTGTTTCAGAAATGCTACACAGGAAATATTCTCGGAATTGGACGAAACAAGTTCCAGAAGTCTTATTTTTCCTGAAAGCTTCCAGAGAACCAAAGAGGAGTAGGAGTGGGGCCACGAGGGGCCCTCACGCCAGGCCCCCTGACGACGCCCCTTCGCCTATATAAAGCCTCGGGACGGAAAACCCTAAGAGAGTCGGCGAAATTTCCAGAACAGTTCCGCAGCGCCGCCGCCGTCGAAGACAATTTTCGGGGGACAGAAGTCTCTATTCCGGTACCCTGCCGGGACGGGGAAGTGCCCCCGGAGCCATCTCCATCGGTCTCCATCACCGTCTCCGCCGTCTCCATCGACCTCACCGCCATCTCCATCAACCTTGCTGTCTCCTATGATGAGGAGGGAGTAGTTCATCCCCGGGGCTGAGGGCTCTACCGGTAGCTATGTGGTTCACCTCTCTCTCCCATGATGTGATCTTTATGTGATCATGAGCTTTGTATCATGTTGAATAAGTAGATGTTACTCTTCTTCATTATGTGTACTCTAGTGTGTTATTAAAGTAATCTATTCCTCCTGCCATGGTGTAATGGTGACAGTGCGTGCATCATGGTGGTACTTGGTCTAGGCTACGATTGTGATCTCTTATGGATTATGAGAATAATTATCACTATGATAGTATTGAAGTGATCTACTCCTCCTTTCATGGTGTAATGTTGACAGCGTGTGCACCGTGTTAGTTCTTGGTCTAAGTTGCAATAATATCTATCTTGAGTTATGATTTGATTTGAATATCTCTATGAGTGGTGTTTGTCAAGTACTTGATGAACTTTGAGGAGTGCTTTGTAGCCCTACGCAATGATTAGTGTTATTCAATAGGAGAGTAATTCAGAGTACCATAGTGAAGAGAAGTTATCTATTGGTTCAATTATGTTATATTTGTTGGGAGTGTGTCCACTAGTGAAAGTATGATCCCTAGGCCTTGTTTCCAAGCATTGCACACCATTTACTTCCTGTTTTGTTACATGTTTGCTCACAGCGATATTTACTTCAAATCATATTTGCTACTTATAATCATCACTACTACTTGTATTTCACTATCTCTTCGCCGAACTAGTGCACCTATACATCTGACAAGTGTATTGGGTTTGTTGGGGACACAAGAGACTTTCTGTATCGTAATTGCAGGGTTGCTTGAGAGGGATAGCTTTGACCTCTTCCTCCCTGAGTTCGATAAACCTTGGGTGATCCACTTAAGGGAAACTTGCTGCTGCTCTACAAACCTCTGCACTTGGAGGCCCAACACTGTCTACAAGAACAGACGTGTGCGTAGACATCAAGCTCTTTTCTGGCACCGTTGCCGGGGAGGTAAGGTAATAGGTACTCGCATCCTCCTGTGTGAGTGCTCAGAGTTATTTCCTTTAGATTCTGCAATTATATCTTTTTGTTTCTTGTTTTTATTTTCACTAGTTAGGCTTAATGGAACATAAAGAGTTCTCTAGTCTTTTTCCTGAGTTTAGATATGAAGTGTTTGAAGAGAAAATTGAAAAACCGTTGGAGCTTAATTTGCATGCTAATGGTGATGTTAGTATGATTGCTTTGAACACTGTTATTGCTAATGCTATAGAAAAGTCTAAGCTTGGGAAGCTGGTTTTGTTAAGCATGATATTTTTAGTTCCCCAGCTTTAGTGGAGAAAATTTGCTATGATGATATGTTTGATGAATATGCTTTGCAACATAGTAGTTCTCTAGCTTGTGATGATACTAAACCTCTAGTTTATGATGGCTATGATGATGAGTATAATATTTTTAGTTCACCTACTATTGAGGATAAAATTAGTTATGATTACAATATGCCTCCTATTTATGATGATTATGGTGATGAGAATAATTATTCTGTTGAATCTGCTCCTACTACTATTGTCCCTGTGGTGAGTATTAATTCTTTTATGCATGTGGCTCATGATAGGGATGTTTTATGTGATAGTTATATTGTTAGTTCTATTCATGATGCTACTAAAAGTTATTATGAGAGAGGAAAACATGGTTTGATGGATCTCAACAATATCAAGTTTCCCCTCTTTATGTTGCAAATCTTGAAGTGGCACTTGTTTTATCTATCCATGCTTGCTACTATGTGCCTCGTTGATTTATTTTCTTACAAGATTCCTATGCATAGGAAGTGCTTTAGATATAAATGTCTTTCACATTTGTTTTTTAATGCTCTCTATTTCTTTAAGTTCCTATATGGCGCCTTTGCCTCAAGCTTTTATATGGCGCCCACATGAGCATCTTTACAAATTACTGCGCCTAGCTCAAAGGCGTTAAAGAAAAGCACTCTTGGGAGATAACCCAATGTTTATTTTCAGTAATTTTTTTATTTTATTTGAGTCTTGGAAGTCATTACTACTGTAATGACCGCTCCTTATCTTATTTATTTCATTGTTGTGCCAAGATAAACCTCTAATTTGAGTGAGGTAAAAATTTGGGGATGTTGCTGTCCTGACACTATTTTTGGTGCTGCACCGTAAAAATTTGTATAAATTCTCTGTATCTTTTAGACCTGCGATTTCTTGTGCATATGCCCCAGGTTATATCCAAACTTTCGTTAGTTGAACACTTTTTGATTTGAGCAACAGAAAACCCCTCAAAAATTTGGCCTTTGTCAGATGTTCTATTTTGACAGATTTCTGCCAATATTTGTGTTTGCCGCTTTATCGCTTTCTTTTGAGTTCTTTTGATCATGGAACTTTTGGGGAAGTTGCTACAGTAGTATATACTTTATATGTGGTGGTTTTGGGTTGAAACCTGAAGCAAAAAGAGGTTGATTATATGTTATGCTTACAATAATGTTGCTAATAGATTTGTGTTTAGTTTTGTATGAAGAAAGTTTTCAAGTGTAGGGATTGGAGAATGATGAGATGAGATGAAGAATGGATAAAAGCTCAAGCTTGGGGATGCCCATGCATCACCCCAAGAAATATCCAATAAGTACAAGCGTCAAAGCTTGGGGATGCCCCCGAGGCACCCCCTTCTTCATCGACAAAAATCAGGTCACCTTTCAAGACACTATATTTTTATTGCTTCATGCACTATGCGTTTTTCTTAGAGCGTCAGTTGCTTTTGTTTTCAGTTTTCTTTTACTTTGTTTGCTGCAATAAAAGTTTGGATCACATCATGTGTTTGGAGAGAGATATGCTCCATTTTTCATTTGCCAAGAACACTCCGTTTTTCACTCTTATCGTTTCAACGAGTGTTCTCTTTTTCTGCTACTGCGTTTAGCTTGCATTTTTTGCCTTGATTTGTGTTCAGATCTTGTTATATCTTTTCATCAAGGTGTATTTGGACCTCTGGTATATGTTGGTTTCCCTCAAAAGAGTTTCCTCAAAAAAGTTTGAATGGTGTTGGAAAAGAGAAAAAGCTTTATGCAAAAAAGTGGTACAAGAATGAGCTTGTGTAGACTGCGGCCTAGGCTTTTGCATGTCATGCTTGATGTCTTTTTGATAGTATGCTTAGTGGCTTTGCTGTAGCATGACTTGTCTCAAATAACTGAGATTGCTTAATGAGTCTTTGAAAAAATCATGCGTTGTTTTAATTATTTGGAAGCATTATTTTGGTTTTCTCCTTTGATGCTTTATTTGGGTTGACTTGGCACATGCTTACACATGTTGACTATAAAATAAGTCGCCTATAGCCTCTATGATCATTTAGTTTTTGACTTTTGATGCCATCTTATGCTTCTTTTAATGTCGCTTTGTCGCTTTGCATGATTATGGCCATTATTGCTCTCTTAGTTGGTCGCTCCCAGTCTTTTGCTAGCCCTCGTCTTGTACTGAGTATGAGCTCTACTCATGCATCCAACTCCAAAAAACCAAGTTTGCCATTGTGTCCACTATAAATTCCTATGCATGGTATTTGTAAGCCATTCCAAGTAAATTTTCATGTGTACCTTTCAAAATACCTTCAAAATACTTCTCATTTTGTGACACAGTTTTCAGCTCATGGGGACGTAGTGTTCGGATTTACTATCTTCCATATTGTTTATTCCAAAAAGAAAAAAAGAAAAAAAAGAAAGAAAAAAGGCACTCCTCCATGGTATGTGAATGTTGGTGGGCACCCGATGGAATCGGTTAGCCATGGTTTGTGAAAGAAAAAAAGGTGGGGAGGAGTGCCAAGCTTTATAAAAGAGCACAAAAAGTGCCAATCTCTCTCTCAAAAACTTGCTTCATTTTTGTATGGAAGATAGTAAGGACCCCATTGCCAGTCGTTGACAAAGACAACCACCTCTCAAAACCAATTTTTATCTCTCTATTTTACAAATGAAAAGCTCTAGCACATGTTTAATCACTGCTTCCCTCTGCGAAGGGCATTTCTTTTACTTTTATGTTGAGTCACCACCTTCTATCTTTATGCACCATTAAGAGAGCATAGTTGTCATTCTGAGTATAATGTGCATTGTCCCAAAGTTTTCATTGATTGATTCATATTGTTGGTTTCACTTGTTTTTAAATTATTTGTATCTAGTCGCCCTCTTAAACTTGAAGGTGTCCTGTGCATTTATGTTTTGCTCTCCATGAAGGACAAGATGAAAACCATTTGCTATGTTTTCCATATGATTTGAACACACACTTGACTTTCATTGTTTCATTATTCATGATCTTTTGTTTGTGTTCATTTATATGTTTACAACATGGTTGCTAAGTTCTTTATTGTCAAGATTATATTTTCATGCCCATGTTTTAAGTTCTTTGATCTCAGCACTCAATGCTTTACCTATATGATCAAAGTTGTGTAGGTGCATATCACCTCAAAAATTATTCTTTTATTATCACTTACCTACTCAAGGACGAGCATGAGTTAAGCTTGGGGATGCTTGATACGTCTCAAACGTATCTATAATTTTTGATGCTCCATGCTTGTTTTTGCACCATTTGCCTTGTGTTTTGTTACACTTTGTGGCATTTTTATGCGATTTCCGGAACTAACCTATTGACAAGATGCCATAGTGCCAGTTCCCTGTTTTCTGCTGTTTTTGTGTTTCAGAACTGCTACACAGGAAATATTCTCGGAATTGGACGAAACAAGTTCCAGAAGTCTTATTTTTCCCGGAAGCTTCCAGAGAACCAAAGAGGAGTAGGAGTAGGGCCACGAGGGGCCCTCACGCCAGGCCGGCGTGGCCCAGGCCCTGGCCGCGCCGCCTAGGTGTGAGAGCGCCCTGGCAGCCCCCTTACGATGCCCCTTCGCCTATATAAAGCCTCGGGACGGAAAACCCTAAGAGAGTCGGCGAAATTTCCAGAACAGTTCCGCAGCGCCGCCGCCATTGAAGACAAATTTCGGGGGACAGAAGTCTCTGTTCCGGCACCCTGCCGGGATGGGGAAGTGCCCCCGGAGCCATCTCCATCGGTCTCCATCGCCGTCTCCGCCGTCTCCATCGACCTCACCACCATCTCCATCAACCTTGCTATTTCCTATGATGAGGAGGGAGTAGTTCATCCCCGGCGCTGAGGGCTCTACCGGTAGCTATGTGGTTCACCTCTCTCTCCCATGATGTGATCTTTATGTGATCGTGAGCTTTGTATCATGTTGAATAAGTAGATGCTACTCTTCTTCATTATGTGTACTCTAGTGTGTTATTAAAGTAATCTATTCCTCCTGCCATGGTGTAACGGTGACAGTGCGTGCATCATGGTGGTACTTGGTCTAGGCTACGATTGTGATCTCTTATGGATTATGAGAATAATTATCACTATGATAGTATTGAAGTGATCTATTCCTCCTTTCATGGTGTAATGTTGACAGCGTGTGCACCGTGTTAGTACTTGGTCTAAGTTGCAATAATATCTATCTTGAGTTATGATTTGATTTGGATATCTCTATGAGTGGTGTTTGTCAAGTACTTGATGAACTTTGAGGAGTGCTTTGTAGCCCTACGCAATGATTAGTGTTATTCAATAGGAGAGTAATTCAGAGTACCATAGTGAAGAGAAGTTATCTATTGGTTCAATTATGTTATATTTGTTGGGAGTGTGTCCACTAGTGAAAGTATGATCCCTAGGCCTTGTTTCCAAGCATTGCACACCGTTTACTTCCTGTTTTGTTACATGTTTGCTCGCAGCGATATTTACTTCAAATCACATTTGCTACTTATAATCATCACTACTACTTGTATTTCACTATCTCTTCGCCGAACTAGTGCACCTATACATCTAACAAGTGTATTGGGTGTGTTGGGGACACAAGAGACTTTCTGTATCGTAATTGCAGGGTTGCTTAAGAGGGATAGCTTTGACCTCTTCCTCCCTGAGTTCGATAAACCTTGGGTGATCCACTTAAGGAAAACTTGCTGCTGCTCTACAAACCTCTGCACTTGGAGGCCCAACACTGTCTACAAGAACAGACGCGTGCATAGACATCAGTGTGCAGGTTCCGCGTTGTAGCTAGCAAGCAAAGCTTGGACGAGGCGCCATATATAAATTGTCCGAAGCTGTCGCAAACTAGCAAGCATCACCTTCAGTCGTTTGTCTCTCCTCTCCAAGAACGATAAACCTTGTTTTCTTAACTGAGGGAAAACTAGCTGCTATACTCATCATACCTTCCTCTTGGGGTTCCCAATGGGCTGGTTATTCACCACGCACAAGGACCGTCTGCTACGCGTCAACTTGGCACCAGCACACGCTGGACTCTGCGGGCAGAGAGCTACAATGCCTTCGCAGCATCGCGAAACAACATTCTGGAAAACTTTGGATTTCTATTCTCTGGATGCAAGATTAAATGCTCAGGCCAGCTCTACTTGGGCACAAACTAGGGCCGATGCGCCAGGTTCATACACATAAATTGCTTTTTCTGCGACATCGTCCTCCTAGAGGGTTGGGGAACTATGGCCACCTTAGACTCAACAAGGTGTGTGCAATTAATAATCAGAATTATATTGCATTATTCTAATCAGGGCTAGTCCATAGATTTTACGTGCCCTAGGGTAACACGACACTAAGTTCCACTTGTTCATAGTGGTGGAGCTTCCCTAGGGCAAGGGGGCCATGCCCCCCCTACTTCATAAAGTTAATACAATATCTCTAATATTTATGTAAAACTCGAAGTTTAAATATATTGGTGTTTTTGGACCCCTCAATAATGTCTATCAAGCTCCGCCATTTGGTCAAACACATAAGACTTATTAAATAATAGTATTCTCCAAGACAAATATTACTTTAATGCAATAGGAAATCAAATAATCCTTATATTTGATAGATCCTTGAGGTTGTTAAGCATGTGTGATAACTTCCTATAGGTTGGCACTGAGTCCACCAGACATAAAAATAAATATCAGTATACACAAACTTTGATGGGTGGATGCGATAGCGAGTCCTCTCCACATCAATTCCCCATCCCTCTATGACAAGGGTATAGATAATAGAGCCTGTCAGTTGAGTTTCCCTGAGGCCCGTTAAGCTAGGCCCAGTTGTAATACTAGTCGAAATACGAGTTCTTATCGTATGTCGATATTGTAATCTGTATCAGACCCTACCCGATCCTCGAGACCTGGCCACCTATATATAGGGGCCAGGAGGGGACGGTGTAGGCCAGATTGAAAGCAAGCCAGGTTCTACACCCACGTTTACTTTTATAGCCACCTTGTTTGACTGAATTTACCTTCGAGTTCATCCGACGCCCTGTCTCCCCGATCCTAAGTCCTTCATCTAGGACATTTGTTGAGTTTAACCCTCGTCAATTGGCGCCGACCGTGGGGACGCTGGGCGTTGGAATCATGAATTCGACGGTTTTTTCGCTTTCAGCCAACAACAACTCGCAAGTCGACAAAATTCAGATACCCTTCAGAAACGTCGATTTTCAACCTCACTAGTCAAGCTTCACACAAGTATTCGAGAGTATGGATCAAGATATGGATTTGACGATTAGAAGCTTAAATTTTCACGTCGGATCACTAGGTTTGATTCGCGTTTCAGATCCGATGAAAACGGGTCAGTCGGAAGTGAACCCGAGACAGTGGCAATGTCGAAATCATCAGAAAGCTCTTCTAGCAAGGTAAACTTGCCGGTCAGCTTAGCAGAAGCAAAAGAAGGAAAAATCGCAGGAGGCGATGAAACCATAGAGAATTTTTACTTAGAAGTGCAACTCAAAGATCTCACAATCCACCACGATGACAACTCAGATCAATCAATAGACTCCTAGAAAACTGGACTAGAACTTTCTGAAGACGACAATTCAATCTTCTCAAGTCACAACAACAAATTCGACAATCAGTGTCAGATACTCGCCATCGCAGAAGATAACTTAGAAGAAATCGACGACAACAACAACCCAGTACTTAATCCAGCAAATATAAACAGAGGGGCGAATCATTTAGCAGAGGGAGAAACCGCTGACTCCCTCGCAACAAGGGTAAAAGTTCGACTATCAGAAGAAGAGTGGAGAACAATCAATACAGCCGTGGAGCATGGCACGCCAATGCCAACAAACTCTAGCCAAAACATGCTCTTGGGGTACCATTACGCCCTAAGGCAACAGGCGAAGCAATTAGCAAAGGAGAGGATTGAAATACAGAAAAGGAAGGACTCAGCCATTGCAGCAAGTGACGCTACTCACAGAGTACGTAGCGACGCATCATACACAAACAGAAGGCATCGTCGACATGGTTCAAGGTATGAGAATCTAGAGTACTCAGAAAGGCAAAGCATCTCAAAAAACCTCGACTCGTCCTTCCTATCGGTCGACGAGCAAGGAAATATTATCCCAAAAACTCCGGAAGCAGCATTAGTGGCAGCTCAAGCGTACCTGCATACGACACGACCAAATCCAGGAGACCCGAGGGAACATATGCACCGAGCAGCGCTAAATGGACTAAAGATGGTAGGCAACAAATTATCAGCAAAAGAGGAAGAAGCGTATCGCAGCAAAAGAACCCACAAACCAAGGTCACCACGCCGTCACAATAGTCCTCGGCATAGAAGTGGAAGTCGACGATCTAGGACGCCATCACCAGAACGACATGACAATTCAAAGAACAAAGGAACCCAATGATCCAGAACTCCTAGTAAAATACGCGACTATGAAGACGACGAAAAGGAGATGGGGGCGCCATGCTTTACCCGCAGGGTTCACATCACGCCAGTACCTAAAGGTTTCAAATTACCTCATGACCAGCAAAAGTACGACGGATCTCAGGAGCCACAGTCATGGCTTTCAGACTACCTGCAAGCAGTAAAAATATTAGGAGGAACCAGGGAAACAGCAATGCAAAGTTTACAGTTACACCTCACCGGTGCAGCAAGGTCATGGTTAAGCAAACTAGGAGAAGAAACAATTGGAAGCTGGAAGGAACTCACAAAGCAATTCACGAATAACTTCAAATCGACGTACAAGCGGCCAACATCTATAGAAGAAGTCAAAGCCTGCGTACAGCAACGCGGGGAAATATTAAGGGCATACATCCAAAGGTGGAGTATATCAAAAACTCGGCAGTTGAAGTCTCAGATGAAAGAGCAATAGACGCATTCATAGTTGGGTTGCGACGAGGAGACCTAGTCAAAGAGATGGGAAGGATCAAGCCGAAAATAGTATCAGATCTAATGGACGTAGCAAACAGATTTGTAGATGGAGAGGATACGTGCAACAATAAACGCACGCGATCACCAGAGGATGATAGAGGAAACAGGTATGGAGGGCAACGCAGAAGATCCCGCAACTACGATAACTATGGCTCTCACAACCAAGTAGCCGCAGGATACAAAGACAACAGCTACCAAAGCAACGACCGAAAAAACTAGGGATACCGTAGCTACGGAAAAGAAGATTACAAAAAGTTTCAACCAAGGGAATCCAGAGAGTATAACCCATCACCAGAATATATGCTCAATGGACCATGCCATATCCACTCTACGTTTGTCGATGGGAAACGTGTATCCAGACACGCAATGAAAGATTGCACCACGTTCTTGAAACTGCAGGAAGCAGCACTCAATAAGCAAGCCGAAGCAAAACGACAAGGATACGAAGGAAACGCAAGCAATGCACCTACAACCCAACAAGGAAACAATGGAGCTCCCAAGGGCAAAGATCAATCAAACCAGGGACGCGACGATGATGAAGGATATATTCCATCTAAAGGGCATATTGCAGCAATGATACAACCAGTACCTAAGTCGAACAAAGAGGAGAAAAGCATAACTCGACAAGTTAACCTAGCAATAACTTCATCGCCAGCAACAACAGAATACCTACATTGGTCAGAGCAACTCATAGAATTCAGCAGGGATGATCACCCAATAACAGTACCTTGGCCAGGAAACGTGCCCTTGGTACTCAAAGCACAAATAGGGACGTACGATGTCGACAGAATATTCATGGACGCAGGAAGCGGAATAAACCTGATCTATGCAAAAACCCTATGGGCAATGCACATTTCATTAGAGTTCCTAAAGCCAACTGACTGCTCCTTTCACGAAATAGTACCAGGGAGTGCTAACTATCCACTTGGTTGAATAGCACTCAATGTTTGCTTCGGAAATCGACAAAACTACAGAAGGGAAAAACTTGACTTCGAAGTCATGGACTGGCCATCAAAATATCACGCGATCCTCGGGAGACCCGCATTTTCGCGATTCATGGCAGTACCTCACTACACCTACCTGGTACTAAAAATACCAGGACCCAAAGGAATTATCACAATAAAAGGAAGCTTCGAGGTATCAGACCTATGCGACAAAGAGTTCCACAAGATGGCACAAAACTTTGGCATGATAGCCAACTATGGAGAACCCAAAGAGAAAGCAAAAAACGCGACTACAGAAGTCGACAAGTTACCCGAAGGACGTCCCGTGGAACCAGAGATGAAGAAACCACAAGTAGAAGCATCAGGAGAAGAAAAAACTACAAGGGAAGAAGAGAAGGCCATGGGGGCATAAGTGTCGAGAGCACCAAAGTAGGGTAGAAGAAAAAGGCTGTAAAAGCCACAAAGTTATCCTAGGGCAATGCCCTCTAGATCCAGAACACAGGTCACAGGCCGGATCTCTTGGGTCACCCCATGTATCTTATATTACAAGTATAATAAAGACAAGTTCCTCATATCTAAGCTTACATATCTAAACGCGGCAAACGCCAAAACAAATCAAACATCTTGAATACCAAAATTTCCCTCGAGGTAACAACTCAGGAAAAAAGCACTCTCGCGGTACAATAACTATATACATCAAAATCACGGTGCAGGTGGTTCTGAGTCATCGACACCAAAAGGATTCTAGTAATGATACTCCTGGAAAAACCTAGCGTCCTCTTGCAATAGCCTTGAGATAATTCTCCTCGCTGGTTCCAGCGTTGCATCCATGTGAATACCAACCGTAATTCGTCCTGGAGGCAAACTCCGAGACATGCGGTCGAAATTAAGTCTTGGATTCCACTTTCGCATCCATCCAAGAGCGAAATTAGCACCAACAATCAAATTCAGCTTTATAAGGAGATGGACTCGCTGGCTCGTCCGGAAAGTTTCGAGTAGCTGTCTAAAATCCCTCGGCATAGGGTTACGAGGCAACATGACAGAGTACATGGTTGTTAGGGCCTTACGACAACCATCAACAGCTTCACCGATGTACTGTGCACGATCCTAAAGAAGCACGATAGCGCGACAACGACGGGGATTGGACGATAAGCCTTTGGTTCCTTGAGCAGCATTTTGAAGAGCAGTAATCCGCTCAGTAACTCGACTTGATTCACCAACAAGATCGAGGCAGGTACCTGCAGTTCAAGCAAAAATTAGCACACAGAAGACAAGATAAAAAATAAAGAGAAAAGGATCCTCGAAGACTTACACAACAGCATCTCGCAAATAGATTCGACGATACCAATTAGAAAATATTCGCATTCCTCAAAATGTGCGATTCTCGCTACTAGACTCAAAACTTCATCTTGAAGATTGGACACTTGCTTCATCAAATCATGGGACTTACTAGCCTTGTTCAGAGCAACTTGTGCCTGGCGTTTCATAAAGGATAGGCGGCTCTCAAGGTTCGCAACTCTGAAAGAATATTCCTCACATTGACAGGGAGGTCGAGGAGGCGAGGAAATCCCCGAAGTGAATATATCATCAGGGGATGGAGCTCGATCATAACCCGACGATTCACCAGCAAGCAAAGGCTGAAGTCAATCAGAAGAAAAGACACGTCTCAGGAACATCATTCAAGCATTTCATATTAGAAAAGATATCTACGAACGAGTACAAAAGCCTTTTGACAAGTTCTAAGGCAAAGCACAAACTAGAAGTTCATTACAACAAAAGAGATTAAAAATACAACAAGAAGACTAAGTCTATGCCACCTCAGTGTTCTACTCTATGGCAGAAGAAGGTGTGGCAGAAGTAGCACCAGTAGTTGGAGGAGGCGCAGATTCATTAGTCGCTGGAATCGAAGGAGCTGGCGCAGAAGAAGCCGCAGAAGCCGCTAAAGGAGAAATCATCACCACGATGGCAGGCGCAAACTTCTTCGCCTTCTCAAAGAAAGCCTTTAGCTTCGAGCGGGTACGGCCCTGGGAAGAGCCAACCTTCTCCCAGTCAAACTCCGTGCCATGTGCATATGAAAATGCAATGGCCCCCTTGGCACCTCGCTTCAAAGAAAGGCCTTTCATTTGAAGGATGGGGTCTTCAGTAGTGTCGAAGGCTTTGGCGAGTTTCTTCACATCATTGTTTGGAACCTCCGCCTTTTGCTTGGGCCATAACCCGACAAAAATCCGTGTAAGAATACGGTTAACTAACTCGAAGATTTCCTGAACAGATATCCAGTTCGCCTCAAGTAAGCTAACCGCAGCCATGAGAGGATCATTGTCTGGTTCAAAAGTCGACGAAGACACCTTGGTGCATTCTGTAGAACCAAGGGAACAGAAAGCAGCAGAAGAGGAAAATATCAGCAAGTAAAAGAAGGCAAGTAAAACAACAGCAGAAGAAGAAGAAAGATATAATATACACCTCCAGCAGCAGCAGACATCGTGTTCAGCCGCTCAGCCACAACTTGCTCCCGCTGGAGGTGCTCCTTGTTAGCATCAGCCAAGGCTTTCTCTGCTTTCTTCGCCTTGGCCAATGCTGATTTATTTAACTTCTCAGCACTGACCTTGACAGCAGTCGCGACATCAAAAGCTTTCCAAGAAACACTGAGTTTAGCTTCCAGCGAAGAAATGCGCGCATTGGCTATCACCAAAGCATCTGTAAGACAACAAGGAGGAAAGAGAAAGTCAAGCAACAAGCAAAGAAGAGCGTGCAAGATAAGAAAATGTAGGAAAAGGAGTTCACCTTCGAAAGCTCTAGCAGCTTTCAAGTACTCAGCACACTCAGCGCCCAAGGTAGCAAACTTTTTCAACAATATCTAACAAAGAAGAACACGTAAGTATATGGATGACACAAGGAAAATAAGTCAAGGACAATTACTCACACCATCAGGGTAGCCCGCAGACTCGTGGGCTTCAAGGGAAACATCGGCTCCCTTCGATTTTTTCGACCGTTTGGTGCTCCGGCACACGGGAATTTTCTTGATAGGAGCTCTGGAGGCCTTCGAAGATTTTATGGCCGGCTCAACTTCTGGCATGGGAGGTTCATCAACAGTTATATCCTCAGCAGAAGGAGCAGTGGTAGCATCCCTCTTCGGGTCCTCATCATCACTGCAAAGAAAGCAAAAAGAAGCAGGTTTTGTACAACCCAAAAGGAAAAAAAGCAAACACAACAAAATCATAGAGTACATGGAACATTTACGATGCCATGTAGTCGAACAGTTCTAGATCATCTTCTTGAACAAGGGCTTCACCGGCCGTAGTTCTCTGGATGGAGGTACTCGAAGAAGCGAGCTCTTCGACACGTTTCCTCTTCTTATCGACAACAAGATCTTCAGAAAGTGCAGGAGGAGGCGATGTCGTCGAGCTCGTCTCATCTTCCGATATTTCGACATCATCTCCGTCCTGATTTTCTTCAGCCTCGGGGGCTTCGAAAATAGCAGAAGCCAGATCCGCCGGAAGAGGCCCGTCATCTGGAAGGGGAGGGCGTGAAACAAGGAACTGATGATCCTGCAAAAGAAGTAAGTCAGTAAAATCATCGAGACATGCCAAATGATAGCAGGAAGATGATGGGAAAAATGAGAATCGAGAACACAAAGAAAACATACCTCGGGCAAAGGGTGCTCGGAGTCGAAATAATGGGTGGCCAAGTTCGCAACTGCGTGATCCTTGGTGAGTTTGGTGAGATTCCTGACTCGCTTGTCGACGTCTTGCTTCTCAATTAGATTTCCAGAGACTCGAGAAGAATCTACCAAGCCAGAGTAACTCCAAAGCTTGGAGAGACGGTGTTGCAGGGGTTGAACCCGACATTGTACGAAAAAAGCCATGAGTTGGATACCCAACAGAGCACCTCCTCTACCTCATTTCAGAGCTTGGATGCGGTCCAGCAGTGGTGCGATCTCCTTCATCTCAGCATCTGTGGGAGGCGAATCCCACGATGCCAATTTCTTCAATTCTTTGGAGGCATCAAAAGGGGCCAGGCCGTACTCATCTTCGGAGGAGGCCTTACGGTCTTTGATGTAGAACCATTTGGTCCTCCAACCTTGGACTGATGCAGACATGGAAAATTCTAAATATTGAGCTTCGGCACGCACAGAGATGACAGCCCCGCCCAGTTCAGGCTTATGTGATAAAGAAATGTTAGGGCAGAGCCAAAAGATGGACCTCCAAAGCAGAAAATGGGGTTCGACACCCAGGAACGACTCGCAAAGGGTCACAAAACAAGCAATGTGGAGGATTGAATTTGGTGTGAGCTGGTGAAGCTACACACCGTAAACATAAAGAAGCCCATGAAGGAATTCGTGGGCAGGAAGAGAGAGTCCGCAGAGAAGGAAAGCGAGGAACATCACCCGGTAGCCGCTCGGGGGCTTGGGGATCCGCTCGGTGATAGGGAAGATGATGGAGTCCTTGTTGGAAACGAGACCGTCCACCTTGGCCTTGTCCAACTCCTTCTACGTGAGAGTAGAGGGCACCCACCTCGTTGCGGAGTTCGCTTTACCCTTGGTCATCTTGTTCTTCGCCGCCAAGTGCTTCACGCGCATCTATGAATCTGCGCTCGGGGGCTATGCAGGAGAAGAACTGGACGCATAGATTGACAATGGTGGTGGCGGCGGAGACAAAGAGCTGGTAAACAGTACAAATCCCCACTCTCCCCTAATATACCTTCTCGGTGAAGGAACGTGGGCTGACACGTGGCGCAAGGAGAGGAAGCGGCAGCCCACTAACGGGAAGGGAAAAATACAAAATTACCGCGCTACCCACGAAACGGTTCGCGCTCAGTTTATGTGACGTATAGAGAAATTTGCCCACTGACGTCATGAAGAAGATACAAGACCAACGGTATACTCGACAGATGCGTGTACTCGACAAATATTGAATGTGGCGATTTGTGGATAAAGAATGACAAGAAAGTAGAGAAAAATGATTGGCGCTGACAATACATGAGTCAATTTTGGAGACTATATCCAAAAAACATTCGACTATATCCTCGGGGGCTACTACCATTGGGAGCGATGAACGCGCCCCCGACGATATTATCATCAAATTATTTTGAGTTGAAGCATAAAGATGGAGCACATTATATTTGAGCCTATACTCGATAAATGAATTTTTGACTATAGCCTCGGGGGCTACTCCCATCGGGAGCGCTGGGCGCGCACCCGATGATGTTTATTCATGAGTAGGAGCAAGGAAGATGAAGAAAGAATTCATATATGACGTTACTCCCATCGGGAGCGAGGTTTTTATAAATCATGGTTATATAACATGAATATTTTGAGCGTTGAATCTGTCAAACAAGGCTGCGACATATGATTCTCGGGTTGCGTCATCGCGACAAAACTCGAATGCCGTGATTGAAATATATCACGAAGGTAAGACCCCAGGATCTGTCCTGTGTGGCCCGGTATACGCACATAGATGCGCTCTGCTGGTATGTATCCGTGTCTACGACGCGAAGAAAATCCTGGTGGACGCACTGGGTACCTTGAGAACCACTGGGATTCATTCTTTGTAAGTCCTAAATGCGGCAAAAGATTGGATTTGACCAGTTTCCCGAATTCAAATCCAAGGGGATTGAATTTGAAGTAGGTGACAAGTATCTGTTCCGGCAGTTAACTGGCCTCTTGATCCGTCAGAGTTGTCAGGCTTGCTCATCAAAACCCCTTGCGAGGTATTATAATGAAAATAAGTCGCAAGACCAAGTCGAAGATTTGAAGATATGAAGAAGTCAATAAAAGTGATCAAGTCAAAGATTTAAAGATTAGAGATTCAACCCAAATCTACAATTCTGGTAGAATCTCGGGGGCTACTGACAAGGGTATAGATAATAGAGCCTGTCAGTTGAGTACCCCTGAGGCCCATTAAGCTAGGCCCAGTTGTAATACTAGTCAAAATATGAGTTCTTACCATATGTCGATATTATAATCTGTATCGGACCCTACCCGATCCTCGAGACCTGGCCACCTATATATAGGGGCCAGGAGGGGACGGTATAGGCCAGATTGAAAGCAAGCCAGGTTCTACACCCACGTTTACTTTCATAGCCACCTTGTTTGACTGAATTTACCTTCGAGTTCATCCGACGCCCTGTCTCCCCGATCCTAAGTCTTTCATCTAGGACATTTGTCGAGTTTAACCCTCGTCACTCTATGTTTGTCCACACCGTCTCTTGGCCTCCTGCTTCCTGCAAGGGCTGCACCTCCATCTCGATTCTCATGGGTTGGAGGTCATGCCGCTTGTCACTTGATGGGGTCTCTCGCACCAAGGTCTACTAAAAAACTTAGGTGCGTGAACTTGGTGGTGTAGCGCTTGCAACCCTCGGTAGTGCCCAACCACTTTCATGTGGCTTGTTTGCTTTGCATTGCCGCATGTGGACGACGCCTAGCTAGAGTAGGCGAGCAAGCTCTGATTTCATTATGCCAGCATGTGCTCTCACATGTTGGATCGAGGATCTCTCAGTTATGTATCTCCTCTCCGAGCGTCGAGCTTTGATCCTCCTACACATGTTGCCCTCATGGCATAGTATTTACTTGTGTGTGGTGCTGTTGCTAGGACACATATGGCGTTTTTGTGGGGTCATCTTGAAGCTTGGACTGATTCATCCCCTTCTTCATTGAACCCACGATTCCTCTTTTTCCCTTTATTTATTTATTTGTTCCATGTACCCCACCTCATACTCCAAATCTCGTTCCTTTTTTATGTTTGTATCCCAGTGGCCTCATTGCGTACATGATGTCGCATCATGTTCTCATTGGCCAAAGTTTGGCCTTCATGGTCTGAGCTCTATGATTTTTCAGTGTTCCACCTTATAGGTTCCTTGTCTACAACCTTCTCTTATTTCTCCATCCTTCTCAATTTTCTACATTTTCTCCTCATATTAGAGTCCTCACGATTCTTCAAATACTAAAAGAATAATATGTCTTCATTAAACACGTGATGTTATGAACCTATGTTAAACCTAAACTATATTGAACTATGAGGGAAATCTAATAATGCACGAGTTCAAAAGTATAAGGATGTAACCAAGATAATACCGAGTGAGTACTGAGTACTCATTCATCCCACGTATCTGCTACATGTGTGCAACATGTAGAAATAGTTTTAAATTCTACAAGTTGATATGCACACTTATGAATTAATTTATATATGATCAATATATATACGAGCCATCCAATTTCTTTGAGGTCCCATGCACTTGCACTTACTATGTATCTTCTTACATTTTGCGAAGTGGAAGACACCATAAATTAAGATAACAACCTTTACATGACCACCCTTACATAAAAATAAAACTACACATAAATCCCTAGGAGAAATCAGCAACCCTACACTCGGAGGTGGCACACCGTCGGTGAAGGTCCCTTATGGGGCCAAGAATAAGCAAAACTCGATGGCCGAGATAGGAAATGCAGGTGCCTAGGATCCTAGCCGCGGCTTAGCTTTCTCAACTAATCGTGCATCAGTGGCCGAATATTAGGAGGAAACGAAACAAGGAAAGTAGGTCCAACTGCTTCCTTTCTTGGATGCACGTTTTGGCAAAGAATCGAAAACGAGAGACTTTCGCACCGACCGCATGCACATTGCTGTGGTATTAACGCTAGAACCGAGTTGTTCTTAGGATGGTTTAATTAGACTAGAGGTTTCGCTCTGATCGCTGTACGTAGGTGCGTCACATTGGGACAGTAATTCTCTTCTTCTTCCGCGTGATAGGTGACATGAAAGTTACCAGCGAGGCATCTGTGAATATGGTCGATTTGCGGTAGCCACTCTCATGGTAGGTGAATCTGTGATGAGCAAAATCCAACAGAGGTACTCCGTCAATTTCCTGATGTGTCGAGTTGGTAGCTAGCTGGGTTTAGCATCTCTTACACGAAAAGTATATTATACCCTTACTATTTTAAAAGATACTCGCGAAATTGCGCACACACACACACACACACAGCTTTCACTTTCACTTTCGCAGCTGCGCCAAAGGAAAGAAAATGATAGAAGATGTCTCGATTCCCATGTACACCATGAAATCCCAGACAAAACCACTCTCTCTTGATCTTTTCCTGAAAACACCACACACGCAGGGTACACCCATCCACCAGGCGTCCAGGCATCAGCAGCTAGCTACCTCAGCTAGTACATACGTGCACCATGCGGCGGCTTAGCCGCAGCGATGTCACCGCGGACACCACGCCGCTGGTCAACCCCGCGGCGGCGGCGGCGGCCGGTGGAGGCGTCGGCGGCAGCCTGACGTCGCCGGGCGCCGCGGGGAGCAACGCCAGCTTCGACGCCAACATGGTGATCATCCTGGCCGCGCTGCTCTGCGTCCTCATCTGCGCGCTCGGCCTCAACTCCGTCATCCGCTGCGTGCTCCACTGCGGCCGCCGCCTCGCGCCGTCCACGGCGGTGAGGACGGGGACGGTCACCACGTCGGTGCACGCGCAGCAGGCGGGTCTGAAGAAGAAGGCGCTGAGGAGGATACCCGTGGAGGTCTACGGCGGAGCCAGCGCCCTCCCCGCCACGGCCACCGAGTGCGCCATCTGCCTCGGCGAGTTCGCCGACGGCGAGAAGGTGCGCGTGCTCCCGCGCTGCCACCACGGCTTCCACGTCCGCTGCATCGACATGTGGCTCGCCACGCACACATCCTGTCCCAACTGCCGGGCCTCGCTCGCAGAGGATGGCGCCGCCGTCGCCGCCGCCGCCGCCACTGGAGGGAGATAGCGCCGGACTTGGCACGGGTTTGTCATTTCCTGTAGATAGAAGGACTAAAGTGAAAATTACTGTTTTTCTTCCTGACTAATGGTGCCGCTTGGTGTGTTATTTAGTTTTTTTTTTGTATATGGCCTACATGTAAAATGGTTTCACATTTTACGATGATACAAGGGGCTTGCTGCAAATGTTTCTTGTGTCCTTGTCATTTTGGGTTGGAGAATATGAGATTTTTGTCATTATTCTTCTTCCATTTATATATACTTTTAAAAGGTTATTCCATCTTCTATTTGTTGTGTTCTAAGATGAGTAGTATTGGGCCGCTCTTTTGGTTGCTCAGCAGCCAAGACTTGCCAATGGACAAAATGTCTTTTTCTCAGATGATGTTGTCTAGTGATATTTTCGATCCTATATCTTCACGTTCTCAGATGTGTAGTAGTAGTAGTAGTAGCTCCAGTCCTATCCATAATAATTACGATTTTTCATCCAAAAACCAACACATAATAATGTGTTCTTCCAAAGAACAATAATGTGTATTAATCTGTTCCAAAGTAATAGTAATGTGTACTATCGTCGTTAACAACAGAACGAAGATATGTAAAGGAGGGAAAGACATATATTTTGAATAACTTTAACTATGTTTATTTTACTTACGCTTTACATGAATATACGACCTTAAGGATTTGCTCTAGTGAGAAATGAAGATCCATATGCTTAATAGTGTCATTTATTGTTTGTGAGGCTTCAGCATAACCGTTGGAGAATTTGCAAATTTCAATGAATAATTTTTTAATGTGTAGATCTTGAAACACACTCTCCATTTATCTTTGTTTAGGAGAAACTATCAATCTTTTTAAGTTGTGGGCTTCACAAAATAAGGACCAAATGTGATAATATAGTAGGTAATTGTGCATATATGTCACCAGTTTTTTCTGAGCTTCCAAAATGACACATATTGACATGAATTTTGCATGTGAGATTATTTTTGCAAAATCTGAAATCTGTCAATGTCTTCTTTTTTAAAACAAGAAAATCACTGGAGCTTGAGAACCAAAAGCAATTACCTTGTTATACTTAGGATAACAAGAAGCCCAATGAGTCAAACTTTATTTAAGTAAAAATAGCAGAAAGAGAGAGCTATAAGAGGCTGAGTAAGATGCCACGCCAAAAAGGGCGCAAATATTCATAATGTTCTCTCCATAAATATCATCATTTTGTTCTTGAAGAAATTCTCTTGTCGTTTTCTGTCCCAGGGCAGAGACAAGTTGGAGCCAATGGCAAGTAGTAACCCGTACAACCTTTGAGCACAATGGATATTGGAACAGATTCGTACTTCCACTCTTATCATCTTAAGTTTTCAGCTATAGTTAAAGTTCAAATGTGGTATGGTCTTTGCGTTGTTCATGAGCACCTCTGTGCTAGCTAGTGCCACTAGAGTCTGAAGTATCTTGTCCTTGTACCACTTTAAGTTTGGTAGGAATTGAAAGCTGTCGTCTCTTCCTATGAGTGTGAGAACACTCCTAAACCCAAAACGCGCGTGTATGTGTGCACAAGTTTTAGGACAATTTTTGTTTGAAAGAAAGGCAAACTATTTGCCTGAATTCATAGAATAAAGAGAGGAGCAAATAGTTCAAGTTATCATGCTCAAAGAATATAGACCCGAAATTAAAAAATAGGGCCTAATCTCCTGGAAATAGGTGACCAAATGTTTTGCACCTGCGAGTACCACGATCTCGCCTCCAAGTTGATGCGCGCAAAGAACAACCGTGGCCGTGGTGCTCTCTCTTTTATGAAGACTCTAGCTTTGTGTTTGTTCTTCCACAAAACTACACTAGTAGAAAAAATGGATTCTATTCACCCTATTAGTCCCCAAACTGTTCAATCCGCGGCTAAAGGGGGCATTAGTCTCGGTTCATTCGAAAATGTGGGCTAGGGAGCATTAGTCCCGGTTCAAAGGTGCCCTTTAGTCTTAATTTTTGTCAACAATCGGGGCTAATGGATAGGGGCCTTTAGTCCCGGCTCTTGGCGCAAACCAAGACTAAAGGGCACCCTTTAGTCCCGGTTCGTGTCACGAGCCGGAACCAAAGGCCCGTTCAAACGAACCGTCCACTTCCCGCGCCAGTTACGATGCGGCGACGCTTCAGAATCGATCGCCATTACGGCGTCGCTTCGTAATCCATCGCCAAACGCTTTGGAATAGCGCGCCGCCGGCCGACCTTGATCACACCGCCGACGGCTGCAGCATCTTCTTCTCCCTCTCTCTTCTATATAAGAGCACTCATATTTTCATCTTAAGCACACATCTCTTCTCATCCTAATCTTCTCCCAAAACATCTCTCACGCATAGCATCTTCACCACCGCCGACGCCCTCTCTCTCCCTCTCATTTCAATGGCGGAGCAAGATCTACCTCGATCTCGGCTGTACTATATCACCGTCGAAGAGATGAACTTCACCATCAGGGAAACTCTCCGTGCATCAAGGGTGGAGAAGTGGATCCGCGCCGTCAAGCAACGGTTCCTCGACGCCGCAGCGATCAAGTGTGTGGGGTTGGACTGTGAGTTCACCACCCCTCACGATAAGGTCAATCAGCGTGCCGTCGTCCTTCAACTCTCGGTGGCGTCCGAGGTATTGATCTTCTAGATATGTTGGGCCAATCGCGTGCCGCAACTGCTCAAGGAATTCTTGAAGGACACCACCATCAAATTATGCGGTGCGGCTATCGCCAATGATGTGCGCATGCTGAGGACATACGGAATTGAAATTCCGTCTGCGTACGATCTCCAAAAGATTGTCCCGAACCCCACCGACAAACTAACTCCAAGTCTCTATGATCTGGCCAATGCTACTATTGGGACACATCTTGAGAACAAGAAGAGGGTCAAGAAGGACAAGAAGATGGTCAAGAAGATGGACAAGAAGAAGGACAAGAAGAAGGGAGAAGAAGAAGAAGAAGAAGAACTAATATTTGGTTGGGCCAAAGTTCCATTGAGCTTCGAGCAATTGTTATATGCCGCTCTAGACGTTCGCCTAGGCTTCGAGATTGCTAGGAGCTGCTGGAAGCTAAAAGGCTACAATGGCCATGTTGATCGTCTCAATATTTATTAGGTGGATGATCGTAGATGTGTGGTTGTGTGAGTCTTCGAGATCTCGTGTCTCTTATTGTTATTCTATTGGATTAGTATAATGTTTGGAAAAATGTACTCCCTCTGTTTCGGTTAACAAAGTCTATTAATTTTCGAATTTTGGATTTTTCAAGTTTTTGGCTTTTTGAATATTTTAATTATTAAAAATTAATAATTAAATTATGCATAAAGATTATTTGGAATTCATTGGTGCTTATTATTACTTAACCATTGTTGCTTATTTTGTGAATTTATTTGGAATTTAAAAAAGTAATATTATATATTACCAAAGTGTATAGATTAATAGAATTGGTAGCATACCATTATCAAGAAGTCGCGAGCGCAATCTTGGAAGCTAGTAGGGAAGGAATGGAGAAGCTAAGCGTGCTAAGGGTGGAGCAATGTGAGGATGGGTGACCGACCGGGAAGTGAGGACCATAAGTACTTGTAATTTGACATGAGAATGGAGTGAGAGCCATAAGTATCTAATTTGATATGAGAATAGAGGTGATTAGATATTCGAGAAATAAAGAAAAATAGAGAAATAAAGAAAATAGAGAAATTCTGAAATAGAAAATATAAATTTTATTCCGAACGGACCTTTAGTCCCGGTCTGTGTTATGAACCGGGACCAAAGGTCCTCCAACCACAACACATGACCCGGGCCACGTGGAGGCCCATTGGTCCCGGTTCGTAAACAACCGGGACTAAAGGCTGGAGCCTTTAGTCCCGCTTTGTTAGTCCCGGTTGCTACAACCGGGACTAATGGGCCTTACAAACCGGGATTGAAGGGCTTTTTTCCACCAGTGCTAGCATCATAAGTGTAGTCATTGCCTTCCTCCTCCGGAGTGATCATGGACATTGTGGTTCCACCAAGATACAATGTCTCCGAAGGCGCCACATTCCAAAGATTCGAAGGAATGGATCCCAAGCCATAGACATCCCTAGTGGTGTAATGCCATTTGAAAAGGAAGGTGAGCCGCCGTCTCGGGGGGGGGGGGGGAGGGGCTACATATTGCAAAGAGTGCAATTGCCGCAACTAGGCCAACCCCTCTATTGAACAAGGTTCGCCGTCCAAACATGGTTTTCGATATTGAGCCACAAGAATTTTTGCATTTTGGAGGTGCCCAATTCTTCCAAATGATAGCACTAATTTGCATGGCGATTAACCTAACAAATTGGGACTTCTGCGGAGGCCGAGGACTAAGTCCCCAAAGGGGTGAGCCCACAACATCAATTGTGAAAGGGTGGAAATGGGAGAGAGCCCACAACATCGATTGTGTCGGGGAAGGGACCAACTCTAGCCAAGGAAGCTGGCGAGAGGAGAGAGGGGAAGGATCTTTTGGCACTTTGCCAATGGTACTCCAGAGTTGGAGACCTTACAACCGGGGCCATCCCGCCGAACGTCGATGGATGACCTCTAGGCGCAAAAGCCAAGTGACGACCCATCGGAAATGATGTGTTGTTGCTTTGCCAAGCTTTCTCTAGGAACGCATCGAGAGTGACTTTGGACGGGCCAGATCTAGCTGAAGGTGATGCAGCTTTCGCCCATTCAAACTCAGCGGCGAATTCTTACTCCTCATATGAGCTCTCACCAATGAGCTCCTAGATCCGAGACCCGATTCTGCCATTGTTCCTGGCAGCGACGAGTTTCGGGAGGACAGCCAGCTGCCCGTGGTCGCTTGCCTTGTCGCAAGAGAAGGTCATATTTTTCAAAACAAAAAATATAATAATCTGGCATTTTAATTCGGTAAGAATTGTAGTGCTGTTAATCTCCCACGCCCAATGACAAGTGGGCCCTGCAATTGTTAGCGGGGTGGTTGTTGCGTCTGACACTGACAGGTCAGTCCCACCCGTATCATCCTCTTCCTTATCACTATCGCGGTATCGCGTCACTCGCGCAGGCGCACACTGAAGGAAGAAACGGAGCACCAAAACAATGGCCGCTCTCCGCCACCTCGCCGGCGCCACACACAACCACCGTATCGCCGCGAACTCCTCCTCCCTCTTCGACCTCCAGCGGCCTCCTTCCTGCCTCGCCGTCGCGCCGGCGCGGCCCCTCCGCCTCGCGCCTCTGCGCTCCCGCTCCCCCACCAGTGAGTAGCCTCTCCTGGACCCCAACCTCTCTACAGTTTTTTATCGGAACCTTTTTCTTTCTATCTACGCAGTCTCATAGCCTGTTCACTTCAGGGCTTTATTCGCTGTCCAGCAACGACATCAAGGTAGGAATCAACCTCGAGGTGGACGGCTCGCCGTGGAAGATTCTTGGTAACAGCTAAATCGATTTCCTTTATATCTGTTATCTCACCTCACTTCATAACCTTGCGAAATTCAGTCAGGCATTGCTTGGAACAAACAAAATTATAGGATTTTTGTACATCAAGTTTTAGGAATTTCGTAGAGATTGAATCCAGTAGGAAATTGTCCTGTGAACCCTGTGTATGGTATAGAATTTTAAGAGTTGGCTTTGAAAACAAAAATTCTATATGAGTCCTTTTGAAGGATTCTAAAACATCCGTTCCTCTTGTTTTTCTCATTTGGGAAGTCCAATGCAACATGTATCTTTGTCTCTGTTCTTGTCTTTAATCAATAAATAATTTCCTACAACTACAAATATTCCTCTGGAGCAGCCAAATTGTTATATTCCTATGATTTCCATATTCATGCTCTTTTCCATATCCTAACGGCCGCAATGTACCTCCTCTCTGGTCAATGATTGGTGATTATTTGCTTAGTTCCAGCTGCCAAGCCATGTTAACAGGGATATTTCAGTACCTTTAACCTTTCCCTGTGTAATTAAGATTTACCATGTGCCCAAAATGTCTCTCCAAATAATGGTTTGTGTTAGTTTGATTTTTGAGGTAGCCTTTCTGCAGATTCGTTGTGCCAAAGTGACGATCGGTGTATTCTGAAGCAATGTGAGACTGGTTTGGTTGTTAGTCCGACCTTGCGGTTTTTAGACGTGAGACGCGAAAACAACCTTTTTTTAGTGTGTGGGGGAACAGATGGGCTTATGTTGGTCTAATCTTCATAAGATTTATATCTAATTTAGTGCAACTTATGGTTGTTTTTGTTTCTGCAGTATGCTTTCACTTTTAGTGAAAACCTTGTTGGCTGAGCTTTAAAGCTTCTGCGAAGAGCTTAATTAAAATAACAAAACTAAAAGTAACGGCGTAGATAAATATGATTCTTGACACGTGGAGACCACAGGCTCAAATTTATTGTCAGAACTTGCCATTGATTGTTAATGTACTCTGTTCTATTTGATATGCTTGACTAATTAATCTAAAAAAAATGCTTGACTAGAGGAACATAGCAATGAAACTTTCACTCTTCATGCTACTACAGAGTTTCTCCATGTTAAGCCTGGAAAAGGTGCCGCTTTTGTGAGGACGAAAATGAAGAATTATATCTCTGGCAACACAGTTGAGAAAACCTTTCGAGCTGGAAGTACGGTAATCTGAGCAGAAACTCACTTTTCAGAATCTGAAACTTAGTTTAGTAGTTCCCTTTTTGCATCTGTACTTCCATATTTGTACTCATTAGTTAATCAAACAGTGAATATTTTCGTATCTTCTTAGTTTTATATGGTGATGTCTTGGCCTGCTGTGGGTTGCCTTTCTGATGTAATTCTCATCAGTTGTATCACAGCACATTTAGTTCTTTAACAGCTTACAGTTGTTACTTGTTACATTCTCAGATCCAGGAAGCTTCTATTTCTAAGGAAACCAAACAATTTACATACAAGGATGGATCCCAGTTTGTGTTCATGGATCTGGTACATGCATCTAGTTCACTCAAATATGTCATGTCCCCAATCATGCATCTATTTGTTTCATACGTTTGTGTTCGTACATCTGATACATGCATCTATCTCACTCATCGCATCTGCTGTAAACGATATGCTAATTGTGGAGAATTAGCAAAATATATTAAGCTGGTAATTGTTCTTTTATCTGGATAACTATGGAGTGAGCTGTGCACAGATTATACTGAGGTAAAATTTGTGGTCACATACTGTTCACGTGTGCGGCATGATAAGTCTTCAGTTATTACAGAAAACTCTCCAAATTTATCCTTTCAAAAAATTAATGAAAACATCAAAAGATTATCTCCTGTTAATATGAAACTACTGATCCAGTTTTAGAGAAGTGGAATATGAATGTTCTGTCATCACAGAAAGCAAGATGTCTGAGTGTAACCCAAGCCATTTGCTTCTCTAAGCACAGGAACAGGTTAAAACTTGAAATCCCGCTAGTTACATACAGTCAGTCACTGGCATTTTAGAAGCATAGGTAAAGTATGTCGTTATGATATAATGTAACCTAACAGTTACTATAGAAACCAGTGTGATAAGCAGTGTCCTTTTTTCAGTCAACCATCAATTACAGAATAAACTATCTATTTTATTCAATCAACCCATCGCTTAATAGCAGTCAGCACTGTGCATTCTTGAAGTGTACTATGTCCTCATCCTAATTTCTTTTTCCAGACGACCTTTGAAGAAAGTCGCTTAAATGAGTCAGATGTTGGTGACAAGCAAAAGTGGTTGAAAGAGGGAATGGACTGCATTTTGTTATACTGGAACGGACGGGTATGTGCAATTCAGTTCTCACGTTATTGTCTGTCCGGTCAACTAAATGCATTTTAGTACTTTTCGGTACTATGCTACTTGATCATGGTGTATATTCCTGTCCAGCATGTGGTAAATATTGACCACTGACAGTAACAAATTCTGCAGATCATCGATTTTGATCTTCCCATCACTGTTAGGCTGACCGTAACTGAGACTGATCCAGGGCAAGGTGACAGTGCACAAGGTAGAGAGAGCGCTCTAGAATATTTTTTCTGCAGATCAAGCCTGGTGCACTTTTTAAAAAAATGAAATGAAAATATTAACGCTTCAAGCACTCTGGATTCACGCACGCCATAGCATCCTTTCTAGAAATATTAAGATCTTATGTTCATGTTATTGTTTAGTCATGCATCATGCTAATACAATGTAGTCACAAAGACCACAGAATAGTTAGGATATTTCTTTTATGTTGTACATTAACATCATCTAAATTATCTTGTTTCGCAGGAGGAACAAAGCCTGCAACCCTGGAAACAGGAGCTGTTATCAACGTCCCATCTTTCGTTGATGTAGGTGATGATGTTCTTATTGATTCGAGAACCGGCCAGTATATGAGCCGGGCATAGAGTCGATACCAGAAAAACACCAAGAGACAACTAGTTTTCTCGTTCGCGCAATTTTGGTTTATTCATTGACATTATGAAAGTTCATGACATTGTTCATTCGTCTCAGGGGGCATGAAATTCTATTGAAACTTTTTATAACTGGAACACAGACTCCTTCAGCTAAAGCAGTGTAATCCAACACGGAACACATACTACATTAACGCTTAAGCTAGCAGACAGTTCATGGTGAAATATATTACATGTTGAAAAAAATGTTACGCCTTTTCCCCAATTGCTGGAGCTGGGTGAAACGGATCACCCACTTCAGAATCTATCGCCATATCTGAAGAAAACAGCTCCAGTGCCAGCATTATGGTCGACGGTGTACTCCGCCCTGAGTGAGCCAAGCTTAATGCCGACACCGTACGATGATCCATGGCCGGCACGTCGGAAGAACTCTGTAGGGTTCCCCTTGACATCTTTGGAGCTCCCAAGGTCGGTGCCATGCTCGGCAAAAGCATACACCTGTGTGTTCTTCATCATGGGGACTGGGATGCGCACCTCCGTGGCGACCTACATGATAACGGCACAGAAATGATGCGTCAGTTCAGGTGAACTTGACACTTTTTTAACTTCATTTGTGCATTTCATTCTTTACCATTGCTTATGCGAGCTTGGGTTGAAACTGATATATTTTCTTATGCGTACTTCTTAATGTTATCTTCACCATTACCCATGTGTGTTTCGGTCAAAAGTGATATCTGCGAAACCTGGTACCGTACTATATATACTAACCTCAAGAAGATTCCTCGAAGCGCCGAGTTCGCCCATGCCATAGCCCCTGACAGAGTGAGGCCCTCCAAGCGCGAACGCGTCATAGCTTGGCAGATCTCCCACACAGCCTGCGTAGCGGCCATGGGCAACGAGAACGGCCGGCGGGGGCTTGCCGGCACCATTCTTTTGTTTGTTTAGATTAATGAATTTTGTCACTGTTAGCTGATGGCGGTTGAAGAACGGGTTCTTGCTTCCAATGCCCAGGCCCTGGTCCAACTGCAGCCCACAATAGAAGAAATTTCTGGTCAGTGGATTAGTTTAAATGATTCACCATGGAATAAAAGTAACTGTATCTCTTCTTGATAACGTGTCGACCAACTGCATTTCCACGGAGCTAGTTTCACAGAAGAACGTTTATCAAAATGTGAGTTGTGGTTCATCCCTCAAGGACACAATTTTCTTGGGAAAATGCACTTCTCTAGAACCAGAAAGAAAGGCACTTCTCTAGAACTATGAAAAAGTGTGCTTTTATAGAAGTACCCTTTGATGGCTTGCAAAAGAAAGAAATTCAACCTCCTCAATTTTTTTCTGAACCTTGGAAAGATGGAAGGATTGCTCTCAGGACCATACCTGGAAGATGCACCTGTCGCCAATGGGCGCGCCGTTGATGAACTCTGTGTTATCCCGGGTTAGGTTAGCCTGTAGGAATGCCATCTGGTCCACGCCGGTGCCGCTGAATGTCGTGGGTGGGCCGTCCATGCCCAGGGCGCCGGTGGCCGTCGTCCGGAGCCCGTGCGTGCACACATCATTGCTCTCATCGCGCGTCGTGATCTGCTCTGCCACGAGGCCATACGTGAACGTGCTCTGCTTTGTGAGGTTCTGCGAATCCATGATTGAAAATTCATTAGTCGTGTTGGATATGATTCATGAAAAAAGGCTTAATTGAGTTTTGATGGAAAGAGAAATATGTGAAACGAGATACTCTCATTGCTGAAAATGTGTGTAGGCCACAATCTTTTTAGGATGTATACTTGACCATTGACCAGTAAAGAAGTAGTAATATATAGATTATGTGATACATAATTGATACCATCAAAGTAAACTGAAATAATTGTTGCGGAGAGATTTATTTTTTCGAGAATTAGTTAGTGAATGATATAAGTTGGAATACTTTACAGTTCGGAAGAGGGGCATTGATTTGTGCAAACCTCTGTTATGTTAGCTTTGATTCCAACTCTGTCGACCCAGATTGGTGGAGCATCCATGTTGGGGCCAGCGACGAAGACAGGGCTGAGTTTCCTGGTGTTGAAGCAGCTGGTTTTGAAGGTGCGATTCCTGCTGCGGTCCTCCACACCGTCTAAGTAAGGATGTGTATACTCAAGCTTGAACGAAAGATCATCCTGAAGACCAATCAAAAACATGGATAAGTGCTTGTGCAACGTGGATACATATACGATCCATATATTATGCTAGCTAGAAGGTATATGTAAGAATGCCTTGCATGCATGTGACTGTTTCTGAATTAACCAAGAAGCACACTAAAAAGCTGAAATAATAGTCCATCAGAGAAAATCACTCATTAGCAATACTCACCTGAGGGTTGAGCAAGTTGCTGGATGCAACCGAACCAGCAAGAGATCTGTTCAGGCCACAGATGTTGCGGTGCTCAAACGACACACTTCCTCCAGGTTGAATGGATTCCTGAAACAAAGCTCTCCGTCAGATACAAATACATCAGGTTCAGCAACAAGATTTGACGCCTCTCCCAATGCAAGTCTGCAAAAGCCAATGCATTGTGAAAGGCCTAACTACAGTGATGGACAGCTTCGCAGCTTAAAAAGGTCACAAAGATCAAAGGGTTGCAAATGTGTTGGCACATTACAAGAGTTGGTCGTCCCCCAGGCCCTGGCACAATGTTCCACTCTGTGGTCACGTCCACTGATTTGGGATTTAGTTCATTGAGCTTGATTTCGACCAATACGCCCCCTTCTTTGGTTTCATCAGGGGATGGGTTCACCTCTATGTTGGAGAAGAGAGCCAACGCGTTTAGGTTCTTAAGAGCCTGTTTCCCTGCCCCAAGGTTAAAGATATGGCCTGGTCGAAGCTGTAATACATCAACAGAGACAAGTCAAATACTGAAGTCCTATGCATTTCACAGAAAGAAAGAACATTCAAATTGCTAAGCAGAGCATTGGAGTACAGTAAGTTTGTAAACAATTGCTTGCACATCAAATTCATCTTCTTGCTCTGCATTTTTATAAATCCTAATTTCAATATTGAACAAAATCATTAGGGATGCATGTAGTAAATGGCTCAATGCTATATTAGAGATTTTTCTATCATCTTTATGCACACAATGCTATATAAGAGATTTATCAATTATCTTTCTTGAGAACCTCAATCTCAGAAATTTCCTAATCCATATATTCCGGTCAAAATGCTCCTTAAAAATAAACAGAGGAGAGTAGATTAATGGAGCGTGGAACTTGTTAAGAACAGATAACTGAATTACTAAACTGTGGAACAGTGGAAGGATAGAGACATGTTAGTAAATTTGAACATGTAAATTAGTCTGGAGAGTTAACAATTATGTTGATCAGTAATGCTTGTTTCATCATGTAGTACATTAGTTTGTTCAGTACATAACTACATATACCTGCTGTGGAAGCTGCCTGTCAATGACAGGGAGCTGGGTCTTCCCCTCAATGACATTGCCGAGCTTGTCCAGGAATTGGTACTCTACCCCGGTGACCTCCCCCTCGACGACCTCGCCCACAACCTCGCCGGAGTCGAGGTTCCCGAAGTTGACCAGCAGGGCGCACACGAACCCCTCCTTGTGGTACCATCCGAGAACGTGGTCCCTGATCCTCTGCAGCAGCCTGGCGCTCACCGGCCCATGCTTCCTCACCATCTCCACCACCTCCCGCCGCACGGGCTCCGGCAGGATGCACAGCTTGGTGGCGCTGCGGAAGCGCCGCTCGTACTCCTGATCCTGCCTCCGCCGGAGCGCCATCTTCTCCCTCAGCGTCATGTCGTCGTCCTCGGCCTGGTCGGCCTGCGCTGCCGGCACGAGGCCGCCCACGTTGACGCAGGTGAACCGCTTCGCCGGGGACCAGAGGCTCTCGGCGTAGGAGACGGTGAGGCCGAGGGTGCCGTCGGGCTGGGGCCTGACCGCCTCGACGTTGACGCGCTGGAACATGCCGGACGAGGACAGCACCTCGAGCTCCCCGTGGAGCTGCGACCGGGTGTACACGCCGCCCGGCTGCAGCGCCGACCCCTCGAACAGGGGGTCCTCGGTCCCCGTGACGCGCGCGTCCCCGCCGCCGGCGAGCGGGCCGCGGTCCACGAACCTGACGTCGGAGATCTTGTACCTCTTTAAACCTTTCAGCCTCTCGAACGGCACCGTCATCCTGGCCCCGAACTCGTGCGCGTCCCAGTCCCTCGACGGCGGGTTCTCCTCCGCTGCCTTCGCCGGGCCGGCGGTGAAGAGCCACGACAGGAAGCCTCCGAAGCCGCCTCCGCCTCTACCTCCGCCCCCGTGGGGAGGAGTACCGGTGCCGCCGGAAGCGACGGCGGCGGAGATGGCGGAGGCGAGTGCCCCGTTGCAAGGGGTGCCGGAGCGGGACTTGGGGTCGGAGAACGACCTGGCCATGGCGCGGGAGTCGGTTGGCGCTGCCGCGGCGGATGGATATGGTGTGGTGATCGAGGGTTTGCTTTGGTTGGGTGTGGGTTTAAGGAGAAGAGTTGGTCGTCTCATGGATAGGGAGACACCATGATCTCCTGCCGTCTTTACCACGACTTCTATTTTGTGGGGGTTTGCAACACAGCAAATTAAGACACAAGTTATTTTCAAACTCTTTCAATTATGATCGGATTTTAGCGCAAATTAACACAGCAAATTAAGGCAGAAATTATTTGCGCTAATTCTCGTTCCTTAACTGGTCAGTCACATCATTGTTGCACCTAGGAGTTTTTCCAGTTGCATACGGGTTGCAATTTGCAACTGATTTTTTAAATTTTAAAGTTAAGTTTTCCAATTGCAATTTAATCATTAGCTTCTCGTTCAAATGATGTCAAGTGAATTTTCTTTTTCCTAGCAAAAATGTGAATTTTCTTTTCAATTTGAACGAGAAGCTAATGCTCATTCAAATGAACATTAGGTGAACTCTAAATATAAATAATTTCAGTTGCATCGTATTTCTTAGAATCATGCTCCTGTTGCTGGAGGAAAGCACTAGCCCATAGGTTTAAGTTTGGGCACCGCTACCCAAGAAGAAACCCATGATACATTGGCCACGCCACTGGTCTTGGGTGTGGAGGTAGCTGGTGGACAGTGTCAGAAGATGGGCCCATAAGGAAAAGAGGCCGTGGCGAAAGCTAAAGAATTCCCATGCTCTTCGACTAAAATTGTTCATACTTTAAAAGATAACTTTATGTACACAAAAAAATTGGCACACAGGACCAACGCTTAGATAAAAGAACTTTGTACTTGTTTTAAAAAAATGGCATTTGGAATACATTTATTATTAGAAATTACTTCAAAAGATTTTGTGTCTCGGTCATAACTCTAATAGAATCGTTAGCACTATGCAAACAATGTTTATCGAGAGAAGATCTATTCTTGAATGGGCAATTGCATTTGCAGAAGATTGTGCATCATCTTTGGGCAACCGGAGATATGCCTTTTTACCGACATGAGAGGAGTGTGTCAGGTGTGGACGGTCATGTCGTCTTCTGCGTGTGCACCCGACCACATCAAGGTGTGGTCTCTTCTCTATTTCTAGGGGGAATTACGCACCTAAAATATGTCGATGACACCTTAATCCTAATCTGGAATGAGGACATATGCATTACAAATCTCAAACTTCTACGTGTGTGTTTTGAGGACATGTCCGAGCTGAATATTAACTTCCACAATAGTGAAGTGATTGGTTTGGAACAACCCATCGAAGTTCAGCACAGGGTCGCTAACAAGTTAAACTGTCAGCTTGGTTGGTTCCAGTTCATGTATCTCGGCCTGCCGGAGCCCGACAAAAAGATCGATTTGTGGCAACGCAGATTCTTATCTTCAGGGGAAGAATGATTTTATCCAACTCATGTGTGGCCAGTCTACCCATGTTTTCAATGGGGTCATTTGTCCTTCAAGACAGGGTTCACGCAAAATTTGACTCCCATCGTTCTCGTTTATATTGGGAACGATCTGTTCCAAAGCGCAAGTATAACCTGGCTGGTAGGCAGTATGCTAGCCAAAAGAATGTGGTTGACCTGGTATATCAACAGCAAGCGGATGAACCTGCGATGAAGTGGGTGAGAAACTTTACCACGACGATGACTCGATCTGGGCAAAGATTATTGGTGCAAAATACAGTAATGCCAACATCATCTTTTTGGGCTTGGGGCAAGTGTGGACTCACGGTATGGAAGAAGTTTATTAAGCACAACTTTAAGATCGGTGCAAAACATGAGATTAGAGATGGGCAGCGCAAGGGGTCACGCAGTTAATGGTGATGGGATCGGAAATTGAAGGGATTTCTCTATTGCACGGTGCTGACAGTATTTCTTGGGCCCTAGATCCTTCCGGTGACTACATTTAGCTTTAAGAACGCGAAACTATCACAAATGGCGACAATGGCGCAGTTCAAAGATATCTGGAAAGGAAAATTGGCGCTCAAGATTTAAATTTTCACCTGCAAGTTTATGTTGGAGCGGCTGCCGTCTAGTAACCAAGTTGTCCCGAGATTATGTCCTTCAGATCATCAGATAGGGCTTGCTTGCTATGTGGGGAAGCAAAGACGCCTCTAATATCTTCTTTACTTGCTCCTTTCGGAGCGTTCTTCATCAGCTTAGATTGGATGCTGAGTGAGCTAAAGGCGCTTCACGCAACAAATGCTCCACACAAATCCCCAACAAATGCTCCACACAAATCCCCATTCCGTCGTAATTCCGATGTCGACGACAGGATAGGATGGACAGCCATGGAAGAACAGACGAGGATAGATGCGTTTGGGAGGTACACTGGCGGGGCGAGGGGGCCCTGTGCCCCTGTCGTGCAACGTGAGCAGACGAGTTCAGTGCTACCCGAACGACCCGGCCGATCTGATATATGTATCAGTCGGTCGGGACATTATTTCCCAATGATTATTGCAGGATGCTATATGGAAATTTACAGGATGGTTTAACTATGCTGTACATAAGGTTGCAACAATCACACATGCCAGACGAAAAATGCTCTACCCTCTCGCTGTCTCCATAAGCTGGCAGAAAGAAGCTGCGTTCCTTTTCACATCTCAATATGGTTAGAGTGATCTCCTTGGTTGTCCAGGGGCATGTACTGCGCCATGATTGCACGGATCTCTGAATCCATGTACCTCTGTGTGCAGAGCAGCAGAGAGAAAATTAGATGGTACTGACCTAGATTTTATGAACTGGTAATCAACATGTAAGAAGTTGTTCATATCGTATACCCTGATCCGGTACTTGTACACCGCGTAACCTGCGATTCCTGCTGCCGCTAGGCCCAAGAAGACGACCCAAAGGAAGTTCCAGCCTACCTGTGCTGCTGCATTCTTGCCTGAATAAGATGGAGTGTCAGTTCAGTGTCACTCAAGGTGGTGCTTAGACATATACTTTATGTTGCTACATTTGAGATTTCAGCAGATAATGATCATCGATCAGCTTAGTGAGCCACTGAGCCTCTTATAGATTAAGGCTCAGTTTGGACTTGACATGTTGTGCTTTGCTCGTTTCTGAAATGGCTTATTTCTACAGCCAATGCGGCTACTGCATTACTTTAGTAAACTAAAATGATTTTGATATATTTTCGTTATCCAATGGTCATGCATGTGTTCTATGTAGTATATCAGTTTGCTACTTGATTAAGAAGGAAGAAAGCACCCCCATTGCGAGTTGTATACTTAACACCCAGCCACCAAATGAGAGTATCACAATCCATCGTAATGTAAGAGACTACCTAGACTGCAACTTGTGGAACTTGGTGATATTCAAATCTCACTGGCTTGGCTTAAGTATACAAGCGGAATTACTGAAGCAGTAATAAAAAGTTGTAGGGAGATATGTACATACTTATGCATGTATCATGCTCCTTCATGTACAGCAAGCCTCCACTGCAGCCACACTCATAGCTTCCCCATGTGTTCTTGCAGTTGCATTCCTTGCATTGGCATGCGGTCCTTTCCTTGCATTCATCAACATCTATCACAAAATATTAACATCAGCAGTTCAGCACGAAAATAAAGGAGAAATGTGACCAACGATATACAATATGCATGACTATGACAGTAAATTCTGAAGTGCAAAATCACATTTCTTTATTACACCTTCAACTTAAGCAGCATCTGCAAGGACTTCTATTTGCCAAAAGAAGATCAGTTATTGACTCTTACCTTCACATTTATGGACTCCATCGCCCTTGAACCCATCTGGGCACTTACAGCTATCAGCCTATAGGTAGGTATTTCACACCATTATTATGCTTTTACATTTTGATAACACACTAGGCAGCAGTATGGACAACAAAAGTCCTTACTGATAACTTACAGTACAAGCAGAGTATGTTCGGCCATTCTTAGTCTCCTTCCAACAGCCACCATTGTCAATCTCACACCGTCCAGACCCTGAAGCTAAAAGAACATCATATGTTAGTATTTAGAATGCTAATTGGGTTCTCATGTCCTCATGATCCGATCGCCGACATCATGGGACAAAACAATAATCAGCTGGTGGATGCATGCAGCTTGATGAAATGATGAGACTTCGCTTATTTAGTCAGAAAACAATATGCCAACTAAATATACTCTGACTCCTGCTAGTATACCTTCACAATGAGTGTAGCCATCACCAACGAATTTGACATTGTTCACAACTGGACATTCACATATTTTTCCACGGAAAGTGTCCTACATGACCACCAGCCAAGTATCACATGCATAAGCTAAAGAGCAAAGGGTAAAAAATATCAACTAATACACACAGAGATAAAATCAGAAGAGGTACCTTGCAAGCAGTGATGTTAGCAGCCTTGTCTTGCCAACAGCCACCATTGTTCTCCAAGCACTCATTTGTTTGTATATCTATGGTTTAGCATAACATGAATGTAGATGTTTAAGTGCAAGGGCCAAGCAAGTTAAGCATGCAGCATAAGTAAGCATCATGAATTCAGGAAACTGTGAGGAAGGTAGGGAAATCATTGTACCAACCTTCAGCTAAGCAAACAGCTGGCTCAGTAGTTTCTCGAAATCCAGCACAAAGTGCTTTAAGAACTGCTCCTTTGTCAAGTTTCCCTGGGAAATAAAGAGTACAGTAATCATACACGGTGCCACAAATCAATAAAATCTGGTAGCTGTCAAGAGTAGAATTTAGAAGACCACACACCTCGGTATTGTCTATTGTTGATTACAAGAGTTGGTAAGATGGTGACATCACCACGAGAGCCCTTGCCAATCTATGTAAATGCAGTGTCCATGTTACATCCCGATCTGAGATCACCAATCGTATATATAGAAGAAAAGGCTACACGAAAATACAAACCTGTGCGTCCTGTTCAGCTTTCAAAACCGGATTTTCTTCATCAGCGTTTGGATCACCGATACACTTATCTATTGCTTTGTGATCTAGGCCTGGAAATTATAGATGTATTCAGTACACTTACTGCACCTCACAGTAGAAAACAACAAGGCACATGTAAACAGACGTACCAAGTGACTTGATAACTCCATCAGCACATTCCTTGGTATACTTCTTTTCCTTCATTGGGCACCGAACTGCAAAATCAGTCACATAATCCCACCACAGCCACGGTTTCTTGTTTTCCGTAGCAACTTTATGAACACAGACTTGGCGTAAATTTTGCACCACAACATCTTTCCCATCATACCCTTTGCTGAAGTCCTGTTCCGGATCAGGTGCACAGTATCTGCCGTGGTTGATACACTGGGATTTGCACTGCTTACTCAACGTGTAGGCCACTGGGCAATACCAGGTAATGTAATGAGGAGTGAACTGTGTGTATCCCTTCTTCTCAAGTATCTGGGCTGCTCCTTTAAAGCTCTTGACAAACTCAATCTGGCTATCGCATTTTGGACCACATTCATCGTTACTATTGGTCCAAAATTCGTACTCGACGCGCTCATCAGGGTGGGGCAGGGACTCGGTCCAGTCCAAGTTCACATTAACCATGTCACCGTTATCAACTGCTTTCTTGAGCGTGTCCCCGAAACTTTTGGTGATGAGGGCTGAAGGAATTGTGATGTTCTCCAGATAATCTGCCTTTCCGCTCTCTTCAGGCGTGTCCATCGTGATTAAAGGTTCAACCCTGTCATCGGCAACGAGGATCGCCGCTGCTCCCGCTTTTTGTGCTTCCCATGCCTTCTTTGCGAAGAAGCAATCTGTATACAGCAACACGACCATATTATGCCATGCAAAGTAAATTAACTTATGAATGGGCAGGGATAGACGAATATTAAACAATAGTACTTTGTTGAGAACGAGATCAGTAACATCATAGGAACTTCAATCAACAAGACAGGGACATAAGTACTATAATCCACGAGGGCTTGGCAGTTTCTCCATACATCATGTCAAAGAAGGGGTCGTCCTACCAAGCTGGATCAGTGAGGAGTATTCAACTTAGATCGCATAACAGGGTGGAATATTTAACTGCCCACATGGTTTAACAAATCTAATCTGTTCCACCTGTAGCCGACATCCCAGGCGCATACAGAAGCTTAGCTCCATCGCAATCGCGTAGCCACACACACATACATGCAGAACAGAAACGAAGAAGCGACGCTGTCCCCTCACCTCCCCTGTCGACGAGCAGGAAGACGGGCAGCGCGCCGGGTTTGGCCTTGTAGGAGATGCCGAAGCCATCGAACCCCTTGCAGGCCTTCCGGTTGGCCTTGGGGTAGGCGACGACGCCGACCATGGTGCCGCCGTACTGCGGCACGCCGAAGTTGCCGATGGCGCACTCGTAGGCGCCCTTGAGCGCGTCGGGCGCCGTCACCCTCAGGCTGTTCTTCTCCACCACGAACCGCGCTTCGCAGCCTCCGCTGCACCACAGGAGCGCCGCCGCGCACGCCAGCGCTAGCACCAGCGGAGGCGGCGGCGGTGGCGGCGCCGCCGCGCGGGCGGCGGATCGGAGCCTCATGGTGGGTGCCGCTCCGATCGAGCGGTCTGTCCAAGTTCGCGATCGGCCCGGCGCGGCGGATTCCGGTTTGGGCGTGTGAAGTGGGGGTGGCGGACTGGCGGTGGTGCTGCTGCTTACTCCGTCGATTGGGGAAGGTTGGAGACGGAGGTAGATGGCGAAGCCTCGCGAACACGTGAGCAACGTGCACCGGTGTTTTTTTTTTCTTTGACGTTTGATTCGGGTGAAAGAAAACGATGCGGGTTCGTGAGGATTAGGCCGATTGGGCCCAAAAAGAATGGGCTTCCTGAGTCCTGACCTGTTTGATGAGTATCGAAATGTTGTACCCGTAGCCCCGGTAGGGATCAACAATCATAAAACTTTTTTTCGGCCCTTTAACAAAACTAATGCCTCACTAGAAAATCTGACACCTGATTTCGGCGCCAACGAGAACGAGAATGATACTCCCTCTGACCTATATTACTCTTCACAAATACGGATGTATCTATCACTAAAATGTGTCTAGATACATCTATATTAGCGAAGAGTATTATGGGCCGGAGGGAGTATAAGAAAAAATTGACAGAAAATGAGATCAAAATTATGCAGGTTGGCAGCAAGAAATTTTCTCAGAGTATATGAGGCATTAGTTTTGCCAAAGGGCCAGATTAGCCATAAATACCAGAAAGGGGATGAGACTTACTATGCGGTATTACCAAAGTTTGTTACCACTAGCTGAGAATGTCTCAAGTTGAGGGAAAACGGACTATTTGTTGCAAATCTGCAATTTTTCGTCAGTCCCGTTGAATTACACAAATGGTCTGGTTTCATGTTATATTTTCTTCACCATGCAATTTGTAGCACCCCCTACATATATAGTCTCTGTCTCTTCTATCCCTGTCTCATAGGACAACATGCAGTATATAACAATTAAGTCCCTATGGTCTCCATCTATCAGCTTCTCATTGCCTATTAGAGATTGAGCACTGCGAGCACCATGGCTATGGTGCCCTAGCCTGCCTATTCTAGCATGCCAGCACCGCGCCAGTTAGATCCTCGCTCAGACACAACTTGTAGTCTTATTTTCTCAGCATCCGTGCGCCTTTAGGCTCTTGCTTGACACCTAGAAGATTAGCCAATCGTGGGACAAGGGTGAGCACTGCCTTGACAAGTAGGATCTCTACAAAGTTGAATTTTGTAGAAATGGAAAAGTGGTTAAGAACATTTTGTTTTTCTACATATTTGATTGACAACAAAACTCACCAACTATTTTAACAAAAAAAAACATAAATGATTACAATAAAAAAATCATGTGTTTGCAACATCTTGGAAAGCACATAAAAATCATTGAAAAATCCAAGAAAACACACAAACTTCTAGCAAACGCTAGAAAACCATGCATCACGTTGCACTTGCTTGTCTAACAAAACTCATACAAGTTTGTTACGTTTTCAAATTATGCAATATTAAAAAAACCATGGAAAAAAATTCTAGCAGACGACAAAATAACACTACAATATCTTGCGTGTTCTTTCACAACAAAAAAACATATGTTACAATTTTAAGGTAAGAATGCAACAACAAAAAATTCATAAAAAAATTAATTATACCATCATCCATGGTGGTCCGGTCTTGCAGATTTGGCATCCAATGGCCCTGAATCCGGGTCATCGGAGAAGGCCTCACTAGAGAAGGTCATCCCGTCCATGTCAATGCATGAGCTTCGTGGAATCGTCCATGATAAAGTTGGCTCGCCGGAGGTAAAATGAGTTGACTAGCATCGAATGATCACTCATGTCGTACTCATATTGCTTCCTAGCTAGCTGGTACTGGTCTAGCTATTACTACATGATTGGAAGCCAACAATAGCTAGCTGCCTAGGTTATATTACTACATGAACTGCTAGCTAGTCCTGCCTTTGTTCACTAATGTAATACATATTAGATGTTTCAAAGTAGATTAGATATGGATCAAAATGTGTGAATCTACATGCTAAAAGTGTTGTAGATACCAATCAAGATAAGTATATCTGTAAAGGCTAAGAATATTTTATATTAGTGAAAGAGGGAGTACTCACTAGTTCGATTAGAAATCAAAAAGATGCGGACACACATAGCCTACCGGGGCATGTGCCTACACTCACATACCCAAAACACTCTAACCAATAAGCACATGAAGCGGACAACGCTCGGAAAGAAAGCTAGCGGCGCGGGAAAGCAAGCTAATCAGTTGCATGTAAGCGGAAAAAGTACGCGGCGGACATGGGACCAATCAATAGCGCCAGATTATATTGGTCACTTGATTTTAAGCATTTCTCATTGGAGTGGTGTATGGTCACCTGGGAGAGCATGTACTCTCGATTTATAAATTTTATTTAATGTTGAAATGTAACAAAAAATGGAGTAAAATTTCACGCGTACATCTCGCATTCTACATGCTCACAAAGTTGTTCTATTGAAAACCAATATTTTTCGTGTCTTTTACACACAAGAAACAATTTTTTACAAAATTTAGTGTGCACAAATAGAATGTCGAGATGTAAGTGTGAATTATCTATTCCAAATTATTTGACATTTTATGTTTTTCCAATGGAAAGATAATATGCTCTCATGTGCCAAAGTAGTTTCCATATTTTTTCAATCTATTTACAAGGATGTAAACTATGTCGCTAGCTTAGTAGCTATATGCTGTGTGGAATGTGGGAGGTTATGTGTTTCTTCATAAAAAGACCAGAAATTTGGTCAATAATTTATGTGATTATTTTAACCAGATGAATGAAATAGCTCAGTGCAAGAACTTATGCCCCTTGCCACAACAAGCTAAGAAACATGTGCATATTTTTTGATCAGGTGCAAGTCTAGATTGATTCATTTCTGTTGTAGAGTCGTTGCATGTCTAATTATTATGTCCATATGTTTCTTTGCTTTATTTCCACAAACATTTTCAGACTAGCAAAACATCAAAAGTAAAATCCATCATTACTAACTAAACTAAACAAGGAAGTTGAAGTCAATCACTCTACACAGGGAATACGAATTTACGGTAATTGAAGGCAGATTGTTGCGTCATAGATGGTCACCACTCAAAATTGGTTGTTGTATTTGCTGACCTGGCTGTTTGTGGGTCCCATTTTGATGGAATACGACAGTTAGTAGGGAATAAGACGATTTGTTAGGGGGGTTTCTACCAAACCATCTTCACAAATAAATTAACAATATAATTCAATCCAACGAGTTGCTGGCGTCGGGCTTGAAGCGATCTTGCCAACTACTACCAAGTTACCTTGATGGCTTGGCTTGATTGGCCGTTAGCACTTAGCAGCAGGCCCCTTTACGATTGTACCCAGCTATGAACCAGAGCGTGAATACATGATCGCCTGATCGGCTGATGCTGATCGCCAGGCCTGTCTCCGGTTGGTGATCGATCGGCGATCGGTCGGACGCGACGCCGGGCGAGTGGGCGGAACACGATCGAGAAAAGGAAGTTATCAGCAGCACTGCAGCAGGACAGATCGATTGGGAACGAGACGTTGGGATCGGGGACGAGAGACTGCTCGCCTTGAACTGATTGGGATCGGGAACTGCTGGTAGAGGCAACCACGCGATCGTGGCCAGCAGGCTCGGCCGCATGAGGAAATCAACAAATAGCACTATAGGCCTGCAGAGAATTGGGGCCTCAAAAATTTGGGGGCCCTGTTCGATCGATCACCTCGATCCTGCTTATCGACGGGCCTGCTTAGCATCATCATACGATCAGAATCGTAGAAGAAAACAAACGGAATTAGCACTATGCTAGATTAACATATATGATTTCTTTCTCCGAGTATGTAAATCATCAGCATGGCTATTACTTCACCTGCATATGGAAACATAACAGGGATGTGTCAGGCGATCGTGTAGAAGGAGCTCGTCACGGCAGTCGTCACTCGTCAGCCATATCATCGAGAGCTTCTCCAGCACTTAATCTTCCACATGGCGTCCGCCTCTCTCCAGGCCAGGGCTCAGGGAAAATCTGAACGGCTATGGTATTAGAAGGCTCCGAGGCAGCTATTCCTCAAGTGCATGGACTCTAAACATACAATTACGTTCAAAGAGGAGATATAATTTTTAAACCGGGAGAGGAAGGGTATGAGTCCCGTACGCCTCTGGCAGTTCGATGGAAACCGGTAGAGAGCTGCGCGCGTCTGCTACTTAATCTAATGGCTATAGATGAATTAAAATTTGATCGGATGGACTAAATCAGCTAATCTCTAGGATTAACGTGGAGGCTCGTATGGTGCCTCCAATTAGTAAATATATATAAGATAAGATATCAATAATAATTTAATAATTTATTAAAACTATCATGCTCTTTTTTTTTAATTTAAGCCGCAGTGCCAAGGCTACGTGCACGCACGCAACCATTAAAGCAATCATACCACATCGGCAAGAGTACCAACACCAGTATTCCATGGAAGAGAAACCGAACAGCCTTATCAACGTCGCTGGAAAGCCGAGCGTACGAATCACCATTGTCGAAGACGTAGCAGTCGGGACAAATATTGCGAGGATAACCCTCCTCGCGGCAACCAGGAGAAACAATCCAAAACCGATCTGGCGAAGCAAGATCTTGAAGACCATACCTAAAAAACTGTAATCTTACAGCACCACCATTGATGTCGGGAAGAAGATCTCATCGCCGAACGAAGAGCTATTCTTTGAAAAATACTACTTTTATTGAAATCTCCACCCATAGATCGGGTTCCCCACCCCTCCCGACACCGACGAAGCCGGCCGGAGGAGGGGGAACCGATCTATGGAAGAGGCGAACGAAGAGCTATTCTTTGGAAACTATCATGCTCTTAGTTGTGAAGGGGTATAGAACATCTCTGCCATTGTTATGTTTAAGTTTAGAAAGAGAGTGTACCAAAGCAAAAACATACATTATAATTAGAATATAAACATCTCTCCGCACAACCAAGTCCCATGCTTCACATTGTCTCGAAGTCTCGAACAGTGAGCATCACTCTACTTCAGACACATGCCATTTGACATTCTCTACAGCCTTCGATTCAAGCTGTCTGGCATAGCTAATGGGCAAAATGGACAAGAATAATCTAAAATTATAATAAATTTAAATAATAAATTCGTTTCCATCTCTGGCATAGCTAATTGCTGGTCTCTTCCGATGGTGAAGACCTTCAGCCCCGGCGTGAAGCCGTAACTGCCGGTGGGAAGCAAAACTATGGACCGAAAAAAGAAGCGGACAACCTTGTCGGTGTCAGAGCGAGGGTCGTGCCGTGCCCCAGACCTAATGCCCGATGGAAACGAATAGTCGGAACCCATGGCAGCGGCGGGGCAACGCCATGAGGGCTCGGGGGCAGCGTGAGGACGCGCCGCGTGGCCGGGTTGAGCACGCGCACCGGGCCGCCGTCCTTCGACACCAGCACGAGGCCGTGGCAGTGCGCCAGCCGCCAGCGTGTGCCTCTTTGTCTCCTCCACAGCTGGGAACGACTCCATGGTTTGAACGATCGAGGGTCGCAGCGAAGTCGTCGCCCTGCTGGATCTTCTTCTTCTCCCATCGGTACAAGCCGGGGGTGGTGATACGGAGAGGAGCGACGCTGCTTCTGCTGATGCGTCTAATCCGTGGTGAGATGAGAACGCACGCGCCTCCTGGAGACATTGGTGCTCGAGCTGGAAACACCGGTCGCCGGTGATGGTACCGTGCCAGCACTACGTCACGTACCTGAATTAGCGGCAGTTTGCTGCCGGCAGTCTCCTAATTCGCCTCTAATGGCACACATTTAGTGGCAGATCACGATTAGTGCCTCTAATGATACGCTAATTACAGGCACATACGGAAAGTGTCGCTGATCATACGATAATTAGCGGCCCCGAATCGTTGATCGCGGCATCCTCGCGCTGCCTGGGCTAACCCTAGCCACCTCTGTGTCTCCGACGCGGTCACGCCATGGACGTGTGTGGCGTTGAGATGGCGCGACTCCAGCGGTGTTGCCATGATCTTCAAACTCAGAGAAAGCGGCGGCGGTGGGAAGGACATATGCAGGCTTTGGCCTCTTGGGTACGAGATGGATCGAGCTCTGCTAGCTGTATGGCCACTTCAGATCCTCCGTGTTCCTCTTCCGACAGCAGGTGGCTCTCTCCTCCGCCTCCTTCTCCTTGGGCGCCGACGCCGGAAGGGAGGCGACCAAGGAGCTCGGGGACCTCGCTCTCTTCCTCGCCCATGTCGCGCTGTTCTACTCCAACTGGATTGGGGCTTGCTCGACAACAACGCGCACGCTGCCCTCACGAATCCAGGTGCCCCTCGTTCTGCTTACTTCATTGAAGTAATTTAGGTGAAAACATGAACATCAATGTCTAGATGGATGAATGAATCCATAGATAATCCTTTGTCTCTTGTTTTGCTGTTTTAGTTTGCATCTGATTTGATGCAAATAAGCATTGATGGTTACACTTTGTTTGTTGTATTCATGCGTAAGTTTGCACATAAGTAATCTACTGGAATAGATTGAAAATGGTAGTAATTTTGCAGACTTTGGTGCAATCCTTGTTCACAATCGATGGCAGTTTGATCTCACTGGTAGTTAATTCACAACTACTTTGTGTCCTGCGAGGTTGATTGTGTGTTTAGGACTTCTAACTGGTTTATCGGGGGCTTTTGTTCAACTGGAAGTTTTTATTGGGACAACTTATGTTGACATTGATTATAGTGTGCGTTTCTAGGATGCCTGAAACATGTCACCGTTAACTTTATAAGTTGAATCACTTGAGATGTTGGGTATTATGAATGCATGATCTATCTGGTAGTCTAAAACCTTGGTTATAGAGTATACAAATTGTGTCACCCTCGTTTCTTAATTAGAGGTTCTCATTGTTGACAAAAAAATCTAGTCTAGCTGCATCATTTTGAACTAGTTCTGTGTTGTTCTAGCTCAAGGACGATACCTGAGTTATAGGGTCCATATACGCGTCGCCTGGGCACCACACAGACGCCGTCGCCGCCGTGCTATCCCGCTCCACCCTCGACTTCAACCACCTCGCCGGTCCCGTCGATGCCTCCCCTGCAAACCTGCAAATGCACGCTCTCAGGTACTACAGCTAGCTCGCAGCACTAATCTCATCCAGTTCATCTGAGCTCTGTTCAAGGAAGTAACCCCCCTCCTCCAATTGCTATGATAGATATGCTGCACTGTTCTTCATGCGAGTATATCGATACCATCGCATTCCATGATATAGTGTCACATTCCTCCATTCGATAAAAAGAGCTTCTCAGCTTCTTGCACCCTCCCGATGTTACCAAGCATGGTAATTAGTGAATTTGCCATGGATACCGGTCTTTGTAGGCCAGAAACTACGACCTTCGCTTCTCATCCTGCGATAAGCTCCTAGTGCATCTTTCAAATTAAACAAGAGTATTTACTATCTATGCAACTCTATGCACAGCTTATCATTGTACTAGTCTACTTCCAATTTTAGCTTAATCTTGTGTTGCAATAAGTTAAAATTCAGAGATGTGTCCATGTCTTAATCTTGTGTTGCAGTAAGTCAAAATTCAGAGTATTTACTGTCTATGCATGCTTAGTACACATGAATGTTCTTCAGTTCTTAAGAGGGTACAGACTAGGGGATCAGTGTGGTCCTTGTCTCTGTCTGGGTTTAATTCACAATATTACTGTTGGAGTATTAGCAAATGTTTTTTCTTAGTAATTCGTTGCAAGATTATATGGGTTTCAGCTCTAGTCTACCCCAACTTGTTTGGAACTAAAGGCTTGGTTGTTCTAGTAATTTTGTGAACAAATCAGTTCTTCCTAAATCAGAGAACATCCGTTGCTGCTTGCAAGGTTCAGTAGGAGATAAAGTTTGCAAGATTTTGGTTACTGTCCACTTCCTACCGGACTACCCATTCAAACCACCCAAGGTATTGACATTTCTGACCTATATTTATTGGTACTTTGTTCAATTGCTGGAGTAGCTTTGGTAAGTGTAACCTGTCACAACAGAGATATGATGGCAATATAAACTTTGATCAATGTCTGGAGTAGCTTTGGCAAGAAATGTTAGGACAGAAACTTCTCCAGTATCATTATTTTTTTGAGAGAGATTAGTGACCACTATGTTACTAATGTTATGGCAAGATAAAACTTTATAAAAACCAAGTTAAGAATAAAACAATGATATCTGCTCCCTTCTTGTTCAGGGTTTCACCCATTTCAGCAAAACAACATTCAGGGATTCATGAAACAAAAGATTCACATACACTTCCAATACTGAAGGCACAGGTGTTCACTTCCTGTGGTTATTTCTCCAGCGTCAGAGGTGAGGTCTTGTTCTTGCAAAAAAGAATATGGTGCTCGTGTGCTTTTGTTCTCTCTTCATTTGACAACATCTTTGTTCAATATGATACACTTGCAAATACACCAGAGTCTATGGAATCCTTGTGATTAAGGAGATCAATGTCGCCTAAATGATTTTAATTTACGAGTGAGTACCGATCCTAATTTGGCCTGAAAATAAAGTACTCAGAGAACCTTCAGAGAACTATAGCAGTGAACTAGACAGTATTCACACCTTCATAGAACTATAGCAGTGAACTAGACAGTGTTCACACCTTCATAGAAATATAGCAGTGAACTGGACAGTGTTCACACCTTCAGAGAACTATAGCAGTGAAACATCTTGCAATGACACTGTATTTGTATAGATGTCATCTAACTGGTGCTTACAAAATGCAGAAATAGTCTAGGAAATTAGCATTTATACTCAATTTCGGATCGGCTTTATTCTACCATCTCCTGACACTTTGAAATATCTCAACTAACAATTTGATCCTCAGGTTGAAACATTTGGCTCGATGGACATCGAATGTGACAGCAAAGTTGTATCACCATGAGATGCACATGAACTTGGGAAGATACTGCTGCAGCTGCTGTTGCTCGACGTCCAGGAGTTGGACAAGGGAGGGCGTCCAGGAGGTCGACAGGGGATGTTGCACTTGGTGATGTTGCTGCATTATACAGGTATTAATTTTTGTAATCCAGACAGGTATTTGCTTGGAAGTAGGTGGAGTATACAATTGTCCTTTCATTCTTTGTTGTATTTATTTATTATGCTGGCAAAGTTAGGCTATCTGGCGTCCTCTCCTCCCGCCAGCACTGCACTAGCATTACTGCGTACTTGGAATAAATAGCAAGTAGAATTTGCTTGTTTTCTTCATGAAGGGTACCTTTGTATACTAATAGTTCTAGGTCATGCTCTGCGCTGTATATTTGAAACTTTTTTGTTCTATTTTGTTTGATAACGATGGATTAGCCTGTTGTACTCTAGGATTCTGGTTTGTTTACATGTTTAAAACAATTGATTTGGTTCTTTTGTACGGACTGGCAGTTTTGTCAGTTTACTACATATCACAGCTGACTGCATTTACTCTATTTTTAGTCAGCTATTATGTGAATGTACTGTTTTTTATGTCTTCGGGTTTGTTTCATAATGACTTTTATCTGCGGATATTTATAGAACTATTTTAATATTGATTAATAATATGCAGTAAGTTAGTAATGTTTTGCATAGAAATACAAATCAATATTGGTTTGTAATCTTCTGTAAGTTCATAACGTGTTATGAACGTGCGGTCCTCTAATGATCTAATGTTTTTCACTGGTGCCTTGGCTACCAAAAGGTGTATACATTGGTCCAGACTAGGAATTACTTTGGTACGTCCTGCCAGGACAGAATAGAGTAGATGCTAAAACCTCACCCATTCATTAATAATTTTGTTCTTGCAGCTAAGGAAGTTGATGGTTTATCCTATAGGTACACATAGACCTGTAGGCTCCCCTTTGGTTAACACTTCATTATACCGTCTTACTAGGAAGTTGATTTGAGTAAACTAGAATATACATTTAACTTTGGCAGATTCATCCACAAAGACCGTTTAACTTTGGCAGATTCATCCACAAAGACCGTCTTAGCTAATATTTAACTTAATACAATTGGATTTTACATCTTTTTTCAAGTGACAAGTGAGGCAAATACAAGAATTCTGGTTAGTTCATTCAAGTATTTGTTTTATTCATCTCATAAAATCCTTAATAAATCTTGTGCTTGTTTAACTCTTATATTGGTGATACACTGTGGTGCCAAGGTTAAAAAAAAGAAGATACACTGATGTGCCAACAAATTGGTTACACGTAAGAAATAAAAATGAACTACCTAGGTTTAGTATTGTTCTTATTTTTTGATTGGTTTTAGGACGTTTTATCATTTCCCGCATAGAGGTTTAGTTTTGCTCTCTGTACTTATTTTGAGCGGACTTTGTATATGCAGGCCAGAGGCAATCAACCATTACTTGTTTAGTCCGTATACTTGTTTAATGCTTCTTTGTTAGAATTTTTACTATTCCATCCGACCCATATTACTCTTCACTAATACGGATGTATTAACCACTAAAATATGTCTAGATACATCCATATTAGTGAAGAGTAATTTGAGTCGGAGGGAGTACAATCTTGAAGATTTGGAGTGAGGAGAAGAACTATTGCTTAGTTGTGAAAATTCTTGTCTATTATATGGCACTAAGTCACTGTTGATTTTACTATGTAGGAGTGAGGAGAATGATATGCTTAGGTCTGAAAATCCTTGCCTACATCATGCACTAAGTCACTGTTGATTTTATTGACCATTTGATTTCATTGACCATTTGCCAGATTAAGGTTTCAAGTATTCACATTAAATCTCTCTTTTGCAGGATCTAGGGCTTTGATTTGGCGTTGATCTGAAACCGCCTCTAGTGTTGAGCAAGAGGGAGATGATGTTGAGCTATATTGCAGTTCAGTTCTGTAAGTTAACTTGCTAGGATCGTGTTATGTTGAGCTACAATGTATGCACCGGGTTGTGATTAAGATTGTTTGGACTGTAATTATAGTTCAGTTATGTAAATGATGAATTTGAATGTGAGTCTAGAATTTGAATTGTGATTCTAGAATTTGTTGTGATTCCAGATTTTGACTGATATTCAAGAATTTGATGAATTTCACTGCATTTATTTGGATTTGCAAGCATTTTCCAATTACAGCAGGCACCTTGCAAAAACTACCGGGAATTAACTTTGGAGGCATTTTCTGAAAAATGCCTGAATATGAATCGACGGCATTTCATAAATCTGCCTCCAAAAAAATTTCTGGCACTTTGCCAAACCGCCTCCAAAACCATTCCCGGCACTATGCCAAAATTGCCTCAAAAAACTTTTCCAGCATCTTGCCATAATTGCCTCCAAAAACTTCCCCTGCACTTTAACAAAACTGCCTCTAAAAACTATGCAGGCACTTTTAAAAATGCCTTTGTTTAAAACATTGCTGGCACTTTTACAAACTGCCGAAAAATACTTTTCCCGACACGACTTAATGCAGCACTTTTCATTTTGCCTTTAAAAGGCTTTACCGGCAGTTTGCTGGCCTTTCCCGGCACTTTAAAGTGCCAGCAATCTAGGTACTTGGCGTAGTGCAGGTCTTGCAGATGGAGGTGAACCGCATCAGCGATTCGACGGGAAGGTGAAGCAGGATCTGGAAGATGAGGTCGTGCGGCAGGTACTGCGTTCTATCCCGTGGTGCCGGTGCCGGTGCCGTCGTCTCGTCGTCCATGGCCGACCGGACAGATTGATTCTTCTCGCAAAGTTAGCTAGGTGCACACGAAGTCTGTCCTTAATCCCTTATATATGTATCCACGCCTACGTATAGCGGACTCCAATTCGTTTTCTTTTTCCAAAGGAAAACACAGTTCTGATCTTAGACGGATAATGGTTTTATGGACATTTTTTGCGGGGTTCTTTTGGACATTTGATTACAAGTGAGTTCGATTATGAGTCGGCGAGGGGAGCTGGTGTCGGCGAGCGCCAATTTCATCCAGATGTTCTACGGAAAGCTGATTTACTACCGAAACCAGTCCCTTGCCGTGTGGTCAGAACATACGACACAGGTGGCTCAGAACACGAGACATATGGTAGTTTATACACGGCAGACACTACCACAACAAAAAACCTCTACCGTGTATCCTAGTTCACGTGACACAGCAGTTGCCGTCCACCACACGATAGAATAAAGGGGTGAGGTGGTCTAACACCGATTCAGATTCTCTCACTTGCCAAGCCTGACATGCGGCGAGTGAGATCGAATTCTGCCGTATATATTCTAATTATTTTAGTATATCGAGTGTCAACTTTGCGTGGGCATATTTTTTAGCTGGTACACACAGATCTAAAAAGATAGCCAGTACCCTAGAATAGTTTGGCAACACAACAACTGCTATGGGAAAAAATCATTATAAATTGTCATAACCAATTAATCTATCCAAAGATTGTGCAGGTACCTTACATAGTGGGAGATGCATCACTAAAGAATACTCATAACACATGTAAATCTTTGGAGTCGAGGACATACTTGGTTCGGTGATAGCAGACAGATGCATGCCATGTTTAGACTGTAATTCAGCTTAATAATAGATGAAACGGGAAAACTACAAAAAGAATACTCACCCAAAACATTCGAGAAGAAAGAACACACACACACACACATGAAGAGATACATCGAACTAACATGGGTATAAACCTGCCGAGACTCACGGCTCTCTTATGGATGATGGTTGAATGCAAGGTTGTAACCTTTAACCCATGAAAAAACATATATTTAGACATTAAGAGAACACCAATTCGAACAATGGTCGATAGCCTAAAAAAAACATAAATACATAGATGGGGGCACAATTTATTATTCGTCTTAAAGAACCAAAGTTACATATGTTTTTGACCATATTGGATTTTCAATCAATCATCCTTTTACCTACAACATAGAATGAAAACTCAAGATGCATCAATATATATTGATACACACACTTTCGCCTGAGCAGGTCCTGCATAACTGGAACAACCAAATAAAATTACGTCAAGATCCTCTCTTATATTACTCTAATCATATGCGAAGAAGGACAATGTGAAAATGCATAAACTCTAGCAGGTAGCTAGCAACATTTACGAACACTAGGATTATGTTTTAGCAACTGAACAAATTGTTTTCTTTTTTCTTTCCGTTAACTTATTACATTGCTGGTGAATTAATATTGTGGGAGAATCGTCTATATCTAAATAGTAAGCTCCCACTACAAGGAATTCTCTCGACATGCAGCTATGCCACATCATCGAGTGCCACCTCAGCTAGTAAACCTAAAACTTCCTCACATGTCGATAATAAGTGTGTTATTTTTCAGTGGTACAAACGTAAGCGTTTTTTATCGCCTCTATGTATCCCACACCATCGTCTCCTGGCCTCCCCAAGAACTATACCTCATGTACCGTTCCCCCCTGGCGTTTTTAGATCCCAATCCTCTCACACGATAGCCTGTCTTTTCTACTTCCTCTTCAATCTCTATTTAAAATGTTGATTCCGTCACTGCAGGTCCTATCACCCTGTTTGGCAGGCGGCAAATGCTCTGGAACTCTGCAATTGATTCCCAAATCATCTAGCTATAGCCTCCCATGCATATCTCATGGAGGCAGCCGATGAATAAGCATAGGGGAAGCGAAAGATCAATTTGATGTTCCTCGCCACGGTAGTTCCCGATGAGGCCATGACGTGCTCTATCTCTCTCAGTCTCAAGTCTACTCCAAGTCTGCATGTCTACCACATTTTCTATAGGTAATTCCACACTTCTACTATTAGATTTTTGTCCTTCCAATCCATTATGCCCTCTACTAATTGCTCTTCTTTGGGAGGGCGGTGCTGGGATTATTGTTATCTTGGGCTACAACAATGATTTTTTGCCCGGTGAGTATGGATTCTACCTATTTGATTATTATCCTATTAAATCACACATATTTCTGTATATTTGGCATCAGGACTCCACCGTCTATACCCTGCTATTTGAGTTGTTGCTGCAACTTTCAAATATCAATGCAGATTCTTTTTATTTGGTTCAGTCGCAGACAAATACTTACCTCAGGACCAAGACCATATTACGGCATCATTTGTTTGTATATTTAGTTCTTCCAATAATAGAAAACTATATCCCTTTCAGACTAACCGTTGGCCTTCTAATGTTGGACAGATTAGAGAGGAAAAGATCAAGTTTCAGCAATATTTCTATTAGCCAAATGTAAAATTGGAGTGGCTGAAATAAAATCAATTGACCCTGTTTCTTTGTGCACGTGACATGTTGTCCACTGAAGGTATCAAGGTAACACATAAAGCTGATATGCATTTATAAGAACCACTTTGTAATTCGCCGGTGTTTTGGCACTGCAAACGTTATAAACCTGATTGACATGTACACATGTTCTTCCATCTATGCTCACAGGTACTCAACTTTGTTGTCTTTAAATGTTATCTTGCTTTTGACTATGTTCCAAATTTTAGGTGACACCCGCCATACTTTCGCTCGATTAACCTTAAATATTGCTCTACAATCTAAAAGGATATTTGTTTAGAATGGAAATATAAAATCAACCTTACGTAAGCTCTTTATTTAATTTGGAAATAAAAACGTAGCATATTGCTTTAGAATTTGAAATGTTATAACCACTGTACAATAATTTCTTTTTCGTAGCATGCAGTCCCCGCGGGGTATCATCTAGTTTAAATAATGCATCAGACATTTTGACAAGTACACTATATATATGAGAAGAATGTGGGATATCCTCTATTGATCTACCTGACTAATTAGTATGTTGTGGTGTGTGAACCAACTGATTATTATTTTTGTGCTACTTCTCAATGAGGTCAATCATCTATCATAACGCATATGTATATAACTTGCTAGTTCTGAAAATATCAAAATTTTGTTAAGTGCCTTGTTTGATGGAAGAAAATGAGCACATCTTTCATCAAACAGAGGGATAAGAGAAATATTGCGGATATATCCATCAATCACATAATACACCTCTCATCTTTGTGGATAAACTCGTCTTCCATTTAAGCATACCCTGATATTCCTGGTAAAGTTTCCAGGAAAGTACATTTTCATATAGGGCGAAAGAAAGATTATAAAATCTATTGTTCTCGAAAACAATTGAGAGCGCAATGTAATTTACAGAAGGATGGCAAATTGTGTTGTTCCTGCCGACATTTAATTTCAAGAAATGGCATGTGCAGACCACATAGCATATGGTTTCTAATTATGATTATGGAGAATAAAAAACTAAACGGTATGTAGAGAGCACCTATCATAAGAAACTCCCCACAAATCTAAAATAAAAGAAATCTTTAATTAGTAGCTCATGCGAAAAATCTATAAATCTGTTAATGAACTGCAAACACCGATATGCAGCCTAGTAACTTCTCTAATACAGAATTTTTTGGATAAACTATTTAGTATGGGGTCCCATGCGTTCAATATGATATAAGAAGTACCACACTTAAACATCAAAACAGCTAGGCGCAAATCTAAGATTAGAAAAAATAGAACAAAGGGAGAGAAGTTTAAAAATGAAATCTTTGTGAAAGATAGAAGAAGCACGTACCCATAAAATTAAATCTTATCAGCAACGGCTATGTCATGTCTTAGACATCAAACCAACCAACAACTTCAAGCCTTATGCTATATATCAGAGTCACTGCTTGCAATTAAGGAGCTTTTTTTAGAATGACTGCAATTTGTGCTGGCCATTCCACTACCACCGTAGTTAACACTGTTTTCTCCACATGTATAAGGGAAAGATATTTGGATAAAATACTGTAGAAATCAAATTTACAGGGGTTTCTCTGTTTGCTACATTGGTCCCATTATTATACTGATATTATTCATTCTTGATTGGAAAATGCATTCAGGAATTCATCCTTGCAGCTGATTAATTAAATCTGCAGTATTCCATTGCTATGCTAGCTCTTCAAATCCGCAGATCAAGGAATCAGGCAATCATTTAGATCAGATGTCACTAATTGTCATACTCCTATGTTACATGTTGATCCTAAGCCTCCCATCTCTCACGAGAGTATCCAATCATGTAAGAATTGCTAAAGAACAATGCTCCAGAAAATAGATAGATTAATACTTAGAAACAGTGGTAAAAGAGTGCAAGGATAGTTAAAAACGATGCTCAGCTCAAGAAAACAGATCAACTAATACTACTACTTAAGAAAACAGTGATAAAAATTACTTGAAAAAGAAAACAAATGGATGATTTTCTTAGAGTTCTGTCCACAAATAAGAAGCATTGACCTCTCGTTGTTGTTCTTGCGGATGTGGTTGTCAAACATGCGTCATAGACTGGTAGCAGCCGCCCTTCCTGATTGCTCCGCACTGCAGCCTGATATTGGCCTAAATTCTACGCCAGTCGCCAGTGATGGCAGATTGGGCATGGTACAAACTATGCGTTAGGTTAGTAGTTTGAGGGAGATGTAAGATGCAACTCACCTGGGAATCCTTTGAGCTAAGCCTGGGCATGTCTTGGTTCGATAACGTCAGACCAACCCGTCAACAACCGTGTATGCAGTTTAGCCGGATAACGGTTTCTGGACGGTTTCAAACCGCCGAAACCAGTCTTCAAGATTCTGAGCAGTCAGTATGTCAGCAGTGTCGGTTCATGTCGAGTACAACAGCGCTACTCCGTCCTCTCCTCCAGGCTCCAACGGCACGCGCGCAGCAGCATTTCCACCGATGGAGTCGTGACGGCACCGGCGGCGTATCATCGTTGACGGCTTCCGATGGTACCAAGAGGAGCACCTGCAGCTAGCACCCGTCCAAAACCATGCGAAAGCTGCCTACGGAGAGGAGCATGCATGGAGTAAAACCAAAGTTTTAAATAGCCGGCTATAGACCGGCTATAGACCGGCTATAGCCTGGCTATAGGCTTTTGAGAGGCATGCGGCTATGGCTAACACCTTTTATAGCCTATAAGGAGAATAACCGTTAATAGTCCGGCTGAGTTAATTTAGCCTTAGTTTAGCCCCGTAGCCAGCTATCTTACAACACATGGGTCCAAAAAAATTGGACCAAATTTTTTTAGTGCGTCTCAATTTAAAAGCCAAAACTGACCGCAAAATCTTCACTCCCCTCCTCTCTCTGTAATATGTTGAAAGAACTATGCATATCTCTTATGTGACTGTTTAAATGTTATGCATATATGACTTATTGATATATATACGAATATAAGCTTCCTAAATTGCAATTTTTTATAATTATTTAGCAAAATCACTATATGGCCATAGCTGCGCTATAGCCCGGCTATAGCCTTTCATAGCTTCTGAAATCACCGTGGCTAAATGTAATAGCCCGCTATTTTAAACTTTGAGTAAAACCTTCCAAAACTGTCTGCTGATTTTATGTCACTTCAGCAAAACCATCCAAAACCACCTAAACCGGGGATGCCCAGGCTTACTTTGAGCAGAGCAGGGTTCTTACCGGTGGAGGACATGCCGACATAGCAGCCGCGGCGGGCGTGCTGGTGTGCTGGCGACCTTAGATCTCATCTCCATCACACTGTCTACCTTCCATTTCCGGCCCCGGCAGCGCTGTACATCGGCCTCACCCTTACCGCCCACGCCACTAACCCCAACGTGGTGCTCGTGCGGTACGGCGCCTCCGCCATCTCCATCCTCCACGGCGTGGTGCAGGTCGGCACATCGCGCCTCGACAATGGCGGGCATCCTTCCGCCTGCTCCACATCCCGGCTAGGCTCGACGTCGTGAAGCTCGCGCACAGAGCGGTGGCCATCCTCGCCGATGTGGCCTCAGTGGAGATCGCGGGGAGGCTGCCCTGCTCTGGTCGTCGTCTGTCCTCGTCGGTCCTCGCGGTCGTTGAGCAGGACAACTGCTCCGAGACGCACGAGGTTTAGGATGGAAGAAAATGATTTGGGGAATATTATCAAAGCAGTACTTTTCACCGCTTGCTGTATGGACCCACCGTCCAGAGAACTAAGTGGGCAGATGGCCTTAAAATGCTTACAGCTGACCAAGATTTGATCTTAGAAGTAATTGGATGGAAATTACAAGAGACATAAATTTAGGTTTGCTATTTCTTAGTTAGCACAGTTACATTATCAAAGTTCTTCGTTGTTTTAATATGCATGATGCAAAAAGGTCAAAACACTTATTGCACCACACTTCAAACTGTCATCTATTCAATGCCATGTTTCTAATGAAGATATTAAGTATATGTCTCGAGTTCCACTAGTGTTGTCGGTTCTTTGATGTATTCCATGGTTTGTTCTCGACCTGTTTATCATATGATATGAGTTTGGCCAGTCAATACATGGCTAATCCTGATAAAGAACATTGGAAGACTTCAATGGATTTTCACATATCTTCCTGTCACTTGCAAAGCTTGTTTTAAGTTTGGTAGGACTAGAAAGGGACTTGTTGGCTACATGGATTCAGATTTTGTTGTTGATTTAGATAAGAGAAGATCTCTTACAGATTATGTGTTTACTGTAGGTGATTGTGCTGTGAGTTAGAAGGCAACTTTGCAACCAGTTGTTGCTCAATCTACTACTGAAGTAGAATGCATAGCTATTGCTGAAGCATGTAAGGAGTCTGCTTGGTTGAAATGTTTGTATGCTGAGCTTTGTGGTGCAATACTTGAATTAATGTGTTTTGTGACAGTCGAAGTGCCATATACCTTCCTAAAGATCAAATGTTCCATGAGAGGAGCACATTGATGTCAAATACCATTATGTGAGATACCTGGTTGCTCAAGGTAAACTAAAGGTTTGCAAGATTAGTACCCATGATAATCCAGCTGATATGATGACAAAGCCAGTTTGTGTTGCTAAGTTTGAGTTTTGCTCGAGCTTAGTTGGTATAACTATTTAGCCCAAGTGATTCTTTGGCACCGCAAGTGTTTCCTTCGTTGTTCAAAAGATTGTTGAAGTTCATGCTACAATAAGGAATTTGTTTTAAGGTGGAGTTTGTTATATTGTCATACAAATTCTTCTACAAAGTAAAGGCCAATTTCTGAAGCAGTGGAACAAGGCCTGTCGCCGGGAGGCTTCGGTCGAGTGGAACGGAGTCTGAAGCGGGGGGGGGGGGGGGGGGGGGGCTTTGCCCCCCCCCCCCCCCCTACGTTAACCTATAGCGTTTGTAAACAATCCCAATATAGTGAAGTTATACAATCAAGAAATCATAGTAGGTCTCAGAAGCATCTCTGTGGCTCGATTAGACCATCTGCTTTGCCCTGCACGTTCTCACAGTAAGCCGTGCTGGCTTGCGTCTCGTCGTTGTAGGTCAGCTGCACCTCCTGCAGTAGAATGCCGCTACACAGGTATACACTGCTGCAGTTGAAAGTCATGGCGACTGCGTCGCTGAAGAGCCGGAGATGTTGATGTATTTCACATCGCTGACATTGATGGCTGAAGTCTTCTTGCAAATAACACTTGGTTTCCCACCACAATTTGCCAAGCCAAGTTTAGTAAAATGTGGCAGCCATAAAGTGTGACTAAGAAATTGAAAGAAAAACTTTGGCAAAAATAGGCAAACAAAAAACTCTATAAAAAGTGAGTCATAAAAATAATAAAATATGGCAAACTACAAGTATGACAAAAACCAAATACTTTCCAAACAAACTTAAGTACGGTTCATTATTACCATCTCTCATATAAACAAGTTCACTTAAAAAATCATTGTTTGACTAAAACCTAACCTACCGCAAAACGCTCGCTAACCCTGCTCAAATTGACTGCTCTAACCCTAACAAAATCCTTATGAAACCCTAAGAGTAAACCCTTCTAGAACGACAATTTGACCTTCCAACCACTAAATAATAAGCAAATCAATGGATTCCTATCAGCGGAATGCTCAAGGTAGTGGCTTTACAGAACACATGATGTGATGCACCTTCCGGCAACCTACGAGGAGACAACGCCACCTCGTGGCAACACGTGGATTCGCGCACGCTGACCCCTCGCCACCCTACCATCAATCCAAACCGCCACCGAGAACCCACGGCGAGAGCAGTGGAGAAGTACATGGGCGTGTCTCCTGGTTTCCCTCTCCCTTCCCCTTCTCTCCTCGAAATGATCATGATAAAGACAGGGAAGTGCCTAGGCTATGATTGCAAGGAGAGATGTTTGAGGGTGGTTATCAATTATTATGTGCCATTCGACACAATCAGTGGTATGTGACTGCTAGTGGGTCCCACCAATAACCACGTTAGTCAATACAATGCCCCGCTTGGCCCAATGAACGTCTCCAATGCTCCGACAAGTCTTAAATGACCGTATATTCGTATTCTCTGTGTACACCAACCAACTTGAATCTGCACAATATGTTCGTTTTGTAACGATGGATTTTACTCAAACATCAATATAATGTGATCAAGTATTTGAAGATCCCCAAATGTCGAGTTCAGCTTTGAAATTTACATTTTTTCCTCTGTCTGAGCTCACATAACCCTATATGAAATCTATTACGGACACCTAATTGAGAATGCCAGATATACCTCAGATTAAATTGATGACACAATATTCGCAAGTGGTCCAAAGCTTCTCAAGTTCAACTTTGCCTCTAATAAAATACGACACACACTCTATCTTTTCTTAATTCTAAAATTCTGGACTAAACCCTACCCCAATAAACTCACGCTGACTCCAACTCTGCTGCTTGCCAGGAACGGCTCTTGTAACACCTGCCCACAAAAGCGTCTATAACATGAAATAATTTTAAACATTATTTACTAACTACATATTTTTCCAAATTTAAAATTATACCAAATATCAGTGATTGAGCTTCACCCATTCAACGTCCTAGATGAAGCGGTAGCCGAGGAATGGCTTCATGTCTTCTTTGCTCAGTTTACGCATCCAAGGCAGCAACTGACTGAAATTCCAGCAGGGTTCATCCACATATTTTGTGGGCCTTAGAGCGACATGACACTAAGGGTCCCTTGTTTATACTGGCAGAGCTTTCCCGCAGGGATGGGGGCAAGGCCCCCCTACTTTAAAAATATCTCTAATATTTATATAATTAAAAATCAAAGATTGGGCATAATTGGTGTTTTTGGACCCCTCAACAATCTTTCTCAAGCTCCACTATTTGGTCACGCACAAAAAACTTATTAAATATTAGTATTCCACAAGAGAAATAATACTGTAATGCAATAGCAAACTAAAACACAATCTGGACAGAACCCTGCCCCAAATAAACTAACGCCGACTCCAAATCTACTTCTGGGCAGTCTTATCTATTATTTGGAAACCACTACTCTTGTAACTCCTTCCCACAAAAGCGTCTATAACATGACATAAGTGTGAACATTGTTTACTGACTACTTGTTCTCCAAATTCAACATTATACCAAATATCAGCCAGCGAGATTCAACCATTCATCGCCATGGATGAAGTTGTAGCCGAGGAAGGGCTTTGTGTCGTCCATGCTCACTTTACGCATCTAGGGCACCCGCTGACTCAAATTTGACCAGGGCCGGTCTGTAGATTTTATGGGCCTTAGGACGACACGACACTAAGGGCCCCTTGTTCATAGTGGCGGAGCTTCCCTAGGCCGCGCGGGGTGGGTGGGAGGTCCGGGGTGGGGGCAATGCCCCCTACTTCAAAAAATTACTTAAAAATATATCTCTAATATTTATGTAATAAAAACTCAAGTTTAAGTATGATTGGTGTTATTGGACCCCTCAATAATCTTTCAAGCTCAGCTATTTGGTCACACACAAAAAAACTTATTAAATATTAGTATTCCATAAGAAAAAAATCTTGTAATACAAAAAAATTAAATAATTTGTACATTTCATAGATCCATGCGGTTATTATGCACATTTGATAAATTCCTTAATGAAGGTTGTTGTTATTCTACACATTTGGTAAGGCCGTCAAAGAGAATTTTTTTGCATTGAGAGATAATATTTTTGGAAAAGTTTGATTATTTTGTTTTGATAAGAGGAGTCGTAGTTGAGATATGGTAGGTTGTGGCTTCTGCCATCCGTATTTTCTAGAATTATTCTAAACGGTTGGGCCTCAAAGGTAGAACTATACTAAATACGCAAACAAATCTTGGGCTAGGACGGCCCTTCTCTACCCTGCCCTATAGGCCGGACCTGAATTCTAGCCAGGATCTGTATAGTTGAAGTCCCCAAAAAATATGTCAATGTCAAAATAAAATTCACTAGCACACTTTCATCATAACTTTGTTGTTAAGAAAATCTTCTGTTGTCCATCCATTCACTGCTTAACAAACATGATTTCATCCCTTAACTGGCTATCAACATGTGGGGACATATAAAACAAATGGTTCCTTAAAAGAACAAATGAAGATAATATTCTTGCAGAATCAAAACTGAACAAAAACAAAACAAATGACACTACTCATCTATCAAAGTACAATAGGTATACAGGTCGGCATTTGATAAGCACTCTACTCATCTATGCTACCCTATACATACAGAGCCACCCTCCACTCTCCCCAAAACTAAAAAGGTTAATATGGTATTTTACCTCTAATTAGTTAATTAAGAATTTAATTTGTTGGCCTGCCTAAACTCGTATCCAAGGCCAATATACCTAGGCATTGCCATACCGTATTCCCGATCTTAATCCACGACCTAGGTTCTAGGGCACCACAGATAACGGATCTCGGCTGGTCGGACGCCACCCCACCATCGCATGCGTGAGGCGGTGAGTCGTGCGACCTTGCCTTGAGGGATCGCCAGGATTTAATTGGGCAATACGTACATGATTTAATTGGGCAATACGTACGCGTAGGTAAGACGATGGAACGTCAATGGTGTGGAAGAATGGCGCAGGTATTAGCCTTGTCCACTACCTTGTTGTGACCTTGGCGTTGGTGGAGACATTCATGTCACGCCTTCACACAATCGCACGGCAGAGCCTTGCGAGAGATCACCAGAAATTTTTCTCCCGAGGACGTCTCTGGGCAATATGTAGGTGTACAGATCCAACATATTTAATCAGGCAATATGGATTTCTATGGAGTTAGATATGGCTATATTATTTATTAATAATGATTTAATTAGGGACATTATAACTGAGACAAGAGGAAGCCCTCTCACGCCCTAAGCATTCTGGGTCGTCCGATCGCCATCCCTAACTGTCCTTGACCGTTTGATGTGCTGTGTTTCTTGCAGTGAGCCGAGTGTCCCGAGTACAGCTACTTTGGACATCAAATCAGAGGTCTGTCGTTGATTTGGGCCCGTAGCAGCCCATGTAGGTCTCTTCGATTCCACAGTGTAGTCCAACAAACAAGATTTCTGTACAAAAAATAATAAAGGGGGTAACGGAGGAGGCAAAGCGGCGACCCATGGAGCTTGGTGAAAACCCTCCCTAGCGATCGATCGCTGGAGCGATCACATTCTCTGCGCGAAGCGCTCGAGCGGTAGCTCGATGCAGTTCCCTTTTTTGTCGTTCTCCGTTATTCCGTGTATTTTATTCAGCCCACTAATCACACACCTTTTAATCCATCCTTAGCCCACTAATTCAGCGTCTTTAATTTCGCATGAGCATAATTGGTTGTCTCCTTTTCAGTTTTTTTGAGAACTTCTCCTTTTTCATTATAGTTAGAGGGGAAAAGGGGTGGGGGAAAACCACTTATAACCACTTATAACTCAAATAAACTACAATTTTAATATAAATAAATTAACACTTAAAATAAAATGATGTTCAATTTCCTTTTTTTAGTTCACTTTTTTAAGTTTTGATATACTAACCAAAATTACCAAGGTGTTCAATATTTAGTCACCATCACGATGCTTGTTATCAATGCAGTTATCAAGGTGTTCAGTAGTCACCAACACGGTGCTGATTTTATTTACCAATGAATTCAATAACTAGTCACCAACACGGTGCTAATTTATTTACCAATGCATTCAGTAACTAGTCATCAGTATGGTGTTTGATGTAGTTGTCAAGGTCTTTAGCAATCAATCATCAATATTCTGCTGATGTAGTTATCAAGGTGTTCATATGAAATTAACCTAACAACTCATATATTTTATAGCTCGTAATTTCTTAACTCCAAAAGTGATCAATACACCCATCTAGGTACGTTGCTAATGTTGATAACAACGGGACGAACATCACGACAATTCATACACTAAAGGGTTGATAACCTGTGAGCGAATAAAGCCGGAAAAAATTCATAATAAATTAAATTTTAGGGTTGGTAATTCCTTACATTTACCATTGATAACTCACATGCAGAGGGGTTGATATCTTTTAGGTCATAACAAAGTTTGTTGGAAATATATCAACATGGGTGCTAGTTTTGAAGATCTCGTCAAGACTGATTAATTGGTAAAACGGATATAAAATCAAAGTTGTCGTTTGAGAGATAGAATATTTTAAATTTCAAATTAGAAGAGAATCTATGTGTCATCATTTTTGTCTCGTAGTGCATGCAAGTAAAGAAATTCATAAAGGGATAAATTCTGACATGAAAAGGTTCTAAATCGAGGGTTAATCACTTGTGAGCAAAAAAAGTTGATATAAATTCTCAATATTATTAAAATATAGGGTTGATAACTTTTTATATTTACTGTTGATAAATCATATGCGGAAGGGTTGATAACTCACATACAAAAGGGTTGATAACTTGTATTTTGAAAAAAAAATTGTTAAAATATATCAACATGAGTGCTAGTTTTGAAGATATCGTTGAGACTGGTTTATTGATGAAAACGGATCTTAAGTCGGGGTTGTTGTTTGGAAGATAAAACATTTTGAATTTTCCGATTTAGGAGAGAATCTATGTAGTATCCCTTTTTTATCTTGTAGTGCATGCACGCAAAACTTTTTATAAAACTAAAAATTATAAAAAAAGTTGCCAAAAAAGGCTAATAATTTGTGATCTAAAAAGTCGGTCAAAAATTCTTATTAAAATTAACTTTTGGGGTTGTTAACTTTTTACATTTACCGTTCATAACTCATGTGCAGAGGGGTTGATAACTTTTAGCTTGAAAAAAGTTTGTCAAAACATATCAACATGGGTGCTAGTTTTGAAAATCTCGTCGAGACTAGTTTATTGATGAACCAATCTTAAATCAAAGTTGCCGTTTGAAAGATAAAATATTTTAAATATTCAAAATAGGTGAGAATCTATGTGGTATACTGTTTTGTCTTCTAGTGTATACATGCAACTTTTTATAAAACTGAAAATTCTATTTTTTTTTTGCCAAAGTAGGGCTAATAATCTGTGATCTAAAAATGCCAAAAATGCAGCCAAAGAATCTCATCAAAATTAAATTTTAGGGTTGATAATTTTTCATATTTACCGTTGATAACCCACGTGCATAGGGGTTGATTTTTTTAGCTCGAAAAAAAGTTTGTCAAAATATATCAATATGGGTGCTAGTTTTGAAGATCTCGTCGAGACTAGTTTATTGGTGAAAAGAAATCTTAAATTTGAAGTTTCTGTTTGAAAGATAAAATGTTTTGAATATTCAGAATAGGTGAGATTTGTCTTCTAGTGCATGCATGCATTTTTTGTAAAACTAAAAATTCTAACAAATTGCCAAAATAGGACTAATAATCTATGATCTAAAAGTTGGCCAAAAAATCTCATCAAAATTAAATTTTAGGGTTGATAATTTCTTACATTTACCGTTGATAGAGGGTTGATAAATTCTAGCTCAATTTGTTTTTGTCAAAACATATCAACAGGGATACTAGTTTAGAAGATCTCGTCAAGACTAGTATATTGGTAAAAATGGATTTTAAATCGGAGTTATCGTTTGAGAGATGAATCATTTCAAAAATTTGAAATAGGATTCGGACTCACATTAGCGAATTTGTCTTATAATGCATGCACGCACTACGTTCTCTAAATGTTACTATAAACTAAAATCCAAAAAATTTGAGCGCTCTAGATAGGGGTGCCCGGAGCTTGGCTAGGGAACCAGGCGAGGCGGCGGGGCCGCCCTTCCCTTGACCCCAACCTCGAGCACGTTCCCTTATCCTCCTTCTGCACGTGAGCGCCGCCGCTTCTGTGCCCCAGCTAGCCACGCCGCCGCACGTGGTGCTTCCGTTGCTGCTGGCGTCGTCGCCGTTGATCGGCCAACCGGCACAATCCATTGCCAATACCGATCTCCAGGAGGAGCGTGCTGACGAGGCGAAACCAATACCGCGACCATCTCCACCACCATGGCTGCACATCAACGCCGTCGGTCCGCCGCCATTCCGTTCGGCTCGCAGCAGCGCCTGGCAAAGCTGGGTCTGGCGAGCTGACGCCGCTCTATGACAGGACGGAAGAAGAGAACAGGTCGCGGACAGGACGGAGTTTCCGATCAGGTGACAACGGCACCTAGCCTAACATTTTCCGGGATGAGACCAATAACTAACACGCTTATTACGCAGGTCTGAATTCTTGAATGTTCAGAAAGTTTTCAATGCTGCTACTGGAAGACAGAAGGATCAATACTACATAACATTGTTGAAAGAATAAGAGACATATGTCATAATCGGGAATGGTATGCTTTATGCCTGCCTTTTTCTTATCCTTATCTTTATTATTAAATGGGAATTTATGATGGTACGTTGCTTAAAAGTTTTTGACATCAAACATTCAACGTATCCACACCGTACGATCAAAGGTCCACGATTAGAAAATCAACATCTGATCTAGATCTACAACAGTTAAGGAAGTATATTACGTACCAACAATTCAGGGATACACAATCACATGAATTTTAAAAAATGGAAAGCAAATAACTGTCACCCCTAACTTTTCCTAAATGCTTGCCAAAAAAACTCTATTAGGACATCACGTCGCCACTCCTTTCCATACAACGCACACGGTCCATACAAGGTAAACCACTTCCCCGACGCCGGCTCGATCTGCCTAGCCTCGCCGTCGTGCTGTCTCCGCCTCCTCCCACATCTTTTCACACCTGCCTCATGTAGTGCTGAGCTCATCTGACGGCCAGCATTGATGGACGGGAGGTGGAGTGATCAATAGAGATAGGGAAGAAGAGAGATTGGGGGAGGGAACCTGTAGGAGGAATAAGAGATCCCCGGTGATGCGGGTGTTTGCGACGCAGTGGCAGGTACGTACAATCAGATCGGCGCCACCCCAGGCGCAACGCGCGGTTGCCGGAGTCGAGGCTCGCCTACACCACCGGCAGTGGTGGCGCTTTCTCTAGCCTCCCACCTAGCTCTCTGGCATCTCCATTGGCATCGATATCTCTGTAGGCACAACAGTCTCATGTTCCGTGCGAATATTGAAGCCCCATGGTGCTGCCGTTGGTGCTTGGAAATTTCATTTTTGTTCTTTGTGCAGAGTTCATGAGACAAACAGTGAGATTAGCTTCAGCTATAAAAATAGTGTATGCATGGATATTGAGCATACACAGGTGACAGAATCAGTCCATGATGTTGATAGTGTGATCAGAAAGCGGCGATAATGCTTGTCTCAGGTCAATTTTGATTCTCTGCATTTTATTATGCATCTACCAATATTTTTTGTGCTCGGTCTTATCTTTGACTATGAATATAAAATCTATATTTAGCTCTTATTATGTTATGGACCGATCGGTGGCGTGGGGGCTGCTCAGCTTGGCTTGAACAAAGGAGGTGGTCCTAGGGTTCCTTCTCGCGTCAAGATGAGATCAGCTGAATACTTGTCCTCATCGATCTGGCTAGACGGTCGTGTTCCGAAAGCACCCGTGATACGTCTCAAACGTATCTATAATTTTTGATGCTCCATGCTTTGTTTTACACCATTTGCCTATTGTTTCGTTACACTTAGTGGCATTTTTATACATTTTTTGGAACTAACCTATTAACGAAGTGCCACAGTGCCAGTTTCCTGTTTTCTGCTGTTTTTGTGTTTCAGAAGTGATACACAGGAAATATTCTCGGAATTGGACGAAACAAGTTCCTGAAGTCATATTTCACCGGGGAGCCCCCAAACATCCGAAGACCTGACGGAGGGGGGCCACGTGGCCCCCACACACAGGGGCGGCGCGGCCTGGCCCCTGGCCGCGCCACCCCCTTGTGAGGACGCGTGGCTCCACCTCTGACAGCCCCCCTTCGCCTACATATACCCCCTGACGAGAAAAACCTAAGTGCCCGATCAGTTTTCTAGAATACATCGCGATCCGCCGCCGCCGTCGACCCGAAGATCGGGAGGGTCCAGAAGCTCTTCCCGGCACCCTGCCGGAGAGGGGAATCGCCACCGGAGGTCTTCTTCATCGCCATGCTTGCCTCCGGAGCGATGAGTGAGTAGTCTACCTTGGACTATGGGTCCATAGCAGTAGCTAGATGGTTGTCTTCTCCACCATGTGCTTCATGTTTAGATCTCATGAGCTGCCCTACATGATTGAGATCACCGTTATGTAATACTATGATGTTGGTTTGTTGGGATCCGATGAATATTGGTGTTTATGATTAAGTTGCTGTACTGAATTATATCTTTTGTTATCTCTATGTTGTTTATGATCTTGCATGCTCTCCGTTGTTAGTAGCTATCTTGGCCGAGTAGTTGCTAGTGACTCCAAGAGGGGGTATTTATGCTCGATAGTGGGTTCATGTCTCTATTTCACCTGGGGGAGTGACAGAAACCTCTAAGGTGGTAGATGTGCTGTTGCTACTAGGGAGAAAACAACATTCATATGCTCAAGGGCATATGCTTTGTTTACATTACACACTTTGCTTAATGCAATTATCTGTTGTTCGCAACTTAATACTTCTAGGGTGTTCGGATGATATCCCCGGGGATGGATTATTAGTCATAGATGCAGTTGGATGGCGGTCTATGTATTTTGTTGTAATGCCCAGAGTGAATCTCATAGTGATCTTCTTGACATATCACGTTATCTTTATTCTATCAATTGCCCAACTGTAATTTGTTTACCCAGCATGTTATTTATCTATGGAGAGACACCACTAGTGAACTGTGGACCCCGGTCCTATTTTAATCATATTGCAATCACCTGTTTACTTTTCCCGCATTGTTTACTTTACTCGCATATACTCTACTGTTTTCCACTCGATACACTCATAACCTTTGTTTCAAGCAAACCGGTGAGATTGACAACCTCATCGCAAGTTGGGAACAAAGTATTTGTCTGTGTGTGTGCAGGTTCCACAAACACCTTCAGTCGTCATCGTCTCCCTTCTCCTGTTCGATAAACCTTGGTTTCTTAACTGAGGGAAAACTTGCTGCTGCACTCATCATACCTTCCTCTTGGGGTTCCCAACGGGCTAGTCATTCACCACGCACAAGGACTGTCTATTGCCACATTCACCGGGAGCATCAGCCTCTTTTCTGGCGCCGTTGCCGGGGAAGGAAGAGAAGACTTCTGCGAGGGGAGTTCTTCGCACACACATTCTTTACTTTGTTATTTGTTTTGCTTTACTTTATTTTATTTTACCTGCATTGCTTTATATCAAAAATCCAAAAAAATTAGAATCCTTGGTAGTTGTTTTTACTTATCTGCTTTTAGTTTTGTTACAATGAGTAATCCTGAAGTAGAAGTTCATAGTTTCAAGCAACAAGGGGGTGAAAGTTTAAAAGATGCTTGGTACCGTATTAACAATGCTCATCATAGGTGCACCAAAAAGCACTCCACCACGATCCTCCTTAGAAATTTTTATGTTGGTATATCTAGCTAGAATTGGTATGTTCTTGATACTCTTACAGGAGGTAATTTTCTGGGTACTCCCGCGGGAGAAGCATGCACTATAATTGAAAGTTTAGTGGGAGTACCACCTATTCATGTTGCTAAAACTGAGACCACCTTGGAAGAGGTGGTAGAAAAGCTCAGCTCCTTAGAAAAAAGTTTGCCAAGTATCCTAGAAAATGCTAGCCGCGATAGTGAATTAATAGAAAATATTGGTAAGAGAATTACCATTTTAGAGGCTAGCACTACTCATGACAATCAAAACTTGAGGATTGGTAAACTAGAGGAGTCTATGGAAACTCTTAGTTTGATCTTCTCTTCTCTTAAATTTAAGAAGGAGAAAGTGTTTGTGGGGAAAGAGCAAAAATTTATGTATGTTCTCAAGGTTTCTGCGCTCAAATCTCAACATGTTCTTAAGATTGGTAAGACTCTTAGCTCCACTAAGGGTAACTTGCAGGTTGAATCATCTTCGGGAACCTTCAAAGAGCCTACTGAGGTAACTAGCACTTCATCACTTGATAATACTTGATTCGCAATTTTCTGCGCCTAGCTCAAAGGCGTTAAAGAAAAGCACTCTTGGGAGATAACCCATTGTTTACTTTTCAGTACTTTTTCTTTTATTTGAGTCTTGGAAGTCATTACTACTGTAATGACCGCTCCTTATCTTGTTTATTTCGTTTTTGTGCCAAGAGAAGCCTCTAATTTGAGTGAGGTAAAGATTTGGGGTTATTGCTGTCCTGAAACTGTTTTCGGTGCTGCACCGTAAACATTCGTGAAAATTCTCTGTTTATCTTTTGGACCTGCGATTTCTTGTGCATATGCCCCAGGTTATATCCAAACTTTTCTTAGTTGAACACTTTTTGATTTGAGCAACGGAAAATCCCTCAAAAATTCGTCCATTATCAGCTGTCCAGTTTTGACAGATTTCTGCCAATATTTGTTTTTGCCACTTTATCGCTTTCTTTTGAGTTCTTTTTTATCATGGAACTCTTGTGGAAGTTGCTACAGTAGTATATACTTTATATGTGGTGGTTTTGGGTTGAAACCTGAAGCTAAAAGAGGTTGAATATATTTTATGCTTACACTAATGTTGCTAATAGAATTGTGTTTAGTTTTGTATGAAGGAAGTTTTCAAGTGTAGGGATTGGAGAATGATGAGATGAGTTGAAGAATGGACAAAAGCTCAAGCTTGGGGATGCCCATGCATCACCCCAAGAAATATCCAAGAAGTACAAGCGTCAAAGCTTGGGGATGCCCCCGAGGCACCCCTTCTTCATCGGCAAAAATCAGGTCACCTTTCAAAACACTATATTTTTATTGCTTCATGCACTATGTGTTTTTCTTGGAGCGTCAGTTGTTTTAGTTTTCTTAGGTTGTTTAGTTTATTTGTTTGCTACAATAAATGGTTGGACCCCAACAAATTTCCTTTGGAGAAGTTGACTCGTTTTCATTTGCAAAGAATGCTCTAGTTTTCACTCTTATTAATCGAGCATTCTAGTTTTTTCTGCTACTGCTTTTGGTTTTCGTTTTCGCCTTGATATGCGTTCAGATCTTGTCATATCTTTTCATCAAGGTGTATTTTTGCCACTGAACTTTATTGGTTTTCATCAAAAGAGGTGTGTTTAAAAATTTCAAATGGTGTTGGAAAAGAGAAAAAGCTTTGTGCAAAATAGTGGTACAAGAAGGAGCTTGTGTAGACTGCGGCTTAGGCTTTTTCATGTCATGCTTGATGTCTTTTTGATAGTATGCTTAGTGGTTTTGCTGTAGCATGACTTGTCTCAAATATCTGAGATTGCTTAATGAGCCTTTGAAAAAAATCATGCGTTGTTTTTATTGTATGGAAGCATTATTTTGGTTTTCTCCTTGATGCTTTATTTGGGTTGACTTGGCGCATGCTCACACATGTTAGACTCTTACAAAGTCGCCATTAGCCTTCATGATCATTTAGTTTTTGACTTTTGATGCCATCGTATGCTTCTTTTAATGTCGCTTTGTCGCTTTGCATGATTATGGCCATTATTGCTCTCTTAGTTGGTCGCTTCCAGTCTTTTGCTAGCCCTCGCCTTGTACTGAGTATGAGCTCTACTCGTGCATCCAACTCCTAAAAGCCAAGTTTTCCATTGTGTCCACCATACATACCTACTAGCAATTTGCTATCCCAAGTAAATTTGACTTGCTTTTATTTTCTCTTCAAATTAAACTCTTACCAGTGTTATGCGAAATTCGGTCAGTAAAGCTCTCACGAACCGGAAGGCACACTTTACTTTTTCCTGTTCTAAAAATTTGACATTGTGGTCTTTTATGTTGAGTTGTTATGCTTGCAAGTTGTAAGTTGGATTCTAGCCCAACCATGCCGTCATGGGGCAAGCTTTCAACATTGCACTTCTTTTTGAGTTGATATCGTGATCTTTTGTTTATGGATGCCCGCTGTGTGAAATGAATTGGGAATCTTGTGAGGATCATGGAGTTTTTATATGTGTTAGGGAAAAGCCGGGCCGCCAATCTAAGTCATGCATAATTCATGGTGGAAATTTGCAGCATACCCATGGTGAACATTCGACGACGCATCTCACAATAAAAAGCTAAACAATATAGCAAATAAAAGAGATGTCGAGGTGTTCATCGTCTGCTTGTCCTGTCATTTTGGTGTGGGCTTGTTCCATGTCATCGGGCACGGAGGTACCCCATTGGCGGTTCTCAATGATATGCATATACTTACAATGACAAGAGCCTTGCTTGGGACTCTAAGTAAACTAGCATGGTTTGGGTACTTGTATTCACGGGACACGAGGTTTTCAACTTATGATTTGTCAAGCATATGCATCATAATTGTTCTCGCATTAACTTTAACCATTCAAGATGCTTATGATGGGGGCAATGAGAGCTCAAAGCCGGTAAGTACCATAATTTTTGAAGGTTATAAAACTTGCAATCACTGCTTCCCTCTGCGAAGGGCCTTTCTTTTACTTTTATGTTGAGTCACCACCTTCTTTCTTTATGCACCATTAAGAGAGCATAGTTGTCATTCTTAGTGTGATATGCATTGTCCCAAGGTTCATTGATTGACTCATATTGTTGGTTTCACTTGTTCTTAAATTATTTGTATCTAGTCACCCTCTTAAACTTTGAGGTGTCCTATGCATTTATGTTTTGCTCTCTTTGAAGGACAAGCTGAAAACCATTTGTATGTTTTTCCTTATGATTAGAACACACGTTTGACTTTCATTGTTTCATTATCATGATCTTTTGTTTGTGTTCATTTGCATGTTTACAACATGGTTGCTAAGTTCTTATTGTCATGATTATATCTTTCATGCCCATGTTTTAAGTTCTATTGATCCCAGCTCATCAATGCTTACATATATGATCAAGATTGTGTAGGTGCATGTCACCTCAAAAATTATTCTTTTGTTATCACTTACCTACTCGAGGACGAGCAAGAGTTAAGCTTGGGGATGCTTGATACGTCTCAAACGTATCTATAATTTTTGATGCTCCATGCTTTGTTTTACACCATTTGCCTATTGTTTCGTTACACTTAGTGGCATTTTTATACATTTTTCGGAACTAACCTATTAACGAAGTGCCACAGTGCCAGTTTCCTGTTTTCTGCTGTTTTTGTGTTTCAGAAGTGATACACAGGAAATATTCTCGGAATTGGACGAAACAAGTTCCTGAAGTCATATTTCACCGGGGAGCTCCCAAACATCCGAAGACCTGACGGAGGGGGGCCACGTGGCCCCCACACACAGGGGCGGCGCGGCCTGGCCCCTGGCCGCGCCACCCCCTTGTGAGGACGCGTGGCTCCACCTCTGACAGCCCCCCTTCGCCTACATATACCCCCTGACGAGAAAAACCTAAGTGCCCGATCAGTTTTCCAGAATACATCGCGATCCGCCGCCGCCGTCGACCCGAAGATCGGGAGGGTCCAGAAGTTCTTCCCGCCACCCTGCCGGAGAGGGGAATCGCCACCGGAGGTCTTCTTCATCGCCATGCTTGCCTCCGGAGCGATGAGTGAGTAGTCTACCTTGGACTATGGGTCCATAGTAGTAGCTAGATGGTTGTCTTCTCCACCATGTGCTTCATGTTTAGATCTCATGAGCTGCCCTACATGATTGAGATCACCGTTATGTAATACTATGATGTTGGTTTGTTGGGATCCGATGAATATTGGTGTTTATGATTAAGTTGCTGTACTGAATTATATCTTTTGTTATCTCTATGTTGTTTATGATCTTGCATGCTCTCCGTTGTTATTAGCTATCTTGGCCGAGTAGTTGCTAGTGACTCCAAGATGGGGTATTTATGCTCGATAGAGGGTTCATGTCTCTATTTCACCTGGGGGAGTGACAGAAACCTCTAAGGTGGTAGATGTGTTGTTGCTACTAGGGAGAAAACAACATTCATATGCTCAAGGGCATATGCTTTGTTTACATTACACACTTTGCTTAATGCAATTATCTGTTGTTCGCAACTTAATACTTCTAGGGTGTTCGGATGATATCCCCGGGGGTGGATTATTAGTCATAGATGCAGTTGGATGGCGGTCTATGTATTTTGTTGTAATGCCCAGAGTGAATCTCATAGTGATCTTCTTGACATATCACGTTATCTTTATTCTATCAATTGCCCAACTGTAATTTGTTTACCCAGCATGTTATTTATCTATGGAGAGACACCACTAGTGAACTGTGGACCCCGGTCCTATTTTAATCATATTGCAATCACCTGTTTACTTTTCCCGCATTGTTTACTTTACTCGCATATACTCTACTGTTTTCCACTCGATACACTCATAACCTTTGTTTCAAGCAAACCGGTGAGATTGACAACCTCATCGCAAGTTGGGAACAAAGTATTTGTCTGTGTGTGTGCAGGTTCCACAAACACCTTCAGTCGTCATCGTCTTCCTTCTCCTGTTCGATAAACCTTGGTTTCTTAACTGAGGGAAAACTTGCTGCTGCACTCATCATACCTTCCTCTTGGGGTTCCCAACGGGCTGGTCATTCACCACGCACAAGGACTGTCTGTTGCCACATTCACTGGGAGCATCAACCCGCCAACGAACTCCATTGGGCGATCCATGCCTGGAGATTGTTGGATTGGGTGGTTCTCAGTCGTGTGCACCCATGTTTTTATCTAACAATTGTTTCAGAGGGAGCGCTTCGAAGCTCTGTTGGCTATTGATATCATGGAGCACGCTTACTCATTTCATCATACTGGCGGAGAATGTCATTGAAGGCAAGATCTGTGGAGGAGCAATGGTGGCTTGAGTCTTTGTGGTGCTGAGGAATTGGCTGGGTGATTTGTGACTTGGAGCAGCGGTATGCAAGTGGGGGCGACTGCATATAAGAAGTCCAAAGTCTTGTCTTTCAGGATAAAAATCTAAGGTCTGATCATAATTGGTTGTGTCGGGCAACGGCCTTGCTGAAGACATTGTTTTGAGAGCGAGAACTTCTTCAGGGTGAAAACATGAGATCTATGATCGGGTGACGACAGCGCTTGTACATTGTTCTATTCTTGGAGGCATCGCTTTTGGAGAAGCTAGACTTCGGGTGTTGTCTTGGTGGTGTTAGTACTGCTGTTCTAAGGAATAGATCACTATAGCTGGACTTTTCTTTTTTGTAATACTTCTTTCTTTTTTGGCTGTGTGCATCTGCAATGCCGCTAGGACAATGCGTTATTGCAGAGGCTGAGTGTAATTGGTATCTGCACGATATTAATATATATACTCTTTATCAAAAAAATAGATAGATGCATAAATCAAGAAAAACACAACATGGGGAAAGTAGAGGTAAAAAAATTTATTTAGCTTCTCGCTAAGTGGCCATGTAAAGGAGTTAAACCTTGACACAAAAAAATGTGTATAATAGGTTGATGAAGAGTGGGAACTAGAAGGTAACATAAATCGTCGTGACTTAGTTTGAAATGATACTTTAAATGATACCTTCTTGTATCAATTTTTGTTTTTTTGTAGCTACACACGAGTATTTAGCTTTTACCAAATTACACTTTAAACAAAGTGTGATCTAACATTTTTTTAAGTACTATGTTGATGTACTATCTTTTGTGTGCATACAAGCTTTCACATGCACTATATATGACATGGAGTGCAAGAAAAAAAAAGCCGTGGCAACGCACAGACATTCAACTAGTATTGATTAAACATGAGTAGATGACTATTTACAGTCCTCTCGTAGCCTCAACGGTGGTTAGGCCCAATTTTCTATATCCTGCATTGAAACTTCAGCGTGCATCTAAATTGAATACTCCCTCCGACCCATATTACTCTTCGCTAATACGGATGTATCTACCACTAAAATGTGTCTAGATACATCTATATTAGCGAAGAGTATTATATATAGGTCAAAGGGAGCACTTAATTTTGCGCATTTCATTTGACAAGGGAGGCTATTATCTACCAACTTAGCATACTATCAAACTTTATTTGATTTGGCTATTCTAAGTTGTTAATTGTATTGTGGACATATATTCTTCAAATGAGTAGATTGATGAATAATGTGTTTATATTGCTTTATAAAGAGTTGCAGGTGTGCAATGAGATCATTTAGTATTAGTATGACTTTTGGTAGTTGGCTATGAAAGTTGATTCTAGTACCATTCGAGTTAACCTCCATCTCTTTTATTTCAGTTGGGTCTGTGGCATCCTCTCATTTTCTTGGCTGTCAAATCCCCAGACTATCAAGAAATGCACAAGAGGAATCACTGTACTAATGTCTTCATTTTCTGTGCGTGAGGAGTCATGGACTCACTATAGAAGATGCAATGAGCCTCCATAGTCCATCATCATTGTTTTGGCGGGGAAAAAGGTAGGAGAGGATTATTCTGCAGCTCTCCCTAATCTCCTTATTTGGTCATTTGAATTTTTTGTTCTCCTTAGATTTTTTACCGTTATAATCACGCATCATTTTTTGGCCCTGTAGATAAAATGAGTTCAGCAGGGAAGGAGCCCCGCTGAAATTTTATTAAGAAGGTGAGATAACCCAAATTCGTTTTAGACAAGATTCGAACTTGGGTCGGCCGGGAGTGCCACAGCATGTCCGACCGCTGAGTTACAAGCCAGTTCTATTTGGTCCCGTAGATGAATCTGTCCCATAATGATTGATGTAGTGAAGGGAGGAATCGAACAAATGGCAGTTATTTTTTTTGAAAGGAAACGAGGGCAAAAGCTTTGCCCTTATTTAATTAATTAAGGAAGGAGTTTACAATAGGGTGAGACGGAGTCCACCAACTGTTACAAGCCTACTCTCCCGACATCAAATCACCCAACCGCCTAGCACCCGCTAGCACCCACAACCTAGCCTCACACTTTATCTTGTCAAGGATTACAAGGTTGGAGATAGTTTCCGGCGAAAAATCCTATCATTACGCTCTTGCCAAATTGCCCACACGGTAAGCAAGACAAGGGAAGCAAGGCCCTTCCGGAGGTGGTTCGATCCTTCCGCCAAATTGGTCCACCAATGTTGAATGTCCAAACCCGCCCAATTTTGTGGGTGGATTCCTTGGATGCCAAGCCAATCTCTTAGGAGCTCCCAAATTCTAGTGGTGAAGCGGCAATGGACAAAGAGGTGGTCGTTAATTTCTTCCGTTTGCTTGCAAAGTGGGCAAAGGCCGCAATTTTCCCAACCCCGTCTTCTCAATATATTCGCCGTCCAAAGACGCCTATTTTGCAACGCAAGCCACGCATGGTTTTTAACTTTGGGAGGCGCCCAAGCTTTCCAAACAAGGTTGTTCAAAGGAGACTCGATAAGACCGAAGAATTGCAACTTGTATGCGGATGCCGCGAAGTATTGTCGATTGGTCATGAGTTTCCAACAGATATCGTCATCCTCCCCGCTCAAATGCACATTTTGGATGAGGGCCCAAAGAAGCACAAATTGAGTAAGGTGCTCCATAGATATTGTAAGCCTCCGAGGATAGCTTGTTGATCCATTCGTTGTCATGCAAAGCTTTTGCGACGGTTATTTTGAAACAATCCAGTAGGCGGCCTCCATTGGTGAACCTGCCGAGCAGACTATCTACTGGTGGCACACCTCTTCACATCGTTGATAGTGTTGCTCTCTGCTCTTTGCCTGCTCCTGCACCTATTCCCTTAGCAGACAAGTATATGTATTCTTAAATCCCATGCTGGCACAACTCTTCACATCGTTGATAGTGTTGCTCTCTGCTCTTTGCCTGCTCCTGCACCTATTCCCTTAGCAGACAAGTATCTGTATTCTTAAATCCCATGCTCTATTCTCTCCCTGTTAAATACATGGTTAGGAACTAGATAATGTCTACTTAGGTAAAATTTAATCTATCTGCAGTACCCTATTTAGGAACCAGTGCATTGCATGTATATGTATATTGGGTTGTACTAATCTTGATTTTCTTCGGTCATACTGATACACATTCTGGGAAGTCATGAAATGCGAGTTCAACAGCTGACCGACTGCGGGATTTGAATCAAAGATTGAGGTAATTACACCGATGTTTAAGGAGTCATTAAACTTTCAGTTCAAAATAATGATGGCAGCTATCATACACAGCTCGCTGGCGGCCAATGACGAAGAAGGGGGACTAAGAGAAGTATGTGTGACCACGGTGAGGGCGATGTCTGGGTGACCACGGTGACGCTGCAGTGCAGCTGCAACGAGGATATCCGTAAGGGGTTATGTACCATGAATCTTTCATGGATTTGACTTTGAGGTTAGATCTCCCTGTTTATTCAGCGGTAGTTCTCTAAAAAGTTCAACTGATTGTTGATTATGATTTGTTGTGTTCACAACAATAGAGTTTGGAACATAAATCTTTACATGAGAAGTTTGTTGCTGTCCCATGTGCCGACAAAGAGCGAGGGACAAGCAGCGAAGGGAACATTCATGATGGTACGCGTACGTAGTTCTTCCCGATAATGTTCTCATGTCCATTTTCTTTGAAGTATCCAGCCTCTTCGACTTCCTTGACAATGTGCATTTCATGTTTTTAATTCAATGCACAAGATCCATGGCACTCAGGAGTCTTTATTTTCAACACGCTCCAGGTAGCAGGTACAAATGTGTTGCCTCAAATGCCATTGAAGCTGCCCGCTTCTTAATAGTTGAATCTTTTTATGTGCATGCCATGTGTTCGACAATTCACATTGGAATGAACCGATGGTGGGCCTTATTACCCTATCCGGTGTGCTCTCAACGTCAGTTCACTAACCATATTTTTTATCCAGAATGAAGATATTGTACAGTTATCCTCACTCTTTGGTTATCCATTTACTGTATACTTCTATAAAACAATGCTTTAATGAGCTAAAGTCAGTACTTGGAGTAGTAGTTAGTATTAGTTTATTTAATCCAAATCAACTGGAGAGTGGTGCACATCAAACATAGCCAAGCCTTCTATATTCTTTTGTTGAATGGAGTTTGCAAAATAAATTAAGACCTAACTGGCAGTTGTTTTCTTCTAATGAACTTGAAATAAAACGAGGTATGCTCCCCCATTTCCAATTTATGTACGTACTTTGTAAATGTAGGCTTGTGCCACTGTATGTTTTGGTGATGATGCGTATGCATTACATTGTAGTACAGAGATAAACAGTTAACGATCGAAGGCTATATTTTGTACTAGACAGAGTTATACTACAGAATATGTATTACTTTGTGCTGCCTATTATTAACATCAAGGAGTGCATATGATCAGTGGCGGACCCAGAATGAATTTGGAAATCCCGTGCTCGTGGCGGTTCAGGAGCTGCTGGCGGTTGCAGACCTTGTGGAGGGACTTACTGTCACCGAGGGTGTGGCTGATAAGTTCCAATGGGACTGGGGTGGCAGCGGGGTCTACTCCGCGAAGTCCTGCTATCTTGGCATGTTCCGTGGAAATGTGGCCATGGCCGGAGCGCTCCAGGTCTGGAAATCCCGTGCTCCAGCGAAGTGTCGGTTCTTCCTCTGGCTTGTGTTGCGCGATAGGTGTTGGACTGCGGACAGATTGGAGCGTCGGGGTTTGCCGAGACCCTCAGCCTGCCCGTTCTGCGATCAGAGCCCGGAGTCTATCACTCATCTCCTGCTCGGTTGTGTGCTGGCAAGGTCAGCGTGGGCCGCTTGCCTATGCTGGTGGGACAGAGTGGACCGCCTCCCGACGCAGACGGACATGTTTGTGGACTGGCTGCGTGCCTGGCATGGAGGGAAGGATGATCTGCGTGATTTCTAGACAGGCATTGCCCTTGTGTGCTGGTGCTTGTGGAGGCATCGTAACGACATTGTTTTTGAGGGGGCGTCGCCCTCCTCTGGGGCTGTTCTTCGCAAGATTCTCATCGAAGCAGAGGTGTGGAGAGCTGCCGGTCTCTTTAGGGCTAGGCTAGCATCCGTAGATAGGTGGAGGGTTGGTGAGTAGTTGCGTGCGTTCTATTGCTGCCCTTGTGCAGCGTGGAGTTGAGCCGTCAACGTCTGTGTCGACGGCGCTGTAATCCGGCCTCTTGGCCCTTCTTCTTGAAACCGATACGTCTGTCCATGGCGTATCCTTGAGAATGAATTTGGAGTGGGGGCAAAATGTGTGAGTGGGGGCACTTCTAGTATAAATTCACAGATTTTAAATATTTTTTTGGTTCAAGTATGAATAAATTTAACTAGATTTGAAAAAACTGAGTGGGGGCCTAGGCCCCCACTCACCTATACTTGGGTCCGCACATGCATATGATAATCTGATCAGTTTAATTTACTTTTAATATATATTTTTACCATTCCAAGCATTTGTATCATATTTTCCTACATATTTGGGCGATGTTTGAAGAATGAAATAACTAAAAGGTCCAATTATATTTCCACCATTCCTAACAACTAGATCCATATGCGCGCCTCGCCGCGCCGTCCTCTTATTTGATTGTTTGGTTATCTTTGATCATTCGTTTAGCTTACGGTGCTTCATGGGGTTCTCGATCAGTTTGTTTCTATGCTGGCAAGATGGGCCTGGGTGTGAATGCCACTTGAGCAAGATCAATAAAGGCAGCCACACGACTTGGAGTAAGCGTTCCTTACCACCCCCGCAATTATTCACGCTGATAATTTAAGGGGGAGCACCGCCATCTTTTACAAGTTTAAACTACAATGAAGTCATATTGTTTAATTCATTGTGGGTATGATAGAGGACAACCAAAACTCTTAACTTGTGGAGAAAAGATCTGTAGAACAAAAGAATACATCCATGATCATATCAAAATATTTCATCCATGCCATAATATAGGGCATATAAGTTTTTATAAAGTCATACTTTACCCACTTTGACCAAGTTTATTGAGAAGATTACCTACATCTATAATGTCAAATGGATACCATACGAAAATATACATCATCATGAATCTAATTATAGCAGTTTGGTATTGTAGATACTGATATTTATTTCTACATACTTGATCAAGCTTTACTTGTTTGACTTTTGGAAAAACTTAGATGCACTACATTTTGCAAGGAAGGAATATTGAACAACAGGACCAATAAAAAAGAAAAGAGTACTTTGAAATTACATGGCCTTCTCTTGAAAAATGTTTCACAGTCTACCTCCTAGCGCCGACTCATGCTTTTAAGCATCCCACGGGCTACTCTAGAGCACGTTAGGTAGAGTGGAGCCCACCCAAGCACAACTAATAAAGAAATCAATTTGTCATGGAAGAAGCAATAAAACAACCTAGGAAGTGCAATTTTACAACTAATTAAATATAATGAAGAGAAAAAATGAACATACCATGTTGTAAACAGCGAAAATTATTGGAAATTCAAGTCGACACATGGGAGCATATGCTCCTGCCATCAGAAAATAACATTTCAAAATGTCAAAAAATAAAAATAAAAATTATGTGTGCACGCTAAGTTTCGCGAAAAAATGACATTTTTTGTAGCTTGTGTAAAAAGATAAAATAAATTCACACAAAGCCATTTTTAACACCAAATTTTGTCTTTTTACAGAGGACACAAAAAAACGTTGTTTTTTCATGAAACGACTTTATGAGGACATAGAATACCGAGACTTATGCGCTAATTTTTTTTGTCCGAATTTTTTGATATCTCAAAATGTTTTTAAATCCAAATTTTAAATCAGAAGCATATGCTCCCAAGAGCCAAAACACCACCCTCGAAAATTATGAGCATCCACAAAATGTTTCAGAATGTAATTCCCTTATTAACTTCTTAGTCAATCACAGTCCACAAAATTGAATGGTGCAGAAGAAGAAACTTGATGGTACATATAAAGAATCAAACTGTGTAGATTGGGATGCTGATATCAGCATATCTCTTATACGTATATTACAGTTAAAACGAGGATCATGCGTAGTCATAATTTAGGCTAAGTTCTCATAAAGCATAAGTAGTGAAGGATCTTCTATGGTAATACTATATGTATAGGGTTCTCCTTCAAGGAGTCAAGGTCCATTTTTTAGGTCTCTGAACATTCAGACAATGCTAAACTATACCCAAAAAAAATCATTAGCCCCGGAGATAAAATGGTTGTACATTTGGATCAACGATTACTCCTCGGTGAACCTGTCATAATAGAATAAACTGAGACTTAAAGGTAGAACAAAAGCACCATGGTTTTAGGGAGTGTAGAAAATATCATTCCTAGGCTAACAGCACATCTCTGTTATTTGCAATGCTAACTGACACATGGGTAAGCGTATACAATTCAAATGGAAGATGCTAAATGTGAGAGTTCAGGCTAGATACCTTTTTTTCCAAGATTCAACTTTGACCTCATACAAAGTCCAGGTTGTAAATATACCTTACAAAAAACTGAAAACTAAGTATTTATTTCGAGAAAACAATGAGATCGATGAAATTTGGTTATTCCTAATAAATTGGAACCTGTACCTCACAGCTCACACTAAACTTATGGAGTGAAACTGATTAGATCGATGAGATTTACTGAACCTGATGACACCAGAATGCCACACATCGTAATGAGCAACATTTCACTATTTTGCTACATTAGACGTTCGAAGGGTGGGATTCCCCTTTTATGATCTTTGCCAGTACCTCTTAACCATCAATCTCTGAAGAGACCCTAAACATTTCCTGGATTGCATGAGAGAATTGAGATAAGAATCTCAGCTTAGGTACACACCTCTTCTAATAGCTCAGAGCCTGGAAAATCAATGTAATATTGCATCTGGACAACCAAATCCGTGTCTTATTAGGTATTGTTCCTTGTACACGAGAACATGAGACTGTTCTTTGTGAGTTGTGACATCTCCGCCACGACCTTGCCGGAACCTGTTGACGCTCTTCTCTGTTATATGAAATGCGGAAGGATGCCCCGGCTGGAACGCGTCACGATTTAGGAGCCCAAACACTACCTTCTTGATGCAGATTCAAAATAACAATGAGGAAAGGTGCATGGATACTTGCAGACTGACCAGGGTTGGCGTCTGCCCTCTGTCGACCTCCAAGAAAATGAGTGGATAACTCCGGCGGCTTCTATAGAAATTTACAGGATGCATCATGCGCGGATGCACCAGCGGCGTTTCGTTTCGGGTTTGCACCTTATCTCGGGTCAGCTCCGTAGGCTGCCTGCACCCCATAGCCCGTGCCAGGGCTGGGTCGTCAATCCCCATGAGCGCAGGTGCTGCTCATCTTTCCTACTAGATGATACCCCGCGCGTTGCTGCGGGACTTTAGCGTGCCAATAATTTAAAAAAGATGATGCAAGATATTAGAGGATATATCATACATATGACATAATAACATATAATTTAGAACCCGAATTTGGATTGTGGTTTGCTATTTCAAATGTGTAAGAACTACATGACATACATTAACAATAATTTTTAATTGTTCCTACTCTGTAAATTACAACTATTTTCCACAAGTTAAGAAGGAGCCAAGCTAAGTAGTGCGCACTAACACTATGGATCCATTATTTTGGTTGTTGTCCACTTGTTGACATATGAAGCTAAGGAATAGCAATATTCATTGGAGCTTAGATTGATAGATTAGAAGGAGTCCTTAAGCCATAGATTAGCAGTGTTGGCGCGGTGCTAGACAGTGCACACTGCATGTACGGCAAAATTTCTGCCCAACCAAAACAACCAGAATATGCAATAACATGTGGCTGGGATTTATAATAAAACTTCAATAACACTCTGTATACTTACTTGGTTGAGTCATTCTATTGAGCATCTCCCAGGTGTTCCAACAGCCTATATATTGAACAAAAGAGACGCTGCATAAATATAGAATAAGCTTATTTTTAAAGAAATCATACAAAGCTATGATCCAAGCAAAATGAGTATGTAAAATGAGAATAATATGCACGAAAGTAATCTGTCTTGGCAGATACCTCTAGTTCTGCGTTTGACGATTGTCTACACGGCAGATGATAGCTTGTAGTCTGCAATGATCTTGAGCGCTCAAAAAAATTCTCAATGGTTGAACAAAAGGGCAAATCACTTATAACTCATACGAGATGGTACTCGCCCAGGCATCCAAGCTCTAGCCACCGGATCATCCTCCGTTTGAGCCATGACTGCAGTGTGTTGACACATCCTAACCGGCAGATGAAGGATGGCTGAGGCAGGTGGCTTTATATGAAGCAGGTGTATGCCCTGTGTCAGTTTCATGTGCATTATTCTCTCAGTGTTAATTATAGCAAAGAGGGAGCGTCAATGGGTATTAACCTGACGTTTCGTGGTTGCATATGGGCAATGGAAAAGAAAAAATGATGGACCCGGTCTCCAACAATCACGTGAGCATCAAACAGGCTAGAGACCTAGAGTTATTATGGATTCATGAGGCCTTAAATGGGATGGTTGCCTGCAACAACTCTTTTGGGTCGGAACGGAATGGGGAGCACACGAATAGAAACGGTCGAATTGACGTGGATAGCCTGCATGGTTAGAGAAATAGGTAGTGGGGGTCTCCTATATAGATATAAAAGATTACTGTGTCCATTGATGCAAGTCTAGATTGCGATTGGAAATAGGAACGAGAATTTTTTTTGGAGGAAGCCGACTCAGCGCTCTTGATTGAGAAGGCAAGACTAACATGGAGACAATGGGCTGGGCAGGACAAATGCGAGAGAGGAGGCTCGTGGAGCCCATTCCCCTCATGGGAGTGGATGCAGACGGCGCCGCCGGTGGGCAATCCCTAGTCTACGCTCGTTGTGATGAATTTCGACTTGACGCACACCCCCTCGATCTAATGGGCCGGCCCAATAAGAATTGTATGTTTCTGGTTATTTCCGGTTTTAGGAACCTTCTAGAATATTCTAGGCTGGTTTCTAGCTGGTTTTGCGTCTTGGGCCGGTTTTCATCCGGTTTTTTGTATCTGTTTCAATTTTCCTGTTTTGTTTTTCATTTTTGTTTTTTCGTTTTTGTTTATCGATTTTTTAACAGATTTTCGGAATTAAAGTATTTTCAAATTTGAATAGATTCCGAATTTGAACAATTTTAAACTTGAACAATTTTAAATTTGAACAATTTTAAATTTGAACAATTTCAAATTTGAACAATTTTAAATTTGAACAATTTCAAAATTAAATAATTTTAAATTTGAACATTTTCGGATCTGAATATTTTTTGATTTGAAAACTTTTTCTAATTTGAACAATTTTAAATTTAAACAGATCCAAAATTGAACAATTTTAAATTTGAACATCTTTTGATTTTAAACAATTTCGAATTTGAGTAATTTTCGAATTAAAAAAAAGACAAACTAGTATAGTAGTCCCGTCCAGTATGCCACCTGCCAATTCGAGTTGTTGGGCCGGCCCACTCGGGATCGCGCGTGCGTCGCCTCGCGAATCGACGCAAGGAGCGATGACCAGGGACTCCCCCGCCGGTGATATTAATCCAACCCAAATCGGAGCGAGAAAACAAAACACACAGAAGAGAAGAGAGGGAATGCACGCTCCAGCGATGAAGAATCGCAACAGCCAGCAGCGACCCGCGGCCAGCACCCCAAGGAAGCGACGAGCTACCAAGGTTGCAACAAAAAAGCCCACAAAAAGAAAAGAAGAAAGCCCGAAACAACGGTGATTCCTATGCTCCAATCAGGTCGGCGCTTTGCACCGCGCCGCACACCCCCGCGCGCGGTGTGGGCCGGCCCATTAGCGCCGACCTGGTCGGCTATTTTTTTCGTTATTTTTTCTTTTTTTCTTTTTTTGTTGTTTTTCCTTTTTTCTTTTCTCTGTTTTCTTTTTTTCTTTTTCTTTTCGGCTTATTTTTTCTTTTTCTTTTGCAACATTTTTTAAAATGTTCAGATCTGATTTTTTTGTTCAAATTTTGAAATGCATTCAAATTACGATTTTTTAAAAAATTTTGATATTTGTTCAAATTTTGAAATTCGTTTAAATTATGAAATTCGTTCAAAATTTTTGATTTTCGTTCAAATTTTTAAATTCATTCAAATTTCGATTTTTGTTCAAATATTGGAAATTTCATAAATTTTGAAATTTGTTCAAATCCAATTTTCGTTCAAATTTTGAAATTTGTTCCAACTTGAAATTTGTTTTAATTTTGAAATTTGTTTTAACTAGAAACTTGTTCTAATTTGAAAATTGTTTCAATTTTAAATTTGTTTCAATTTGAAAATTATTCCGATTTAAAAAAATTCCCAATTTAAAATTTGTTGCAACTTTGAAATTTGTTCTAATTTGAATTTTGATCCTATTTTAAATTTATTCCGATTTAGAAATTTTAAAAAACAATCGAAATAGGAAATGTGAAAAAGAAACAGCGAAAAAACAAACAGCGAAGAAAAAGCAAAAAAGCGGACGAACGCGAAATGGGCCAAGCCCACGACTAGCCAGGGCGTGAACGTCCCGGAAAAAAACATGCACGGAAACAGTCTAATGGGCCGGGCCCAGTAACCATCGGGGTGTGCGGCGCGGGGTTCGCACCGATCACGGTGGAGTATAGGAGCTCCCGAAACAACCGCCTTCCTGTGCAACCTGTTTTTTCCACCAGGAAACAGCTATCAATCGCACCGAGCCCAACCGCATGCAGCACAAAGGAACGCCACGCGGCCCAGCTTGCCAGCACCAACTTGTTTACTGCCACTGCAGATGGACTCCACTCATGGGAAATCCACAAATCAATGAGAGCACACCATTTGCTTTCGTTACTACTCCCTCCGTTTATAAATATAAGATGTTTTGGATTAGTGAAGCAAATGTATCTAGATAAGTTTTAGTGTGTATATTCAAGTGAACCTACACACTAAAAGATGTCTAGATACATTTGCTTCACAAAGCTAAAACATCTTATATTTATGAACGAAGGGAGTACATATTGGAGTAAATTTATAATCCTAATGGATAGGCGCGGCACGCACGCCATCATTTACAAATATAAGTACGTTAGAACTTCCCCGACATCTTCCTAGCCGATGTGGCCGCCAGACCTATCATCGCAGAGAGGAAGTCTCAGCACTGAGCATCGACAGAATACATATGCAAAAAATAGAGACAGCAATGTGGCTGCCTTGTGACCGGCAGAAGAATTATGCAACGAGCTCAGAAAGGCACTTCAGTGATACAAGGCTATGATTGTCACCAAACTCAGCTCCAAGTCATGCTCATCAGTCCTAGGCTGGAGTGTCCTCATATCGAACGGGTGTCAGGGGATTGCTGTCCTAGCTAGTGTCGTTGATGCACGTCGGCGGGGCGGCCGAGGCGCGCGTGCGCGCGCGGAGAGGAGCGCGTTGTAGGATAAGGTGTTGGGGCGGGGGATCTCGTCGAACACCCTGCACGCGTCGGCGAGGCGGCCGAGCCGCGAGTAGGCGGAGACGAGGGTGTTGAGGAGGAATGTCTCGTCGGCGAAGGGCGACTTGAGCGCGCGTGCGTGCGGGAGGCTGGGTGCGGAGCGGAGGAGGTCGGCGAGCGGCGCGGAGGCTCGGAGGTGGTGGCGCGCCATGCCAATAGGCGGCGGTAGCTAAGGAGGAGCAGCCCAGCTTCCGTTTTAGTATGATTCAAGGGTACGGTCGTCCTCGTCGTTACCGCCGGTGACCGTCGGCGCCGGAGAGGTCGAACGCGGGAAGCTCGGTATGGGCGAGCTGGTCCACGCGATGCAGAATGGGCCGCAGTTGGTAGCCGCGAGGAAATGATGCCCACTTCTTCTTGGGAGAAAACCGTGTTTAGACAGTAAAGCAAGGAAAGCAACTTAGTTTTAGTCCCACATCGGGGAGCTGAGCTAATGGCACGCAGCTTATAAGAGGTGATCCCGAGCAAGGGCCGTGCCCTGATGAAGGCACACCCACCGCACGAGCATGCTCGTGATGTGGCGGTGACATGTGCGGCATGCACATTTAGCAATAAAAACCTTGAGAAAAAGATTACCAATACCGCCACAGTGTGATGATAATAGCGCATGACACGTGCGCTTGGCAATCTCAAATATATTGGGTCTGGGTTTTTTTAATCTCATCCCTTTCAGTCACAAAAGTATGCACTATTTCCGTATGCAAAAGGCATACACTTTCACACAACACAAGGAAAATAAGAGGTCAATTGTTGAAACTTGTCGATGCAGATAAATTTGTAGAACAAATCTCATAGAATTATTTTCTGAATTATATGTAAAGTAATTTATGGACGTTTGTTGCTTCATAGATGCGCTTTATACTATGGCCAGTCTAATCTCAAGTGACACCCAACTCTCACGCTCCAATTCTTTGGCATGACAAGACGCTTGCAAACATAAAAGGGGTGTGGATGATTGACAAAGAGACATTTAGTAACTCCTCTTCCTTGATGTTCTAGACATCAATATTGGGATCTTGTATAGCATTCAATAGGTCAAATGAAGGTTGGGCTTTCACGATTGGAAAGAGATTGTAATAGGCACCTTTTAGAATAAGTCAGTACAAAATTTTCATGGAGAGTGGTTGTTCTTGATTTTTTTTTGCGGGTGAGTGGTTGTTCTTGATGACTCAAGATATTATGGTAATAGTCCTTCCGGCTAATGGTGTCAACGACCACATCAACCTTTGTCAAATTACAAAGAGAACTATGCCAAAACCTTGAAGAACAACAACCATCTTTGCTGCTTGAGATTCAGCTCAGATTATATGGGATGACATTGTAGATTTAGCATCTAAATAGAAGTTTACAAAGATTATCACCATGGTTAAGTCACTAGATTCTCAAGACATGGACTAAAACATCAAGCTCCAAAACATGAGCTAGAATGCAAGACTTGTGCGGCAGTAACTGTCAAAAGACAACTGCACCTACATGAATTACTTGCAGCGAAAAACATTAGAGTCATTGTTGGGAAACATCAGAGAAGCTAATTAAGTTCTTGAACTACTTCTCTTTCTCGTACAAGTAAGTTAGTGGCTTAGTGCGCATAAATGAACTTTTCAAGAAAATGGAGGCAACAACCTGCCATCTCAAGAATACTTCATACATGCATGACCGACTGGAGATGATTCCCAGGAAACAGCTCAGACCGCGACATCCAGATTCTATGGCTGCCCTGCCTTGTAGAAAAGAGATTCGAGAACAACTTGAAAAACCAAGGGCTCATTATAATGCACCATCAAATTAGTGTACTACTATAACTCTTCGAGCACACCAAGATCAAAATCTGGCTGAAATGAGGAGGAACTAGCTTCCACTTGAAGGGCAACTTCAGCGTCTACTTAAGTAGATCGTGTTGCCCAAACGGACAGAAAGCAAGACCTAATGTGCCGACCCAAACGGACTGATCACTATGGACCAGTCCGTTTTGATCCATTCCTTGGTGTTGTATTTGCGATCGAGCGGATAGGTGCCCGTGTACGCATATGTCCTCAAGGGGCCCTCCAGTCAGCGGCATCGACCACTCTCTCCTTCTCAACCATCCCGGTTCCCAGACATGTATTTCTGCCACCGCCCCGCCGCCCACCTATTCTTAGTTGTTGATGTCGCCCCCTTCGACCTCTACTAGCCGGAGACGTTCATGACATTGACTCCGTTGTTTGGCCACGTTGGCACCGCCATACTATCTCAGGCTGTAAGAAACGCTTTGTCTTGGTCGCCACCATCGCCTCAATCAAGGACATCGCCGGCCGAATGCATGAACATGTCCTCCTCGCCATGGATCCGACCAGGTTGACATCGCCGGCCAGGACCCACAAACGCAACATCCTCGCCGCGGTGTCGACGACCTGTATGGCCCATTGCCCCGACCTAGTAGGTAAAGACCGTAAAGTTATATATTCTTTTAGTAATTTCGTGCGAGCTAGTGACATATAAGTGAGCATTGGACCTTCTTTTTTTTCATAGATCATGGTGGGTTACCTACATCGTTTTTAAGAAAGCACTAGGTAAATGCATGTGTGTTGCAACCGGAAAAGACTATTCTATTAGATCATCTCCTTGATCCCAAAAGTCAAAGGGGCAGACTGGATCAAGCAGTATAGGTTGATCGTGCTGATTAACGTCATTTTCAAATTTGTTGCTAAAGCATATGCTTCTAGGCTGGCTCCGTTAGCTAATAGGACTATTGACCACAGTCAAACTGCTTTCATCAAGGGACGTTCGCTTCACAAGGGGGTCCTAGCTCATCATTAGATCATTCACGAGTTAAGAGTAAAGAAGCTTGGGGGCTTACTACTCAAACTGGACTTTGAAAAGGCATACGATAGGGTGAACTGGGAGTTCCTCAGGGAAGTCCTCGCTCACAAGGGCTTCTCTGCCATGATGGTACACCGCTTGATGCAGCTGGTCTCGGGAGGTCATACTGCCATCAACATCAATGGAGAAATTGGCCATTTCTTTCGAAATGCTAGCGGAGTGCGTCAGGGAGACCCCCTATCACCGATCATGTTCGACTTTATGGTGGACGCTTTGGAGGCCATGTTGGCTAAGGCCAACGAAGCGGGACACATACAGGGAGTTGTGCCCCACCTCTTCCTCGGGGGGATCACTCATCTTCAATATGTGGATGACACCATGGTGATGATCGAGCCTACGGACATGGGTATTGATATCTATGCACGCTTCTATTCTTGTAGACAGTGTTGGGCCTCCAAGTGCAGAGGTTTGTAGAACAGTAGCAAGTTTCACTTAAGTGGATCACCCAAGGTTTATCGAACTCAGGGAGGAAGAGGTCAAAGCTATCTCTCTCAAGCAACCCTGCAATTAAGATACAAGAAGTGACGAGGGCTAACTCGACAAATGTCCTAGATGAAGGACTTAGGATTGGGGAGACAGGGCGTCGGATGAACTCGAAGGTAAAATCAGTCAAACAAGGTGGCTATCGAAAGTAAACGTGGGTGTAAACCTGGCTTGCTTTCAATCTGTCCTTACCGTCCCCTCCTGGCCCCTATATATAGGTGGCCAGGTCTCAGGGATCGGGAGGGATCCGACACATATTACAATATCAACATACGATATGAACTCGTATTTTGACTAGTATTACAATTGGGCCTAGCTTAACGGGCTTTAGGGGTAGTTAACTAATGGGCTCTATTATCCATACCCTTGTTAGTAGCCCCCGAGATTCTACCAGAATTACAGATTCAGGTTGAATCTCAAATCTTCAAATCTTCAAATCTTCGACTTGATCAACTTCTTTGACTTCTTCTTTATCTTTCAAATCTTTGACTTGGTCTTTCGACTTATCTCTTTGCTATGATATCTCGCAAGGGGTTTTGATGAACAAGCCTGACAACTCTGACGGATCAAGAGGCTAGTTAAATGCCGGAACAGATACTTGTCACCTACTTCAAATTCAATCCCATTGGACTTGAATTCGGGAAACCGGTCAAACCCATTCTTTTGCCGCATTTAGGTCTTACAAAGAAGGAATCCCAGTGGTTCTTAGGGTACCCAGTGCGTCCACCAGGATTTTCTTCGCGTCGTAGACACGGATAAGTTCCAGCAGAGCGCATCCATGTGCGTATACCGGGCCACACAGGACGGATCCTGGGGTCTTACCTTCATGATATATTTCAACCACGGCATTCAAGTTTTGTCGCGATGACGCAACTCAAGAATTATATTCCGCAGCCTTATTTGACTGATTCAATATACAAAATTTCTCAAGTTATCCTTTTTAATTTTCATGAATAACTCCCGATGGGAGTAATTGATGTTCATTTTGTCGGCAATATAGCCGAAGTTTCTTGCTGACGAAATGCAACCGATTATGTCTAAACCTCGTGTCCATCAACTTGTTCTTTATCACCTAACTTTGACTTCCCTTCTTCCTTTTGTTGACTTCTTCCTATCGGGTGCGCGACAGCGCTCCTGATGGGAGTAGCCCCCGAGGCTATAGCCAAATTTTTCGGGTATAGGCTCAAGAAAATAGATAGACCTGTTCCATATATTGCTTTTTGCGACATTTGTCGACATTATTTGCCTTTTCAGTTGTTCTCCCCTTCTTATGACGCAAGCCCCCGAGTCGAAGATGAGGTGAACTTGTGCTTCTTGATAGATACTTTCTTATCCCCCTATTTTTTTTGCACGTATCTTTTTCCTTGATACGTTGATTCTTCTATACCATCTGCACTTAAAAACCCAGAAGTATATATTTTGGGCCTTGCCCCTCCAGAAGCCCATTAGTATGTGCTTATAAATAAAGCACGTTTGGTGATTGCCTAGTTGACAGTCGGTCCTTGTGCGTGGTGAATGACCAGCCCGTTGGGAACCCCAAGAGGAAGGTGTGATGAGTATAGCAGCTGGTTTTCCCTCAGTTAAGAAACCAAGGTTTATCGTTCTTGGAGAGGAGAGACAAACGACTGAAGGTGATGCTTGCTAGTTTGCGACAGCTTCGGACAATTTATATATAGCGCCTCGTCCAAGCTTTGCTTGCTAGCTGCAACGCGGAACCTGCACACACACAACCAAGTACCTTGCTCCCAACTTATGATGAGGTTGTCAATCTCACCGGTTTGCTTGAAACAAAGGTTATGAGTGTATCGAGTGGAAAACAGTAAAAGTATGCGAGTAAAGTAAACAGTGCGAGTAAAGTAAATAGTGCGAGTAAAGTAAACAGGTGATAGCAATATGATGGAAATAGGACCGGGGTCCACAGTTCACTAGTGGTGTCTCTCCATAAGATAAATAACACATGCTGGGTAAACAAATTACAGTTGGGCAATTGATAGAATAAAGATAAACGTGATATGTCAAGAAGATCACTATGAGATTTACTCTGGGCATTACAACAAAATACATAGACCGCCATCCAACTGCATCTATGACTAATAATCCACTCACGGGGATATCATCCGAACACCCCATGAGTATTAAGTTGCGAACAACGGATAATTGCATTAAGCAAAGTATGTAATGTAAACAAAGCATATGTCCTTGAGCATATGAATGTTGTTTTCTCCCTAGTAGCAACAACACATCTACAACCTTAGAGGTTCCTGTCACTCCCCCAGGTTAAATAGAGGCATGAACCCACTATCGAGCATAAATACCCCCTCTTGGAGTCACTAGCAACTACTCGGCCAAGATAGCTACTAACAACGGAGAGCATGCAAGATCATAAACAACATAGAGATAACATAAGATAATATTCAGCACAGCAACTCAATCATAACACCAATATTCATCAGATCCCAACAAACCAAATATGTAGAATTACATAACGGTGATCTCAATCATGTAGGGCAGCTCATGAGATCTAAACATGAAGCACATGGTGGAGAAGACAACCATCTAGCTACTGCTATGGACCCATAGTCCAAGGTAGACTACTCACTCATCGCTCCGGAGGCAAGCATGGCGATGAAGAAGACCTCCGATGGCGATTCCCCTCTCCGGCAGGGTGCCGAGAAGAGCTTCTAGACCCTCCCGATCTTCGGGTCGACGGTGGCGGCGGATCGCGATGTGTTCTGGAAAAGTGATCGGGTACTTAGGTTTTTTCCATCGGGGGGGTCTTTATAGGCGAAGGGGCGATGTCAGAGGAGGAGCCAGGCGCCCTCATGCCAGGGTGGCGCGGGCCAGGCCCTGGCCGCACCAACCCTGTGTGTGGGGCCCTGGTGGGGCCTCTCCTTCTCTCCTTCGGATCTCTGGAAGCTTCCGGGTAAAATAAGACTTCAGGAACTTGTTTCGTCCAATTCCGAGAATATTTCCTGTGTATCACTTCTGAAACACAAAAACAACAGAAAACAGGGAACTGGCACTGTGGCAACTCGTTAGTAGGTTAGTTCTGGAAAATGCATAAAAGTGCCACGAAGTGTAACGAAATAGTAGGCAAATGGTGTAAAAACAAGCATGGAGCATCTAAAATTATAGATACGTTGGAGACGTATCAAGCATCCCCAAGCTTAACTCCTGCTTGTCCTCGAGTAGGTAAGTGATAACAAAAGAATAATTTTTGAGGTGACATGCACCTACACAATCTTGATCATATATGTAAGCATTTGTGAGCTGGGATCATAAGAACTTAAAACATGGGCATGAAGATATAATCTTGACAATAAGAACTTAGCAACCATGTTATAAACATGAAAATGAACACAAACAAAAGATCATGAAAATGAAACAATAAAAGTCAAACGTGTGTTCAAATCATAAGGAAAACGTACAAATGGTTTTCAGCTTGTCCTTCAAAGCGAGCAAAACATAAATGCATAGGACACCTTCAAGTTTAAGAGGGCGACTAGATACAAATAATTTGAGAACAAGTGAAACCAACAATATGAATCAATCAATGAACTTTGGGACAATGCATATTACACTAAGAATGACAACTATGCTCTCTTAATGGTGCATAAAGATAGAAGGTGGTGACTCAACATAAAAGTAGAAGAAAGGCCCTTCGCAGAGGGAAGCAGTGATTGCAAGTTTTATAACCTTCAAAAATTATGGTACTTACCGGCTTTGAGCTCTCATTGCCCCTATCATAAGCATCTTTAATGGTTAAAGTTAATGTGAGAACAATTATGATGCATATGCTTGACAAATCATAAGTTGAAAACCTCGTGCCCCGTCAATACGAGTACCCAAACCTCATGCTACTTTACTTAGAGTCCCAAGCAAGTCTCTTGTCATTGTAAGTATATGCATATCATTGAGAACCGCCAATGGGGTACCTCCGTGCCCGATGACATGGAACAAGCCCACACCAAAATGACAGGACAATGAACACCTTGACATCTCTTTTATTTGCCATTTGTTTAGCTTTTTATTGTGAGATGCGTCGTCGAATGTTCACCATGGGTATGCTGCAAATTTCCACCATGAATTATGCATGGCTTAGATTAGCGGCCCGGCGTTTCCCTAACACATATACAAACTCCATGATCCCCACAAGATTCCCAATTCATTTCACACCGTGGGCATCCATAAACAAAAGATCATGATATCAACTCAAATAAGAAGTGCAATGTTGAAAGCTTGCCCATGACTGCATGGCTGGGCTAGTCTCCAACTTACAACTTGCAAGCATAACAACTCAACATAAGAGACCACAATGTCAAATTTATAAGAACAGGAAAAAGTAAAGTGTGCCTTCCGGTTTGTGAGAGCTTTACTGACCGAATTTCGCATAACACTGGTAAGAGTTTAATTTGAAGTGAAAATAAAAGCAAGTCAAATTTACTTGGAATAGCAATTTGCTAGTAGGTATGTATGGTGGACACTTTGGAAAACTTTGGCTTTTAGGAGTTGGATGCACGAGTAGAGCTCATACTCAGTACAAGGCGAGGGCTAGCAAAAGACTAGGAGCGACCAACTAAGAGAGCAATAATGGCCATAATCATGCAAAGCGACAAAGCGACATTAAAAGAAGCATAAGATGGCATCAAAAGTCAAAAACTAAATGATCATAGAGGCTAATGGCGAATTTGTAAGAGTCTAACATGTGTGAGCATGCGCCAAGTCAACCCAAATAAAGCATCAAGGAGAAAACCAAAATAATGCTTCCATACAATAAAAACAACGCATGATTTTTTTTTCAAAGGCTCATTAAGCAATCTCAGTTATTTGAGACAAGTCATGCTACAGCAAAACCACTAAGCATACTATCAAAAAGACATCAAGCATGACATGAAAAAGCCTAAGCCGCAGTCTACACAAGCTCCTTCTTGTACCACTATTTTGCACAAAGCTTTTTCTCTTTTCCAACACCATTTGAAATTTTTTAAGACACCTCTTTTGATGAAAACCAATAAAGATCAGAGGCAAAAATACACCTTGATGAAAAGATATGACAAAGTCTGAATGCAAATCAAGGCGAAAACGAAAACCAAAAGCAGTAGCAGAAAAAGAAGAAACACCCGATGAACGGTAAGAGTGAAAATGGAGTGTTCTTGGCAAATGAAAAGCAAGGCAACTTCTCCAAAAGAAATTTGTTGGGGTCCAACCATTTATTGCAGCAAACAAACAAACACAACAAACTAAGAAAACTAAAACAACTGACGCTCCAAGAAAAACACATAGTGCATGAAGCAATAAAAATATAGTGTCTTGAAAGGTGACCTGATTTTTGCCGATGAAGAAGGGGTGCCTCGGGGGCATCCCCAAGCTTTGATGCTTGTACTTCTTGGATATTTCTTGGGGTGATGCATGGGCATCCCCAAGCTTGAGCTTTTGTCCATTCTTCAACTCATCTCATCATTCTCCAATCCCTACACTTGAAAACTTCCTTCATACAAAACTAAACACAATTCTATTACCAACATTAGTGCAAGCATAACATATAATCAATCCTCTTTTTGCTTCAGGTTTCAACTCAAAACCACCACATATATAGCAAATACTACTTTAGCAACTTCCCTAAAAGTTCCGTGATCAAAAGAACTCAAAAGAAAGCGATAAAGTGGCAAACACAAATATTGGCAGAAATCTATCAAAACTGAACAGCTGACAAAGGTCGAATTTTTGAGGGGTTTTCTGTTGCTAAAATCAAAAAGTGTTCAACTAACAAAAGTTTGGATATAACCTGGGGCATATGCAAAAGAAATCGCAGGTCCAAAAGATATACAGAGAATTTATACAAATTTTTATGGTGCAGCACCAAAAATAGTTTCAGGACAGCAACATCCCCAAATCTTTACCTCACTCGAATTAGAGGCTTCTCTTGGCACAAAAACGAAATAAACAAGATAAGGAGCGGTCATTACAGTAGTAATGACTTCCAAGACTCAAATAAAAGAAAAAGTACTGAAAGTAAAATATTGGGTTATCTCCCAAGAGTGCTTTTCTTTAACGCCTTTGAGCTAGGCGCAGAAAATTGCGAATCAAGTAACATCAAGTGATGAAACATCAAGCTCATAATTTGCTCTAAGAATAGAGTCAAAAAGTAATTTCTTTCTTTTCCTAGGGAAGTGTTCCATACCTTTCTTTAGTGGGAATTGATATTTGATAGTGCCTTCCCTCATATCAATGATAGCACCTACAGTTCGAAGAAAGGGTCTTCCCAAAATAATAGGACATGAAGCATGGCATACAACGTCCATAACAAGAAAATCAACGGGAACAAGGTTATTGTTAACCACAATAAGAACATCATTAATCCTCCCCAAAGGTTTCTTCTTAGCAACATCAGCAATAGGAACATCAAAATAACATTTTTCAAGCGGTGGTAAATCAAGCATGTCATAAATCTTTCTAGGCATGATAGAAATACTAGCACCTAGATCACATAAAGCATGGCAATCATAACCATTAACATGCATATCAATGATGGGTTCCCAACCATCTTCTAACTTCTTGGGAACAGAAGCTTTTTGCTTCAACTTTTCAGCCCTAATTTTTATGAGAGCATTGGTAATATGCTTAGTAAAAGCAATATTTAAAGAACTAGCATTGGGAGTCAAAGCAAGCTTTTGCAAGAACAAAATAACTTCAGATATATTGCAGCCATCAACATCAAAATCATTAAAAGAAGTAGAGCTATCATCTCCCACACTCCGAAAAATTTCAGCACTCTTTTGAGAAAAAGTTTTGGCAGTTTTAGGCTTTTTAACACAAGGAGTGGGAGTTTTATCTACCCCAATCAAAGTAACAGGATTGCTAGCATTAGGAGCAACATCATTAGAGTTAGTAATGGTACATACCTTCATCTCTCTAGCCATCTCATCTTCTCTTTCCCACCTGGCATGCAATTCCGCTAACAATCTAATATTTTCATCAATTCCAACTTGAATAGCATTAGCGGTAGCAAAAGGATCAGGCTTAGCGGACATTCTGTTAACCAAAGAAGATTGCACATTAGACAATAATGAAATATCGGTTTCAGCTTTGGAAACCTTAGCTTGCAATACAGGAATAGCCTTGTTTAAATTTTCAAGTTGATGACTAATAGTCCTCAACAGAGCTGATTGCTCCTCCATAGTCTTGCTGAAAGCCATGTTCTGCTCATATTGCACCTGCATAAAATTCTTGGTAGCCTTTTCAAGTTCAAAAATTGTTTCTTCACTAGGCATTTTAGGTCTACCAAGATAGCTATTATCACCATTAGAAGGAAACGGCCTATAATTGTTACTAGCAAAATTGTTCCTATAAGCATTGTTGTTAAAATTATTGTTTCTAATGAAATTCACATCAACATGCTCTTCTTGAGAAACCAGAGAGGCCAAAGGAACATTATTAGGATCAACATGAGTCCTATCATTAGCAAGCATAGCCATAATGGTATCAATCTTATCATTCAAGGAAGAGGTTTCCTCAACAGAATTTATCTTCGTACCTTGTGGAGCTCTCTCGGTGTCCCATTCGGAATAATTTACCATCATGTTGTTGAGTATCTTTGTTGCGGCGCCCAAGGTAAGGGACATAAAAGTGCCTCCAGCAGCTGAATCAAGTAGGTTCCTTGAAGAAAAATTCAGTCCTGCATAAAAAGTTTGGACAATCATCCAAGTAGTCAGTCCATGGGTAGGGCAATTCTTTTTCATAGATTTAATTCTTTCCCAAGCTTGAGCAACATGTTCATTATCAAACTGAGTAAACTTCATAATATTGCTACGCAAGGATATAATCTTAGCAGGAGGATAGTATCTACCAATAAAAGCATCCTTACACTTAGCCCATGAATCAATACTATTCTTAGTCAAAGACAGCAACCAATCTTTAGCTTTTCCTCTCAAAGAAAAAGGAAACAACTTGAGCTTAATAATATCACTTTCTACATCCTTATATTTCTGCATCTCACATAGCTCAACAAAATTGTTGAGATGAGCTGCAGCATCTTTAGTACTAGTACCAGAGAATTGCTCTTTCGTAACAAGGTTCAACAAAGCAGGCTAAATCTCATAAAAGTTTGCAGCAGGAGCAGGTGGTGCTATAGGAGTGCAGATAAAATCACTATTGTTTGTGCTAGTAAAGTCACACGACTTGGTGTTTTCGGGATTGGCCATTTCAACAAAACGAAAGTAAACAAGTAAAAACAGCTACCAAGGATTTTAATTTTTATGGGTTTTTGATATAAAACGATGCAGGTAAAATAAATAAAGTAAAGCAAAACAATAACAAAGTAAAGGATGTGCGTGCGAAAAACTCCCCTCGCAGAAGTCTTCTACTTCCTCCCCGGCAACGGCGCCAGAAAAACAACTGATTGCCTAGTTGACAGTCGGTCCTTGTGCGTGGTGAATGACCAGCCCGTTGGGAACCCCAAGAGGAAGGTGTGATGAGTATAGCAGCTGGTTTTCCCTCAGTTAAGAAACCAAGGTTTATCGTTCTTGGAGAGGAGAGATAAACGAGTGAAGGTGATGCTTGCTAGTTTGCGATAGCTTCAGACAATTTATATATGGCGCCTCGTCCAAGCTTTGCTTGCTAGCTGCAACGCGGAACCTGCACACACACAACCAAGTACTTTGCTCCCAACTTACGATGAGGTTGTCAATCTCACCGGTTTGCTTGAAACAAAGGTTATGAGTGTATCGAGTGGAAAACAGTAAAAGTATGCGAGTAAAGTAAACAGTGCGAGTAAAGTAAATAGTGCGAGTAAAGTAAACAGGTGATAGCAATATGATGGAAATAGGACCGGGGTCCACAGTTTACTAGTGGTGTCTCTCCATAAGATAAATAACACATGCTGGGTAAACAAATTACAGTTGGGCAATTGATAGAATAAAGATAAACGTGATATGTCAAGAAGATCACTATGAGATTTACTCTGGGCATTACAACAAAATACATAGACCGCCATCCAACTGCATCTATGACTAATAATCCACTCACGGGGATATCGTCCGAACACCCCATGAGTATTAAGTTGCGAACAACGGATAATTGCATTAAGAAAAGTGTGTAATGTAAACAAAGCATATGCCCTTGAGCATATGAATGTTGTTTTCTCCCTAGTAGCAACAGCACATCTACAACCTTAGAGGTTCCTATCACTCCCCCAGGTTAAATAGAGGCATGAACCCACTATCGAGCATAAATACCCCCTCTTGGAGTCACTAGCAACTACTCGGCCAAGATAGCTACTAACAACGGAGAGCATGCAAGATCATAAACAACATAGAGATAACATAAGATAATATTCAGCACAGCAACTCAATCATAACACCAATATTCATCGGATCCCAACAAACCAAACATGTAGAATTACATAACGGTGATCTCAATCATGTAGGGCAGCTCATGAGATCTAAACATGAAGCACATGGTGGAGAAGACAACCATCTAGCTACTGCTATGGACCCATAGTCCAAGGTAGACTACTCACTCATCGCTCCAGAGGCAAGCATGGCGATGAAGAAGACCTCCGGTGGCGATTCCCCTCTCCGGCAGGGTGCCGAGAAGAGCTTCTGGACCCTTCCGATCTTCGGGTCGACGGTGGCGGCGGATCGCGATGTGTTCTGGAAAAGTGATCGGGTACTTAGGTTTTTTCCGTCGGGGGGTCTTTATAGGCGAAGGGGCGATGTCAGAGGAGGAGCCAGGCGCCCTCACGCCAGGGTGGCACGGCCCTGGCCCTGGCCGCGCCAGCCCTGTGTGTGGGGCCCTGGTGGCCCCTCTCCTTCTCTCCTTTGGATCTCTGGAAGCTTCTGGGTAAAATAAGACTTCAGGAACTTGTTTCGTCCAATTCCGAGAATATTTCCTGTGTATCACTTCTGAAACACAAAAACAGCAGAAAATAGGGAACTGGCACTGTGGCAACTCATTAGTAGGTTAGTTCCGGAAAATGCATAAAAGTGCCACGAAGTGTAACGAAATAGTAGGCAAATGGTGTAAAAACAAGCATGGAGCATCAAAAATTATAGATACGTTGGAGACGTATCATTTGGCCAGGGTAAAAAACCCTAATTCCTTCATTAGTGCCTTTCTCCGCCGCATCATCTTCTTCTTCCTCATCCCATCTAGGGGTTTTCCCTCTCATCGCTTGTCTCCATGGCCGATGCAAGTGGGTCGCACTTGAGCATCGGCGCCCCGGTGGAGAAACGGGGCCACGGCCGCCCTCGCGGTAGTAAGAACAAGGCTACCACTGCAGCTGCAGTAGCTTCATTGTCTGCTCCGGTGAAGCGACGCCCCGGCCGTCCGGTCGGGAGTAAAAATAATCTCAAGATGTCATCTGCTGCGCCAGGTCCAAGTGCTCCTTCTGCTAATGCTTCTCCTCCTCTGCCCTGAATTTATTCCTTCTTTTGCATCGCCGACGCGCAGTGCTGTGAGATTCAGCGCTTACCGCTGAAATTCACCAAGTTTATGGATGGGCGAGAACTGCGGGAAGCAGTTCTTCGTGAGCACTCTGGGGGAGGAACTCCCTATGACATGGAGGTCTGGTACGACGGCGCCGGTGAGCAGTACTTCAAGGGCGGCTGGTCGCAGTTTGCAGAGGATCACGACCTCCATCAAGGCTTCTTTATGACTTTTGACTTCCACATTGGCACGTCAAAGTTCGACGTGAGAATCTATGATGGCACCCAGTGCTAGAAGGAGTATGAAGCCGAAGTGTATTTTCACTAAATTCTCTTTATGCAATTTCTTTGTACTAGTTGTTCTTCCTCGTACTATCTGTAATAAGTAATCGTATTTGGATTATGTGTTTACTTTATTAATAGACCATGGGAATAGATCATGGTTCTGAGGTATGCACTTTAATATATTATCGGGTTCCTTTGAACCGTTTATGTTGCTGCCAAAATATTGGGTTGCAATCAACCTTGTAGTATGCCTCAGATAATCACAAATCTCGATAACTTGTTAATATTATTTTGTACAACTCGAGGGTCTGAGCCCTCGAGTGTAAAGTAAAATATTTACACATATTGTCGATTTGACCCAAGGAACCCGACCTATGGCCTCATGTTCTGGGTTCAGTGGGTCACAATTCGAAAAACTCTTTGTCGCCTTATATCGCCTATGTGTAGAACCGTCGTAGTTGCTCTGCATTCCACGGGTTACTCTCGTCTTTCCCCGTTTTCTTGTCTTGTAGTCGATAAGCTCCTCCTGGTATTACTTCTGTCATGATGTAAGGTCCCACCCATGGGGACTCAATTTTTCCATGGCCATCTTGCTTGAGTCATAGAACTAGATCTCCCACCATGAAAGATCGTGGACGAACTCGACTACTGTGGTAGTTTCATAGATTTTGCTGATATTGAGTAGCTCTGGCTAGTGCTATGTCTCTTGCTTCGTCGAGTGCATCGATATCATCCTGAAGCGCTTCTGTGGAAGTTGTCTCATCATATGCTGCGATTCTTGGAGCTTCATGGGTGATCTCAACTGGAAGAACGGCTTCTGTGCCATGGACCAGGAAGAAAGGCGTCTCTTGAGTAGCTGCATTAGGTGTAGTTCGGAGACTCCAAAGTACGGAGGGTAGCTCATCTACCAAAGCATGCTTGGCTTTTTCGAGGGGTGCCAACAGCCTTTTTTTTGTCCCATTGCATATCAAGCCATTGGCTTTCTCGACTTGCCCATTTGTCTTTGGATGTGCCACAAATGCGAATTTCAATTTGATTCCCAGATTTTCACAGTAATTCTTGAACACCTTCGATGTGAAGTTTGTCTCATTGTTTGTGATGATACTGTGCGATACTCCGAAGAGAAAAACTATTGACTTGATGAAGTTGATCGCCGCTGTAGAATCTTAGGTTGTCACGGGGGCTGCCTCTACCCACTTGGTGAATTTGTCGACTGCTACCAGCATATAAACATGCCCTCCTGGCCAAGATTTGTGCAGTTTTCCCACCATGTCAAGACCCCATTGGGAGAAGGGCCAAGATAATGGTATTGGTTTTAACTCCGCTGCTGGTGCGTGTGGTCGAGATGCGAAACATTGACAGGCTTCACACTTCCTCACTATATCTTTCGTGTCTTCAATGGCTGTGAGCCAATAAAATCCTACACGAAAGGCTTTGGCTGCAATGGCTCTGCTGTTGGCGTGATGCCCACATACCCCTGCGTGGATGTCCTTTAAGATTTCTTGTCCTTCTTGAGGAGTAATGCACCATTGCAACACGTCTGTTATACTTCTCTTGTATAATTTTCCTTGTAACACGACGAAAGCCTTGGATCATCGTATTATCCTTTTCGCTTATACTGTATCTTCGGGTAGTGTTTTATTTACCATGTACACCAAGTATGGTTGCATCCAAGTTTTCTCGATCATCATGACTTCTTCGGGTTCAGCTGTCCCGCGATTATCAGCCCCCGAGCCTGTTGTTTGGTGCTGGACTTGTTCTCCTGTAGTCAAGACTTTGCTGCTTTTTATTGATCTTTCTATGATTTCTTCCCAAAAGACTCCTTGTGGTATGGATAAGCACTCGGACCCGATATTTGCTAAATTGTCGGCTTCCTCCTTGCTGGCTCTACTGACATGCGAAATTTCGCATCCGTCAAATGTTCCCTCAAGATAATAATATAAGTTTTTGTATGCTGTCATATTGTCGCTGATGGCGTCGCACTTGTTCATCACTTGTTGGACGACGAGATTCGAATCTCCAAATATTTTCAGTCGAGTTGCTCCACACGCTTTGGCCATTTTCATCCCATGGAGCAGCGCCTCGTATTCGACTTTATTATTAGAAGCTTGAGGAAAACTCATCCTCAGCACATATTTCAACTTGTCGCCTTGTGGTGATATCAGGACTACCCCTGCTCCTGCGCCTTGGATTCTTTTTGATCCGTCGAAGTATATTGTCCACACACTCGATAAATCTGGTGGCCCTGTGTTTTGTAGCTCCAGCCACTCTGCTATGAAATCTGGTAAAACTTGGGACTTGATTGCCTTTCGCTTTTCATACATGATGTCTAGGGGCGATAGCTCAATTCCCCATAAAGAGACACGTCCTGTTGCTGAAGGGTTGTTCAATATATTGGATAGTGGTGCTTCGTTGACCACTATGATTGGGTGCACCGCAAAATATTGCCGCAGTTTTTGTGCTGTTGTGAATACGCTGTATGCAAGTTTCTGGTAGTTTGGGTACCTTTGTTTTGTTGGAGATAGTACCTCGCTGACAAAATATACCGGACGTCGGACTCCATGAGCTTTTCCTTCTTCACTTCTTTCAACTACTAATACTGTGCTCACCACTTGATGTGTTGCTGCAATATATAGTAGTAATGGCTCCTTTTCTTTTAGTGCGACTAACACCGGTGGTGTGGAAAGCACTTTTTTCAGTTGTGCGAAGGCTGTGTCCGCTTCTTCTGTCCACTCGAATTTGTCGTCTGATTTTTTCATCAATGCGTAGAAAGGGAGCGCTTTGTCTCCTAGCCTGGCAATGAATCGACTTAGTGCCGCGACGCATCCTGTGAGCTTATGTACATCGTGTAGCTTTGTGGGCTTCCCCATTGTTAATATTGCTTGGATCTTCTCTGGGTTTGCCTCTATTCCTCTTGCGGATACCAGGAATCCCAGGAGTTGCCCTGTAGACCCCAAAAGAACATTTTGTCGGGTTAAGCTTGAGCTTGTACCTGTTTAAGTTGTTGAAGGTTCCTGCCAAATCACTGATTAGTGACTCCTCTTTTCTTGTGGTAATGACCACGTCATCGATGTATACTTGAATGTTTCGTCCTATTTGACTTCTGAGGCAATTTTGCATCATCCTTTGGTAGGTTGCTCCTGTGTTTTTTAGGCCGAAAGGCATGACTTGGTAGCAGAACACGCCATAAGGTGTTATGAAAGCTGTTTTTTCCTCATATTCTTTCTTCAACTTGATCTGGTTGTAGCCAGAGTATGCGTCCAGGAAGGAAAGCCTTGCGCACCCTGCTCTTGAGTCCATTATCTGATCAATGCGAGGTAGAGGGAAGGGATCCTTTGGACAGTGCTTGTTGAGAGACGTATAGTCGACACACACTCTTTGCACATCTGTGTTTTTCTTGGGGACTATAACTGGATTAGATACCCAAGTCAATGTTTTGATTTCTTGGATGAACCCTGCATTTTCAAGCCTGTGTAGCTCGGATGCTATTGCTTTCCTTTTGGGTTCATCGAATCTTCTCAATGGTTGTTTGACTGGCTTTGCTTTGGGATCGACGTTTAGTGCGTGCTCGACGAGTTCCCTGGGAACCCCTGGCATGTCTGAGGGACACCAGGCGAAGATTTCCTAGCGCTCATGGAGGAACTCGACGAGTGCGCTTTCCTATGCAGGATCCAGGTTTACTGCTATAGAGGTAGTCTTGTTCGGGTCCGTAGGGTGGACCTGATTTTTTTCGAGTCTTGAGTTGCATCGAAAGCCTGATCTGGCAGGGATCGCCCGACGTCGGGTAGTACATTGTGGTCGGTTTCACCTTTCAGCCTTGCGTATTCTGCTGTCATGCCGAAGGTTTGCGCCAACCTGTTGAATTCCTTGTCATAAGTGTTAGATACTTCGAAGCTGCCTTGAACTGTGATTGTTCCTCTGGGCCCTGGAATTTTTAGCGTAAGATACGCGTAGTGGGGTACTGCCATGAATTTTGCAAATGCTGGGCGCCCTAGGATTGCATGATACTGTGAAGGCCAATCCATGACTTTAAACTCCAGCTTCTCTTTGCGATAGTTGTTACTATTGCCGAAGCAAACGTCGAGCTGTATTTTCCCGAGAGGGTAGTTTGCGCTTCCCGGTACTATCCCGTGGAAAGAACAATCTGTTGGCTTTAGACTATCCAGTGAGATGCAAATTGCCCTCAGAGTTCTTGCGTATATTAAGTTTATGCCACTTCCTGCATCCATGAATACTCTCCCGATGTCGTATCCCCCTATTTGCGCCTTTAGTACCATTGGAGCGTGCCCCGGTCTGGGAACTTTCCTCGGGTGGTCTGCTCTGCTAAATCTGACTGGTTGATCGGATCATTGCAAGTACTCTGTAGTAGCTGGTGGTGATGATATTGCCAAGTTGACCTGTCTAGATATGCTCTTCCTTTCTTTCTTTGACTTTGGTACTGGTTGAATCATTGCTGATATATATACCTTTGACTCCAGCTGTTTTGCGAGTCGTTGCATTTGATATCTTTGACTCACGCTTTTTCCTCCCTGTCGTGTTCCTTGGCTTGAATCCATGGCATTTTTCAATCTTAGAAAGGTTCTGCAATCTTTCATCTGGTGGTTGGAAACTCTTTTCCCGTCTAGGTACGCATGATGGATGCGACAAGGACCATATAGCATATCTTCGGCCGAGGGACCTGAGTACCTTGGTTTCTCCTTTCCCCTGTTATCTCTTTCTTGAAACTCTTTGCTTTCGTAGCCTTCCTCGTTCCTTCCGTCGTATCCCGTGGCTATCTGATTTCGCCTTCCGTGGTTGTCGCCGTTGCGATATCTTCGCCTTTGCCTGCTTGTTTTATCGACTTCTGGTGAACATCCCCTTTTGTTATTATACGCATCTTCTCCATCGGCGAATCTGTTGGCTACTTCCATTAGTTCTGAAACTGTTCTTGGCTTTATTCTCCCTATCTCTTCAATGAGGTTTGAACGACGAAGTCCGGCTGAAAAGGCATCTATTGCTCTTTCATCGGAGATGTCCTCTGCAGATTTTTTTAATGACACTCCAGCGTTGTATATAAGAGCGCAGAGTTTCGTCTCTCCTCTGCACGCACGACTTAACTTCTTCCAATGATGCTGGTCGTTTGTATGTTGAGCAGAAATTTCTTGCGAATTGATTCTCTAGTTCCCCCCAACTTCCGATGGAATCATTGGGTAAAGTATTTAACCAGGACCGCGCTGCGCCGGTGAGGTGTAACTGCAAACTTTGCATTGCTGTTGCTCTTGTTCCCCCCGAGTATTTGTACTGCTCGTAGGTAGTCTGACAACCATAGAGTTGGTTCTTGTGATCCATCATACTTTTCTTGATCATGCGGCAACTTAAATCCTTTGGGTACTCGCGTTTTGTGAACCCTGCGGGTAAAGTATAACGCACCCATCTCTTTTTCATTGTCTTCGTAGTTTTCTTCCCTCCACGCATAACGTGAGTTGTTTACTCTTGCTTGTGCTATTATGTTCCTTGCATCCTCCTTCCTCTTTTGGCGTTTCTCGTCTTCTGAAGACTCGCTAGTTTCGTTCCGCGAAGGTTTGCGCTTGACCTCTTCTTTTTGCTTTTCCCTATGGCGAGTCGACTTTTTCTCTGGAAGATTTCCCTTTAGCTTGTCCTCTACCAACCCGAGGCTTCGTATCGCGGCTTGATGCATGTGTTCCCGTGGGTCCCCAAGCTTTGGTTGCGTGGTTAGTAGGTATGTCTGTGCTGCTACCAATGCTGCTTCTGGTGTTTCTTGCACAAATTCTTCTTCCTCCCCTGGTGGGTTCGCACTTGGGCTTTTTGTGTAGCTTTCTTCTACTATTCGTGTTTTTGTCCTTCTACTGTGCTTCGGGTCTCTGTGCCTCTCCATGTTGGACTCTGATGAATTGCTATATTCATCCCAATATCCTCCACTTGATGTGCTGTTGTAATCTAGGCTTCTCATAATCATGTCTCTTTCCTCCCTTAGCTTTTTCCTGCGTTGATGTAGTGCATATTGATATCCCACTAGAACTTCTCTTCTCGAATCTGCGGGTACATATGTCCCGTGGTTGATAGCTGACATGATCATTCTCCATTCTCTGGCGGAGACGTGGACTTTCTCCTTCTCCTTCTTGTCATTGCTCCTTAGTTTGTCGACTTGCATGTCGACCTCCTCATTGCCTGCGTGATTGTTTTCTTCTTCTGCTGCTTCAGTGATGATGACGCATAACTGGTGTACGCTTCTGGAGACGTTGCTGCTTCTGCTGGCGAAGTCCCTTAACTTATCGCGTGGCTTGTCCATTTTTGCTTCCGCGATGAGCTTTCGCCCGGTTTCGTCAGATTCCTCGAGTTTCTCCTGCAGATTTTCTGTTGCTGCTGGGCTGACTGGCGAGTTTGCTTCGCTAGAAGAGCCCACAGATGATCCAGACTTGGTGATTATCTCGGTTTTAATTATTGACGGATTCGATTTCGCCGGATCTGAAAGACAAGTTGAACCCGAAGGTCCAACATAGAAACTCAAACTTCCGATTGTCAACTCCATCTTTTTATTTTTGTCGACCTCTGGACTATTATTGGCTAAAAGCAAAAAAGCTGTCGAATTCATGATTCCAACGTCCAGAGTCCCCACGGTCGACGCCAATTGACGAGGCTAACTCGACAAATGTCCTAGATGAAGGACTTAGGATCGGGGAGACAGGGCGTCGGATGAACTCGAAGGTAAAATCAGTCAAACAAGGTGGCTATCGAAAGTAAACGTGGGTGTAAACCTGGCTTGCTTTCAATCTGTCCCTTACCGTCCCCTCCTGGCCCCTATATATAGGTGGCCAGGTCTCAGGGATTGGGAGGGATCCAACACAGATTACAATATCGACATACGACATGAACTTGTATTTCGACTAGTATTACAATTGGGCCTAGCTTAACGGGCTTTAGGGGTAGTTAACCAACGGGCTTTATTATCCATACCCTTGTCAGTGATGCTTGCTACCTTCATGATAGCTCCAGAAAATTTAAAAGGCGCCTCGTCTAGGGCTTTACTTTGCACCAGCAACAACGTGGAACCTGCACACAACACAACCAAGAGCTTTGCTCCCAACTTACGATGAGGTTGTCAATCTCACCGGTTTGTTGTAAACAAAGGATTGAGTGTATCGAGTGGAAAACAATAGTAGTATGCGAGAAAGTGAATAGTGTGAGTAAAAGTAAACAGTAATTGCAATGTAAAGGAAATTGGACCGGGGTCCATAGTTCACTAGTGGTGTCTCTCCATAAGATAAATAACAACATGCTGGGTAAACAAATTACAGTTGGGCAATTGATAGAATAAAGATAACGTGCATATGTCACGAGGATCACTATGAGATTTACTCTGGGCATTAGAACAAAATACACAGACCATCATCCAACTGCATCTATGACTAATAATCCACTCACGGGGATATCGTCCGAACACCCCATGAGTATTAAGTTGCGAACAACAGATAACTGCATTAAGCAAAGTGTGTAATGTAAACAAAACGAATGTCCTTGGACACAAGAATGTTATTTTCTCCCTAGTGGCAACAACACATCTACAACCTTAGAGGTTTCTGTCACTCCCCCAGATTAAATAGAGACATGAACCCAACTATCGAGCATAAATACCCCCTCTTGGAGTCACTAGTATCTACTTGGCCAAGATTTCTACTAACAACGGAGAGCATGCAAGATCATAAACAACATAGAGATAACATAAGATAATATTCGGCACATCCACTTAACATAACACCAATATTCATCGGATCCCAACAAAAACAACATGTAGAATTACATAAAGGTGATCTCGATCATGTAAGGCAGCTCACGAGATCTAAACATGAAGCACATGGTGGAGAAGACAACCATCTAGCTACTGCTATGGACCCATAGTCCAAGGTAGACTACTCACTCATCGCGTCGGAGGCAAGCATGGCGATGAAGAAGACCTCCGGTAGCGATTCCCCTCTCCAGCAGGGTGCCAGGAAGAGCTTCTGGACCCTCCCTATCTCGGGTCGACGACGGCGGTGGATCGCGATGTGTTTCTGGAAAATTGATCGGGTGTTTAGGATTTTTCCATCAGGGGGTCTTTATAGGCGAAGGGGCAGTGTCAGAGGTGGGCCAGGGTGGCCTCACCCATAGGGGGCACGGGCCAGGGGCTGGCCGCGCCACCCTATGGTGTGGCCAGCCTGTGGCCCCCCTCCGTCTCCTCTTCAGACTTCTGGAAGCTTCGGTAAATATTAGGAGGTTCGGCTTTTGTTTCGTCCAATTTCGAGAATATTTCCTATGTAACTTTTCTGAAACACAAAAATAGCAGAACACAGGGAACTAGCACTGTGGCATCTTGTTAATAGGTTAGTTCCGGAAAATACATAAAAACGCCACGATGTGTAACAAAACACTAAGCAAATGGTGTAAGAACAAGAATGGAGCATCAAAAATTATAGATACGTTTGAGACGTATTAGTCCCCCTGCCTCACACCACAGGAGGATCTAAAGTAGGAACCCACCTCTCCATTAATGTTAATAGCAGTATTGCCACTCATGACAATCTGCATAATCCAGCTAATCATCATGTCATCGAATCCCCTCTGACTAAGAGCCTGCCGGAGGAAGGCCCAGTCCAAACGGTCATAAGCCTTCTGGAAATCTAGCTTAAGGAACACACCCTTAAAGCGTCGAACTTTAACTTCATGGATGATCTCATGAAGAGCTAGGATCCGGCCTTTTAGAAAGGAAAATTGGCCAGGATGCGTAAGGAGCTCCATAAGTGGAGCAAGCCTTGAAGCACACACCTTCGAGAAGATCTGTTGTATGACATTGATCACTATAATTGGCCTAAATTGGAGGATATTTGTGGCCCCCACAATCTTGGAGATTGATACATCTCAAACGTATCTATAATTTTTGATGCTCCATGCTTGTTTATGCACCATTTGCTTTGTGTTTTGTTACACTTCGTGGCATTTTTATGCATTTTCCAAAACTAACTTATTAACGAGATGCCATAGTGCCAGTTCCCTGTTTTCTGTTGTTTTTGTGTTTCAGAAAAGCTACACAGGAAATATTTTCGGAATTGGACAAAACAAAAGCCAAAGTTCCTATTTTTCCCGACACTAGACGGAATCCAAAGCAGAGACGGAGGGGAGCCAGGGGCCTGCCACACCATAGGGTGGCGCGGCCAGCCCCTGGCCCGCGCCACTAGGTGGTGGGGCCACCTGGCCCACCTCCTCATGCCGCCCTTCCGCCTCTATATTCTCCTCGACAGGAAAACCCTAAGGACCCGATAAATTTTCCATGAAACATACTGTAAGCCGCCGTCATCGTCGACGCAAGATCGGGAGGGTCCAGAAGCTCTTCCCGGCACCCTACCGGAGAGGGGAATCACCACCGGAGGCCTTCTTCATCAACATGCCTGCCTCCGGAGTGATGTGTGAGTAGTCTACCTTGGACTACGGGTCCATAGCAGTAGCTAGATGGTTGTCATCTCCTCCATGTGCTTCATGTTTAGATCTTGTGAGCTGCCTATCATGATCAAGATCGTCATTGTGTAATTCTACATGTTGTGTTTGTTGGGATCCGATGAATACTGATACTTTGTCAAGTTGATTTATTGATTTATCATATCTATGTTGTTTATGATCTTGCATGCTCTCCGTTGCTAGTAGATATCTTGGCTGAGTAGATGCTAGTGACTCCAAGAGGGAGTATTTTTGCTCGATAGTGGGTTCATGCCTCTAGTAATCTGGGGGAGTGACAGAAACCTCTAAGGTTGTAGTTGTGCTGTTGCTACTAGGGAGAATACAACAATCTTGTGTTCAAGGACATTTGTATTGTTTATATTACACACTTTTCTTAAGGCGATAATCTGTTGCTTGCAGCTTAATACCCAACGGTTGCTCGGACGACATCCGGCGGGTGGATTATTAGTCATAGATGCAGTTGGATTACGGTCTATGTATTATGTTGTAATGCCCAAGTGAATCTCATAGTGATCCTCATGACATTTTTATGTTTGCTTTATTCTGTCAATTGCCCAACTGTAATTTGTTTACCCGGCATGTTACTTATCTTATGGAGAAACACCTCTAGTGGACTGTGGACCCCGGTCCATTCTTTTATATTCTTATTACTGTTTACTATTTATTCACTTTATTTACATTCTCGCAAACTACTATATTTTACCATACGATACGTTTAATCCTTTGTTTACAGCAAACCGGTGAGATTCACAACCTCACTGTAAGTTGGGGCAAAGTACTTTGGTTGTGTTGTATACATGTTCCACGTTGCTGCTGGTGCAAAGCTATGCCCCAGATAAGGCGCCAAATATAAATTGTTTGGAGTTGTTGTGAAGCTAGCAAGCTTCAACCTTCGGAAGTTGGTTCTTTCTCCTACTGGTTTGATAAACCTTGGTTTCATACTGAGCGAAGACTTGCTACTGTGCTCATCATACCTTTCTCTTGGGGTTCCCAACTGGGCGGTCATATACGCGCCATCAAGCAATTTTTCTGGCACCGTTGCCGGGGAGAAAGAAGATTTCTGTAAGGGGAGTCCCTCGCTTCCAATCTTTTACTTTGTTATTGTTTTGCTTTATTTTATTTTTACTTGCATCTTTTTATCAAAAATATATAAAAAAATTAGTTCCGTTATAGTTGTTATTTTTACTTGTCTGCTTTTAGTTTTGCTAGAATGGGTACTCCTGAGAACACCAAGTTGTGTGATTTTACTAGCACCAACAACAATGATTTTATCTGCACTCCTATTACGCCATCTGCTCCTGAGGCAAATTTTTATGAGATTAAACCTGCTTTGTTGAATCTTGTTATGAAAGAACAATTTTCTGGTGTTAGTACTTATGATGCTGCAGCTCATCTCAACAATTTTTTTGAGCTATGTGAGATGCAAAAGTACAAGGATGTAGATGGTGATATTATTAAGCTTAAATTATTTCCTTTCTCTTTAAGAGGAGGAGCTAAGGATTGGTTGCTATCTTTGCCTAGAAATAGTATTGATTCTTGGGTTAAGTGTAAGGATGCTTATATTGGAAAATATTATTCTCCTGCTAAGATTATAGCTTTGAGAAGTGATATTATGAAGTTTAGAAAGTTTGATAATGAACATGTTGCTCAAGCTTGAGAAAGAATGAAACCTATGATAAAGAATTGTCCCACTCATGGACTAACTACTTGGATGATTATCCAAACCTTTTATGCCAGACTAATTTTTTTTTCAAGAAATCTCTTGGATTCAGCTGTTGGAGGTACTTTTATGTCCATAACCTTGGGCGCCGCAACAAAGCTTCTTGATAATATGATGGTAAATTATTCTGAGTGGCATACCGAGAGAGCTCCATAAGGTAAGAAGGTAAATTCTGTTGAAGAAACCTCTTCCTTGAGTGATAAGATTGATACTATTATGGCTATGTTTGTTAATGATAGATCTCATGTTGATCCTAATAATGTTCCTTTAACCTCTTTGGTTGCTCAAGAAGAGCATGTTGATGTGAATTTCATTAGAAATAATAATTTCAACAACAGTGCTTATAGGAACAATTTTGCTAGCAATAATTATAGGCCATATCCTTCTACCAATGGTAATGGTTATGGTAACTCTTATGCTAAAATTCCTCCAACAACACTAGGGGCGCGCCCTCTGAGCTTGAAGTCATGCTCAAGGACTTCATTAGTAAACAAACTGCTTTTAATAAGTCTGTTGAGGAAAAGTTGGGTAAAATTGATGTTCTTGCTTCTAAAGTTGATAGCCTTGCTCTTGATGTTGAACTTCTGAAACTAAAAGTTTTGCCTCATGATGTGAAAGAAAGCAAGACTTGGAATGCCATTCAAGTTAGAATTGATGAAAATGTTAGGATGTTAGTAGAATTGCATGCTAGGTGGGAAAGAGAAGATTAGATGGCTAGAAATATGAAGGTTTGTACTATTACCACCTCTAGTAATGTTGTTTTAAATGCTAGCAATCCTATTACTTTGATTGGTGTAGATAAAACTCCTCCTCCTCGTGCGAAAAAGCCCAAAACTGCAAAAACTTTTTCTACAAAAAGTGCTGAAATTTTTTGGAGTATGGGAGACAATAGCTCTACTTCTTTTAATGATTTTGATGTTGATGGTTGCGATATCTCTGAAGTTATTTTTTTCTTGCAAAATCTTGTTTTAAGTCCTAATGCTAGTTCTATGCATGTTGCTTTTACAAAGCATATTACGAATGCTCTCATGAAAATTAGGGAAGAAAAGTTGAAACAAAAGGTTTCCCAAGAAGTTAGAAGATGGTTGGGAGCCCATCATTGATATTAATGTGAATGATTTTGATTGTCATGCTTTATGTGATCTTGGTGCAAGCATTTCGATTATGCCTAGAAAGATTTATGATATGCTTGGTTTACCACCGCTTGAAAATTTTTATTTTGATGTTCCTCTTGCTAATATTGCTAAGAAGAAACCTTTGGGAAGGATTAATGATGTTCTTATTATGGTTAACAATAACCTTGTTCCCGTTGATTTCCTTGTTTTGGATGTTGAATGCAATGCTTCTTGTCCTATTATTTTGGGAAGACCTTTTCTTAGAACTGTTGGTGCCATTATTTATATGAAGGAAGGCACCATTAAATATCAATTCCCACTCAAGAAAGATATGGAACTTGATGCTTCATCGCTTGTTATTACTTGATTTCCACTTTTTGTGCCTAGCTCAAAGGCATTAAAGAAAAGCACTCTTGGGAGATAACCCAATGCTTTCTTTTCAGTACTTTTTTTTGTTGAGTATTGGACGTTATTACTACTTTAATGACCTCTCCTTATCATTTTTATTTCGTTTTGTGCCAAGAAGAACCTCTAATTGGAGGAAGGTAAGATTAGGGGAAGTTGTTGTCCTGAAACAGATTTCTGCGCTGCACCATAAAAATTCGTAAAAATTCTCAGGACGTCTTTTTGATCTGCGATTTCTTGTGCACATGGCCCAAGTTATTTAAAAACTTTCATTATTTTTGCACATTTCGATTTGAGCAACAGAAGATCCTCAGAAAAATCTATCTTTGTCAGCTGTTCTGTTTTGACAGATTTCTGCCACTATTTGTGTTCGCCTCTCGATCGCTTTATTTTTTAGTTCTTTTGACCATGGAAATTTTGAGGAAGATGCTATAGTATCTTATGCTTTAATGGGTATTATACTTGAGTTTAAAACTGAACCAAAAGACTATATTTACTATCATGCTTACACTAGTATTGCTAATAGAATTGTGTGAAATTTTGTACGAAGGAAGTTTTCAAGTGTAGGGAAAGGAGAATGATGAGATGAGATGAAGTATGGACAAAAGCTCAAGCTTGAGGATGCCCATGTCACCCCAAGAAATATCCAAGAGGTAAAAGCGTCAAAGCTTGGAGATGCCCTGAGGCACCCCTTCTTTATCGGCAAAAATCAGGTCACCTTTCAAGACACTATATTTTTATTGCTTCGTATTCTATGCGTTTTTCTTGGAGCGTCTTTACTTTTGCTTTTAGTTTTCTTTTATTTTGTTTGCTGCAATAAATGGTTGGACCCCAACATATTTCTATTGGAGAAGACACACTCCGTTTTTCATTGCCAAGAACACTCTAGTTTTCACTCTTATCGTTCAACGACTGTTCTCTTTTTCTAATACTGCGTTTAGCTTTCGTTTTTCGCCTTGATTTTTGTTCAGATCTTGTTATATCTTTGTATCAAGGTGTATTTAGACCACTGGTATATGTTGGTTTTCATCTTTAAGAGTAGTTTCAAAAAGGTTGAATGGTGTTGGAAAAGACAAAAAAGTTTCATGCCTATAGTGGTACAAATGGGAGCTTGTTTAGACTGTGGCTTAGACTTTTGCATGTCATGCTTGATGTTATTTTGATAGTATGCTTAGTAGTTTTTTCTGTAGCATGACTTGTCTCAAATGACAGAGATTGCTTAATGTGCCTTTGAAAGAATCATGCGTTGTTTTTATTATATGGGAGCATATTATTGTGGTTTTCTCCTTTGATGCTTTATTTGGATAGACTTGGTGCATGCTTTCAACATGTTTGACTTTAACAAGTCGCCATAAGCCTCTATGATCATTTGGTTTTTGACTTGTGATACCACTTTATGCTTCGGTTAATGATGTTTTGTCGCTATGCATGATTATGGCCGTTATTGCTCTCTTAGTTGGTCGCTCCCAGTCTTTTGCTAGTGATGAGGGTTAACTCGACAAATGTCCTAGATGAAGGACTTTAGATCGGGGGAAGAGCAACGACTAGAGATTCCGGGATCGAGATTGGCACACGATGTATCCAGGTTCACGTCTCCGCGGTGGAGGATCGCTACATCCTGCTAGCAATCTAGTATATGATCACAATGGTGTTTTACATGGTGCCGCCGTAGGCGGATTTGTCTATGTCTAATCTCTATCTAGTCTAAGATCTGTAATCTATGATGTGATTTGATGTCCCTCTAGGGGCACCCCTGCCTGGCTTTATATATGCAACCGGACTAAGGTTTTACAAGTGTCCTAGTCGAATACGGATTAGAACCTTCCTTCTTCGTCTCCAAGTCAATCTTCGATTCCTTGTACTTGTCCACTTCCTTAATGGGCCGGACCCGGTATACTAATCTGTGGGTACCCGAAGGGCATACCGATGTCAGTAGCCCCCGAGACTCTACTTGAGTCGCAGACTCGGGTTGAGTCTCCAAACTTTGACTTCTTCAATCTTCGACTTCTTCAATTTTCAAATTCTTCAATCTTTGACTTCATATATCTTTGACTTCTTCAATCTTTTAACTTTCTCAATCTTTGACTTCCTGAAATCTTTGGCTTCATATATCTTTGACTTCATATATCTTGGTTGGCCAATTTTTTTTATCGGTTTCTTGAATCCGCTCTCCCGATGGGAGTAAATGTCGAGTTTATTTTCTGGTGCTTGCCACCGACAATGGACTCGAAATTTTCTTTCTCGATATTCTCAAAGTAATTCGTCATCGGGTGCACGACCAGCGCTCCCGATGGGAGTAGCCCCCGAGGCTATGGTCGGGTAGTTGTAGTCGATCATAGGCTCAAATTTTCTTCTTCTTCACCTCTTGTTCTTCTTTTCTTGTCGAATTCTTTCTCGAAATTGTCTTTCTATCGGGTGCGCAACTAGCGCTCCCGATGAGAGTATCCACCGAGTCTATGTTCAGGTACTTGTAGCCGGGCATAGACTCAAGTTGTACTACTCGAAGAAATTCGGCTCTTGTTGAAGGACTTGATGAATTTATCGACTCCTGTAGAAAATATGAATAATTGTGAAATACTTTATCTCTCAAAGAAATATTGTGCTTGTAGATTGCAATGAGGATGTAGTATGTAAAATAAAAACTCGATGTTTTTTGTGCAATTTTGTTGCTCGTACGTAAGACCCTTTTGTTAGCCTGATGCACTCGCGGCTCGATCAGCTACTCAGGTCAGAAGTAATGTGATGCGTTTGCCGCATTTGAATTTCAAGATACTTGCTAAGCCTTTTCGTTAGCCTGGCGCCCAAGGTTTGTGTCTTGCCAACCGTTAGTCGAGCTTCTCTGACTGTAAATTAAATTGTCAAGTATTCGACAAGGAACGCCAGCTACTAGGGCTTTCGCAATTTTTCGAAGTCAATGATATGCAAGATGATTTTTCATGGCGGAGCCCTCGAGTGTCGGGTGTGGCGAAAAGGTAAAAATTGACTCTTAAAAGAGGAAAACTTAGCTTTTATCGGATACGACGTGGTCGGCGCGGCGTAGTCGACGATGACGTAGTCGACTTGATGTCGTAGAATCACAACCACGATTGGAGGCGAAGTTGTTGTCGAGCCCCCGAGCGCTGTTGGGATCGTTGCGTTGCTGATGTCGACGTAGATGGTTTACACACTCAGGGGTGAGTTAATGTCGAGCCTCCGAGCGTTGCCGATAGTTTGCGCGAGTGCGCGGCGGCGAGTCCCCGAGCGTAACAGGCCGCAGTTGACGTTGATGTAGTCGACGATGTCGAAGAGGAAGTAGTCGGGATATTTTTCTCCAAGTTGTCCGAGCAGCTTGTCGAGTAGTCGAAATATTTTTCTCCGAGTTATCCGCGCAGTCGTCGTAACTCGCCGGTGTAGACTGTCGATGACGTCTTCATTAATCTCGTACGTACGTATGTACAAGCTAGCTTTTTGCCGGATTTTTTTTCTCCTTCAACGAAGAGTACTTTCCATCTTTGACGTGAAGCAATTGAACTGGTCCTGCTAATGCACTTCGATTGTCGAAACCGATCGGAACACGGCTCCTTTTTTGGGTATTGATCCACGACTTCCGTAGCAAGTTGAACTTGTTCGACTTGCCCATACTGAATCAATGTGATCCGTATTGAGAACTGAATATTATTTCCTGATCGGAACTTGTACTTTCTGTAGAGACGCCACCAAGGAACATATCTCGCGCGTGTGGATCAAAGTTACTTCCGGCGTTGAAGTAGCTGCACAACTCTGCGTACCATCTAGAGATCAAGAACCAGATACGTTCGGCCTCCCGCACACGGGCAGTATTCTGGTTGAGCTTGCGCACATCGATGAAGTTGGTAGTGCCATAGAAGACGAATTGACCCGATGCAATCTGGCTACTGTTGACCAAGACGATTTGGCCCGACGCGATCTGGCTACTGTTGACGGAAAAATTGAAGGATCTCGCCCGGATGACAAAATCCAGTCGCCGCGATCCCCACGGTCAGCGCCAATTAACAAGGGTTAACTCGACAAATATCCTAGATGAAGGACTTTAGATCGGGGGAAGAGCAACGACTAGAGATTCCGGGATCGAGATTGGCACACGATGTACCCAGGTTCACGTCCCCGCGGTGGAGGATCGCTACATCCTGCTAGCAATCTAGTATATGATCACAATGGTGTTTTACATGGTGCCGCCGTAGGCGGATTTGTCTATATCTAATCTCTATCTAGTCTAAGATCTGTAATCTATGATGTGATTTGATGTCCCTCTAGGGGCACCCCTGCCTGGCTTTATATATACAACCGGGCTAAGGTTTTATAAGTGTCATAGTCGAATACGGATTAGAACCTTCCTTCTTCGTCTCTAAGTTAATCTTCGAGTCCTTATACTTGTCCACTTTCTTAATGGGTCGGACCCGGTATACTAATCTGTGGGTACCCGAAGGGCATACCGATGTCAGCTAGCCTTCATTTTGTACTGAGAGGGAATACTTCTCGTGTATCCAACTCCCAAAAGCCAAAGTTTTTCCGTTGTGTCCATCATACCTACCTATTAGCAATTTTCTATTCCAAGCACAATTCGTCTTGCTTTTATCTATCCTTTAAATTAAACTTTTTGTTATATGAAAATTAGTCAGTAAAGCTCTCACGAACCTGACGGCACATTTACTTTTCTTGCTTTTAATAAATTTGACCATTGTGGCTCTCTTATATTGATGTTATGCTTGCGAGTTGTAAGTTGGAAGTTAGCTCAGTCATGCCATCATGGGGCACGCTTTCAACATTGCACTTACTCTCATTTAGGTGATATCATAATCTTTTATTTATGGATACCTGCGATGTGAAATAAGTTGGAAACTTGTGAGCTCATGAAGTTTGTATATGTGTTAGAGAAACGCCTGGGTCGCTAATCTAAGCCATGCATCATTCATGGTGGAAATTTACAGCATGCCCATAGTGGACATTCGACAACGCATCTCAAAATAAAAAGCTATACCTATGGTAAATAAAAGAGATGTCGAGGTGTTCATTATCTGTTTGTCTTGTCATTTTGATATGGGCTTGTTCTATGTCATCGGGCAAGAAGTATCCGTTGGCGTTCTCCATGATACATGTATGTTTACAATTGAAAGAACTTGCTTGGGACCTAAGTCGAGTAGCATGAGGTTTGGGTATTCGTACTTCACGGGACATGGGATTTTCAACTTATGATTTGTTAAGCATATGCTTCATAATTGTACTCGCATTAACCTAAACCATTCAAGATGCTTATGATGGGGGCAATGAGAGCTCAAAGCTAGTAAGTATCATAAGTTTTGGAGGTTTATAAAACTTGCAATCACTGCTTCCCTCTGCGAAGGGCCTTTCTTTTACTTTTATGTTGAGTCTCCACCTTCTACCTTTATGCACCGTCTAAGAGAGCATAGTTGACATTCTGAGTATAATATGCATAGTCCCAAAATTTATTATTGATTGATTCATGATTATGGTTTTGCTTGTTCTTAAATTATTTGTATCTAGTCGCCCTCTTAAACTTGAAGGTGTCCTATGCATTTATGTTTTGCTACTCCATAAAGGACAAGCTGAATACCACTTTGCTATGTTTTTCTATATGCTCAAAACAAACAATTGACTTTCAATGCATTATTACTCATGATCTTTTGTTTGTGTTACTTTTCATATTATAACATGGTTGCTAAGTTTTATTGTCAAGATTATGTCTGTTATGCCCATGTTAGAGTACTTTAATCTCAGCACTCAATGCTTTATATCATTTGATGAAGATTGAGATGGTGCATGTCACCTCAAAAATTATTGTTTTGTTATCACTTACCTACTCGAGGATAAGCAGGAGTTAAGCATGGGGATGCTTGATACGTCTCAAGCGTATCTGTAATTTTTAATGCTCCATGCTTGTTTATGCACAATTTGCTTTGTGTTTTGTTACACTTCATGGTGTTTTTATGCATTTTCCAGAACTAACCTATTAACGAGATGCCACAGTGTCAGTTCCCTGTTTTCTGTTGTTTTTGTGTTTCAGAAAAGATACACAGGAAATATTCTCGGAATTGAACGAAACAAAAGCCGAAGTTCCTATTTTTCCCGACACGAGACGGAGTCCAAAGCCGAGACGGAGGGGAGCAGGGGCCAGCCACACCATAGGGTAGCACGGCCAGCCCTTGGCCCGCGGCACCAGGTGGTGGGGCCACCTGGCCCACCTCCTGACGCTGCCCTTCCGCCTGTATATTCTCCTCGAGGAAAAACCCTAAGGACCTGATCAATTTTCCATGAAACATACTGTAAGCTGCCGCCTTCATCAACGCGAGATTGGGAGGGTCCAGAAACTCTTCCCGGTACCCTGCCGGAGAGGGGAATCACCACCGGAGGCCTTCTTCATCACCATGCCTGCCTCCGGAGTGATGTGTGAGTAGTCTACCTTGGACTATGGGTCCATAGCAGTAGCTAGATGGTTGTCATCTCCTCCATGTGCTTCATGGTTAGATCTTGTGAGCTACCTATCATGATCAAGATCATCGTTGTGTAATTCTACATGTTGTGTTTGTTGGGATCCGATGAATATTGATACTTTGTCAAGTTGATTTATTGATTTATCATCTCTATGTTGTTTATGATCTTGCATGCTCTCCATTGCTAGTAGATATCTTGGCCGAGTAGATGCTAGTAACTCCAAGAGGGAGTATTTAAGCTCGATAGTGGGTTCATGCCTCTAGTAATCTGGGGGAGTGACAGAAACCTCTAAGGTTGTAGATGTGCTGTTGCTACTAGGAAGAAAACAACAATCTTGTGTTCATGGACATTTGTATTGTTTACATTACACACTTTGCTTAAGGCGATAATCTGTTGCTTGCAACTTAATACCCAACGGTTGCTCGGACGACATCCAGCGGGTGAATTATTAGTCATAGATGCAGTTGGATTACGATCTATGTATTATGTTGTAATGCCCAAGTGAATCTCATAGTGATCCTCATGATATTTATATGCTTGCTTTATTCTGTCAATTGTCCAACTATAATTTGTTTATCGAGCATGTTATTTATCTTATGGAGAGACACCTCTAGTGGACTGTGGATCCCGGTCCATTCTTTTACATTCTTATTACCGTTTACTATTTACTCATTTTATTTACATTCTCGCAAACTACTATCTTTTACCACACGATATGTTTAATCCTTTGTTTACAGCAAACCGGTGAGATTGACAACCTCACTGTAAGTTGGGGCAAAGTATTTTGGTTATGTTGTGTGCAGGTTCTACGTTGCTGCTGGTGCAAAGCTACGCCCTAGATAAGGCGCCATATATAAATTGTCTGGAGCTGTCGCGAAGCTAGCAAGCATCAACCTTCGGAAGTTGGTTCTTTCTCCCACTGGTTCGATAAACCTTGGTTTCATACTGAGGGAAGACTTGCTGTTGTGCTCATCATACCTTCCTCCTGGGGTTCCTAACTGCGCGGTCATATACACACCATCAGAGATCAAGGTAATCACGCCAAAATTAAGCGACATAACTAATGTTACATTGTAGAACTCTTGGAACATTGGCATAATCATAGCCTGAATCCTCTCCCAAATTTCTGGAAGAAGATAACCGGGAGCCCGTCTGGCTCCGGAGCAAGTCATCCCCTCCTAACCTAAGCACGATGCAGCCCCTCGCCGCGGTACTCGCCTTCGTCCTCCTTGCCGCCGCTGCCACGGCCAACCCTTGGCCCTCCCCTGCCACCATCAACGTGACATGCTCCGTCTTTGCAACAACCTAGGCCTACCCCAGCTACAACTACTGCTTAAACGTGCTCTCCACCTCGGATCTGGCATCTGCCACCTCTGCCATCGACCTTGCCATCATCCCTGCCAACGCCACCGCACAAAACCTCACACACACAGTCGACCTCATCAACGACTTGCGCGACAGCCTCACGAGATGCTCGGAATTCTATGGGCGCGACATGGGCGACAAGGTTACCAGCGCCCTTGGAGACCTCGTCGCTGGACGCAGCCCGGGGGAGAAGTTCTTGGACGCGTACAATCTTGGCCCTGTCAACTGCGAAATCGCCATCACCCAAAAGTGGGGTTAGGAAAAACTTTGATTGAGCAGGGTCTCACCTACACCCCCATACTTTTATGAGCTTGTGTTTTTTGTTTCTCTCAAATGGTGTAACATATTGGTTTCAAACTTTGTAGGTCATTGTAATATTGCAACTAGTATGTGGAAAAAAAATTCAGAATTTTTTGTGAAATTTAAAATTTTCAAATATTTAAAATTCAATAACTTTTATTTAAAAAAGTATATATATAATGTTATAAAAATTCCAAACTTTTTTCCCACATTCTATTCCAAATGTTATACTGAACAGCTAAGTTTGAGATTCAAAAAATTTATAGTGTGAGAGCTATAAAAAAGATAAGTTGTTTGAGAGAGGAAAAAAGAGACTAACACAGATTTTGATGCGTCTATTAACGGTCTAGATAGAAGGGTGTCGCTAAGCTCCTGCTCAGAAAATCGACTCTTGGTGGGGTTATTCTAAGGATATTCAGGGGAACGAGAACTGGGACAGCATGGCCTTGGCCCTGCTAGCCAGGAACATCGCCAGGCTGAACCGCAGGTCATCAAACAGCACAGCAGGCGGCGCTCCCTCCCCCGCGGCCATCATCAACGCGACATGCTCCTCTTTATTATACAGCAAATACCCTGGCGACGACTACTGCCACGGCGTGCTCTCCTCTGACCCATCCGCTGCGGCCTCCGCCAGGAACACGCGCGATCTCGCCATTATCGCCGCCAACGCCACCGCGACGCTGGACAACGCTGTGGGCGACCTCATCGCAGGACATGCCATAAACACGGTAAAATTATTTGTTTTGTTATTTCCACTCTATTTTGTTTACATTTACGAACGGTAGGATTATGTTTTAGCAACTGAACATATTGTTTTCTTTTTTTCTTTCCGATAACTTATTACGTTGCTAATGCATTAATATTATGGACGAATTTAAAGAATGCATCGAACATTTTGACAAGTACACTATACTAGACCCTTATGCGCACCTTGCCGCGCCGCTCCTTAATTTAAATTTATTTTTATTCAACAACATTTTGTCAGTTTTAAAAATTATCTAGTGAAAAAAATAGACCGGTAATGTCTATGCCTATCAAACAAAAAGGATGATGCTGAACATCCCCTTGAAATAAATAAGCTACATATTTGTAGGCTATGAGCAATCTAGAAGCAGAGGCGTACACACTGATTTTTAACCCACAACAATTATAGGTACACCAATATTGAGTAATTTGGCTATTATTATTTCATATTCACCAATAGAATATCTAAATGGAAAATTTTTCTATATCTAATTCGAAATTGACTTGTATTGAATTTTTCTCATCCTCTAACATGCACTAATCCATACTATCATGTTAATGTGAGACTTGGAAGTAGAAGTGTAAACGCTGATTTAACCCAAAGGAATCATATGGATACCAATAATGGTTAATTGGTTATTACTATTTCATATTCACCAACAGAATATCCAAACAGAAAGGTTTTAGATTATCTCTAATTTAAAATTAACTCCTCTAAATTGCGCTAATCCATAATATCATATTTATGTTTATTGGTCACTATATATCTTCAGATACCCATCAACCAAAATAATCGGCTTTGACAATGGAGAGAAATTCCCAACATAAATGAAAATGGGTATTCGGGCTCCATTCGTACTGGTAAAGGAGGATGGTATACCGAATGCCGGATGAGAAGAAAGTCGAGTACCTGAATAATCTGTTTATATCCTGACAGCAAAATAAAACTGCAACAACTCTGACTATTAATATCAATGAACCACCACCATCTTCTTAGTTTAGCAGAGTTGCTGCTCTTCTCATTTATCTCAGGTCCAATATTCAGTTCTTATGATGGAATATAATAAATGGCTAATGGTTATGTTGATTCTTCAGGAATTGAAATGCTATCTAAAATGAAGCCAATCTGATATCTGCCAAAGGAATAAACAACAAACAAATTCTAGATAAACAACAAAATTATGCTTAGATTTATTTTTTCATTGTCGATGTAATCACAAATATGATGAAAAATAATATCTAAATACTAAAATATAAATAATTATTTTTATAAGTGCAGCCCTATTGTTAACAGTTGAGAGGTTCAGCAAAGACAGTAGTGCCAACGAAAAACTGGAAGAATAGAATTAGTATTGTCAATGAACTGGAAACAAATACATTTACTATTTTTTGACGGCATTTCTCAGTTAATATTAAGTTAATTAAGATAGAGAAACTATCCTTTCATTTTGCTTAACATTAAGGTTTCTGATGGTCCGCACAACGCATTCATTGGCTGGAAAAATATTATCTACAAACACGACATATTTAAATACTAATGTTCCATAAATTTATAGGTGCACTATAGAATAATTGTAAACCTGAAAAATGTCAAATTTTTAATATATCAACAAAAAAATTAATTTGGTTTTATCAAAGTCGAATAGACAACTGAAAAGAACAGATGCAAATTGCCCAACGGACCGCCCACATCAACTATAATCTGTTTCACAACAGAAACCTAGCTATACCTATTTGTTTTCTTAAGGCATAATAACCAGCTGTAGAAGAGACAGGAACAGACCACACCACAGTGGAATCTCATTGAATTTCATTGAATTTTAGTTATTTCGGTAGGCACTGAAATAATTGTCTTTCGGTCAAATAATTTCAGTCATTTTAGTAGCACACAGGAATTCAAATAAAATACAAAATATTTTTCAAAATTTCAAAAAAAAATTGATGAATTTTGAAAGAAATTTTTGGTCATTCGACCGAACTAAAAACCAAAATCACTGAAATTCACTGAATTTTAGTGATTTCAGTAAAGGCTAAATTTTTTGTGAAACTGAAATTTTGAACCATGCACCACACGCGTCCAACGGTCCAAGTTCACCAGCTCAACATGTGGGCCCCAAGTGTGAAAATGAGTGAATCAACCACAACTCTCCATTTGCTTTGCTACTACTTATTGGAATAGATACATGAGAAGAATGTGGGATATCAGTGCAAACGGAGCTTGGCTCTCATGGTTGGGTTCCTTGTGGTGCGTGCGTGCATTCATAGAGGTGAGTGTATGTGCGTGTTTGTGAGCGTCTGTGTTATATTGTGTTCTCAAAAAAAATGTGGGATATCAGCTATTGATCTACTTCACTAATCAGTATGTTGTGATGTGGAGTTAATTTCAAAAAACCACCACATTTGCGCGGGAAATATTTAAAACCACCGCTATTCGGTGAAATTGTAAAAAACCACCGGTTTTGCGCGAATTCGTTGCAATGTGCACTGATTATCGAATTACACCCATTTAACATGATTTCTGATAGTAGGGGCCCACTATCAGTGCTGACATGGCACAACGTGGTTGTAATAAGGTCAAAAATTAAACAGACCTATCTATTAGGGTTTTTTTGTAAATTTTCGGGGGGACCCACTTGTCAGATTCTTCTCTTCTCCTCTCACTGCAATCAAGTTCACCGCAGTAGGGACCATGGCCGGTGGAGGCCGACGCCAGAGCAGGGAGCAGGCGAAGATCGGCGCGGCGTGGACATGGAGCAGGGGCGCAGACGTGTGATACGTATCAAACGTATCTATAATTTTTGATGCTCCATGCTTGTTTTTACACCATTTGCCTATTGTTTCGTTACACTTAGTGGCACTTTTATGCATTTTTTGGAACTAACCTATTAACGAGTTGCCACAGTGCCAGTTCCCTGTTTTCTGCTGTTTTTGTGTTTCAGAGTGATACACAGGAAATATTCTCGGAATTGGACGAAACAAGTTCCTGAAGTCTTATTTTACCCGGGAGCATCCAGACATCCGAAAGAGAGCCGGAGAGGGGCCAGGGCCTGCCCTCACACTAGGGTGGCGCGGCCCAGGCCCTGGCCGCGCCACCCATGTGTGAGGAGCCCCTGGCTGCCCTCTCGCGACGCCCCTTCGCCTATATAAAGCCTCGGGACGGAAAACCCTAAAGGAGTCGGCAATTTTCCAGAAAGAGTTCCGCAGTTCCGCCGCCGCCACCGACGAATTTCGGGGGACAGAAGTCTCTGTTCCGGCACCCTGCCGGGACGGGGAAGTGCCCCCGGAGCCATCTCCATCGATCTCCATCGCCATCTCCGCCGTCTCCATCGACCTCACCGCCATCTCCATCAACCTTGCTGTCTCCTATGATGAGGAGGGAGTAGTTCATGCCCGGGGCTGAGGGCTCTACCGGTAGCTATGTGGTTCACCTCTCTCTCCCATGATGTGATCTTTATGTGATCGTGAGCTTTGTATCATGTTGAACAAGTAGATGTTATTATTCAGATATTATGTGTACTCTAGTGATGTTATTAAAGTAATCTATTCCTCCTGCCATGGTGTAACGGTGACAGTGCGTGCATCATGGTGGTACTTGGTTTAGGCTATGATTGTGATCTCTTGTGGATTATGAGAATAATTATTGCTATGATAGTTTGAGTGATCTATTCCTCCTTTCATGGTGTAATGGTGACAGTGTGTGCACTGTGTTAGTACTTGGTCTAAGTTGCAATGATATCTATCTTGAGTTGTGCTTTGATTTGGGTATCTCTATGAGTGGTGTTTGTCAAGTACTTGATGAACTTTAAGGGGTGCTTCTGTAGCCACTACACAATGATTAGTGTTGTTCAATAGGAGAATAATTTAGAGTACAATAGTGGAGAGAAGTTGTTTATTTGTTCAATCATGTTATATTGTTGGGAGTGTGTCCACTAGTGAAAGTATGATCCCTAGGCCTTGTTTCCAAGCTTTGCACACCGTTTACTTGTTGTTTTGTTACATGTTTGCTCGCAGCGATTTTTATTCCAAACCACATTTGCTACTTATAATCATCACTACTACTTGTATTTCACTATCTCTTCGCCGAACTAGTGCACCTATACATTTGACAAGTGTATTGGGTGTGTTGGGGACACAAGAGACTTTCTGTATCGTAATTGCAGGGTTGCTTGAGAGGGATAGCTTTGACCTCTAACCTCCCTGAGTTCGATAAACCTTGGGTGATCCACTTAAGGGAAACTTGCTGCTGTTCTACAAACCTCTGCACTTGGAGGCCCAACAAGTGTCTACAAGAATAGAAGTGCGTAGACATCAAGCTCTTTTCTGGCGCCGTTGCCGGGGAGGTAAGGTAAAAGGTACTCGCATCCTCCTGTGTGAGTGCTCGAAGTTATTTCCTTTAGATTCTGCAATTACATCTTTTTGTTTCTTGTTTTTATTTTCACTAGTTAGGCTTTATGGAAAACAAAGAGTTCTTTAGTCTTTTTCCTGATTTTAGATTTGAAGAAAAAATTGAAAACCCTTTGGAGCTTATTTCGCATAGCAATGTTATTAGTACGAATGCTTTGAATACTGTTAATGCTAATGCTATAGAAAAGTCTAAACTTGGGGAAGCTGGTTTTGTTGAGTATGATATTTTTAGTTCCCCAGCTTTAGTGGAGAAAGTTTGCTCTGATGATATTTTATCTCCCATATGTGATGTTTCTAATGATGCTTGTGCTCCTCATCCTTTTGAAATACCTATGAAGATTGTTGAACGTGTTATGAATAACCACTATTCAGGAGATGGAACAGTCCCTCTGGGTGATCATTTACTCTTTATACAAGAATTATGCGAGTTGTTCAAGTGTGCAAGTATTTCGTCAAACCAAGTTAAGAAGAAGCTATTCTCTTTATCATTGAAAGGCAGAGCTGAGGAGTGGTATCGGCTGCTTGAAGATGGTCCATCTATTGCATGGGAGGAAATTGTGCCTCTCTTTTATTCCAAGTTTTATCCTTCAAGTGAAATTCATAAAGATCGTAATCGGATATATAACTTTTGGCCTCATGAGGGAGAAAGCATTGCCCAAGCGTGGGGAAGATTGAAATTACTAATGCATAAATGTCCTATTCATGATCTTCCCCGTAATATTATTATTAATAATTTTTATGCAAGGCTTTCATGACATTACAAGGACTATCTAGATGCATGCTTTGATGGGTCTTTCACAAGCAAGGATGTCGACACCAAGTGGGGTCTGCTTGAGACAATTCAAAACAATATCGAAGGTTGGGATAGCGACAAAGGTAAAGGATCCGGTATGAATTACGAGTTTGATTGCATTAAGTCTTTCGCTGAAACTGCTAATTTTCAAGAGCTTAGTGCTAAATATGGTCTTGATCCTCAAATTATGGTTGATTGCTTTAAAGCCTTTGCTTCCCATATGAATGTTCCTAAAGGAAATGGGGACGTGTATCATGAACCTTTTAAGGACACTTGCATAGAAAGTGATATTGTTATTGATGATTGCAATAAACATGCTCAAACTTCTAAAAGTACTATTTCTTATAAACATGATCCCAATAGAAGTCCAACAGGCCTTAGCAAACTCACAGTCAAAGAAGAGATGATCCCTGGTTTCCAATAACTGAGCATGACATAAGCTGCAATCCGGGCCAGTATCAATATTCCAGTGTTTTCTCAACATGATGTCACGAGTATTAAGTCTATCCAGCATCAAAGTCCAGAGAAACACTTTCAGCTTCTGCATTGCTTTGGAAGCCCATATTGCATTGAGAGCAATATCTTGAGGCACTTGAGCAAAGAGAAAGTTATAGTACTTTGTAGGCTTATATTTCTCACCCCACACAAAAGATCTAGTATCCACTTGCTCATTGGAGATTGGCGTAGCATTTACAAGAGTACTCACCTCTTGATACTCCTCATATGCTTCAACCGATAAGGGAAGAGCAAAAACTGCAGCAGCATCATGCGATGAAGCAAAGGCAGCCACCGAAATATCTTCATTGAGGGCATAGGAGAATAACCTAGGATATTTATCACATAGAAGTTCACCATTAGCCCAGAAATCCTTCCAGAAAAGCACAGTTCAGCCATTGCTAATTTTGCAATGTGAGATACTTCTGTAATCGTCCACCAGGGAAAAAATGTCTCTCCACCAGAATGATCCCCTCTTGGACTTGGCATGTGGAACCTCTTCACCATAAAGTGACCAGACCAAATGTACCCAAGGCACATCTGCTTTTGAGTAGAATTTGTGCAATTGCTTCAACAATAAGGCTTTGTTTTGGAGTTCTAGGTTCAGCACACCAAGGCCACCATGTTTCTTAGGACGGCAAACTCTAGACCAAGCAACAAGGGCATTGACAGAACTAGAATCTTCCTCTTTAGCTGATAGACAGCGTCTTTGTGCTCTATTGCAAATATTTAGAATAGTTTTTTGCACCTTGACACTACTAGGAAAACCCTTATCCGTGGCGCACCTATTTGGGCTTCAGTGGCGCACCTGTGGTGCGCCACGCATATCAAGCCACTGGTATTTTTTACCCGTGGCGCACGCCCACGTGCGCCACGGTTAAGGGTCCTATCCGTGGAGCACCTAGAAGGGGTGCGCCACGCATAATATCCGCGGCGCACCCAATTGGTGCTCCACTGGTATGTTTTCTATTTGTATTTTTTTCGAGAATACAGCAGAAATACACAGTATACAGCACAAAAATATATAGTATACAGCAGAAATGCAAAGATATACACATCAGTATGAAGTCAAGTGTCGGAAGACATCAATATAAAGTCAAGTGTCGAAATACATCAAATATGAAGTCAAGTGTCGAATCATTACACAAGTTAAGTACAACTATGATCATTACATATTATATATGGAGTTACATATCACCTAGACTACTATATGAACGAATAGATCACACCGGCGACGACGATGAGCAAGATCGAGACCATGATCAAGAACTTCATCCGATTCTTCTTCCACACGTGTCTCCTCCACTTGGAGACCGCAAGCTCTCTTGTCTTGTACCCTTTGTAGCAGTTGTTGCTGAAGTTGGTCACCTGTGCCTGGCAGTCCTCCCACTCCTCGTAGACTCCTGGAACCCGACCACTATACACCACGTACCACTTCGCCATCTCTCTATAGACATGTAGTATATATGTTATGCAACGAAAGGAATGACAAAGTGCAAAAATATGCTTGCATGATCACAAATACTATGGCAAGGATTCATAAGCCTAGAATAAAACATAGCATGGATGACGATCGATCATATATAAGCAAGTCCAACATCGATCGTCAAGGCATTACGAGCCTTGGCAAGTTAAGGTTCACACACACATGTCCAACAATAGTTCGGAAACAACACTAGGATAGTAAAGTTTACGATACATCGACCCAACACCGCTAGCTAGCCACAGACATCATGTAGTCCTCGCCGGGAACGGGTGCACGCCCTCTCTCGTCATGAACGTCCTTGTGTCGCGCTGCCTGTCGAGGCGTCCTTCGATCTCGCGGTTAGTCAACGCTACGCCACAATGCATGATCCCGCCGGTTGAGTCGACGTCTTCATGAAGGACTTGCGCGATCTGAGTCTGGATGCGCCAAAAATCTTCCATAAGGTCTGCATCATCGATCGCCGCAAACTTTTCGGACCATGGTCGAAGATTAGATGGTAGCGCCCTGATCCGCGAATCTCGGACGATCCCCTTCAGGTGATGGAGGGCGTAGAAGGCCTCCTTCACACTGCCAGGCGGCTGCTTGACGCATGGAAACTTTGTCTGGTGCATGAAGATATGCTTGCCATTCTTGACTCTCTCGCCACCCTTGGTGAATTTGCCCCCCTTGTCGGCGTAGAATTGTAGAGCTTCATCGAGCACACTCTTGATTCGGCCATAGTTCTTCATCGGCTTCGTTTCACTCGATGAGTCAAAGTACGTCGCTTGCGACCACCTTGGGCAAATGGATATGAGTGAGCAGTATATGCCTCTGCGCAGCACAATTGAAAAATAAATTGTTGTAAGAGGACCAACCGGAGAATCTAAGAAAGAAGTTTTCACGGCGGTGTTCACTTACTCGGGAAAGCAAGGCAGAAGAATGGAGTCGATGGTCGGGTTCTCCACAAAGATATTCCCAAGGTACTCCTTCACCGTTGCCCGGTCCGCCTCGTTCACCCCGTCACGCATGAAGTAGGGGTCTACTATCACGATGCCCTTGGTCTTCTCCCTCTTCGCCTTCAACGCCATATGAAGCGTGTATAGACGGACCAAGTTATAGTCCAGGCGGTTGGAGTGCAGCAGATTATAGATGTCCTCGTACCGCACGAAGAAGATTTCAGCGGGTGATGTATCGACGAAGCCATGGTCCTCTGGCACCTTGATTGTGTAGACCGGGTACCCGGGATTCTTTTCTTGGAGAAGGCGCTCCTCGAGATACTGGATGCTGTCGTGCAAATTCACGATCGCTCCACCCGCGTTGGCGAGCATCTCCTTTGTCAGCATCGGCCGACCCGCTATGTGCCTGGGGAAATCACTAGGCTCTTCTTGCACGCCGTCCTCAGCCCGGAGTATCTTCCTCGGAGATGGCTGGCTCGAAGCCTTCTTGCTCCGGCTATGCTTCCGGCCTTTCTTCTTCTCCTCGACAGGAGCTGTGGACTACAACTTATCCGGCACGGGAGCAGCGGATTTCAGCTGCTCATCGACCGCCTTGTGGAGTGTGGTAGGGCTGATAACATTGGCCGGATTGGGTTGTGTGGCTGCGGCTTCTGGAGGCGTCTCCTGAGAACCGTCGCCGAACAGCAGACGCTGCGTGCATGACAGGGGACGACCGGCTTGTTTACCACGGGAGGCTGGATCTCCAAGAGGAGGCATGTAGATTTCTTCGTTGCCGCGGTTGGGTGGAGCGTCGTCCACGTGCTCGGGTGGAGGCGACGGCGTGTGCGCGGTTAGCTGCTGATGCCTCTTGGTGGCGGGGACGAACACCGGTGGCCGTGTATTTTTAGCGGGGGCAGCCGCGGGGCGCTGATCATCCTTTGCAAGGCGAATCTGTGACTTCGGCCATAGCAAGGGCCAGCCGACGCAACCTCCGAGAGAGTAATGCTCATCGGCTCCATGAGGTTGCATGGGAGGATCAATGCCTTCGCAACCCTTCAAAGGACGCACCATGGCGACCCTGAACATGCCAGCAGGGATGGGCAAGTTGTGCATCAGGGGGTTCTTCGGTTGGCATATGGTACCCTTGCCTACATCCTTCAGCACGCCGTTCACATAGTGCAGCAAGGTGCAACTAGTGTCCTGCGGGAGAACATGTTGGGCATCATTATCAGATGGTACTCATCAAAAAAGATGGCAGAGTATGAAGTCGAGCCTACGATTAGTTACCTTGGTAAGGGCGTCGAGGTCGGCTAAGGTGGACACGCGAGGCTGCGTGGGCTGCGGTGGAGGCGGCGGCTGCACGTTGGTGTTGGGCGGCGGCCGCGTGTTGGTGTTGGGCTGCGGCGGAGGCGGCGGCCGCGTGTTGGTGTTGGGCTGCGGCGGAGGCGGCGGTCGCGTGTTGGTGTTGGGCACCGGCACCGGCTGCGCGTTGTTGTTGTCGGCGGCCAACGGGCTCAGCCCCACGAAGGGGTCTGCCAATGGGTAGGAGGGCGGGGTCACCACGTTCGGCGACACGTGTTGCGCCGAGTTGCTGCCGGACACGCTGGGCACCGGTATCGGCCCAACTCCACCAGCGGCATTCCACGCCGCTAGACCCTCCCACAGTTGAGGAGGAATGACCTGGCGCAACCTTGCTTCAAACTTCTCCTCCATCTGCGCCGGCAGCGCGGCCACTTGCGCCTTGAGATCTGCAATCTCCAGCCTCTGCGCCTCCTCCACCTTGCTTCTTCTCTCCTTTCTAGCCTTTGATTCCTCTTTGAAGTGGACGCCGACTTTCGTGGTCAGCCCAAAGCCGGAAACACGCCCAGCGGACGTCATCTTCTTGTGCTTGGGCCTCTTCTTCATAATATTCGTCGCCCTGTTGAAAGGAGTGTCCCAAGGCTCCGATTGCCCTTGGGTGGAGCAAGCTGCCTCGGCGGCTATTTCAGCTTCCTGCAAAAGGATTCATGAACCCAATTAGAATCATCGGTTCATTATTGATTGCAAATCGACTTGAGATCCGCGGTAAGTTGCTTACCACAAGTTTCTCAAACTCTTGCACAGCATTCGCTGAGGTTTTGAATTCCTTTGTCTTGGGGCACAGGTAGTAGCGGGCCCGCACAAAGTTCCAGACCTGCGGGTCCGTGAATTTATCGAACATGTTGGGCTTGCCAAGACGAATAAGCTCGGTGTCCTCCTTGTCCCACACTTCCTGGATTCCTCTGTAACCGCCACTCCCAAGACGGTGGTGACCTAAGTTCTGTTCATACATCTTCTTCCCCAACGCCGACAGAGCTTTGAAGGTATCGGTCTCCAACTCCTCCTTGAAAAGAAGATAGTCGTCGTGATCTAGAAGTGGCTCATGCTTCTTGATCTCTTCCCAGCTTTCGTCCTTGTCAATCTGCTTCTTCACCCGGGTTCTCCAGCTAGCCAAGGTCGTGCTCATCTTCGTAAGGGCCTGCTGGTTCACCTTGTTGTCTTTGAGGTTTAGGTTCTTGTACTCCACCGGGAAATCGTATCGCTCGTGAAGCTTCTGTAGTAGGAGCTGCACAAGATGCGCATTGCCAGGATCTCGGAGGTTCCTCGTGTTGATCGTCACGGTCTCCCGCACGATGCAACCGATCTGCGTCCCGTATCCCGCGGCAAGGGCTTTAGGCTCCACGGGTACGCTGTTTTCATTCACGGCGGTGAAATCCTCGCGTTTTGTGCCAAGCGTCGGCGGGTTCCGATCCTTCCTGATGGCCTTCTTCTTCTTAGCAGCCGGGGCAGATCCACCATCGGTGGTGTCATCCTCGGCGCCATCGGTGCGCTCGCCGCCAGCATCAGTGGTGGCATCGGAGTCTCCATCTTCTTCTCCACCCTCGGAGTCTCCGTCACCACCCTCAGAGTCTTCGTCTCCACCCTGATCATCTCCACCTCCATCTCCGTCCATGACGTCTATTTCCTTCTCCTCGGCCGCCCTCTGGGATTGCATCCAAAACGGCAAGTTGGCCGCCCGGGCTTGTTCTTCGACACTCATTTGGTTAGAAGGGCCAGCACCGTTGTTGACGTGTCCGGTTGACATGTTTGCACTAAACAAAAGGAGAAAAATGTTTAGTACAACAAAAAATCGATCGAAAAATTCGACAGCACCTCCCCTATAAATGCCTACCTAGGAGTGCCTATTTCTCACCGAAACAGAAATCAATCAACATTTCGGGAGTAATAGGCACTCATTTTCAAAAACCTGTAAACAATTCACATAAAAAAAGCACAAAATGTGCCTTTCCAACACACAGTTGTCGACAACAACATGCTCACAGATTCATCATCAAAGATTCATCATCACAGTAAACATCATCACAATAAGTAGCCAGCAACATATACTTACATGTATAAAAAGTTCACAGTAAGTAGCCAGCAACATACACTTACATGTATAAAAAGTTCACAGTAGAAAGTTCACAGTAAGTTGTGCAAGTTCACCGTAAATAGCTAACAGTAGAAAGTTCACAGTAAATAAACTAGTTACTGTTAGTGCTAGGTGCAGTTTCATCAGTTAAAAACACTTAGCCGTTTTCTTTTCTGTTAGCAAGCAGTTAGGCTCCGCGCGTTATGTGCGTCGTGAGCAGGTCAGCAAGTAAGTTGTGCTGCACAAAACTCTTTCTTTTTTCTTCTACCTCGAGAACTACTAACATTGGGAAATCGAGCAAGAATTTCTAAAAATGTTGGCTTAATCAGAAATTTCCTGCCGCTACCCAAATACCCAAATCGCCAAGCTGCAGCATGCCTACTGCGGTTGGCGGCCGTCGTAGGAGGAGGCGAGCACGAAGCGTGAGGCAAGCGGGGAAGAAGCGGGTCGTACCTCCTGCTTGACGCCGAGGTGTCGGGGAAGAAGTGGGGCGCGGCCGTCGGCCCTGCCCGCGAGCAGGAGAGAGGACGCGGGGAAGAAGAGGAGCGCGGCCGTCGTCGGGGAATAAGCGGGGCGCGGCCGGTCGTCGTCGGGGCAGAAGAGGGGTGGCGGCTCCGGGGAGAAGAAGAGGGGTGGCGGCTGTCGTCATCGACGGGGAAGAAGAGGGGCGGCGGCGCTGTCTAGCTAGGGTTTCGGCCGGGGGGATCGAAGAGTGAGGCGCGTGTCGAAAAAGGCCGGGGCGAAACGTTATTTTACCCTAAGTGTAATATATGCGTGGCGCACCCCTCAAAGGTGCGCTACGGTTAAATTATGCGTGGCGCACCACAGCGAGGTGCGCCACACAAGTCGATGTATATACTTCAAAACGAGCCGAACTCCTTTCTAAACAATAGCCTCCACCTAGCCTAGTGGTTCTAGCCGCCGGTTCGTCGCGCGCTGGCTGTTTTGGCGAGGTGCCAGGTTCGAACCCTCCTGAACCTCCCACCCTTTTTTGTTTTTACAAAAACTGTATTTCACAAAGTTTAAAATTACTATATTGCAATAAATAATATTTGCTTATTCTAAAAATAATAATTTTTAAATAGTACCAGTTATATCATATATATGATCATTTTACAAAAACTGTATTTTACAAAGTTTAAAATTACTATATTGCAATAAAATTACCAATTATATCATATATATGATCAGAGAAATGCATAGGAGCTCCCGGGTACTACACACCCGGCCCATACTTGAAAATAATAATTAAAAAGGTTTAAAAAAATAAAAAAATTGAAATCAAAGATGAATACCGGTATTGTACTTATAAAAATATTTCCCTAGGAAATTACTTTTATTTTATCCTGGATAAAAAAACAAAATCGAAACACCCCATGACCAAGTACTATTCACTTTATATTCATCATAATTTTATTTTATTTGCTTAGGTTACAATAACAAGTAATTTCCTTGGAAAATATAATATATAAGTACAATACCTGATCATCTTTGATTTCAAAAAAAAGTTTGATTTTTTAAAACTATTTTGAATTTATTTTAATTTTTTCCAAGTATGAGGGTGTGTAGCACCCGTGAGCCAAAAAGTCCGTTTTAATATATATGATCATTGTTACAAAAAACCAAAAATCATTTATATCTGTGGCGCACCTCAAAGTGGTGCTCCACGGATATGTCTGCCACCTTTCCAGAGGGTGGGCCCACACATATCCGTGGCGCATGTATATGTAGTGCGCCACGGCTATGCACATTATGCGTGGCGCACCCCAAATACGTTCGCCACGGATATGGGGGCCTGACACCAGAGGCCCTGGTGCTCGGTGGGGCCCACTTATCCATGGCGCATCCTTTCCACGGTGCGCCACGGGTAAGATGATATCTGTGGAGCACCTATATTTGGTGCGCCACGGATACTTATCCGTGGAGCACCGAAACTTAGTGCTCCACAAATAATGGGCCCATGGATAAGGGTTTTCCTAGTAGTGTGAGAGAACACATGAAGAAAGATGGGAGAGACGACAGAACCAATCGGACAAATTCCAAACGACCCCCATATCCCAGGAAACGAGCACTGGCATTGAGACGACACTCTACCAAACTGACCAAAGGAGATAAATCATGCACTGTTGGTTTTGTAATCCCTAAAGGAAGACCCAAATATGTGAAAGGAAGAGAACCAGTTGCGCACCCAAAACTCTAAGCTAGGCTGTGAAGAGATTCATCAGAAATATTGACCGAGACCAAACAAGACTTGGCATAATTAACCCGTAATCCAGTGGCCAGAGAGAAGTCTTCAAGTAGGATCTTGATAGCAGCAAGTTGAATAGGACATGCTTGCAATATCAGAAGAGTGTCGTCGGCATATTAAACAATGGGGAAATCAGTGTTAGGAATGTTCAGAGGCGCATGAAGGATTCCAGAGTGAAACAAATGATTAACCATTCCTTGTAAAAGGTCTGAAACACCAACAAACAAAAGTGGAGAAAGAGGGTCTCCTTGACGCACACCCCTTCGACAGAAGAATTTCTTACCCGGGACCCCATTAAAGAGCACCTCAAAGGTGCCTGTACTCATAAGCATACTCAACCATGAAAGCCATCTGTCATCACAACCAAAGCACTGAAAAACCTTGAAAATAGCCTCATGTTCCACTGTATCAAATGCTTTTGCAAAACTTCAAGATAACAGTCTCAACCGACCCCTGCTTACATTGATGAATATATTCATAAGCCCAGCCTACACAATCTTGGATATTCCTTGATTTTAAAAAACTATATTGGTTAGTATGCACCAATTTTAGCATTTTGTCTTGAAGTCTATTGGCCAAAATTTTGGTGAGCAATTTGAGACATAAATTGAGCAGGGAGATGGGCCTGAAGTCATTTGGCCCTTCAGGAGCTTGAATTTTGGGGATCAAAGTGATGAAGGAGTTGTTTATGCTTTGGAGATTGACAGAACAATTCCAAAATTCTTGGCACAATCTATAAAAGTCATATTTGATGACAGGCCAACAGATCTTAAGAAATAAACTAGAGAAACCATCCGGCCCAGGGGAACGATCATTTGACATATGAGACACAACAAGGTCAATTTCTTCAGATGTGAAAGGTCGAGATAGATCCTGTAAATCTTCCAAATGATTTAAATATGGGCTGAAATCAAAGGAGCTTGCAATAGGGATACTCACTCCCAATCTCTGCTTGAAGGAATGCCAAAGAAGACCAGCCTTTTCATGATGATCCACAGCAATCGAACCATCTTCCCGAGAAAGGGAAGAGATAGTATTTTTTCTATATCTGATTGTCGCCATTGAATGGAAAAAGGAGGTATTTTCATCTCCTAGTTTCGCCCAACGAGCTGTGCAACGTTTTTTCCAATATTCTTGCTTGCATAAAAGCAAGTTCTGAAGTTTCCTCTTAACAATATTTCGAAAATTCCATTCAGAGATATGTAACATTCGTTGCTCCTCAAGCTCATCCATCATCATGATCACTGAGTTACAATTTGTGATGATACCTTTGAGCACCTGAAAAGAAGAGCTCCATTTCCTTAAGCCTTTATGTAATAATTTCAACTTACTTGAAATGCACTTAGCCGCATCCCCTGGACAATTAATATCCCAGATGGTTTTAACAACATCTAAAAACCCTGGCATTCTGATCCAATAATCTTCAAACCGAAAGACCTGAGCTTTAGGAATAGAAGTACCAATAGAGACCACACATGGCACATGATCAGATGTTGGTCTAGCTAGGGGATTTACCATGGTGTTAGGAAAATTCAGAGTCCAAGCAGTGGATGTAAAAAACCAATCTAGCTGGACCATGAGAGGATCGGCCTGCATGTTGCTCCATGTATATGCCCTTCCTTTAATCGGGAGTTCAATAAGACCCAGATAGCTAATTATTTCATTGAACGTAGCAATGTCTGTCATATTAGCCCCATCACAATTTCTATTTTCCATGAAACGATAAAAGTTAAAATGACCAAGGATTAGCCATAGCTCATCATCACCAATGTTCAAGGAGAAAAGCCAAGCAACAAAATTTTCTCTGGCTACCCCTTCACAAGGGCCATAAACGTTTACCACCACAAAGGATTCAGAAGAAATCAACGAGGTGAATGTTAGAGCTAGACCAAAGCACTCTTCGAGGAGTATTTGACCCGAGAACAAAGCACCATTCTATAAAACCAGCAGGCCTCCCAAAGTACCATCCGAAGGTATGAAGGAAAATTTATCAAATCTCTTCGGGGCGAAATTTTTTATAAAGGCAGAATCAAAATTACTACGTTTTGTTTCTTGAAAGCACACGATAGAAGAATTACTTTCTTCTAATTTGCTACGAATAGCCGGCCATTTGATAGGATCATTAATTCCACGGATATTCCAGCTTAAGACAAACCACATACGAGTCTGATTTGTCATAAAGATGTCTGAGCAGGGAAATAAACACACACGACAAGTCTAGATAGATACTTATTACAGATAAGCACTACTAAACATCAGATACAAGTAGTAGACTTAGTCAGACTAGGGCTTCATGAGCTGCTCGACAGAGAGCTCAGCTGGATCGATATTGCACTCCTCAATGCCAATACGCTGCATTTCTTCAATTTGGAGCACAGCAGGAGGAATTGCCTTGGAAGCCTTGGCCTTGGGTTTACGGGTGTAGTCCAGCATTTGTTCCTTGAACCCTGCATTGTTAAGACGAGTGTAGTAGCGCACCATAGACTTAACCAGAGGAGCTTCCGAAGTTGTCGCAGTCGAGGAGTTCTTACGTGGGCGGCCACGCTTACGAACAGATACAGTCATGGAGGAAGAAACTTCACCCTCCGAGGACCCAGCCCAGGAGTCTTGGTTAGCTGGCCCATTGGACAACATAGAGATATCGGCCCACTCTACTTCAGAAGTAGGTGCGAAAACCAGAACACCCTCCTCATTCAAACTCATGTAGCGAAAGTCCTCATCCCAAATTTCCTTTGGTGGCGAAATAGCTTCCCTGATAGACAGCTTGGCAGCAGAAATCAGAGTTGATTTGGCAGTGACATAACTCAGCAGAAGATTATCTTTCAGCAGAGCAAAGAACTTAGTGGAAGCATTAGCAACATACTCGACAGAAAGATCAGACGGCTCCATGACACAGGGAACAGCAGGCAGCAGAGGCACCTGGTGATAGATGGCATCATTGAGAAACCTGATTAAAGCAGCAAATGCTCTAGGATTCCATGAAATAAATTCCAAGACTGGATCAGTCGAGAAAGATAGAGGCTCAGGAACCACAATCACAGACTGCACCGAGCGTGAGCTTTCACCATGTTCAAAGACAGAATAGGATTCAGTAAGGCTGTCAACTTCTAGCTATTGGTTTTGGCCGCCCGCTCGGACGAAAACAAGTGAACCTTCAGATCTACCATTGAGTACATTTTTAGCAGCATCTTCTATCTCAATCAGAGGAGACCAAGTGTCTGGATCATCAGAGATATTACCCTCTGGCACAACCCCATCAAGCATAGACAACCCCTCATATCCAGTGAGAGCTCTGAGACTGATGCCTTCATACGGCCAATCTCCCCATTCACCATTGTCCTGAGGTGCTTGAGCAGCATTGGCAGCATTGGCAGCAATCTCCCAGGGGATATCAGCATTTTGCTGGTTCCAAACCTGCAAGTCAAGTTGATGTTGCTGCATAACCGACATATAAGGCAGCGAGTAGGGATGTGGAGAAGCATTCATCGGGGGAACTGGATCTTCATCTCCAACAATCATAGGATTCACATTACGACCATGCAAAACATAGATAGGCACTGACCAAGAACGATCCAGCTGACTGAATACATTTGCAGCACGAGTAATTACCAGACTAAAAGGGACTAGATTGACCGAGTTGATTAGGACTTTAACCAGAACTTTAGTCATATCAGCCCTAGGATTATGCCATAGATCTAGCCTCCCAAACAGCGAAACTGCCTTGCTAACATAGTAATTAGTCTGATAATCTAGAGGGAAATTCAGCATCAACACCCAAGCTTCACGCTCAAAGACAGGGGAATGAACATTAAAGCCTTCATCATGCCTAAGGACAGAAAACACATGTTCTTCATCATCCATAACATGCGGACCCGAGGCAATGAGATGATCTCTGATAGCAGGGGAGGCAAATCTAACCAAACCCTCACCAATACTGTAAACCCGGCCCAACACAGGAGCATTGTGATCTCTTTCAAGAGGTGCAAACCTCAGCAAGTACCTCTTCCTTGTTGATGTCCTCGATCGCAGGATCGACCATGATGATCGCATACTCTTCGTGCTGCAGCGGCGGATCACCCACCACCAAGTAGCTCCTCTGCACCCGGTCAGCTGGACTTGGCGAAATGGAGACAGGACCTAGCAGGAACCTGAATAGGAGCACGAGGAAGTTGGCCATGATGGACTCACCCGCCGGCGGCAGGGTAAGGGTGGATGGCGGCGAGGGGGGTGGCAGGGGCGGAGACTGGGTGGGCGGAGCGGTCAAGGGGAAAGAATCTGCAGAGGACAGAGAACCAGCACTAATATCCCTCTGCGGCGCGACAGAGTTGGAAGCCAAAATGGTAATTGAGGATTGTCCTTTAACTGCCTAATTAACAACCTAATTTGTGCCCTTTTTAATCCATCTCCAGACCTAAGAGGAAGGCGGAACGACAAGATTAGGATTTGGAATTGATGGCTTGGACACCATTTTTTCTCTCCAAACTTTCCGGCGAGGGCACACATCGGCCTCATGGATATCAGAACGGCAAGAGCAACGCTTAGGACAAACACGGCCCATATGGCCCAGGTTTTTACAGCACCAACAATGAATCTCAGAAACACATTCTGATCGAAAGTGGCCCAATTCCAGACAATTGAAACACAAGACATGAGCAGCAGAAGGTTTCTGGGCTCTGAGGAGATTGTCTAGAATTTTTTCAGGCGGGATTCCCCAAAGGCCAAGCGCCCTTTGAATTTCAAACTCTGAGTGTCCCACCTGACGAAGATCACGAATGCACTCCGAATTAAAAGCCGAGAATTTTGGATCATTAATGAGACAATCGGACCAATAATTTACCATCCGGAAATTATGTCCTAAAAAGGCTCTCGATGAGAAATTGTCATTAAGACCACCTTGAATGATATCAGAATCAGAAAAAGAACAGTTGACCTCACCAACACGCAAAATATGCGTCGTGGGTAATTTTGGGGAGGGAACAACTGAAATAGGAGAAGAACTCTGCTGATCCAAAGCACCTGCTATCGATCTATGAAACTTAAGATCAAACTTTGATAATTCCATGGCAGAAGTCCCATCAAACGCACTAGCTTTCAAGCTATTCAAAGAATTAGAAGTAGGCACAATCTTAGAATTGCATGGCTCCATAGAATCAAAAGAACCCGAACGGTTTTTGCATGATGAGGACCACTCAGACGCAGCAGGCAACTGATCAAGAGGCAAAAAGCAAGGGGCATATCCATCTCCATGGAAAAGGGAGAAAGAACAGTGAAAATCCGTCTAAGATCTGTCTCTTAGAGAATATATGAAATGACCCACTTTGTTAGAAACCACTGAGAATCTGAACCTCTTATCACTCAGTTTGGTTACCCGAAAACCAGAAGCATTACCACCCAAACAACATTGCAGAGCAATCGAAACCTATTCTTCCGAGAGAGGGAAGGAAGAGAACGAAAAACACACAACCAAAAAGAATTCTTTGGTCGCCAGAGAGCTTGAGAAATGGACCTGAGAGTTGAATCGTCGACGCACCTGAGCAGCCACGGCAAGGCCGGGCGAAAAATCCCAAAGGAGCACAACATCCATGGCTAAAACCTTGGAGATCCATCAACGTCGGCGAGGAGGAAGGCTAGAGGGTGGGTTGGAGAGGGAGAGGGGGTGGGAGCTCTCCATTGACCTATTTCGGACCATTTCAAAAAATAAGAAGATTAGGTATATGGAGGTTCTTTTTGTAAATTTAGCAGGAATTTGTTAATCTCTATATGTCACATCAGCACTGACAGTGGGCCATCCTGGTCAGAAATCGTGTTAGCCAGTAGAAATTGGACAATCGGTGCACATTGCAACGAATTCTCTCAAAACTGGTGGATTTCTGCAATTTCGCCGAATAGCGGTGGTTCTAAGTATCTCCCGCACAAATGTGGTGGTTTTTTGGAATTAACTCTGTGATGTGTGAACCAACTGATTATTATTTTTGTGGTACTTCTCAATGAGGTCAATTATCTATCATAACGCATATGTATATAACTTGCTAGTTCTGAAAATAACAAAATTTCGTTAAGTGCCTTGTTCGATGTAAGAAAATGAGCACATGTTTCGTCAAACAAAGGGATAAGACAAATACTGCGGATATATCCATCAATCACATAATACACCTCTCATCTTTGTGGATAAATTCGTCCTCCATTTAAGCATACACCCTGATATTCCTACCAGGAGAGTTCATTTTCATATAGGGCAGAAAAAATTATAAAATCTATTGTTCTCGAAAACAATTGAAAGCGCAATGTAATTTACGGAAGGATGGCAAATTGTGTTGTTCCTGCCAACAGTTAATTTTAAGAAATAGCATGTGCAGACCACATAGCATATGGTTTCTAATTATGATTATGAAGAATAAAAAAACTAAACGATATGAAGAGAGCACCTATCATAAGAAACTCCCCACAAATCTAAAATAAAAGAAAGCTTTAATTAGTAGCTCTTCCGAAACATCTATAAATCTGTGTTAATGAACTACAAACACCGATATGCATGCAACCTAGATAACTTCTCTAATACACAATTTTTCAGGTAAACTATTTAGTATGGGGTCCCATGCGTTCAATATGATAGAAGTACCACACTTAAACATCAAAACATCTAGGCGCAAATAAAAAATTAGAAAAAAATTGGAACAAAGGGAGAGAAGTTAAAAAATGAAATCTTTGTGAAAGATAGAAGAAACACGTACCCACAAAATTACATCTTATCAGCAACGACTATGTCATGTCTTAGACATCAGACCAACCAACAACTTCAAGCCTTATGCTATATATCAGAGTCACTGCTTGTTGGAATTTGGTTGTGAGCTTTGGTCAATGGCCCAATACAAATTCTGAAATTCTCATGGCCCATTCATGCCTAGCAGGGGATGGCACCAAAGTTTAGTCCCACCTTGCTAGTTTGAGGGGAGTTGCACCAATATATATAGTGGGGTGTTTTACTACCGCCTAAAGTCAGAGAAGAGGAGAGACTTACACGCGCGCTCCTCCTCCTCCGCCGCCCGCCTCGCCACGCCTCGTCACGACGCGCGCGCGTGCCGCGGTTTGCGGAATTGTGCCTCGGTGCCGAGCTTACTTATCTTTTGCTATTCGGGAAAATTACTCGGTTTTTCCGGATCGTGGGATGTTACTAACTCGGACGTGGGCCGCATCGGCGCTATATAAGCAGGCTTAGGTGCAAACCCTAATCACACTGTATCATATCTCGCCTTCAGGGCCTTGCGCTGCCGCTACACCTTCTCCGTCCCCTCTTCCGGCGTGCACCGGACGACGGGACAGTAGGCCTCCGGAACCCCGCCTCTTGTGAACCTGTACGGGTGAGGGGCGATCAGGTTTTTGGGGAGCGCTTCTGCGCGACTACTGACGGCATCACGTCGATCGACGACTCCTTCCCCGATGAGGACTTCTTCCCGGACATCAGCGCCCTCTACATCGACGACATGGCCGACGACGCTGGTGCCAACGCGAACGCCAACGTTAACGCGAACGCGAATCTGAACGCGAACACGAATCCTCCTGCAGCACCGTATGCAATCTACTCCTACCTATTTCAGTTTCTGTTATAGTTTCTTATACTAGCGTTTGGAGTAGATGTGATTTGTTTATCTGTGTTAGATATGATCTATTCGTCTATTCTGCTAGTATGCATGATTAGGTTAATTCCTGTAATTATCATCACGCTTTATTATTGGTTATTTCGGATTAAATCTTATGGTAAATTGCTTATATATTCAACAATCCAAAAACCTAATTATAGGCAATTGAGTCCAACTGGTTTGGTCGCGGCTACTAGGCCGCCTCCCTTTGATGGTGCCCATTATAAGAGATGGCGCACGAGAGCAGTTCTATGGTTGAAAAACCTAGGCTGCTATAGCGCCACTCTTGGCAGACCTGAGGGAGATCTTTCTCCTGCTCAGGAGGAAGCTTTTCAGAAAGTCGACACCATGTTTATGGGGGCTTTGTTCAATATTATTGGTGACAACATTGTTGACACCTATATGTCATTTGATAATGGCAAGGATGCGTGGGATGCGCTGGAAGCCAAGTTTGGTGTTTCCGACGCTGGCACTGAGCTGTATATCATGGAGAAATTCTATGATTATAAGATGACTGATGACCATCCCATTGTGGAGCAGGCTCATGAGATACAGTCTCTTGCCAAAGAACTCGAGCAGTTCAAGTGTACCTTACCAGACAAGTTCGTGGCCGGTGGCATTATTGCCGAGCTTCCTCCTTCATGGAGGAACTTTGCTACTTCTCTGAAACATAAGAGATATGAGTTTTCCGTTTCGGATCTGATTGGTTCTCTTCATGTTGAGGAATAGGCGAGGGCAAAGGATACATGTGTTTGAGGCTTTGATGGAAGTTCTAGTGTACATGTGGTGCAGAAAAATAACTTCCAGTCCCACAAGTCCAAGAATAAGAACAAGTTTGAGGGCAAGGGAAAGTTTGACGGCAAGAACAAGGCCACGCAGACTACCAACTTCAAGAAGAAGACTGAGTATAAGAAGAAAGGATCCTGCCATGTATGTGGTGATCCGAATCATTGGGCTCCTAGCTGCCCTAAACGCTTTGATAAGCGTTCACATGGAAACAACGGCAATTCTGCCAATGTTGTTGTTGGTGATACCGATATGAAGGATGCTGGGTATGGTATATTTCCTACTACCCTTTCAGTTTGTCATTCGCCTGAATGGTGGATAGACACCGGTGCCAATATACATGTATGTGCTGATATTTCCATGTTTTCTTCTTATCAGGTCGCACGGGCTGGCTCCGTGTTGATGGGAAACGGCTCACATGCTTTTGTTCAAGGTGTTGGTACGGTAAATCTGAAGTTCACTTCGGGGAAGACCGTACAGCTGAAGAATGTGCAGCACATTCCCTCCATCAATAAAAATCTCATCAGCGGATCTCTTCTGTGTCGAGATGGTTTTAAGTTGGTTTTTGAGTCCAATAAAGTTGTAATATCGAAGCATGGACAATTTGTTGGTAAAGGCTATGAGTGCGGAGGCTTGTTCCGCCTTTCTTTGTCAGACTTATGCACTAAAGTTATTAATCATGTTTGCAATGATAATGAGTCCAATGTTTGGCATTCACGACTTTGTCATATTAACATTGGTTGCATGACGCGGCTAGCCAACATGAGTTTAATTCTGAAATTTACTAATGTCAAGGGCTCTAAGTGCCAAGTGTGCATGCAAGCAAAGCAACCTCGCAAGTCTCATAAGACTGCGGAGGCAAGAGATTTGGCACCACTAGAGCTCATACATTCAGATCTTTGTGAGATGAATGGTGAGTTGACAAAAGGTGGAAAGAAATATTTCATGACATTAATTGATGACTCCACCAGATACTGTTATGTGTATCCTCTGAAATCTAAAGATGAAGCTTTGAACTATTTCAAAATCTATAAAACTGAAGCAAAAAATCAACTTGATCGAAAGATTAAGCGGCTTAGGTCCGATCGTGGTGGAGAGTTCTTTTCCAATGAATTTGATTCTTTTTGTGCAGAACATGGTATAATCCATGAGAGGACGCCTCCCTACTCGCCCCAATCTAATGGGGTGGCTGAAAGAAAGAACCGTACTCTAACTGATTTGGTTAACGCCATGTTAGACACTTCGGGTCTCTCCAAGGCATGGGGGGGAGGCGATCTTGACTGTGTGTCATGTCCTAAATTGGGTTCCCACTAAGAACAAAGAAATTACACCATTTGAGGAATGGGAAAAGAAAAGGTTAAAACTCTCTTACTTACAGACTTGGGGTTGTTTGGCAAAGGTAAACTTGCCAGTACCCAAGAAGCGAAAGCTTGGACCAAAAACCGTGGACTGTGTTCTTCTGGGATATGCGTTTCACAGCATTGGCTATAGATTTTTGATAGTAAAATCTGAAGTATCTGGCATGCGTGTTGGTACTATTATGGAGTCGAATGATACGACTTTCTTTGAGGACATCTTTCCAATGAAAGGTTTGTCTAGTTCATCAAATCAGGAGATGCCTAGTTCATCTAGTCAAGAATTATTTACAATTCCGGAACCCACCATTTCGATAGAACATTCTGAAAATCCTGTGGAGGATAAAAATAAAGCTCCTACTAGGAGTAAGAGACGGAGGACTGAAAAGACCTTCGGTGATGATTTTATTGTATACCTCGTGGATGACACTCCCACTTCTATTTCAGAAGCCTATGCATCTCAAGATGCTGACTACTGGAAAGAAGCCGTTCGCAGTGAGATGGATTCCATCTTGGCAAATGGAACTTGGGAAATTACTGATGGTCCTTATGGGTGCAAACCTGTAGGATGTAAGTGGGTGTTCAAAAGGAAGCTTAGAACTGATGGTACTATTGAGAAGTACAAGGCACGCCTTGTTGCTAAGGGTTATACCCAGAAAGAAGGCGAAGACTTCTTTGATACTTATTCACCTGTGGCCAGATTGACCACTATCCGAGTACTACTATCCCTGGCTGCCTCGCATGGTCTTCTCGTTCATCAAATGGACGTTAAGACGGCTTTCCTAAATGGAGAGCTAGATGAGGAGATTTATATGGATCAGCCGGATGGATTTGTGGTAGGTGGTCAAGAAGGAAAGGTATGTAAGTTGCTGAAGTCTTTGTATGATCTTAAGCAAGCACCTAAGCAGTTGCATGAGAAGTTTGAAAGAACCTTAACTGCTGTAGGCTTTGTTGTTAACGAAGCTGACAAGTGTGTGTACTATTGATACGTCTCCAACGTATCCATAATTTTTGATGATCCATGCTTGTTTTTACACCATTTGCCTAATGTTTCGTTACACTTCGTGGCACTTTTATGCATTTTCCGAAACTAACCTATTAACAAGTCACCACAGTGCCAGTTCCCTGTTTTCTACTATTTTTGTGTTTCAGAAAAGCTACACGGGAAATATTCTCGGAATTGGACGAAAAAAAAGGCAAACATCCAAAAATCCACCGAAGCTTCTAGAGAACCGAAGAGGAGATGGAGTGGGGCCACGAGGGCCCCACACACCAGGGCGGCGCGGCCCAGCCCCTGGTCGTGCCCCCTATGTGTGAGGACGCCTCGGTCCACTTCTGACGATGCCCCTTCGCCTATAAAGACCCCCCAACGGGAAAAACCTAAGTACCCAATCAATTTTCCAAAAACACATCGCGATCCGCCGCCGTCGTCGACCCGAGATCGGGTGGGTCCAGAAGCTCTTCCCAGCACCCTGCTGGAGAGGGAATCGCCACCGGAGGTCTTCTTCATCGCCATGCTTGCCTCTGGAGCGATGAGTGAGTAGTGTACCTTGGACTATGGGTCCATAGCAGTAGCTAGATGGTTGTCCTCTCTACTATGTGCTTCATGTTTAGATCTCATGAGCTGCCCTACATGATTGAGATCACCGTTATGTAATTCTACATGTTTCATTTGTTGGGATCCGATGAATATTGGTGTTATGATTGAGTTGCTATACTGAAATATATCTTATGTTATCTCTAGGTTGTTTATGATCTTGCATGCTCTCCGTTATTAGTAGCTATCTTGGCCGAGTAGTTGCTAGTGACTCCAAGAGGGGGTATTTATGCTCGATAGTTGGGTTCATGCCTCTATTTAATCTGGGGGAGTGACAGAAACCTCTAAGGTTGTAGATGTGTTGTTGCCACTAGGGAGAAAACAACATTCATATGCTCAAGGGCATATGCTTTGTTTACATTACACACTTTGCTTAATGCAATTATCTGTTGTTCGCAACTTAATACTCATGGGGTGTTCGGATGATATCCCCGAGAGTGGATTATTAGTCATAGATGCAGTTGAATGGCGGTCTATGTATTTTGTTGTAATGCCCAGAGTAAATCGCATAGTGATCTTCTTGACATATCACATTATCTTTATTCTATCAATTGCCCAACTGTAATTTGTTTACCCAGCATGTGTTATTTATCTTATGGAGAGACACCACTAGTGAACTATGGACCCCGGTCCTATTTCCATCATATTGCTATCACCTGTTTACTTTACTCGCACTGTTTACTTTACTCGCATACTTCTACTGTTTTCCACTCGATACGCTCATACCCTTTGTTTCAAGCAAACCGGTGAGATTGACAACCTCATCGTAAGTTGGGGACAAAGTACTTGGTTGTGTTGTGTGTAGGTTCCACGTTGCTGCTCGCAAAGCAAAGCTTGAACGAGGCACCCTATAAATTGTCCAGAGCTGTTGCGAAGCTTGCAAGCATCACCTTCAGTCGTATTGGCTTTTCTTCTTCGAACGATAAACCTTGGTTTCTAACTGAGGGAAACACTTGCTGCTGTGCTCATCATACCTTGCGCTTGGGGTTCCCAACTGCCTGGCCATAATCATCATCATCAACTACATGCCAGCCATCAAGTCTTTTCTGGCGCCGTTGCCGGGGAGGAAAAAGAAGACCTCTGCAAGGGGAGTTTTTCGCACGCACATCCTTTACTTTGTTTTAAGTTTTGCTTTTACTTTATTTATTTTTACTTGCATCGTTTTATCAAAAACCCAAAAAAATTAGAATCCTTGATAGTTGTTTTTACTTGTCTACTTTTAGTTTTGCTGAAATGGCTAATCCTGAAAACACCAAGTTGTGTGACTTTACTAGCACGAACAATAGTGATTTTATCTGCACTCCTATTGTGCCACCTGCTCCTGCTGCAAACTTTTATGAGATTAAGCCTGCTTTATTGAACCTTGTTATGAAAGAGTAATTTTCTGGTGCTAGTACTGAAGATGCTGCAGCTCATCTCAACAATTTTGTTGAGCTATGTGAGATGTAGAAATATAAGGATGTAGAAAGTGATATTATTAAGCTCAAGTTGTTTCCTTTTTCTTTGAGAGGAAAAGCTAAAGATTGGTTGCAGTCTTTGACTAAAAATAGTATTGATTCATGGGCTAAGTGTAAGGATGCTTTTATTAGTAGATACTATCCTCCAGCTAAGATTATATCCTTGCGTAGCAATATTATGAAGTTTAGTCAATTTGATAATGAACATGTTGCTCAAGCTTGGGAAAGAATGAAATCTATGATAAAGAATTGCCCCACTCATGGACTGACTACTTGGATGATTGTCCAAACTTTTTATGCAGGACTGAATTTTTCTTCGAGGAACCTATTGGATTCAGCTGCTAGAGGCACTTTTATGTCCCTTACCTTGGGCGCCGCAACAAAGCTACTTGACAACATGATGGTAAATTATTCCGAATGGCACACCGAGAGAGCTCCACAAGGTAAGAAGGTAAATTCTGTTGAGGAAACCTCTTCCTTGAGTGATAAGATTGATACCATTATGGCTATGCTTGCTAATGATAGGACTCATGTTGATCCTAATAATGTTCCTTTAGCCTCTTTGGTTGCTCAAGAAGAGCATGTTGATGTGAACTTCATTAGAAATAATAATTTCAACAACAATGCTTATAGGAACAATTTTTTTAGTAACAACTATAGGCCGTTTCCCTCTAATGGTGAAAATGGCTATCTTGGTAGACCTAAAATGCCTAGTGAAGAGAGGTTTTTAGAACTTGAAAAGGCTACCAAGAATTTTATGCAAATGCAATATGAGCAAAATAAGTTGTTTACTAAGACTATGGAGGAACAATCAGCTCTGTTGAGGACTATTAGTCACCAACTTGAAAATTTAAACAAGGCTATTCCTGAATTGCAAGCTAAGGTTTCCAAAGCCAAAACTGATATTTCATCTTTGCCTAATATGCAATCCTCTTTGGTTAATAGAATGTCCGCTAAGCCTGATCCTTTTGCTACTGCTAATGCTATCCAAGTTGGAATTGATGAAAATATTAGATTGTTAGCAGAATTGCATGCTAGATGGGAAAGAGAGGATGAGATTGCTAGGAATATGAAAGTTTGTACTATTACTACCTCTAATGATGTTGTTCCTAATGCTAGCAATCCTCTTACTTTGATTGGTGTAGATAAAACTCCCACTCCTTGTGTTAAAAAGCCTAAAACTGCCAAAACTTTTTCTCAAAAGAGTGCTGAAATTTTTCGGAGTGTAGGAGATGATAATTATATTTCCTTTAATGATTTTGATGTTGATGGCTGCAATATATATGAAGTAATTTTGTTCTTGCAAAAGCTTGCTTTGACTCCCAATGCTAGTTCTTTAAATATTGCTTTTACTAAGCATATTACCAATGCTCTCATGAAAATTAGGGATGAAAAATTGCAACAAAAAGCTTCTATTCCCAAGAAGTTAGAAGATGTTTGGGAACCCATCATTGATATGCATGTTAACGGTTTTGATTGCCATGCTTTATGTGATCTAGGTGCTAGTATTTCTATCATGCCTAGAAAAATTTATGACATGCTTGATTTACCACCTCTTGAAAAATGTTATTATGATATTCCTATCGCTGATGTTGCTAAGAAGAAACCTTTGGGAAGGATTAATGATTTTATTATTATGGTTAACAATAACCTTGTTCCCGTTGATTTTCTCGTTATGGATGTTGAATGCCATGCTTCATGTCCTATTATTTTGGGAAGACCCTTTCTTCGAACTGTAGGTGCCATTATTGATATGAGAGAAGGCACCATCAAATATCAATTCCCACTCAAGAAACGTATGGAACACTTCCCTAGGAAAAGGAAGAAATTACTTTTTGACTCTATTCTTAGAGCAAATTATGAGCTTGATGCTTCATCTCTTGATGTTACTTGATTCGCAATTTTCTGCGCCTAGCTCAAAGGTATTAAAGAAAAGCACTCTTGGGAGATAACCCAATGTTTTTTTTCAGTACTTTTTCTTTAATTTGAGTCTTGGAAGTCATTACTACTGTAATGACCTCTCCTTATCATTTTTATTTCATTGTTGTGCCAAGAGAAGCCTCTAATTTGAGTGAGGTAAAGATTTGGGGATGTTGCTGTCCTGAAACTGTTTTTGGTGCTGCACCGTAAAAATTCGTGAAAATTCTCTGTATATCTTTTGGACCTGCGATTTCTTTAGCATATGCCCTAGGTTATATCCAAACTTTCATTAGAAGTACACTTTTTTATTTGAGAAACAGAAAACCCCTTAAAAATCGGCCTTTATCAGCTGTTCTGTTTTGACAGATTTCTGCCACTATTCGGTTTTGCCGCTTTATCGCTTTCTTTTTGAGTTCTTTTGATCACGGAACTTTTGGGGAAGTTGCTACAGTAGTATATACTTTATATGTGGTGGTTTTGGGTTGAAACCTGAAGCAAAAGAGGTTGATTATATGTTATGCTTACACTAATGTTGCTAATAGATTTGTGTTTAGTTTTGTATGAAGGAAGTTTTCAAGTGTAGGGATTGGAGAATGATGAGATGAGTTGAAGAATGGACAAAAGCTCAATCTTGGGGATGCCCATGCATCACCCCAAGAAATATCCAAGAAGTACAAGTGTCATAGCTTGGGGATGCCCCCGAGGCACCCCTTCTTCATCGGCAAAAATCAGGTCACCTTTCAAGATACTATATTTTTTTTGCTTCATGCACTATGCATTTTTCTTGGAGCGTTAGTTGTTTTAGTTTTCATTATTAGTTTGTTTTGTTTGCTGCAATAAATGGTTGGACCCCAACAAATTTCTTTTGGAGAAGTTGCCTTGCTTTTCATTTGCCAAGAACGCTCTAGTTTTCACTCTTATAAAAACCGAGTGTTCTTCTTTTTCTGCTACTGCTTTTGGTTTTCTTTTTCGCCTTGATTTGTGTTCAAATCTTCTTATATTTATTCATCAAGGTGTATTTTTGCCTCTGGACCATTTTGGTTTTCCTCAAAAGAGTTGGATTAAAAAAAAGGTTTGAATGGTGTTGGAAAAGAGAAAAAGCTTTATGCAAAAAAGTGGTACAAGAAGGAGCTTGTGTAGACTGCGGGTTAGGCTTTTTCATATCATGCTTGATGTCTTTTTGATAGTATGCTTAGTGGTTTTGCAGTAGCATGACTTGTCTCAAATAACTGAGATTGCTTAATGAGCCTTTGAAAAAATCATGCGTTGTTTTAATCGTTTGGAAGCATTATTTTGGTTTTCTCCTTGATGCTTTATTTGGGTTGACTTGGCGCATGCTTACTGATACGTCCAATTTGCATCACTATTTTGTATCATAATTTACTGTTATTCATTGATATATTTCATATTTAGACATGATACTGATGTTATTTCCTTTGCTTTCACATGTTTGATGATCATCGGGGGAGTTGCTGCCGGAGTCAGGATTCTGCTGGAAAAAGGACCATCAAGAGACCATATTTTGAAGATCAGGAAAATGCCAGAAAAATACCCAGAAATTATAATTTCCCAGAAGACTCAGGAAGCCAGAAGGGGGAGTCCAGAGGAGCCAGGGGGGCTCCACACGCCAGGGTGGCGCGGGCCCACCCCTGGCCGCGCGGGCCCTGCGTGAGGCCACCCTGGCCCACCTCTGGTCTCGCCCCTCCGCGTACATCATCGTCCCCGAAAACCTAAGTCAAGGGGGGGCTCAGAGTTAGACACAGCCGCCTCTGCGGGGCGGAGAACACCAGAGAGAGAAAGCTCTCCGGCAGGGAGAAATCTACCAGGGAAATTCCTTCCCGGAGAGGGGAGATCGTTGCCATCGTCATCACCATCGCACTGGACTTCATCGGGATCATCATCATCATCTCCATCACCAGCACCTTCATCTTCACCATCACCACGCTATCCCGCTGTAACATCTTGAGTTGGATCTTGTTATATTCATAGAGGAAACTTTCCCGGTGTTGATTACTCTTGTAGTTGATGCTATTGAGTGGAACCGTTGAGTTAAGGTTTATGTTCAGATTGTTATTTACCATTATTTCATCTCTGATCATGATCCATATGATGTCTTGTGAGTAGTTCGTTTAGTTCTTGAGGACATGGGAGAAGTCAAGATGTTAGTAGTGAATTATTGTTGAGAAATATTTAATGGTTTGATATTGTTGTGGTGCTATTTTACTAGTGGTGTCATGTGAACGTCGACTACATGATACTTCACCATTTATGGGCCTAGTGAGATGCATTGTGTATTTGGCTACCGATTGTGGGGTTGCTGGAGTGACAGAAACCTAAACCTCCGTTGGGAAACCATTGCACCAGGGAGCGTAGGATCTTAGAGTTTAAGGTTGTGGTTAGATTTATCTTAATTACTTTCTTGTATTTGCGGATGCTTGCAAGGGGTATAATCACAAGTGTGTATTTATCCTAGTAAGGGTAGTGCGCTAGCACAGGTTCACCCCCATAACACCTATCAAACCAATGAATACTATTGGCTCTATGAAGCGAAAGCTCTTGACAGAAACTCCCGTGTGTCCTCGTGAACGTTTGGTTATTATAAGTACACAACCGGCTTGTCCTTTGCTGAATAAAGGATTGGGCCACTTGCTGCAATTGTTACTACTGTCTTTTATTTACTCGCACTTTATTTACTCGTATTACCCAATACCCCTGAAAACCTGTTCGCTAGTATTTACAGTGATTCCTTGATCAAAACCGCTCATCAACACCTTCTGCTCCTCATTGGGTTCGACACTCTTATTTATCGAAAGTACTACGATACACCCCCTATACTTGTGGGTCATCAAGACTATTTTCTGGCGCCGTTGCCGGGGAGTGTAGCGCTATTGAAGAGTGGAATTGGTAAAGATAACCATCGCTGTGAGTATTGTTTTTATTTTGTCTTTTATTTTACTCTGCTATGGAGAACTCTCCATTTGGTTTCCTATTTGGAAACACATCTACTACTACTGCTGCTGCTGCACATGCGGAGGAACCACCACCGCCACCGCCTGCTGAAATTGATCCTTTTAAAATACCTATGAAAATTGTTGGGCGTATTATGGATAACTGCTATTCAGGAGATGGAACTGTCCATCCGGGTGATCACTTATTATTTATACATGAATTATGCGAGTTGTTCAGATGTGCAGGTATTTCACCAAGCCAGGTTAAGAAGAAATTATTCTCATTATCATTGAAAGGCAGAGCTGAAGAGTGGTATCGACTACTCCAAGATGGTCCATCTATGGCATGGGAGGATATTGTGCCTCTCTTTTATTCCAAGTTTTATCCTCCAAGTGAAATTCATAAAGACCGTAACTGGATATATAATTTTTGGCCTCATGATGGAGAGAGTATTGCCCAAGCGTGGGGGAGATTGAAGTTACTAATGCTCAAATGCCCCATTCATGAGCTCCCCAATAATATTGTTATTAATAATTTTTATGCGCGGCTTACTCTTCCTGATAAGGATTACTTGGATGCTTCTTGCTTTGGATCATTTACTCATATGAAAGAAGATGCTAAGTGGAAACTTCTTGACCGTATACAAGAAAATGCTGAAGGATGGGAAAACGACAAAGGTAGGAAGTCAGGTATAAACTATGATTATGAATGCATTAAATCTTTTATGGAGACCGATGACTTTCATGGTGTTAGTGCTGCATATGGTCTTGATTCCCAAATACTTGCTAATTGTCTTAAGGCCTTTGCCTCTTATATTGATGTTCCAAAGAAAGATTGGAACAAATATCATGCGCCTTACAAAGATTCTATTAGTCATATTCCTGCTGCAGCTACTGAAGTTTGTACTATTGATAGCATTGTGCCTAAACCTTATTTTGAGAAGACACCTTTCCCTGCTAAGGTAAAGAAGTATTCTACTTTGGTAAGTGTGTCTAATAAAAGTACTAAGAAAGCTGCAGAGCCTGATGAGCAAATTACTATTAAGTCTCCTGTAGCTATATTGAAGGATCTTGTTACTAAAGATGTAGGGGATGAATATATTCTTTTTTGTGAAGATGCTTCTAACATTCTTTCACATCCTAAAAAGCACAGGAAAGCAAGTGTTCCTGTTATTTCTGTCAGGATTGGAGATCATTGCTATTATGGTTTATGTGATATTGGTGCTAGTGCAAGTGCTATTCCCTTAGAGCTTTACAAAGAAATTATGCACGAGATAGGCGCTTGTGAACTTGAAGATATTGATGTGGTTGTTCAGCTTGCTAACAGAGAGACTGTTTGGCCTCTTGGTATTGTCCGAGATGTGGAAGTTCTGTGCGGTAAGACTAAATACCCTACTGATTTTCTAGTACTTGGTAAGGAGGCTAGTAAAACTTGTCCTATTATTTTTGGTAGACCATTTTTGAACACCTATGGCGCCGTGATAGATTGTAAGAAGGAGAAATTTTTTACTAAGTTTAATGGAGAGTCTTATGAGTTTAATTTTTCCAAGTTTGCTAAGACTGCTTATGAAAATGACACGCCTAATGAAATTTTTTGAGTTGAGCAGCTTGCTTCTATTGCTCTTGCCCCTAATAATGCCTTGCAGCAATTCATGGAAGATCACGAAAGTGATGTTTTTAGCAAGGAAAGAGAAGAGATTGACGACATTCTTCTTCATCAACCACCATTACTCAAGCATAATCTACCTGTGGAGGATCTTGGTACCACTTTGCCGCCTAAAGAAGATCCTGTGTTTGAATTAAAGCCTTTGCCTGATGACCTCAAATATGCTTATATAGATGATAAGAAAATATATCCTGTTATTATTAGCTCTAAACTTTCAGGAAAGGAAGAAGAAAGATTATTGGAGATATTGAGGAAACACCGAGGAGCTATGGGATATACTCTGGATGATTTAAAAGGGATTTCTCCCACTTTATGTCAGCATGCCATCAATATGGAGAAAGACGCAAAGCCAGTTGTGGAGCATCAACGCCGCCTAATTCCCAAGATGAAGGATGTGGTAAGAAATGAGGTATTAAAACTCCTTGATGCTGGTATCATTTATCCTATTGCTGATAGTAGATGGGTGAGTCCTGTTCATTGTGTTCCTAAGAAAGGAGGTATGACTGTTGTGCCTAATGAGAATAACGAGCTTATTCCTCAAAGGGTAGTAGTTGGTTATAGAATGTGCATTGATTATAGGAAGGTAAACAAAGTTACTAAGAAAGATCATTACCCTTTACCGTTTATAGATCAAATGCTAGAAAGGTTGTCTAAGAAGACTCATTTTTGTTTCCTTGATGGTTATTCTGGTTTTTCTCAAATTGCTGTTAAGAAGGATGATCAAGAGAAAACCACTTTTACTTGTCCTTATGGAACTTATGCTTATAGACGTATGCCGTTTGGTTTATGCAATGCTCCTGCTACTTTTCAAAGATGTATGTCTGCTATTTTTCATGGCTTTTGTGAAGAAATTGTGGAGGTCTTCATGGACGATTTCTCCGTCTATGGAACTTCTTTTGATAATTGTTTGCACAACCTTGATAAAGTTTTGCAGAGGTGCGAAGAAACTAACCTTGTTCTTAATTGGGAGAAATGCCACTTTATGGTAAATGAAGGAATTGTCCTTGGACATAAAATTTCTGAAAGAGGTATTGAAGTTGACAGAGCAAAAGTGGAGGCAATTGAGAAAATGCCTTGTCCAAGAGATGTTAAAGGTATTCGTAGTATTCTTGGTCATGCTGGTTTCTATAGGAGGTTTATTAAAGATTTCTCTCAGATTTCAAAGCCTCTTACCAATCTTCTTCAAAAGGATGTACCATTTGTCTTTGATGATGATTGTAAGGAAGCTTTTGAAACTCTTAAGAAGGCCTTAACTACTGCTCCTATTGTTCAACCACCTGATTGGAATTATGTGTGATGCTAGTGACTTTGCTGTTGGTGCTGTTCTTGGACAGTGCATAGATAATAAGTTGAATGTTATTCATTATGCTAGTAAGACTTTTGATGCTGCTCAGAAGAATTATGCTACTACTGAGAAAGAGTTTCTTGCTGTTGTTTTTGCTTGTGATAAGTTTAGATCTTACATTGTTGATTCTAAAGTTACTATTCATACTGATCATGCTGCTATTAGATATCTTATGACTAAGAAGGATGCTAAGCCTAGGCTTATTAGATGGGTGTTGCTTTTACAAGATTTTGATTTGCATATCGTAGATAGGAAAGGTGCTGAAAATCCTGTGGCTGACAACTTGTCTAGATTGGAAAATATTTCTTTTGATCCTATTCCTGTTAATGATAGTTTTCCAAATGAACAGTTGGCTGCAATTAATGTAACTTCGCGAGACCTTCCTTGGTATGCTGATTATGCTAACTTTATTGTTTCCAAGTATTTGCCTCCGACCTTTACAGCCCAGCAAAGAAGAAAATTCTTCTATGATTTGAGGCATTATTTTTGGGATGACCCACATTTATATAAAGAAGGAGTTGATGGTATTATGAGAAGATGCGTACCAGAATATGAGCAACAAGAGATATTAAGAAAATGCCATAGCAGTGCTTATGGAGGGCATCATGCTGGAGATAGAACCGCACAGAAGGTTCTACAATCAGGTTTTTATTGGCCAACCCTCTTTAAGGATGCCAGAAGGTATGTTTTATCTTGCGATGAATGTCAAAGAGTTGGTAATATTTCTAGACGCAATGAGATGCCTATGAATTACACTCTTGTTATTGAACCGTTTGATTGTTGGGGATTTGACTTTATGGGTCCTTTTCCTCCTTCGAAAGGCTATACCCATATACTTGTTGCTGTTGATTATGTTACTAAATGGGTAGAAGCCATACCTACAAAGAGTGCCGATGGTGAGACTTCGTTAAAAATGCTTAAGGATGTTATTTTTCCTAGGTTCGGAGTGCCTAGATATCTTATGACTGACGGAGGTTCTCATTTTATTCACGGTAGTTTTAGAAAAACTCTTGCTAAGTATGATGTCAATCATAGAATTGCTTCTGCTTATCATCCCCAAACTAGTGGGCAAGTAGAGCTTTCAAATAGGGAGATCAAGTCTATCTTGCAGAAAACTGTCAATAGATCTAGGAAAAACTGGGCTAGTAAGTTAAACGACGCTTTATGGGCTTATAGAACTGCTTATAAGAATCCCATGGGTATGTCCCCTTATAAGATGGTTTACGGAAAAGCATGTCACTTGCCCTTAGAATTAGAACACAAAGCTTTTTGGGCAGTGAGAGAGCTTAACAGAGATTTTAAACTAGCCGGTAAGAAAAGGTTGTTAGATTTGAGTTCTCTAGATGAGTGAAGAAACGAAGCGTATGAGAATGCCAGACTTTTCAAAGAGAAAGTCAAGCAATGGCATGATAAGAGAATTCTTAAGAGAGAGTTTCATGTTGGTGAGAAAGTTCTTTTGTATAGGTCTCGTCTCAGATTTTTTGCAGGAAAATTACTCTCTAAATGGGAAGGACCATATGTTATTGTGGAAGTGTACCGCTCAGGTGCTATTAAGATTGCTTCAGTAAAAGATGACTCTACACAAGTGGTGAATGGACAAAGACTCAAACATTATATTTCTGGAGATTCTTATAATGAAGATGTTGATGTTATTGAAACAGTTTCTCTGAAAGATTACATCCAAGACAAATTGCAGGTACCTGCAGAGTTCGTTTTCGAATAGGTAACAGATCTAGTCAGAAAAGTTTCGCGAAAAGTTCTTCCTTTAATATTTTTGCTGTTTCTACTAAATATGAAAAATCACGAGACGAAAAAGGGCAGGAAAAAGAGTCCGCGTGTGTCTCACACACAGGTGGCGCAGGCCCACCCCTGGCCGCGCCACCTGGGTGTGAGAACACCCCGGAACTCTTTTCCGTCCCGATTTCCTCCTGTGACTTCATTTCGATGTGTAATTTTCGCCTATTTAACCCCCCGGAGTCCCCGAGGTCTGTATATCGTTTTCTCGTCGTGTTTTGTTTCGAGCTATTTCTGCCAGGAGTGGATCTTAAGCTTGGGGGAGTCATGGCCTCTTCAAGCGACGACAAGGGCAAGAGGCCCAATGTAGATGATCACCAGCGCCAGAAGTGGAAGGAGGCGCTAGGTTCTGGAAGAGCAAGGCCGACAAACCCTGCTTTTGAAGGACCAACGAAAGCTAGGCGTATCTTTTCTCATGATTTGCAGGGACCAACATATCATGTTCTGGATCTTGACTCCATGCCCGTGATAGAACACGGCATGCTGGTCACTTTTGAGTTTTGCACTCAATATCAAGCTTTGAAGAGGGAGGTAAAGATGCTTCAAGAAGAGAATCTCAGGCTCCGCTTGATGCAGGAATATTTCATTAATCCAAGGCTGCTTCCCTTACCACCAAGGGAGTAATTCATCATCGGTTTAGGCATCCCCTTGGCTTGTTCCAAGCTTGGGGGAGTGCCGCGGTATTGCTACTCGTGTGATGGCGCTAGAAAAGAGCTGTGGTGTTTAGTTGACGTGGGAGCAGTATGTCCTTGTGCGTGGTGATGACCAGCCCGTTGGGAACCCCAAGAGGAAGGTATGATGAGTGTAGCGGCTAGTTTTCCCTCAGTTAAGAAACCAAGGTTTATCGATCAGGAGAAGAGAGACGATGACGACTGAAGGTGTTTGTGGAACCTGCACACACACAAACAAATACTTTGTCCCCAACTTGCGATGAGGTTGTCAATCTCACCGGTTTGCTTGAAACAAAGGTTATGAGTGTATCGAGTGGAAAACAGTAGTAATATGCTAGTAAAGTAAACAGTGCGGGAAAAGTAAACAGGTGATTGCAATATGATTAAAATAGGACCGGGGTCCACAGTTCACTAGTGGTGTCTCTCCATAGATAAATAACATGCTGGGTAAACAAATTACAGTTGGGCAATTGATAGAATAAAGATAACGTGATATGTCAAGAAGATCACTATGAGATTTACTCTGGGCATTAAAACAAAATACATAGACCGCCATCCAACTGCATCTATGACTAATAATCCACCCCCGGGGATATCATCCGAACACCCCAAAAGTATTAAGTTGCGAACAACAGATAATTGCATTAAGCAAAGTGTGTAATGTAAACAAAGCATATGCCCTTGAGCATATGAATGTTGTTTTCTCCCTAGTAGCAACAGCACATCTACCACCTTAGAGGTTTCTGTCACTCCCCCAGGTGAAATAGAGACATGAACCCACTATCGAGCATAAATACCCCCTCTTAGAGTCACTAGCAACTACTCGGCCAAGATAGCTACTAACAACGGAGAGCATGCAAGATCATAAACAACATAGAGATAACAAAAGATATAATTCAGTATAGCAACTTAATCATAAACACCAATATTCATCGGATCCCAACAAACCAACATCATAGAATTACATAACGGTGATCTCAATCATGTAGGGCAGCTCATGAGATCTAAACATGAAGCACATGGTGGAGAAGACAACCATCTAGCTACTGCTATGGACCCATAGTCCAAGGTAGACTACTCACTCATCGCTCCGGAGGCAAGCATGGCGATGAAGAAGGCCTCCGGTGGCGATTCCCCTCTCCGGCAGGGTGCCGGGAAGAGCTTCTGGACCCTCCCGATCTTCGGGTCGATGGCAGCGGCGGATCGCGATGTATTCTGGAAAACTGATCGGGCCCTTAGGTTTTTCTCGTCAGGGGGTATATATAGGCGAAAGGACGATGTGAGAGGAGGGACCACGTCCCCTCACGTGGGCCCGGCGCGGCCAGGGGGGTGGCCGCGCCGCCCCTGTGTGTGGGGGCCACGTGGCCCCCCTCCGTCAGGTCTTCGGATGTTTGGGAGCTTCCCCATAAAATATGACTTCAGGAACTTGTTTCGTCCAATTCCGAGAATCTTTCCCGCGTATCACTTCTGAAACACAAAAACAGCAGAAAACAGGAAACTGGCACTGTGGCACTTCGTTAATAGGTTAGTTCCGGAAAATGTATAAAAGTACCACTAAGTGTAATGAAACAATAGGCAAATGGTGTAAAAACAAGCATGGAGCATCAAAAATTATAGATACGTTTGAGACGTATCAAGCATCCCCAAGCTTAACTCCTGCTCGTCCTCGAGTAGGTAAGTGATAACAAAAGAATAATTTTTGAGGTGACATGCACCTACACAATCTTGATCATATATGTAAGCATTGGTGAGCTGGGATCAATAGAACTTAGAACATGGGCATGAAAGATATAATCATGACAATAAGAACTTAGCAACCATGTTGTAAACATGCAAATGAACACAAACAAAAGATCATGATAATGAAGCAATGAAAGTCAAACGTGTGTTCAAATCATAAGGAAAAACATACAAATCGTTTTCAGCTTGTCCTTCAAAGAGAGCAAAACATAAATGCATAGCACACCTCAAAGTTTAAGAGGGCGACTAGATACAAATAATTTAAGAACAAGTGAAACCAACAATATGAGTCAATCAATGAACCTTGGGACAATGCATATCACACTAAGAATGACAACTATGCTCTCTTAATGGTGCATAAAGAAAGAAGGTGGTGACTCAACATAAAAGTAAAAGAAAGGCCCTTCGCAGAGGGAAGCAGTGATTGCAAGTTTTATAACCTTCAAAAATTATGGTACTTACCGGCTTTGAGCTCTCATTGCCCCCATCATAAGCATCTTGAATGGTTAAAGTTAATGCGAGAACAATTATGATGCATATGCTTGACAAATCATAAGTTGAAAACCTCGTGTCCCGTGGATACAAGTACCCAAACCATGCTAATTTACTTAGAGTCCCAAGCAAGGCTCTTGTCATTGTAAGTATATGCATATCATTGAGAACCACCAATGGGGTACCTCCGTGCCCGATGACATGGAACAAGCCCACACCAAAATGACAGGACAAGCAGACAATGAACACCTCGACATCTCTTTTATTTGCTATATTGTTTAGCTTTTTATTGTGAGATGCGTCGTCGAATGTTCACCATGGGTATGCTGCAAATTTCCACCATGAATTATGCATGGCTTAGATTGGCGGCCCGGCGTTTCCCTAACACATATAAAAACTCCATGATCCCTACAAGATTCCCAATTCATTTCACACAGCGGGCATCCATAAACAAAAGATCACGATATCAACTCAAAAAGAAGTGCAATGTTGAAAGCTTGCCCCATGACTGCATGGCTGGGCTAGAATCCAACTTACAACTTGCAAGCATAACAACTCAACATAAAAGACCACAATGTCAAAATTTTAAGAACAGGAAAAAGTAAAGTGTGCCTTCCAGTTCGTGAGAGCTTTACTAACCGAGTTTCGCATAACACTGGTAAGAGTTTAATTTGAAGAGAAAATAAAAGCAAGTCAAATTTACTTGGAATAGCAAATTGCTAGTAGGTATGTATGGTGGACACAATGGAAAACTTTGGCTTTTAGGAGTTGGATGCACGAGTAGAGCTCATACTCAGTACAAGGTGAGGGCTAGCAAAAGACTGGGAGCGACCAACTAAGAGAGCAGTAATGGCCATAATCATGCAAAGCGACAAAGCGACATTAAAATAAGCATACGATGGCATCAAAAGTCAAAAACTAAATGATCATGAAGGATAATGGTGACTTTGGAAGAGTCTAACATGTGTGAGCATGCGCCAAGTCAACCCAAATAAAGCATCAAGGAGAAAACCAAAATAATGCTTCCATACAATAAAAACAACGCGTGATTTTTTCAAAGGCTCATTAAGCAATCTCAGTTATTTGAGACAAGTCATGCTACAGCAAAACCACTAAGCATACTATCAAAAAGACATCAAGCATGACATGAAAAAGCCTAAGCCACAGTCTACACAAGCTCCTTCTTGTACCACTATTTTGCACAAAGCTTTTTCTCTTTTCCAACACCATTTGAAATTTTTATAAACACCTCTTTTGATGAAAACCAATAAAGATCAGAGGCAAAAATACACCTTGATGAAAAGATATGACAAGATCTGAACGCATATCAAGGCGAAAACGAAAACCAAAAGCAGTAGCGGAAAAAGTAGAACGCTAGATTTTAATAAGAGTGAAAACTAGAGCATTCTTTGCAAATGAAAACGAGTACATCTCCTCCAAAGGAAATTTGTTGGGGTCCAACCATTTGTTGTAGCAAACAAACAAACTAAACAACCTAAGAAAACTAAAACAACTGACGCTCCAAGAAAAACACATAGTGCATGAAGCAATAAAAATATAGTGTTTTGAAAGGTGACCTGATTTTTGCCGATGAAGAAGGGGTGCCTCGGGGGCATCCCCAAGCTTTGACGCTTGTACTTCTTGGATATTTCTTGGGGTGATGCATGGGCATCCCCAAGCTTGAGCTTTTGTCCATTCTTCAACTCATATCATCATTCTCCAATCCCTACACTTGAAAACTTCCTTCATACAAAACTAAACACAATTCTATTAGCAACATTAGTGTAAGCATAAAATATATTCAACCTCTTTTAGCTTCAGGTTTCAACCCAAAACCACCACATATAAAGTATATACTACTGTAGCAACTTCCACAAGAGTTCCATGATCAAAAAGAACTCAAAAGAAAGCGATAAAGTGGCAAAAACAAATATTGGCAGAAATCTGTCAAAACTGAACAGCTGACAAAGGACGAATTTTTGAGGATTTTCCGTTGCTCAAATAAAAAAGTGTTCAACTAAGAAAAGTTTGGATATAACCTGGGGCATATGCACAAGAAATCGCAGGTCCAAAAAATAAACAGAGAATTTTTACGAATTTTTACGGTGCAGCACCGAAAAAAGTTTCAGGACAGCAATAACCCCAAATCTTTACCTCACTCAAATTAGAGGCTTCTCTTGGCACAAAAACGAAATAAACAAGATAAGGAGCAGTCATTACAGTAGTAATGACTTCCAAGACTCAAATAAAAGAAAAAGTACTGAAAAGTAAACAATGGGTTATCTCCCAAGAGTGCTTTTCTTTAACGCCTTTGAGCTAGGCGCAGAAAATTGCAAATCAAGTACCTTCAGAAGAAGCATTAAGATCAACAGAAGAGGTCTTGTCAATAAGGCATTGTATTTCATCCACATAAGTTTTTGAAGACCCTTGGTGATCATGCTTTGGTACACTATTCTCATCAAAAAGATTTTCAGGACAAATCCAGGCAAAATTGTTTTCGAAAGCATCATTCAATCCCAAAAGCTTGCAAGGTATAGGTATCTCGGCCTCCCCATCATGTGTATCAATAACCGTTATAGGTGAACCGATTTTATTAAAATGTTTAAGAACCTTCCTAGCTTCAATAACGACATCCTTAAATTCTAAACGCAAAGTTTCCAAGATAAAAGCTTTCTTTTCGGGATCCTCAATTTCATGAAGCTTAAGGAACATGTATTGCATAGAAGAATTGAGACTAGCAAACCTAGCTTCTAACATGTGAACTAAATGAGCAGAAGCAACTTCATAACTAGGAGCTAACTCAACCAAAGACTTTTCCTCAACTTCCTTATGCATACTAATGTGATTAAAGAACTCCTCAATGTTACTTTTGCCAATAATCGAACCACTACCTACTGAGAGGTCCTCCAGAACGAACTTAGGGAACAGCATGATAAACTAAAGTAAAGAAATAACAACTACCAAGGATTCTAATTTTTTTGGGTTTTTGATATAAAAAGCAATACAGGTAAAATAAAATAAAGTAAAGCAAAACAAATAACAAAGTAAAGAATGTGTGTGCGAAGAACTCCCCCCGCAGAAGTCTTCTTTCTTCCCTGGCAACGGCGCCAGAAAAGAAGCTGCTACTCGTGTGATGGCGCCAGAAAAGAGCTGTGGCGTTTAGTTGACGTGGGAGCAGTATGTCCTTGTGCGTGGTGATGACCAGCCCGTTGGGAACCCCAAGAGGAAGGTATGATGAGTGTAGCGGCTAGTTTTCCCTCAGTTAAGAAACCAAGGTTTATCGATCAGGAGAAGAGAGACGATGACGACTGAAGGTGTTTGTGGAACCTGCACACACACAAAAAAATACTTTGTCCCCAACTTGCGATGAGGTTGTCAATCTCACCGGTTTGCTTGAAACAAAGGTTATGAGTGTATCGAGTGGAAAACAGTAGTAATATGCTAGTAAAGTAAACAGTGCGGGAAAAGTAAACATGTGATTGCAATATGATTAAAATAGGACCGGGGTCCACAGTTCACTAGTGGTGTCTCTCCATAGATAAATAACATGCTGGGTAAACAAATTACAGTTGGGCAATTGATAGAATAAAGATAACGTGATATGTCAAGAAGATCACTATGAGATTTACTCTGGGCATTACAACAAAATACATAGACCGCCATCCAACTGCATCTATGACTAATAATCCACCCCCGGGGATATCATCCGAACACCCCAAAAGTATTAAGTTGCGAACAACAGATAATTGCATTAAGCAAAGTATGTAATGTAAATAAAGCATATGCCCTTGAGCATATGAATGTTGTTTTCTCCCTAGTAGCAACAGCACATCTACCACCTTAGAGGTTTCTATCACTCCCCCAGGTGAAATAGAGACATGAACCCACTATCGAGCATAAATACCCCCTCTTGGAGTCACTAGCAACTACTCGGCCAAGATAGCTACTAACAACGGAGAGCATGCAAGATCATAAACAACATAGAGATAACAAAAGATATAATTCAGTACAGCAACTTAATCATAAACACCAATATTCATCGGATCCCAACAAACCAACATCATAGAATTACATAACGGTGATCTCAATCATGTAGGGCAGCTCATGAGATCTAAACATGAAGCACATGGTGGAGAAGACAACCATCTAGCTACTGCTATGGACCCATAGTCCAAGGTAGACTACTCACTCATCGTTCCGGAGGCAAGCATGGCGATGAAGAAGGCCTCCGGTGGCGATTCTCCTCTCCGGCAGGGTGCCGGGAAGAGCTTCTGGACCCTCCCGATCTTCGGGTCGACGGCGGCGGCGGATCACGATATATTCTGGAAAACTGATCGGGCCCTTAGGTTTTTCTCGTCAGGGGGTATATATAGGCGAAAGGACGATGTCAGAGGAGGGACCACGGCCCCTCACGTGGGCCCGGCGTGGCCAGGGGGTGGCCGCACCGCCCCTGTGTGTGGGGGCCACGTGGCCCCCCTCCGTCAGGTCTTCGGATGTTTGGGAGCTTCCCCGTAAAATATGACTTCAGGAACTTGTTTCGTCCAATTCCGAGAATATTTCCTGTGTATCACTTCTGAAACACAAAAACAGCAGAAAACAGGAAACTGGCACTATGGCACTTCGTTAATAGGTTAGTTCCGGAAAATGTATAAAAGTACCACTAAGTGTAATGAAACAATAGGCAAATGGTGTAAAAACAAGCATGGAGCATCAAAAATTATAGATACGTTTGAGACGTATCAGGTATCACATCATGGTGTAAAAACAAGCATGGTCGGCACCCGATGGAATCGGTTAGCCATGGTTTGAGAAAGGAAAAAGGTGGGGAGGAGTGCAAAGCTATAAAAGAGCACTAAAGTGCCAATTAATCAAACATCTCGGAAACGCTCTCACTTGTTTAGTATGGAAGATATCAAGAACTCCGTTGCTAGTTGTTGACAAAAGCAACCACCTCTCAAAACAATTTTTACCTCTGTTTTACAAATGAAAAGCTCTAGCACATGTTTAATCCCTGCTTCCCTCTGCGAAGGGCCTATCTTTTACTTTTATGTTGAGTCAACCTATTTCCCTCTGTCTCAAGCAAGCATTTGAGTTGTTATGTTTCACTCGTCCATATGTTGATCCGTTTAATCATGTTTATTATCTTTCTTGTTTTGTATAATGCTTTTATCTGAAGGAATATATCTTTGAAAGCTTTCTATGAATGCAAAAGTTTACTTTGTTGAGCATATAGTCTTTGCTATATTGGCTCTATTTTTAAAGGCTCCGTTAAAAAGAAAGAATAGCTTGTTCATCGTTCTTTGACCAAGAACTAAGGTTTGCCATTGCCAATTATAGTTTACCTTGTGCATCTTTACATGTGATTCCCTTTTACCTATTGCAAGTCTACATCTTATAAAGGGAAGTTGTTGTCTATTATAACTTGTGCCTCAGTGAATGTGATGCTTCTTGTCCGTATTTTGATTATCGACATTTCACTCCATAAACCTGTGGTCATGTTTACCGAGTTTAGTTTTCGCTTGGGGACAAGCGAGGTCTAAGCTTGGGGGGGTTGATACGTCCAATTTGCATCACTATTTTGTATCATAATTTACTGTTATTCATTGATATATTTCATATTTAGACATGATACTGATGTTATTTCCTTTGCTTTCACATGTTTGATGATCATCGGGGGAGTTGCTGCCGGAGTCAGGATTCTGCTGGAAAAAGGACCATCAAGAGACCATATTTTGAAGATCAGGAAAATGCCAGAAAAATACTCAGAAATTATAATTTCCCAGAAGACTCAGGAAGCCAGAAGGGGGAGTCGAGAGGAGCCAGGGGGGCTCCACACGCCAGGGTGGCGCGGGCCCACCCCTGGCCGCGCGGGCCTTACGTGAGGCCACCCGGGCCCACCTCTGGTCTCGCCCCTCTGCGTACATCATCGTCCCCGAAAACCTAAGTCAAGGGGGGGCTCAGAGTTAGACACAGCCGCCTCTGCGGGGCGGAGAACACCAGAGAGAGAAAGCTCTCCGGCAGGGAGAAATCTGCCAGGGAAATTCCTCCCCGGAGAGGGGAGATCGTCGCCATCGTCATCACCATCGCACTGGACTTCATCAGGATCATCATCATCATCTCCATCACCAGCACCTTCATCTTCACCATCACCACGCTATCCCGCTGTAACATCTTGAGTTGGATCTTGTTATATTCATAGGGGAAACTTTCCCGGTGTTGATTACTCTTGTAGTTGATGCTATTGAGTAGAACCGTTGAGTTAAGGTTTATGTTCACATTGTTATTTACCATTATTTCATCTCTGATCATGATCCATATGATGTCTTGTGAGTAGTTCGTTTAGTTCTTGAGGACATGGGAGAAGTCAAGATGTTAGTAGTGAATTATTGTTGAGAAATATTTAATGGTTTGATATTGTTGTGGTGCTATTTCAGTAGTGGTGTCATGTGAACGTCGACTACATGATACTTCACCATTTATGGGCCTAGTGAGATGCATTGTGTATTTGGCTACCGATTGTGGGGTTGCTGGAGTGACAGAAACCTAAACCTCTGTTGGGAAACCATTGCACCAGGGAGCGTAGGATCTCAGAGTTTAAGGCTATGGTTAGATTTATCTTAAGTACTTTCTTGTATTTGCGGATGCTTGCAAGGGGTATAATCACAAGTGTGTATTTATCCTAGTAAGGGTAGTGCGCTAGCACAGGTTCACCCCCATAACACCTATCAAACCAATGAATACTATTGGCTCTATGAAGCGAAAGCTCTTGACAAAAACTCCCGTGTGTCCTCGAGAACGTTTGGTTATTATAAGTACACAACCGGCTTGTCCTTTGCTGAATAAAGGATTGGGCCACTTGCTGCAATTGTTACTACTGTCTTTTATTTACTCGCACTTTATTTACTCGTATTACCAAATACCCCTGAAAACCTGTTTGCTAGTATTTATAGCGATTCCTTGATCAAAACCGCTCATCAACACCTTCTGCTCCTTGTTGGGTTCGACACTCTTATTTATCGAAAGTACTACGATACACCCCCTATACTTGTGGGTCATCACTTACACATGTTAGACTCTTACAAAATCGCCAATAGCCTCTATGATCATTTAGTTTTTGACTTTTGATGCCATCTTATGCTTCTTTTAATGTCGCTTTGCATGATTATGGCCATTATTGCTCTCTTAGTTGGTCGCTCCCAGTCTTTTGCTAGCCCTCGCCTTGTACTGAGTATGAGCTCTACTCGTGCATCCAACTCCTAAAAACCAAGTTTTCCAAAGTGTCCACCATACATACCTATTAGCAATTTGCTATTCCAAGTAAATTTGACTTGCTTTTATCTACTCTTCCAATTAAACTCTTACCAGTGTTATGCGAAAATTGGTCAGTAAAGCTCTCACGAACCAGAAGGCACACTTTACTTTTTCTTGTTCTTAAAAATTTGACATTGTGGTCTCTTATGCTGAGTTGTTATGCTTGCAAGTTGTAAGTTGGAGACTAGCCCAACCATGCCGTCATGGGGCAAGCTTTCAACATTGCACTTCTTATTTGAGTTGATATTGTGATATTTTGTTTATGGATGCCCGCGGTGTGAAATGAATTGGGAATCTTGCGGGGATCATGGAGTTTGTATATGTGTTAGGGAAACGCCTAGGCCACCAATCTAAGCCATGCATAATTCATGGTAGAAATTTGCAGCATACCCATAGTGGACATTCGACGACGCATCTCAAAATAAAAAGCTAAACAAATGGTAAATAAAAGAGATGTCGAGGTGTTCATTATCTGCTTGTCCTGTCATTTTGATGTGGGCTTGTTCCATGTCATCGGGCACGGAGGTACCCCGTTGGCGGTTCTCGATGATACGTGTATACTTACAATGACAAGAGCCTTGCTTGGGACTCTAAGTAAAGTAGCATGAGGTTTGGGTACTCATATTCACGGGACACGAGGTTTTCAACTTATGATTTGTCAAGCATATGCATCGTAATTGTTCTCTCATTAACTTTAACCATTCAAGATGCTTATGATGGGGGCAATGAGAGCTCAAAGCCGGTAAGTACCATAATTTTTGAAGGTTATAAAACTTGCAATCATTGCTTCCCTCCGCGAAGGGCCTTTCTTTTACTTTTGTGTTGAGTCACCACCTTCTATCTTTATGCACCATTAAGAGAGCATAGTTGTCATTCTTAGTATAATGTGCATTGTCCCAAAGTTTTCATTGATTGATTCATATTTTTGGTTTCACTTGTTCTCAAATTATTTGTATCTAGTCGCCCTCTTAAACTTGAAGGTGTCCTATGCATTTATGTTTTGCTCTCCATGAAGGACAAGCTGAAAACCATTTGTATGTTTTTTCCTTATGATTTGAACATACGTTTTGACTTTCATTGTTTCATTTTCATGATCTTTTGTTTGTGTTCTTTTTCATGTTATAACATGGTTGCTAAGTTTTATTGTCAAGATTATATCTTTCATGCCCATGTTTTAAGTTCTTTTGATCCCAGCTCACAATGCATACATATATGATCAAGATTGTGTAGGTGCATGTCACCTCAAAAATTATTTCTTTTGTTATCACTAACCTACTCGAGGACGAGCAGGAGTTAAGCTTGTGGATGCTGATATGTCTCCAACGTATCCATAATTTTTGATGCTCCATGCTTGTTTTTACACCATTTGCCTAATGTTTCGTTACACTTCGTGGCACTTTTATGCATTTTCCGGAACTAACCTATTAATAAGTCGCCACAGTGCCAGTTCCCTGTTTTTACTGTTTTTGTGTTTCAGGAAAGCTACACAGGAAATATTCTCAGAATTGGACGAAAAAAAGCGAAACATCCAGAAATCCACCGAAGCTTCCAGAGAACAGAAGAGGAGACGGAGTGGGGCCACGAGGGCCCCACACACCAGGGCGGCTTGGCCCAGCCCCTGGCCGCGCCCCCTATGTGTGAGGACGCCTCGGTCCACTTCTGACGATGCCCCTTCGCCTATAAAGACCGCCCGATGGGAAAAACCTAAGTACCCAATCAATTTTCTAGAAACACATCGCGATCCGCCGCCGTCATCGACCTGAGATCGGGAGGGTCCAGAAGCTCTTCCCGGCACCCTGCCGGAGAGGGGAATCGCCACCGGAGGTCTTCTTCATCGCCATGCTTGCCTTCGGAGAGATGAGTGAGTAGTCTACCTTGGACTATGGGTCCATAGCAGTAGCTAGATGGTTGTCCTCTCTACTATGTGCTTCATGTTTAGATCTCATGAGCTGCCCTACATGATTGAGATCACCGTTATGTAATTCTACATGTTTCGTTTGTTGGGATCCGATGAATATTGGTGTTATGATTGAGTTGCTATACTGAAATATATCTTATGTTATCTCTAGGTTGTTTATGATCTTGCATGCTCTCCGTTATTAGTAGCTATCTTGGCCGAGTAGTTGCTAGTGACTCTAAGAGGGGGTATTTATGCTCGATAGTTGGGTTCATGCCTCTATTTAATCTGGGGGAGTGACAGAAACCTCTAAGGTTGTAGATGTGATGTTGCCACTAGGGAGAAAACAACATTCATATGCTCAAGGGCATGTGCACAACATTCATATGCTCAAGGGCATATGCTTTGTTTACATTACACACTTTACTTAATGCAATTATCTGTTGTTCGCAACTTAATACTCATGGGGTGTTCTGATGATATCCCCGAGAGTGGATTATTAGTCATAGATGCAGTTGGATGGCGGTCTATGTATTTTGTTGTAATGCCCAGAGTAAATCGCATAGTGATCTTCTTGACATATCACATTATCTTTATTCTATCGATTGCCCAACCGTAATTTGTTTACCCAGCATGTGTTATTTATCTTATGGAGAGACACCACTAGTGAACTGTGGACCCCGGTCCTATTTCCATCATATTGCTATCACCTGTTTACTTTACTCGCACTGTTTACTTTACTCGCATACTTCTACTATTTTCCACTCGATACGCTCATACCCTTTGTTTCAAGCAAACCGGTGAGATTGACAACCTCATCGTAAGTTGGGGACAAAGTACTTGGTTGTGTTGTGTGCAGGTTCCATGTTGCTGCTCGCAAAGCAAAGCTTGGACGAGGTGCCCTATAAATTGTCCGGAGCTGTCGGGAAGCTTGCAAGCATCACCTTCAGTCGTATTGGCTTTTTCTTCTTCGAACGATAAACCTTGGTTTCTAACTGAGGGAAAAACTTGCTGCTGTGCTCATCATACCTTGCGCTTGGGGTTCCCAACTGCCTGGCCATAATCATCATCATCAACTACACGCCAGCCATCAACTATCGCCATGGTGGGGGCCAGGGAGTCATCTTATGTCTGTATGTTGATGATATACTGATTTTCAGGACCAGTCTTGATGTTATCAAGGAGGTCAAAGACTTTCTATCTCGTTGTTTTGAGATGAAAGATCTAGGAGTGGCTGATGTGATCTTGAACATCAAGCTACTGAGAGATGACGATGGTGGGATAACACTGCTTCAATCTCACTATGTGGAAAAGATCTTGAGTCGTTTTGGGTATAGCGACTGCAAGTCTTCTCCTACGCCATATGATCCTAGCATGTTGGTTCGAAAGAATCAGGGAGATCCTAAGGATGCTAAAGATCAGCTGAGATATTCTCAGATTATTGGCTCGCATATGTATTTGGCCAGCGCTACGAGGCCTGACATCTCTTTTGCTGTTAGCAAGTTGAGTCGATTTGTGTCAAATCCTGGAGATGTTCATTGGCAGGCCCTTGAAAGGGTTTTACGTTATTTGAGTGGCACTGCGAGCTATGGAGTTCACTACTCTGGGTATCCAAGGGTACTTGAAGGGTACAGTGACTCAAATTGGATTTCTGATGCTGATGAGACTAAGGCCACAAGCGGCTATGTGTTTACGCTTGGTGGTGGTGCTGTTTCCTGGAAGTCTTGCAAGCAGACCATCTTAACGAGGTCAACTATGGAAGCAGAACTCACAGCATTAGACACAGCCACTGTTGAAGCAGAGTGGCTTCGAGAGCTCTTGATGGACTTGCCTGTGGTTGAAAAACCTATACCCGCAATTCCTATGAACTGTGATAATCAAACTGTGATCATCAAAGTAAACAGTTCTAAGGACAATATGAAGTCATCAAGACATGTGAAGAGGAGACTGAAATCTGTCAGGAAAATGAGAAACTCCGGAGTTATTGCGTTGGATTATATCCAAACATCTAAAAATCTGGCAGATCCCTTCACAAAGGGTCTATCGCGCAATGTGATAGATAATGCATCGAGGGAGATGGGTTTGAGACCCACACTTTGAGTTGTCCATAGTGGTAACCCACTCTATGTGATCGGAGATCCCGTGAATTAGAGTTGGGAGACAAGCTGTTGGTCAGCTGAGAGGAGAGTATCCTTACATTGTACTACCACTCCATATAGATGCAATACTCCCCTATTCTGCATGGCAGGTTGATATTTATCTTAATGTGTTCTAAGTGGCTTGTTTATAGCAAAGATGTTGCCCTGCAGAACATCTTTTGAAGAACACACCTATATGAGTCTGACTGTCAATCGTCGCAGTCTATGGGAGTTGGGTGCTCTCTAATAAACTCATGAAAGGCCATGGAGTATGACGCATAAGCTCCAAACCGCGGGGAAGCCTTGCGGCAGCCTAGTATCGGTCTAGGCTTTGTGTGAAACTAGTGCGCACCAAACTTGTAGTTCAAGGCATAGTCCACTATTCAAGTTGCAATCTAGTGTAGCATGAAGTTCTGAGTGGAAGTTCAACTTAACAGTCTCCACCTCGCACCGGTATATAAACAATGTTCTGGAACTGATTGATATGATGTGATGAGATGTGCCAATGAGACTTTGTGGGGGATTGTTGGAATTTGGGTGTCGGCTTTGGTCCATGGCCCAATACAAATTCTGAAATTCTCATGGCCCATTCATGCCTAGCAGGGGATGGCACCAAAGTTTAGTCCCACCTTGCTAGTTTGAGGGGAGTTGCACCAATATATATAGTGGGGTGTTCTACTACCTCCTAAAGTGAGAGAAGAGGGGAGACTTACACGCGCGCTCCTCCTCCTCCGCCGCCCCACTAGTAGGGAAAACCTCTTCTGTGGCGCACCAAAATATGCATTCTGTGGCGCATGGGTGGTGCTCCACAGAATCTTCGCCACAAAAATAAGCATTCTGTGGCGCACCAGCACATGCGCCACAGAAATAAGGAATTCTGTGGCGCACCAAGACCTAATGCGCCACAGAATTAGGGAATTCTGTGGCGCATTATGGCTTGGTGCGCCACAGAATTAGGTGCGCCACAGAATTACAAGTTAGTGCGCCACAGAAATATTACAGGTTTTATACAGAAATTATTCTGTCTGGCGTATATATACAGGTATTAACAGATATAATATAGCAGTATACAGATATATCAACAGATTTCATGTAGCACAATTATATATCTCCATATACAACTCATTTCATATAGAATATTAACAGATTTCATATAGCTCCATGCATATACAACTCATCATACATATATATCTCCATACAACTCATAATCCATGCAAATTAAGTGCATCATCTCAAGATACAAATGAAGTGACACCGGCCGCCGCCTACACTAGGATGAAATAGAGTACCGCTCCGACGCTGGTGAGCAAGAGCGAGAGCACAATGAAGGTCTTCATCTTGCTCTTGTTCGACTGGTGCTTCCTCCACTTGGCAACCGCCTCTTGTTGAGTCGGGTAGCCTTTGTAGCAGTTGCCGCTGAACTTGTGCACCTGTTCCTTGCAGTCCGTCCACTCCTCGTAGACTCCTGGAACCCGCCCCTCGAACACGACGTACCACGTCATGTCTATGGACACAAGGCATATTAGTATATAATGCAATGGAAAGAATTAGAGGGTTCACATGCATACATATTCACAAGAATTAAAGCAAGGAAATAATAATAAACCTAAAAGTCATATAGCATCGGTATCACATAAGTAATCAAGTTCAACTACATCGACTACAATAGTAATTGAAGTCGAACAACGACACTAAGCAAGTTTATTTACAACACAGTAGGCACACCGGCCTCTCGATCAACGAGACGTCTTGTTCATGGGCTCCGGGAACGGTTTGTACATGTCCTTCGTCGTCCACGTCCTTCCATCACCCTGCCTATGTAGGCGTTCTTCTATATCCCTCTTACACAACCCTCTGAGTTGGTGTAAGAGCCCCGATCTGTTGCATACATCTTCTACGATAATTTCCGATAGCTTTACTTGGATGCGATGGAAGTCTTCTCTAAGATCAGCATCGCTGATCTCCCCCGCCATTTTTTTGGGGTCTCGCTTACTAGGTGGCAGACGCATCATCTGTGCATCCGCGACAAACCCTTTAAGGTGATGGAGGACATAGAAGGCCTCCTTCATGCTGTCATCTGGCTGCTTGATGCAAGGGAAGTTGATCACGTGCTTGAACCCCTGCTCTTTAGTGTCCGGCCTGATAAATTTCCCCTTCTCGTGGAAGATGCCTCCATTTTTGGAGTAGAAAAGGATAGCCTCATCGAGAACACTCCTTATTCTGTTGTAGTCTTTCTTCGTCGTCATACTCGACGAGTCGAAGTACTGGGCTAGGGACCACTTCGGGCAAAGAACGACGAGTGTGCAGTATGTGTCCCTGCTCAACACATGCAATTTAAATGGAATGTTGGAAATGAACGGCAATGGAAGAAATATATAAGAAAGCATAAGTTACGACGGCCGAGAGCGAATGTGTACTTACTCGGGAAAGACAGGCAGAAGAATGGTGTTCTTCTCTTTGTTCATGAGCATGAAGCTCTGGAGGTACCGCACCGCCGCGGTCTGTGTGCTTGAGCCATCCACCAGCTGGCTATCGCGCATGTAGTAGGGATCCGCTACCGCGACGTTGGGGGGTCTCTCTCTCTTGATCTTCATATGAAGATTGATCGCGTATAGGCGAACCAAGTTATAGTCAAGCCGTTTCCAGTGAAATAGATTGAAGACGTCCTCGAACGCTATGAAGAAGATATCCACGGGGTATGCTTGGACGAAGTTCGGGTCTGCTGCTGGCACCCTGACCGTGAACACCGGGTAATTTGGATCCTTGTCTTGAAGAAGGAGGCTCTCTAGAAACTGAATATTTTGCTGCAAACTGATCATTGGTCCACTTGCGAGGTGTTCGAGGTCCTCAGGCAGTATCAGTTTACCAGCTTCATGAAGCCGGGACAAGCCACCAGGTGCCCGTGGTACCATGTCGTCGGCCCGCATCTTCTTAGGAAGAGTCTGGCTCGAAGATGTGCCCTTTTTATTTCCTCTCTTCCTTGGCTTCTTCACCTGACCTGCTGGTGGTGCTTCGGGTGCTGGTGGTGCTGATGGTGGGGTTGCTTGGGGTGCTGGTGGTGATGATGGTGGTGCAACGGGTGCTTGGGTTGCTTGGGGTGCTGGTGCTGATGGTGGAGCTTGGGGTGCTGGGGTTGATTCGCGTGGCTCCCCGACGATCGTCTTATACAGCGTGTTAGGGCTGAAAATGGTAGCCGGCTTGACTTGAGCTGGATTGCCAGCCTCCGGAGGAGTGTCTTGCAGAGAAAGACCCGTGAAGGTCAGGCGCTGCGTGACTGTAGTGGGACGACCAAGTTGATCGCCGTGAGTGCGGAAGGCTTCTTCATCCATATGAGGCATGTACATATCTTGGCTGCAGGCGCTAGTGTTGATGTAGGCATCGACGTCATCATCATCATCGTTGGCATCAAGCGGCGCCATGTCCTGGAAGTTAGGTGGTGGCGGTTGCGATGCCGCCGCTTGGCGTACCTTGCGTTTGGTCGACGGTCGTTGCGGAAGCATTCCCAACAGCTGTTGGTGGCGTGTGGTGGTAGCGGCGATCGCCGGTTCCTTCCGGGTGGCGGCGGCGACCGCCGGTTCCTTCAGGGTAGTGGCGGCAGCGACCGCTGGTTCCTTTCGGGTGGCGGCGGCGACCGCTGGTTCCTTCAGGGTAGTGGCGGCGGCGACCGCCGGTTCCTTAAGGGTGGGGCCGGCGCCGGGCCGGACGACCTTGGGCCGGATGATAGGGGAGGTGGCGCCGATGTTGCGCCTGACACTCGGAAGACCCCCACCCAGACGAATCTGGTTCTTCGGCCATGTCATAAGCCAGCCGATGCAATTCCCAAGGACCATAACGTCGTCCTCGTCTATGCCCGGAGGTTGATCGGGGGGGAGGAGGTTGTGGTACTCCGGCACTACCATTGCCAACTTCACCTTCACCAAATGATCTGCAATGTTCTGTGGTGCATAGTTCGGCTGGGCATGACAGTGCCGCTAGCAACATCCATCAACTTGCCGCCGGGCTCCACCACATGCAGGAGTATGCAAGGTTCGTCCTGAGTCAGGGGCATATTGGATAAGATCAGCGCAAGGCATATATAGTTAAAGAAGATGACGCGGAGGACTAACTAATGAGTTACCTTCTTGACGGCATTGATCTCTGCTAATGTTGATACAAGGGCGTCGGTGCCGGCGCCGGGCCGCTCACTCTCGAGTGCATTATCAGGCACCACCACCCTATCAGCTTCTGCGGTTGGGGGCGTCGATGCGACCAGGTGGAGCGGCGGCGTCGGGGTCACCAGCGGTGACACTTGGTGACTTGAGTTACTGCCGCTGACGCTGGGCACATATATCGGCCCCTGTTGACCTGCCGCATTCCAAGCAGCTAACCCCTCCATCAAACCAGGGGGGATGATCTGTCGGAGCCTCTCCTGCAGCTTCTCGTCCAGTAACTTACTCATCTCGGTCGGGTCCACTATTTTCTCTAGTGACTCCACCTTCTTCTTCAGCTCCTGAACCTCGGCTTTATCCTGCTTAGTCGACCTCCTCTCCTTTCTCGACTTGGCATCCGATCCGTAGTACTCGGATACCTTCATACTTGTGCCAAAGCCGGACACACGGCCAGCCGACGTCGGTGGCTTGTCCAGGTCCCGTTCCTTGTATGCGTTCGTCGCCCTGTTGAAAGGCGTGTCCCACGGTTCCGTCGACCCCTGGGACGACGGGCCAGCCGTAGTACTAGCCTTCAACTCTTCGTCCTTCAGACAAAGGAACTTAAGGTTAGCCCATTTGGCTTCATTGCTTAATAAGATCAGCGCAATAATAATATAGACTATCCTTACCAGGAGTTTCTCGAACTTCTTCACGTCGGGGTAATCCGTAACAAATTCCCCCGTCTCCCAGTCTAAGTAGTAGCGGGACCGAACATAGTTCCTAGTCTGTATATCCACGATTTTTAGCCAGGGGTTTTCTTTGCCCAGACGTATCATCTCGGCATCCTCCTTGTCCCAAGTGGGCTGTTTTCCTAGGTAACCGCCGCTTCCGCAACGGTGAGCCCCTAGGTTCAATTCCCGCATTTTCTTCCCCCAGGCGGTCCATTTTTTAGCCTCATCAGTCTCTAAGGACGACTTGAATGCTTCGAAGTCTTCTCTAGAGAGCGTCGGGTCTTTGCGACTTATCTGCTCCCAGCTTTTACCTTTCTTGATCTTGTCCTTCAGCCGGGTTTTCCAGCTGCTCAAGGCGGTGCTCATCTTCGTGAGAGCTAAAGAGTCCACCTTTTTATTGAACGGCTGTGGGAACGTGTATCGTTGGTGAAGCTTCTGGAGGAGGGTTGCGGCCAAAGCCGCGTTGGCCTCGCTTCTGAGGTCTTGAGTGTTGAGCGGCACGGTTTCACGGACGATGCACCCTAGTTGCATCGCGTACCCTTTGGCAACCTTAGAAGGCTCCAAGGGTAGGCCACTTTCGGAGACCAACGTGAAAGGGTCGGTGATGTTGGCTAGCACTTGCGGCCTCCGATCCGCCCTTGGCCTCTTCGCCTTTCTCTTCTTCTTGGCCTCCTCAGGGTTGCCGCCGCTATCACCTTCCGTGCGGTCGGTGGTCTCTTCACCGGTCTCGGCGGCGTCATCCCGGCCCTCTTCCTCATCGCCGCTCTCGGAGGCGGCCCCCCAGCTCTCTTCCTCATCGCCGCGATCGGCGGCGCCCCCCCGGCCCTCTCCCTCATCGTATTCCTCCCACCATTCCTTGTTGGCCTCTCTGGCGACTTCCTCCTGGCTCTTAGGGTTAGAAGTGCCCGACATGTTTATTGGCACTTCATTAAAAAGAGGCAAATAGTTATTAGTACATAATGCAACGGAAAAATTCAAAATTTCGGCATGACTTTTGCTAATTTTTCTACCTATGAGTGCCCATTTCTCAACCGAAACGGAAGCGAATCAACACTTCGGGAGAAATGGGCAACTCAGTTTATTCATCCACACTTGACAGCATCTCATAAGTATATATAACAGCAGATTATGGTCAAAATATCTCATTGCATAACACATAACAGAGGCAAATAGTCTACATCGCTGTCATCCAATACTACAGAAAACCATTATCATGCGTTGTCATATATCCACAGAGCAGCATAAAAAATATTCAACATCGCTGGGAGTCTACATCGCTGGGAGTCTACATCGCTGGGAGTGATCTACATCGCTGGGAGTCTACATCGCTGGGAGTCTACATCGCTGGGAGTGATCTACATCGCTGTCATCCAATTCTACTGAACCACATGCAAATTCAACATACCTTGAAGGATCCCCCGACGCTGGAGCTCCTTGTCCACTCGAGCCCGAGCTGCTTCGTGGAGGCCTGGTAGGTGCCCTCACAGCGTCCCCGCCGTCGAACCTCCTGGCGACGGCGAACTCCCAGGCCGTTCTTGGGGCGGGGGAGGGGGTGCTGGCCGGCGCCGTGCGGCTCGGAGGCGGGGCAGGCGTGGGCCGCGGAGGGGCGAGGTCGAGCGCCGTGGGCGAGGTCGAGCGCCGCGCGGCTCGGAGGCGGGGCAGGCGTGGGCCGCGGAGGGGCGAGGTCGAGCGCCGCGCGGCTCGGAGGCGGGGCAGGCGTGGGCCGCGGAGGGGCGAGGTCGAGCGCCGTGGGCGAGGTCGAGCGCCGTGGGCGAGGTCGAGCGCCGTGGGCCGTGGGCGAGGTCGAGCGCCGTGGGCCGCGGAGGGGCGGCGCTCCAGAGGGGCGAGGAGTGGAGGAGGGACGACGCTCGAGAGGGGCGGCGGCGAGGGTGGACGCGATGCAGGGAGTCGATCTCGATCTGGCAGGGGAACAGAGAAGAAGCAGCATGCGCGGGGGAGGGGGATCGATCCCCTGTTTTACTAAGTGTCAATATTCTGTGGCGCATCTACTGGTGGGATGCGCCACAGAATTAGCTAATTCTGTGGCGCATCCCACTAGTAGATGCGCCACAGAATTTATTTCCTTTTTTTAATTATTTTAGTTATTACTCCCTCTGTTTCAATGAATAAGGCTTATATTTTTTCTAAAAATTTCAAAGAACATGAAGTTTGACCAAATTTTCATATGATGTCTATATAATATTATAGTTGTCGATAGTTTCTAAAAATATAAGCCTTATGCTTTGGAATGTGCATACACAAAGAAGTCTCGATCACACACACCAAAAAAGTCTTCTCCGTCCGGTTCCGAGCTAGCTTAGCGTTTCTTCACGATCTTCTTGCCCTTCTTGTTGGCGGTTGAATACTTTATGCCGGCCACCTTGAGATTTCTTCGTGTGAACGGACAACCTTTAGTAGGTAGGGAGGTCTTCCTTCTTACTTTACTAGTAGTAGGCATGTCGAAGTGCTTGTCGAATTCCTCCTCGATCTTTGGGTCACCGTTCTTGTCCAAGTCTTCCTCGTTTGCGTCTCCTTCCATTCCTATGATGCTCCTCTTGCCCCTCCTCATGACAACACGGCTAGGCCTCGACGGGTCGGTGATGAAGAAGCATTGGTCAACTTGGCTACCGAGTACCCATGGCTCATTTTTCGCGGATGCGTTCTTCGATTTGGCATCCGGTATAACCATGGTGGTGAAATATCGGCCTTCTTTTTCGACCTTCTTGGCCCATCTCACACGGAACATTGGCACCGTCTCTCCACAGTAATTGAGCTCCCATATCTCCTCGATCCTTCCAAAAAATCTTTCCTTGACACTAGTCTCGTCATCGGCGTATGATAGCATAGTTACTCCTGAGTTTTGATTTTCATTATTTCTGTCCTTTTCCTCAGTGTAGAATCTGTAACCGTTGATGTCGTACCCCTGATAGGTCCTTACGTTATGCCCGGGGCCCTGTGATAAGGTGTATATGAGTTTTTCATCTTCGGTAGAAGGCCTTCTGCTCTGTGCTTGAAGCAGTTGACTTTGCTTAAACCAAAGCGTGAAGCCGGAGTTGTGCTCTTTGGTTACGTCTCCCATCTTCCTTGGCCGGCTCATATCGATGTAATTCTGCTCGATTATGCTTTTGTGCTCTTGCACAAAAGGTTCGACCAATTTTAAGTGTTGTAGCGCGACCCGGTGAGCCCTTTCAAAGTCGTCGCGTCGATTGACAATGCCCACATGGACTGAGCGGTAGCCCTCGCGGTGACCGACTCCAGCGAGCCTGCCGAGGTGCGTCCTGGTGGGCAGACCAACATGATCCTGGTCGTCCTCGGTGCTTAGATAATTCTGGCAGAAGGAGATGCACTCGTAGGTTAGGAACCCCTTGGCCATGCTTGCGTCTGGACGGGCCCTGTTGCGAACGTATCCTTTCATGACACAGTTCTGCCTTTCGAAAGGCATCATGTTGTGGAGGAACGTCGGGCCGAGCTGCCTGATGTCATCAACGACATGGAGAAGGAGATGGACGCATATATCACAGAATGCGGGCGGGAAGTAAATCTCGAGCTCACATAGTATCACCACGATCTCATCCTGTAGCATCTTGAGCTGCCTCACGCCGATCGACTTCCTGGTGATAACGTCAAAGAAGTTGCAAAGGCCAAACAGCGTATCACGGACGTGCTCGTCCATTATCCCTCGGATCGCAACGGGAAGTATCTGCGTCATGAGAACGTGACAATCGTGAGACTTCATCCCGGTGAACCTCTTCTTCGCTACGTCTAGATATCTGCTTATATTCCCCGAGTAACCGTGAGGAAGTTTCACTCGTAGGAGGCACCTGAAAAACTGCTCGAGCTCCTCCGGACTCATTGTGAAGCAGGCAGCGGGAAGCACCACCGCGTTCTTCTTAGCCCTTTTACGGAGACGTTGAGTCCCTTCCGTCTGATCATCATCATCATCGTCGTCGTTGTCATCAGTATCGGGGGCTTGAAGAGCTTTTCTGATGCCTAAATGTTTCAGATCGTATCTTGCTTTCGGCCCATCCTTGGACTTTTCCGAGTTGCAAAGAGTGCCAAGCAGACTCTCGGTAACGTTCTTCGTAATGTGCATGACATCGAGGCTATGGGGCGTGCGGAGGACCTTCCAGTACTCCAAGTCGTGGAAAATAGACCTCGCTTTCCATACACCGAGCAGCGGCTCTGGCTTCGGTCGCTTCTTTCCCGGCGCTGGGCACTCCTTCCAATTTTTTAGAAGATCGTCGATTTCTGCACCGCTCCTCTGTCGCGGGGGTCCATCGGGTTCATCTTTACCATTGAACAGATCACCGCGTTTTCTCCATGGGTGATCCAAGCGAAGCCACCTTCGAGCACCTGGGTACACAGTTTTCGAGGACCCGGGATCCCTTGGTAGCTGTAGATGCGGGGTCTCGTCCATGCACTTCACACAGCCGCAGAATCCGTGGCTGACCTGGGCAGATACGTATGCGCAACCAGGATAGTCTGTGACCGTCGTGATCAACGCGGCTCTCATATCGAAATAAGTTCTATTGTAGGCGTCCCACGTACGGGGTGGCGTCTTCCACAACGTGTCTAACTCCTCTTTCAGCAGCCCGAGATACAAATGCATGTCGACACCTGGTTGTTTCGGCCCCTGAATGAGAATACTCAGGTGTATGTACCTTTGCTTGGTGCACAGCCACGGGGGTAGGTTGTAAGGCCATACAAACACAGGCCAGGTGCTATGCGTGCTACTCTGGTTGCCGAACGGATTGAGTCCATCGGTGCTCATACCCAGCCTGATGTTCCTTCCGTCGCCCCCGAACCTAGGGAAGGCAATGTCCAATGCTTCCCACTGGCCAGCGTCTGATGGGTGTGTCAGCATATAGCCCATCTCCGGATCTTCTTCGGGCTTCTCCCTTTCCGCGTGCCATTGCATGAGCTTTGCCTCCTTAGGGTCCACGAAATACCGCTGCAGACGGGGAGTGATACGAAAGTACCATACCACTTTTCGAGGTACCTTCTTGTTCCCAACCTTGTACCGTTCGTGGCCGCACACCGGACATGTGGTCATGTCCTTGTACTCCCCCCGATAAATCACGCAATCATTGATGCAGGCGTGGTATCTTTCATGCGGTAGGTCAAGAGGGCACACAACTTTCTTGGCCTCCTCGATACTACTTGGCAATGTGTTCCCCTCTGGGAGACGATCGTGCCAGAATTTTATGTTCTTGCTGAAGCTGGAATCGGTCCATTTGTTCTGCGTCTTCATCTGCAGACAATCAAGCGTTACATGCAAGCGCGTATCCTGCGGACGGCACCCAGGAAATATCGGAGTCATCCCGTCTTTCTCCATTTGCGCCAGCTTGGCTCTCTCTCTGGCTGCAGCTCTGTCGTTGCTCGTCTCATGGAGGAGCAGATCTTGAACATGAGAGTCCCGCAAGGCCGAAATTAGCGGAGTCGCGCCAGAATCTTCTTCTTCATCATGATCTTCTCCGCCGGCAACTTCTACTTCATGATGATCTTCTCCGCCGACTTCTTCTTCATGATGATATTCTCCACCGACATGTGGTGCTTCGTCATCTCGCTCGCCACCATGGTCTTCATGCGCACCATTTGTTGGGGCCGGCCGCACCTGGTTGTCCTGCATGAAACCGCGCCTCAGCAGGTGCTCCTCCAGTTGTCCGGAATCAGGGTTGATCCAGCGCTCGAGTTTGCATGATCGACACAGACATCTTATCTGGCGCCTATTGTTCCGAATCATGTCCTCCTTCGCGTCTTTCTTGTATCTACTAATTCGAGCGGAACTCATCGAGAGGACCATGGTTGTCTGCAAATGGTATACATAGAGCAGAAAATTAGAACCGCAACACATGCACACACATGCATGGACCTCTCCTAAAGGTATACATAGAGCGGAAAAATTCGGCATGACCTCTCCTAAAGGTAGGACGTATGGGTAGTGCAAAAATTTGCCGAAACAGAAATGAATCAACGTCTTGACAAACATCCATGCACCACACCGGCACACACACACAAGCGCTTCACGTGCAACAATCATCCATACACAAGATCGACATGCGCATGCATGTCCCCTCCAAATACTCACCTTGTAGATTCGATACCGAGACGAGACCGCGATCGATGAGTTGGAGAGGAGGAGAGAGTATGGAGAGGCTTCTCCTCACCGCCAATTATGTATCAACCAAAGTAAGTACAATAAGTACCAAAGAAAGTGAAAACTATGGCCAAAATGGGATGAGAGGGAAAGGAGCTAGAGCTAGATCTAGATGGAGGAGAGGAAGATGAATGGCTTGGGAGTGTGGGAGGTGTGGTAGGTTGCCACTTTAAAGGTGTGGGATGAGCTAATTCTGTGGCGCATCTGGTCAAGTGCTCCACAGAATTCCACTAATTCTGTGGCGCACCAGACATGATGCGCCACAGAATGTGCTAATTCTGTGGCGCACCATACCAGATGCGCCACAGAATGTACTTATTCTGTGGCGCATCTGGTATGGTGCGCCACAGAATTAGTGGAACCAATGATTGGGGCTGGCAGGGAGTGGGCCCCACCAGAATTCTGTGGCGCATGTCCTTCTGGTGCGCCACAGAAATGTTGTATTTTTGTGGCGCACCACGCCAGGTGCGCCACAGAATTATTTTCTGTGGCGCACTGCTGGCTAGTGCGCCACAAAAATACATCCCACCTATAAGGGTTTTCCTACTAGTGCCCGCCTCGCCTCGCCACGCCTCGCCTCGTCACGACGCGACGCGCGCGCGCCGCGGTTTGCGGAATTGTGCCTCGGTGCCGAGCTTACTTATCTTTTTGCTGTTCGGGAAAATTACTGCGCGAGTTATTTTTCTATCAGCCGTTTCCGGTTTTTCCGGTACTAACTCGGACGTGGGCTGCAGCCCACGTCTTACCCAACCGGCACTATATAAGCAGGCTTAGGCGCAAACCCTAATAACACCGTATCACATCTCGCCTCCAGAGCCTTGCGCCGCCGCTACACCTTCTCCATCCCCTCTTCTGGCATGCACCGGACGACGGGACAGTAGGCCTCCGGAACCCCGCCTCTTGTGAACTTGTACGGGTGAGGGGCGATCAGGTTTTTGGGGAGCGCTTCTGCGCGACTACTGACGGCATCACGTCGACCGACGACTCCTTCCCCGACGAGGACTTCTTCCCGGACATCAGCGCCTTCTACATCGACGACATGGCCGACGACGCTGGTGCCAACACGAACGTCAACGCCAATGCGAACGCGAATCTGAACGCGAACGCGAACCCTCCTGCAGCACCGTATGCAATCTGCTCCTACCTATTTCAGTTTCTGTTACAGTTTCTTGTACTAGCGTTTGGAGTAGATGTAATCTGTTTATCTGTGTTAGATATGATCTGTTCGTCTATTCTGCTAGTATGCATGATTAGGTTAATTCCTGCAATTATCATCATGCTTTATTATTGGTTATTTCGGATTAAATCTTATGGTAAATTGCTTATATATTCAACAAACTGCTCCGAGACGCACGAAGTTTAGGGTGGAATAAAATGATTTGGGGAATATCGAAGCAGTACTTTTCACCGCTTGCTACATGGACCCACCAGTCAAAGAACCAAGTGGGCAGATGGCCTCAAAATGCTTACAGCTGACCAATATTATATCTTAGAAGTAATAGGATGGAAATTACAAGAGACACAAATTCAGGTTTGCAAGTTAGCACAATTACGTTAACAAAGTTTTTCATCGTGTTAATATGCATGATGCAAAGAAAAGTCATAACACTTATTGCACCACACTTCAAACTGGCATCTACTTAATGTTCTGTTTCTAATGAAGATATTGAGTATATGTCTCGAGTTTCATACTCTAGTGTTGTTGGTTTTTTATGTATGCCATGGTTTGTTCTCGACCTGTTTTATCATATGCTATGAATTTGGCCAGTCGATACATGGCTAATCCTGGTAAAGAATATTGGAAGACTTTAGTGGATTTTCACGTATCTTCGTGTCACTTGCAAAGCTCGTTTGAAGTTTGGTAGGATAGGGGCTTGTTGGCTAAGTGGATTCAGATTTTGCTGCAGATTTGGATAAGAGAAGATCCTTTACAGGTTATGTTTTTACCGTTGGTGATTGTGCTATGAGTTAGAGGGCAACTTCGCAACGAGTTGTTGCTCAATCTATGACAGAAGCAGAATACATGGCCCTTTTCTGAAGCATTAAAGAGTCTTTTTGATTGAAAGGTTTGTATGTTGAGCTTTATGGTGATGATACTTGCATTACCGTGTTCTGTGACAATCAAAGTTCCATATACCTTCCTAAAGATCATATTTTCCATGAGAGGAGCAAGCACATTAATGAGAAATGTCATTATGTAAGAGACATGGTCGCTCAAGGTAAAGTAAAATTATGCAAGATTAGTACTCATGATAATCGAGATGATATGATGACAAAGTCAGTTTCTGTTGCTAAGTTTGAGCTTTGCTCGAGCTTATTTGATAAAACTGTCTAGCCCAAGTGGTTGTTTGATGCCGAAAGTGTTTTCTTTGTTGTTCAGGAGATTGTTGAAGTTCATTCTATAAGAAGGAATTTGTCTCAAGGTGGAGTTTGTTATATTGTGATACAAATTCTTCAACAAAGTAAAGGCCAATTTCTAATGGAGTGGAACAAGGCCCATCATCAGGAGTCTTGGGCTGAGTGAAGCAGAGTCTAAAGTTGGCCCACACCATTCCCAACCAGGGATGCCTAAGGGGTGTGGAGGGGGGGGGGCAAAGCCCCCCCCCTATGGTATGGATCATGGCCTATTTATACCTCTTGTAAGACGCCGTTAAGGGTTGATCGCATCATAAGATAACCCATAGTGTTTGTAAATACTCCCAATATAGTGATGTTTTGCTGGCTGCAGTTGAAAGTCATGGCGACTGCGTCGCTGAAGAGCCGGAGATATTGATGTATTTCACATCGCTGATGTTGATGGCTGAAGTCTGCTTGCAAATAACATTTGGTTCTCGACCATAATTTGCCAAGCCAAAGTTTGGTAAAATGGGGCAGCCGTAAAGTGTGACTAAGAAATTGAAAGCAAAACTTTGGCAAAATAGTCACAAAATTAGTTCTATGATAAGTGAGTCATAAAATAATAAAATATGGCAAACTACAACTATAATAAAAACCAAATACTTGCTAAAACAAACTATGGCTGCTAAACTTTAACTTGACAAAGTGTGACTAGCAACCAAATAACTCCTTAAGAGTGAGAAAAGGATGCAATCGTATTCAACTAGTTATGGTTATGTTTCCATGTGGAACTACCGGATGAGCAGGTGGCACTATGACCTTGGTCATGGGCAGCCCGATCCACTTTAACCCAACGAACATGCAGTATGAATCATGTGAGAAGCAATTCAACTGGGTCGGTAAACAATTATTTGAGAAACATCAGGGCAAGTATGAACGAAGTCAACTTAAACTCAATGGCCCCCGACACTCATACTCCGGTGGCATGACCATCACCATGGTGGATGAGTCGGCTTCTCAACTATACCACCACGACAGATGGGTTGCGCAATTTTGCATCCATCAACAGTGGTTCCTTGTACATGGTTACCACATATCCTTATGAGCTATCTGTTACCCCCGGCAGCTCTCTATGATCTCTAGACTCGTCCCACAGATTAACACTAGTCTTTTCTATGCACTTTGTTATCACTTGCGTGCATCTGGGATCAACTTCCCGGTCGGTCACACATCCTCAAATCGCTCCAGGTTAAGTGTGTAATAGGCCACGGGGTGGTCGGAGTGTTACATTTGATATCAGAGCTTAGTTCAACATAGATATAAGCTAATGCATAATCTTGTATGTGACACTATCAAAAGTAAGGAAATGCAGGTCATTAATAGCATCTTCAATCGACCCCCCAAACTCCATGGTAATTTTTCTTTGATTTCTTTATATTTGATTTTTCTTTGAAGATTTTGGTTAGATTTCTTGTGGTGATTTGATTTTACATAGGATTTTTTTTACGTATTGTAGATTAGTTCAAGCTTGAGTCCGAGTGCCCAATTTATTTCGAAGACTCGCCATCCTCGGGTGATTTTGAAATTGAAGAGTTGCTCGACAACGATATCAATTGAGGAAATAATTTTGATCCCCGTCGTAAAAGAGCTCAAGGATGAAAAGAAAAATAAGCGGCAGGGATCTACCATTCGTGGTCTTTACATCTTTCAGACTGCGCTCTTGATGGCACCAAACTAGGTGTACATCAGTTCATTGAGATAATGACAAATAACTGGGGATGGAGTTTTGGCTCCCGGGTCCAAATGCTCCTGGTATCTGTATCGTCCGTCTGTGTTTGAAGATTGATATTTACGTCATTAATGAATGGGATACAGACTGAAGTAAATTCATACTTCCTCTGTTTTAAAATATAAGATGTTTTAGGTTTATGATGCAAATGTATCTAGACATGCTTTAGTGTGTATATTCAAATAAACCTACACACTAAAAGATATCTAAATACACTTGCTTCACAAAGCTAAAGCATCTTATATTTTGAAACGGAGGGAGTAATACATTGTCCCCCGTACGCCTTCGGCCGCTCCGCGGGTCCACTGCAGTAACGGGTACATGACGCGGTAGATCTGTACCCGCGGTAGAGATCGATGGCGGCTACCTGGACCGTGGTACATGACTGCAAGTTCGACAGTTGGGTGCGCGTGGCTCTCGGATCTCGCCGCTGAAGAAACTAGTTCGTCCACCTTCAGTTGAGGGGATGAGGAGGGAGACGAAGTAGAACTCTTGGGAGGAAGCAGACGAATCAAGCGGCGCATGAGCATGCTTGTAGGGCTGCAGGAGCGTCCGAGACGGGAGGAGATCTCAGAGGCATCGGTGACCCCAGCTAGCAATCGAATTCCCACCGGATCTAGTTATCAGGTTCTTTTTGAGATTTCAATCGTAGCTCGATCTGGTCTTGTGCAAGCCTGTGACATCCGCCTGGCCTGGATCTCCATTTTTTCAGTGTCGCTATCCACGAAGGGGATCGGATGCTGCTGAATGTGATATTCCTAGGTGCAGCGACGTCGGGTCGGTTGAGCCATGCCGGGACAATTGAGCCGGAGCAATCAGTACAGGGGATCATGCGAGGTGTTGTCGGGAGCAGGCAGACAAGTGCAGCCATGTCGCTCTGTTGAACGGGAGCGATTGGTGTTTGGGAGCGTGCAAGCCGTCGGAGCCTCCGAGGTGGGCAAGCTAATTCCGCACAGTGGTAAAGTGAATCCCCATTCTCCAGGATGAACAAAGAGGTACGAATTAGTGGAAATTAGTGAGTATTTGTACATAGTACTCAAGTGCCGTTGTAGCAATCTGATAATGCTATGGAAATGCAAAAAAGAAAAAGAAAAAAGAGGGATTGGTATACTCGGACATGGTATGCTGAGGTGAACATAACTAGTCTGGGCTAGTTGAATTTTAAAATATACATGAAAAATCACAAGTTTTCATTATGTGTGGTTGTGTTCTTGGTCAGCCTGTTCCGATGCAATAGGCTCTGTATTTAACATCACATCTCAAGCATGTTTTCAGAAGTAGGATTCAGTTAGATCTGTGCATAGTACTCAAGTGCCATTGTAGCAATCTGCAAATGCAAAAAAAAAGTGGATTAGTATGCTCAGACATGGTACGTTGAGGTGGACATAACTGATATGACTAATCAAATTTTAAGTATACATGAAAAATCACAACTTTTATTATGTGAGCCTGTGAAATTGTGGGCGACTACTCTGGAGGACAGGATCACATTCACAGTTTGGAAGAGTTGTACTGGTACAAAAAAAAAACATGTAGAATTATGCCAAACTGAGTTTTTTCGTTTGTTTCCTATGTATGCTGAGTTGATGACATGAATTTAAGTGCCGTGTAAGCCCTGTTTCAGAACATATAACTAGTTTGTCCCGATTTCTTCAGTGCGCCATACAAAAAATAGAGCAAATGTGTCAGTTGAAAGAACGGCTTGCTTCAGATAGAGAACATTTCCAGGACTGGTAGGAACCATGTAGAAATTGCAAATAAAGAAAACGGGGAGTCTTCCCCGTGTTTTTGCAATGTCTGCTTTCGTGATTAGATTTACGTGCGGTCTAGGACGCCTCAGAAACGACTGTACCGACACTACAGTAACTGTACCATCTCAATCAATGCGTTCGCTGTTGTTTCAGTAGCACTGTTCATAATCTGCATGCACGCTCAAATACAACAGAATATACAGCCGCGATCTTCCATCTGGACGCAAATGATTGGACTGGAGAGCGAGATCATCTAGACCCGGGAGCCAAACCGAATTTCCCCAAATAACTATCATATTTAAGGCAATTGTGTCACAAAACTATCAAATATGTTCAAAATGTCAAATTACTACCACTATTAAGGCTGGTTCGCGACAGAGAGCACCGATTGCTCGTTTTAGTGAGGTTGACACGTTTTCTGATAGATGGAGCCCACAGGTCAGGTCCTATGTGGCAAGTGTTGATAGAGGGAAAAACACACCCGTTAGGTCTCATAGTGTTGTGGACTAGGTCCACACGTCAGCCCATTTAAGAAAAAAAAATACTGTATATAAAAAGGTAAAGGATCCGGGTTGTCTTCTTCCTGACCTCTCCCTCGCCGGAGCAGCTGTCGGCGCCGCGCCGCACCAAGTTGCAGCGTAGCGATGCGTCTCCCCTGGAAATAACTTAAACCGCATGATCAAACCCACTAAACAAAATCTAACAGCTTGGGTTAGCCTAATCAGATCAGGGTCGCTCAACAAATGCAAAATACAGTAGTATAGTAGGAAACGAAGTAGGACGCTCGCCGTGAAAACCAATCACTCTGTGTGGCGTCGCCACCATGTCACCTCCCTGAACGCCGGCCGGCTTGGACCCACCTTCCTATATGGCGTAGGACAACCCCGTCATCTAACGGTTCTCTGTCACCTTCTTCGCCGTCCTCATTGCCGTAACATCATCTCCATCCTGTAACAAGCAGAAACCATTTAACTTTGAAGTATCAGCTTGCCCACGAAAGCGACCAGGTATCAAGACAATTTGTTTTACGACAACCCAACTGAACTCATTTTTCGATTCATCAATTCTTGAAGCTAGATCTTACTTAATATTCTTCACAACATCATATCAGTCATAACCACACCATGCATCTTTTCATGTAACTTTTCATATAAATCTCCTATTGGATTGATGCTCTAGACATCTATTTCAAAAGTTTGAACAGATAAAAAGGTCTAGGTTGTAGTTACATATTTTAACAAATCTACGCTTGATTGTTCTTGGTCTCTTGAACTGAGGCGTAGACCGTAGAGTCTCCCCCCAAAGATATGAACTTCATGCAAATGTCATCATCTCCGTGCCATTTTGGCTGTTTCTATTGTCTTCTTTTTTATAGTTTGCCAGTTATACAGGATTTATTGTTAACTTAGACGCACTTTAATGAACTGTGTCATCTTTTAAAAACTAATTAAAAAGAATGTTTTTTTAGAAAAATTAAAAAGAATGTTAATTGCGATATATTCTCGTGTGCTTGGGAGGTCGCAGCAGGTACCGGTACCTCCTGCCCAAACTTTGGTACCTCCCCAAATCTCACCGTCGATTTCCGCAAGGTGGGATCGGTATTTTTTTACAACAAAGGTCAGCCCAAGAGCACGTTGCATATTCATCCATCTACCCCAATTGTGCTCTAACTGCTTGTTTGGTAACATTATCAAAGAAGGTGTGCTTGGGCGCACCCCCTCCAAAAACTTAGATTGTGCAGGTTTGGTCTTCTACAGATTTTTCACCTGACCCATGGTGGAAAGTTGAGACGTCAAAGGTGAAACAAGATACGTACATCGAGTAATTACTTTTGGTTTTATCACAATCTTTATCGTCGAATTTTGTTCCAGTTCGTTCGATCTGATGTACTCCATAAATCAGATTGATCGCTACAGAAATGCTATTTGACCTCCACCTTATACTTGCAAGCTAAAGCCGCTACTCCATTAGTAAGAGAATGGCCATCCAAACAGCTTCCACATATTCCCACCTTAACTTCCCGTAAGGTGTGATGTACTACAAGTACTAGATAAATAAACAAACTTCGATCCAACTCTTTACATCATCCAGGCACAAAAATGTGGCTCGGATCAGAATGTAAAGAAGCAAAAGAACAAAGGCAGCATCCTTCATATCTCCATTGGATCATTCAGAGCTTCTGAATAGTAGGTGATGTCCCCCATTCAAACTTAACCTGCAACAAGGACCAGAGAGCTACCAGCACATATATGTGCATATTCTTCTATCACAAGAACTGAAAGTACTCGATGCATCTCGACTGGCCAATCGGCAGCAATGTCCTTGGCAGAGCACCACCGGAGATGACCGACGAAGAGCTTGTTCCAGAAAGATCGTCAGCCTCCATCTTGACTGGAGCATCATCACCTGCCGATGGCGATGTGTCTGTCCACTGAAACTGGCGAGCATAAGTGCCTGTGTCCTGCTGTTGGCTGGCTCTGCTTGCTGGTGACTGCAGTGCAGATGGCGATGTTAAGAACGTAGGCTGCTCGCTGGCCTGCGAACCGAAGCAGATGGACACTGCCTTCCTCGAGGAAGGCTGCTCTGGGGTGTCGGGGGCGCTGCCGATGGGCCTCGAGGTGGTGCTGCAGCTGTGATGGTTGAAGTAAGTGACCGTGAACAATGGCGGGTCACTCATGTCCTTCTGCTGGACTTGTTTTGTGGCAGGGCATTTCATGTCCGTCTTGTAGGTACATCTGTAGTAGAACCTGTAAAAAGCACGACACAGGCTTACATTTTCACTCTGAAAGGTAAAAGAAGAAATCTTGGCCAAAATGTAAGCTGCTATACATTGTACAATAATTTTGCAGGTGGTAGTTGGGGAGTATAGACATACAATAGTTACACTCAAGAACGTGCATTTGGTGTGGTTGCTGTAGTCCCCGTATCTACCAATGGTGAGAGTGAATTCAGAACAAGATGAGTGATTTTTGCTTTTGCGTGTTCCAGAATATCATGGGAGTGTTTTTGCCTTGTTTTGTTTTATGTCCACCACTCAAGACATTAGCAAAAGGACACTCATATGGTGACAGCAGAATATTTTGCACTGCTTTTTGATATTTAATGAAATATTTTCAGCTAGTCGCTATTTATTATTGCAGAGTTTAACTAATACACCTTTCAGTTAGTGAGTAAAGCTGCCACTATATCCTACTAAATTTCAAGTTGGATAGTTGAACAATACTTCTTGAACTTTTTCACATCTTTAGTCTACCAACTTGACTAATTTTTCTTTTCACTTGATTTTACAGCAAGCATAAATACACGGAGTAACATTACTTATAACATCCCTTGGAAGAAGCACAAAATATTTGGATTATTAAATGATGTAATTTTTTTCATTTCTCCCCTCGTCAAAATTCAACCTATCTAAATTAGACCAAAATGTTGCTAGTACACACACTTTCGGAACCTTTCATCTACTGCCTTCTAAAAGAAGAAACATCCAAAAAAATGGAAAAGGGTAGAAACATCCACATCTATTACCAAGCTCTTGACAGACTAACAGGATTGATGTTGGGTCTGCATCATGAGCTAACCAGTATCCAATGAAGTAAAAGAAGTATTAGCTGAGACTGTCGGCATGATGCTGAAGGTTGGAACCTTGAATGAGGACAAGTGTGGAAAACAAATGAGGAAACTTCTAGTCTGCTAGTGAACTAGTGAATTATATTAGATTTCAAACGACTTGCAAATGACAGGCAACAAAGGAGGTCCACTTGCAATATTTCAATGCATATGGTGAGCCAACACTTTCTGGATTTTTATTTGTCTTGTTGAGTTGTCAGTTACAAAAAAGAGATTGCCGCCGTGAAGGTTCTTTTCCTATGCTGATTACATAAACATTTTTTTAGTTGACAAGCGCGTCCTCTCTTTCACTTGATTAAGGGCTATGCTGACACTTGTCGCTCTCTTATTCTACCAAGAAGCGACTAGTGGAAAACAAAGCCATATGATATGTCCACAACAGTGCTTGCCGTAAAGAATCAAATACATTGACTGAACCGCCCGCTGACGCGCAGGCTTTGTGTTCATTAAGCGGCATTGTGCTTTGGGGTATTAGTGGAATTTATTTATTTCAAATAAATAAATGTAATATTTGGCACACTAGGTAGCTGCATAGAAAACTATATTTTAACCCCCACCCCTCACCCATAGGTAAAAACAAATTTAGATAATTGTACGCATTTTATTACTGCAACTAAAGATTAGCTACATGAAACATGCACAACATCTGAGAGATATGTTCCCCACCTAGACTAAAAAGATGATCCTGCATATTGACCAACTTTCTTAATATTGCGAACTAGCAATTCTTTCTGTTAGAAAATAAAGGAGCATGTAGGGCCTATACGTTTGAGATCAACACCTATCATCTGCTATTTCACCCTATTACATCCCCAGCAAACTCACCGGTAGCGGTAGATCTATCAACACCTAAAAATCAACCACTCTTCTTGAAATTACTTCACCACACAGACAACACATTCATGGAAACGGAAACAAGGAAAAAACATGTAATTTTGGGGAAATGTAAGTGAATCGAACGGCGGCGTGCAGGGACGGCGGAGGTAGCCAAGAAGCAGACCTTGGGAAGTTGGAGTTGGAGAGCTTCTTCTCGCCGTACTTCCTCCACTGGTGCCCGTCGTCGTACGGCGCGTAGGTGTCCGCCGTCCACGTCTGCTCCTCCTTCCTGACGGGACAACAGCAGCAGAAAGAAATTCAAGAAACCGAAGTACAGAGCATGTCGATCTTATGCTGCAGGCAAAAAACAGGGGAAAGTGCGGGTGCATACCGGAATCTCTGTTGCCTGGTTGCCCTGCTGTTGGATCCCAGGTCGCTGGGGTAGGACTGGACGGAGTCGAGGGCCATGGAGGCCGGTCGGAGAAGGAGAAGAGAAATGAGGAGAGAGAAAGGGAGAGGATTTTGTGGGCCGGCGGTGGAGGAGAAGAGAAGAGGAGACGTTTCTGCTGGGGCCTCGGTCTCTCTGACTAGCTTTATTTATAGCATTAAACAACGACGGCAGAAGAGGGGAGCATTCTTCAACGTTAACACGCGTCGGCACCCTCTCTCTTGGTTCACTAACGGCGCTCACCTCTCTCAGTGCATTTCCGTCTGCTTTCAATTGCTTTTTAATTTTAGTTTTGCGGATAGAGACATATAAGTCATCTTTTGCAGAAGCCCTCACCGAAAATAAAATTTACATTGCAAGACAACACTCTACACACATGTTATGTATAGAGAGAGCACCTTTTGGAGAAGCGTCCTCACCGAAGAGAAAATTTACATTGTTAAACCACACTCGTAACACGTGCATCCCGCGAACGATGGCAATACACGTGTATGTCCCGCAAGCAACTTCTTCCATATTTAGAGAGGCTTCCTAGCACCTTTCGGAGAAGCGTCCTCGCCGAAAAGAAAATTTATATTGCGAACCCACTCTATAACACGTGTATACCCCACTAACGATGACGCTTTATATGTACTCCAATGGCTTCCATATATAGATAGTCTTCCACGTAGCACCGGCCTTTTGCAGAAGCATCCTCGCCGAAAAGGAATTTACATTGGAAACACAACACTCACAACACGTGCATCCCCACTGACGGTGGCGCTACACATGTACTATAACTGCCTCCATATTTAGATAGGCTTCCACGTATCACCCCCGCTAGCGACAGATGGACATCCTATCGACAACACGTCACTTCAGCTGCCACCAACAGACATATGTGGTTGAGCACCATATACGCCCAAAATCGACCCCTTGGGACCACCAGCGAGGGGAGACTCGGCAAAACCCAAGGTGCTCAAAAGGGAACACAGTGGAAGTGATGTCAGACGAACTCGAGCACCGTCATAGATCTAGGAAGGGAACAACAACATGGGAACCTCTTCTGAGTCTTTCAGTTCCTATGCCTCATCATCATTATTACAGTCTAGAGAGGAAAAGTATAAGAGAAATTGGAGGCCGGTCAAGATGTGTCCTCCCAATTACTGCTCACAGTTAAACATATAAAACAAAAATCTAGTACTAACCATGTAGACAATACTGAGTGGAAGAGGTAACATTAACCTCTCCCCTCTTCCTAGCAAGCGGAGTCGTAGGAAAGAAGAGGGTGAGGAGGCATCAGAGAGAGCGAAGTACAATGCATGAGCAAGAGGTGGGAGAAGGGGAAGATAGGAAACAACAAAGATTTTTCTACATATCTAGGAGTGTCATTCTTATTAAAAACGTCCCCATTTAATGAAATTTAAATTTTTCGAAATGGGGAAGCCCCAGCCTCTACATCAAAATGATGCATACATCTTTCTTTATTAAAATAAACAACAAGAGTCTGTCAAGAACATACATCACTAAATCCAAAGCCACCACTCAACACCTAGAAACACGACAATGGGTGAAGTAAACTGCCATCAAGGCCTCTACCCTAAAAACCAGAAACAATGCCCCACCAGCTAATTACCGTGGGCATCCACTAAGTCACCCTATGGAGAAAACATGAGCTCACATCCAGTGTAGCATACCCTTAGCAAGCGCCTTATGCGCTCGCTTCAGAAGCCGTCAGCACCATCAATCTGCTGGTCCACCTTTAGGATAGAGATCCGCAAAACCCTTGTTAGAACTATTGTCGACACCACCATGGAAGATCATTCGTGCGTAGCACCTACCGAACATGCATGACTGAGCATAGCACCACTCCGAAAGGCATGACTTGACCTCTCATCCATCAGTCTCTCCATCCAGCGCTACTCCACTAATGATGCTCCTAAGAGAGAAACGACACCACAGTGCCATCATCATCCTATCTGGAAAACCAGGTCTCAGGGTTTCCCCCGGAGCAGCATGAGCAGATCGATAGTGGTTGCACAAGTGATGCCTTCATAAAAGTAACAACATAGACCGCTGACATCGCCCACCAATCGGCTTGCCTTTCACCAGCAACTATGCCTGCCCGACTCGCAGCTGGGACTCGATAATGGATCGAGATCAACCAAACCAGCCAAGACAGGCCGACAACCTCCGACTGAGGAAGTGGCCACCCCAATCCATAGACCCACCAACGAGGCCACCGACACCATCGCCTATCAACGGGCAAGGCCATGAGGGAGAGGTGGCAGGGACTCGCCGGCCACTGCCATGTCCGGCGCACCGCCTAGGGCGCAGGATCCACAGCCCTCGAGGTCGCCCCCGCCGCCTGCTGCAAGTTCAGCCGCTGCTCAACCGCAGCATCCTGCCGCCACGGCAGGAACCACACCGAGGCACGATGCACCGCCAACCTCCTGCCATGGGGCCGCCGCCCCGGAGTCCGCCCTGGATCTCCCATCACCGGAGGTCGACTAGCCCTGCCCCGTGCCGGGAGAAAGGCGGTGCAAATCCACGGCCACTTCCACGCGCGCGATGTGAGAGGAGAAAACCCGCCGCCGCCAAGGCCCCAATCTTTTCTCGGGCGCACGCACCGGTGACATCGAGGAAGGACGGGGAGGGAGGAGGACTCGAGCGGCGGCTAGGGTTTCCACCCGAGCCGCCCGGGGAAGGGGGCAACGCAGGGGACTTATGATATCCAACAACTTTGAAAAAAAAAATCATTTCAAGTAGTTTCATTTATTGGGACGAACCATGCTTTCCTTGAAAAGGATTTTTCCCATTATATAGTCAACATCGTTATGTCTACAGAAGAATGCTACTATGTTTTTCTTGTGAGCAAACGAAAAATAACTTTTGTTATGTAGGATCTTAAGATTGTGTGGCGTCACAATTCTGTCTTGTTTTTATATTTATGTGTTTTGAATGTCCTACAAACCAAAGAGGCTCCGAGTTTTATGATGAAAAAAGTAAATTTTGTTCAAAGTAGATTTGTTATGCTTAACTTCGGTTTAATGTGGCACAAAAATTGAATCTAACTCGAACTGTCTCACTGCAACAAACATGTGGTTTTAAGTGTAATGTGCTGACGATGAATGGTAATCGTGCTTTACCGAGAGACCAGGAAGATGTTCCTCTCCATTGCCGGTCAACTTTCTTTATCTCAACAAGAAAAACACAAAGCGACAACGGCGCTGAGCTAACGGCGTGTGCCGTCATGAAAAAGAGAGCCCGGCACATGGATCCTGTATTCTGGAAAAAACAATCTGCTAATGTCAATGCAGCCCCATGTGCAGGAGGGACAGCTCATGCTCTGCAACTACATAACTTTTCTCTAGCATCTCATGTAGCCTGGTCTTATGTTACTTGTTGATTAAATTACTAGAAGAAATGTTTAGCTTTGTGAGCACAAAATCTGAGGTTTGGTGGATCAATCCTAGCGGCACAGCCTGGATTGGAATCAATCGGGAAACTTTTATAATGACATGTATAAACTCTAAACTCTCACAGAGTAATAGTCTTTTTTAAGCAATTCCAAGGCAGGGATATGGTATAAAAAGAAAGGAGAAGATGAGTAAGAAGAACATGTCTAGTTAATGACCCCTAGTGAATTAGTGGTACTGGTTTAACATGGCAAGTTATGACGCCATGGAAGAAAATACTTAGTTTGGCCATGATTACTTGCAGAATTGACAAAGGAACTAACATTTTTGAATTGTGTCATAATTCCTACTAGTTGTACCAGAGATCATGGCCATCGACTTGCTTACGAAAAACTCATCAGCTAGAGTACTAATCAACTACATGATTTCACTTTCAAGGACCAGTGGACCACAGAAAAGCAATAGAAACGATCTGGCTATTTTAGAATTGCATGACAAATATTTTAGGCATTTGAGATTGTGGCTCTAGTTGTAGCCGCATCACCCCAATGTATCTTTATTCTTTTATTGTAGCCAGTAGAGTAGTCATCAAGAACTTCTGGTGATGCATTCAAACAGTGCCGGGCTTAGTTTATTTGGATTGTTGGGACCAGATCAAATGCTTCTTGCATTTTTCTTCTGCCAAATCTTGTCAACTTTATGAGAAACTTAGCACAGTAGCAAGCTAAGATAGTTGAAATGTGGAAATTTCTTAGCAAACAATCTGTTCCGCAGGAATTTACGGAACCATCGTGTTCCAAACAGAGCCCTGCGGATTTGCTTTAAGATAACGCGAAATTTATATTGCTTTGGTTGTCTCTAGATGAAAAGAAATACACAACCAAATAATATCACCGTGGTCATTTCCATGAGAATATAAGGAGTATAATGAACTCTCTAAACTCAATTATACTCCTACTATTAGCCCAGATGCTCTGGGACTTGTGTGGCTTCATTAAAAACTTGTAATCAGGGGCCTAATAATGGGAGAAAACAAAGACGAAAGCTGGTGGATTCGGTATCTGCTTGCATGTGTTGATGCGTTGTTCCAAGTGTGCAATTCGATCTACGAGAACGAACGATTTGTCCGCCAATTAATCTTGATTATCCTCTATGTGACGGTGCCGCCGTGCCGGTGGGATGGTTCCTGGAAGATCACTTCAGAGTGCCGAGTTACTTGATATTTTCTTATGTACCACTTAGGTTTCTTAATCTGATGGACAAATCAATACAACATAAAAGAAATTATCATGGCACAAGAAACATAAGGTTCCAATCCATATCGGCAATAACATGTTGTTCTATTTAGAATGAAAGCTTTTATTTTTAAAGGACACATCCTGGGAGGTGTATCGGTTTTATAGAAGAAGAGGTCAAGACGGCCGGTACAACACCAAATTGGTTACCCGATACAAACGCAATGCCACACGGATTACAACACAACCCACACCGACAAACAACAAGGACTCGCCTTGTACCGACTTCAGCCAGTAATGGCGAGAAGGCGATACACAGGGCTTCCAGGCCGCGTCACAACCGAAGATGGGAGCTTCAGGAGATCGATTCGGACTCCGGGAAGGCACAAGCCAACGCACTGCCCGCCCATAAGCGCCTAAGAGTCGGCGAGCGAGCAGCGGGGCCGAACCTGACCAAAGAAGTCATCGACCACGAAGCACCGCGGTGGCGTACATAGTGCCTTCGAATGCCCACGCTTTGAGTGGCGGCCGCCAACGACTCCAACATGCACACCAATGACACCACGAACCACGAAGGCAACGCCCCCAAGGAGGAAACGACGCAGCCGCACCGCCGTCGACCGAACCGAAGACTGGCTCTAGGGTTTCCCCCGGTGCTCGAGGCGGGGAAGAGCGAGCAGCGCCAAGACAACGCTGCTGGCGCGTGGGTGACGACACCAGAAGATTCCTTGTGCGTGGTGAATGACCAGCCAGTTGGGAACCCCAAGAGGAAGGTGCGATGAGTATAGCAGCTAGTTTTCCCTCAGTTAAGAAACCAAGGTTTATCGTTCTTAGAGAGGAGAGACAAACGACTAAAGGTGATGCTTGCTAGCTTGCGACAGCTTCGGACAATTTATATATGGCACCTCGTCCAAGCTTTGCTTGCTAGCTGCAACGCGGAACCTGCACACAACACAACCAAGTACTTCGTTCCCAACTTGCGATGAGGTTGTCAATCTCACCGGTTTGCTTGAAACAAAGGTTATGAGCGTATCGAGTGGAAAACAGTAAAGTATGCGAGTAAAGTAAACAGGTGATAGCAATATGATGGAAATAGGACCGGGATCCACAGTTCACTAGTGGTGTCTCTCCATAAGATAAATAACACATGCTGGGTAAACAAATTATAGTTGGGCAATTGATAGAATAAAGATAAACGTGATATGTCAAGAAGATCACTATGAGATTTACTCTGGGCATTACAACAAAATACATAGACCGCCATCCAACTGCATCTATGACTAATAATCCACTTGTGGTGAATCAATCCGAGAACTCCACAAGTATTAAGTTGCGAACAACAGATAATTGCATTAAGCAAAGTGTGTAATGTAAACAAAGCATATGCCCTTGAGCATATGAATGTTGTTTTCTCCCTAGTAGCAACAGCACATCTACAACCTTAGAGGTTTCTGTCACTCCCCCAGGTTAAATAGAGGCATGAACCCACTATCGAGCATAAATACCCCCTCTTGGAGTCACTAGCAACTACTCGGCCAAGATAGCTACTAACAATGGAGAGCATGCAAGATCATAAACAACATAGAGATAGCAAAAGATAAAATTCAGTACAGCAACTTAATCATAAACACCAATATTCATCGGATCCCAACAAACCAAACATGTAGAATTACATAACGGTGATCTCAATCATGTAGGGCAGCTCATGAGATCTAAACATGAAGCACATGGTGGAGAAGACAACCATCTAGCTACTGCTATGGACCCATGGTCCAAGGTAGACTACTCACTCATCGCTCCGGAGGCAAGCATGGCGATGAAGAAGACCTCTGGTGGCAATTCCCCTCTCCGGCAGGGTGCCGGGAAGAGCTTCTGGACCCTCCCGATCTTCGGGTCGATGGCGGCGGCGGATCGCGATGTGTTCTGGAAAAGTGATTGGGTCTTTAGGTTTTTTCCGTCGGGGGGTCTTTATAGGCGAAGGGGCGATGTCAGAGGAGAGACCAGACGCCCTCACACCATGGCGGCGCGGCCAGGCCCCTGGCCGCGCCAGCCTAGCATGTGGGGCCCTAGTGGCCCCCCTCCTACTCTCCTTCGGATCTTTGGAAGCTTCTGGGTAAAATAAGACTCCAGGAACTTGTTTCGTCCAATTCCGAGAATATTTCCTATGTATCACTTCTGAAACACAAAAACAGCAAAAACAGGGAACTGGCACTGTGGCAACTCGTTAATAGGTTAGTTCCGGAAAATGCATAAAAGTGCCACGAAGTGTAACGAAACATTAGGCAAATGGTGTAAAACAAGCATGGAGCATCAAAAATTATAGATACGTTGGAGACGTATCAAATGCCTCCAAGGAGGTGACGGCGCCTGTGGGCGTCGCCGTCGTCCACATCACGCTGGGCTTTCACCTTGGCCCTGCCATCGACCCCAATGCCATGGGACACGCCGAAAAGAGTTGCCTTTGGACTCACCGCCAATGAGAAGCGAGACGGAGATGTCATCACGGCGAAGTAGAGTTGACCACCGTCCCTCCTCGATCCACCGAGACTTGGGCTGGACGAAGGGAATCCAGCCGTCGCCACTGGCTGGCAGCCGGCGCCGCCACGGCATCCACGCCTCGCGCTCACCGGACAACACAACACAAAGTCGTGCCGCCGGGAGCCACGTCCACCGCCGCCTAGCCCATCGCCGCCGGCACCCCCACGGTGCCAGGCAGCTCCGCAGCCAGGCGCCGCCACGCCGCCCGCAGCCGCACTGATCTGGAACCACAGGCCCGCCCAGGCCCAAGCCCAAGCCAGACCCGGATCAGAGCCACCGCCATAGGGGCAACACCATCGGCCGGGAGCCCACCTCGCCCTCGTCGCCGCACCATGCCTGTCGCAGAGGCCGCGGCACCACACCGCCGCAAAGCTGCAAGGAGGGACGCCGCCACCACCGTAGGGAAGAGGGGCGCCAGCCGGAGTCACCACCACCGCCCTGCTTCCTGCCGCCGTCTGTCGCCCATCACGCCACTGCCCAGAAGTGCGCCGCCCGCCCTGCTTTCCAGCAGAAGACACAGGCTCCGGCCCGGTGGAGGGGACCCGCGGCCACCCCACCGCGCGAGAGGACGCCAAGGCCTCGCCGCCGCCTGCATCGACCAGGCTTCACCTGGCCGCGCCCTCTGGCAGCGGCGAGGGAGGAGGGGGGGCGGGGAAGGGGCCCGGCGGTGGGGGGGGGAATTAGGGTTCTTCCCCATCGCCACGCGGGGGCGAGAGGGAGGAGGAATATTCCAATGAAAGCTTTTATGAACTTCAGCATTTGCGTCATGCATATAGCCAATAAAAAGAGTAAAATTTACCATTGGTCAGTTAACTTAACCGCTTTCTCACTGTGGTTACCGTACATCGCGATATGCAAAATATGATCCACGAATACACGTGGTTGTCCCATCGGCCATCACTAGCAGCGTATATGGCGCTCAGCGGGGCTCAAGTCACTTTCACGGCAAAAGTGTGTCTGCAAATGCCCTTCCTCCACTCACATAAGGCAGTGAGCTATTCGCTTCGTCACCCTTCTGATCGTTACGAGGTGGGAGAGGGAGTAGACGGGATGCTATCATGCTAGCAGCGGGAGGGTGGTGGCTGCGGTGTTCACCGGCGTCGGATTGATGAGTCAAAAAGCGTGACGTTCTTATGGCTGTTGGACTTGCCGGTGATGTCTCCGAGGCGGCATCCAGAAGACGACCCTACACCTATGTATGGTAAGGGCATCCCAGCGGCCTGACATAAAGTGGACCCAAATTGTGTCCGATTTGGATCATTTGCTTTGGCCCACGGATAGCAAATCATCATTTTTTTGCCACTGTCCATTTGGGTCAGGAGTAGCCCCTAGCGCCGGAGCCTGGTGCTCCGGTGGCACGTAGCCTCAGCTGGTACTATGACTCCCACGCCGTGTGGCCTGTGGCCCAGCCTCCTGGCGGTGCCGGAGGATCCTGGTACTGTGACTCCCACGATGTGTGGCCCCAGCCTGCTGGTTGTGCAGGAGCATGCGACGGTAACTCCCACACCGCATATCGCTCGCTTGCTTGCTATGCCAGAGCATGCGGTGGTGACTCCCATACTGCATGTCCCCAGTATGTTGGCGGTGCAGGCGTTGGTGGCTCTGGCAGTGGCAGTGGTGGCACCACCACATCGCCGTGGGCCGAGGCATGCAGCTGCAGGCTGAGCCCTCCCATGGGGACAACTCAGAGTCCTCGATGGCCATTTGGATGGCCTCCTCCTCTGAGATACTAGGTGGCATGTACTCCTCGACCGGCACCTCCACCTCCTTCTCCTCCTCCTCCTGTGGTGGCGGCAGGCATGGCACGTGCTGCGGTGCGTCCGCTAGCGCGTCGTAATCGTACTCATCATTTTTGAGGAGGCCCAAGCGGCACCTCAGGCAAAGTCATACGCTGGACAATCCCACCACGAGGAGTCCATGGCGAACGCCTGGTCCTGCCGCGGGTCCTATAGTAGGATAGGTCAGCTGTGGCGTATCTCATCGCCCCTTTCCCTCATGTGGCACGGCGCCGTAGGAACCAGCACCCTCTCATCGCGTTGAGGAGCCAACTGTCAGGAAGGTGGATGTCGCGCACCCCCACTGACGCGTTGTCGCGATGCGATGCCCTGGCTATCACGATGCCGAGGTAGGGCATGTCACGCATCTTCTTTGATGGTGATGACTTTTCCTTCTTCCTTGAGGACGAGGTCCCGCGGTTGGGCTTGATCTTCTTGAAGGGCCAGCGACCTGACATCATGGCGGTGCAGGTAATAGGGAGGCAGAAGTGGACTGAAGTGGAGGAGATTGAGGTGGACGCAACGTTTTTCCCTGGCCACGGCCGCACCTTTTAAAGGAAAATGGACACGGCTTCATCAATGTTGTGTAGGCCATTAATGTCGATGCTGGAGGTGAGCGGCCAAAGCATAGGGCATTGAAGGCGGCATGGAGTTGGAAGCGGCTGCACGCAGTGTTCAGTGCAGGCCATTGAAGGCGCGCAGGAGATGAAGCGACCGTGGGAGAAAAAGTGACCGCAGTCTCTGCGGAGGACACGCACAGTCCATGGCGACGCATTCCGAGCCCAAATTTGGTCCATGAATGCGTTGATGTGGACAGTGCAGTCAATAATGCGTTGGGCCGCTGGGTTGGGTTATTCTTGGCACCAGTTATAATTGGACCGATTTAAATGCTCTCGGTCCATTTGCGTCGGGCCGCTGGAGATGCCCTAAGTTCCACAAAACTTTTCCTCAATCTCCAGTCAAGAAGCTTCCTTTTTCTTCGTTAAGTTTATAGATATTGGTGGTCCAATGTGGCTTGTTTACGAGGATTTCTTTGGTTAGTAGCAGTTTCAGCAGATTTCTTTGTGTCTGCACAATGGGTTGGTTTGGAGGGTTGTGTAGGTTTTAGGGTAATCTAATTTTCAGTACATATATTGCAACGTTTGATTCGATTTTGATGTATTGTTTGTGTATATGGTTGTGGCAAGGCTTCGAAGCTTTATTTTGCAGTCGAATTTAACCATGGGAGATATTTTCTTGGAAGTGGTAGTAATATAAGTTATGTAGATGGGCATGTGATATGGTTTGACAATGTGGATACACTTACTTGGCCACCAATTATGTTAGAAAAATATGGTGGAAGAAATAGGCTATGGGATGCCTGGAAGGGCTAAGGTTCACTACTGAATTCTTTTTTCTGGCAATGACCAACAATGGTTTGAGAGAGATAACATACAAAGATGACCCTGCTGCAATCTCAAAATTTGTTGACTTTGGCTACCATTTCATCAGTTTGTATCTTGACCATATAAGATATAAAGATGACCCTGCTGCAATCTCAAAATTTGTTGACTTCGGCTACCATTTCTTCAGTTTGTATCTTGACCATGATGTTGTTAAGCTTCATGTACTAGCCAACGCAACTAAAACTCGAAACTAATGGAAAGGGCCAGTACAATTCACATATACACTTCAACACCCCTACTCACGTGTGACGAAGAAGACAAGTCAACACGTATAGAGACTGAGATGTAGGCATAAGAGGCCTTGTATGTTGTCCGATGTCATATGTAGTCTTATACACTGACACCGAGGGGTACAACAATTTTAGGATAAATTGTAAAAGCCAAGACTCAAACTCGAGACCTTGTGCTCTGATACCATGTTAAGCTTTATGTACTAGCCAACGCAACCAAAAGTCTGAACTAATGAAAAGGGCTAGTACAATTCATATATGTTGAAAATATAAGCAATTTACCATAAGATTTAATCCGAAATAACCAATAATAAAGCATGATGATAATTGCAGAAATTAACCTAATCATGCATACTAGCAGAATAGACGAACAGATCACATCTAACACAGATAAAGAGATCACATCTATTCCGAATGCTAGTACAAGAAATTGTAACATAAACTGTAAAAGATGGGTACAGATTGCATACGGTGCTGCAGGAGGATTCACGTTCACGTTGAGATTCGTGTTGGCGTTGGCACCAACGTCGTCAGCCATGTCGTCGATATAGAGGCTGCTGATGTCCGGGAAGAAGTCCTCGTCGGGGAAGGAGTCGTCGGTCGACGTGATGCCTTCAGTAGTCGCGCAGAAGCGCTCCCCAAAAACCTGATCGCCCCTCACCCGTACAGGTTCACAAGAGGCGGGGTTCCGGAGGCCTACTGTCCCGTCGTCCGGTGCACGCCGGAAGAGGGGATGGAGAAGGTGTAGCGGCGGCGCAAGGCTCTGGAGGCGAGAGACGGGATGTGATACAGCGTGATTAGGGTTTGCGCCTAAGCCTGCTTATATAGCGCTGCTCGGGTAAGACGTGGGGCGCAGCCCATGTCCGAGTTAGTAACAGTCCACGATCCGGAAAAACTGGAAACGGCTGATAGAAAAATAACTCGCACAGTAATTTTCTCGAACAGCAAAAAGATAAGTAAGCTCGGCACCGAGGCATAATTCCGCAAACCACGGCGCGCGCGCGTGACGAGGCGAGGCGAGGCGTGGCGTGGCGTGGCGTGGCGTGGCGTGGCGTGGCGAGGCGAGGCGGGCGGCGGAGGAGGAGGCGCGCGCGTGTAAGTCTCTCCTCTTCTCTCACTTTAGGAGGTAGTAGAACACCCCACTATATATATTGGTGCAACTCCCCTCAAACTAGCAAGGTGGGACTAAACTTTGGTGCCATCCCCTGCTAGGCATGAATGGGCCAAGAGAATTTCAGAATTTGTATTGGGCCATGGACCAAAGCCCACAGCCAAATTCCAACAATCCCCCACAAAGTCTCATTGGCACATCTCATCACATCACATCAAATATTTCCAGAACATTGTTTATATACCGGTGCAAAGTGGAGACTGTTAAGTTGAACTTCCACTCAGAACTTTATGCTACACTAGATTACAACTTGAATAGTGGACTATGCCTTGAACTACAAGTTTGGTGCGCACTAGTTTCACACAAAGCCTAGACCGATACTAGGCTGCCGCAAGGCTTCCCCGCGGTTTGGAGCTTATGCGTCATACTCCATGGCCTTTCATGAGTTTATTAGAGAGAACCCAACTCCCATAGACTGCGACATTTGACAGTCAGACTCATATAGGTGTGTTCTTCAAAAGGTGTTCTGCAGGGCAACATCTCTGCTATAAACAAGCCAGGTAGAACACATTAAAATAAATATCAACCTGCCATGCAGATTAGGAGAGTATTGCATCTATATGGAGTGGTAGTATAATGTAAGGATACTCTCCTCTCAGCTGACCAACAGCTTGTCTCCCAACTCTAATTCACGGGATCTCCGATCACATAGAGTGGGTTACCACTGTGGACAACTCAAAGTGTGGGTCTCAAACCCATCTCCCTCGATGCATTATCTATCACATTGCGTGATAGACCCTTTGTGAAGGGATCTGCCAGATTTTTAGATGTTTGGATATAATCCAACGCAATAACTCCGGAGTATCTCATTTTCCTGACAGATTTCAGTCTCCTCTTCACATGTCTTGATGACTTCATATTGTCCTTAGAACTATTTACTTTGATGATCACAGTTTGATTATCACAGTTCATAGGAATTGTGGGTATAGGTTTTTCAACCACAGGCAAGTCCATCAAGAGCTCTCGAAGCCACTCTGCTTCAACAGTGGCTGTGTCTAATGCTGTGAGTTCTGCTTCCATAGTTGACCTCGTTAAGATGGTCTGCTTGCAAGACTTCCAGGAAACAGCACCACCACCAAGTGTAAACACATAACCACTTGTGGCCTTAGTCTCATCAGCATCAGAAATCCAATTCGAGTCACTATACCCTTCAAGTACCCTTGGATACCCAGAGTAGTGAACTCCATAGCTCGCAGTGCCACTCAAATAACGCAAAACCCTTTCAAGGGTCTGCCAATGAACATCTCCAGGATTTGACACAAACCGACTCAACTTGCTAACAGCAAAAGAGATGTCAGGCCTCGTAGCGCTGGCCAAATATATAAGCGAGCCAATAATCTGAGAATATCTCAGCTGATCTTTAGCATCCTTAGGATCTCCCTGATTCTTTCGAACCAACATGCTAGGATCATATGGTGTAGGAGAAGACTTGCAGTCGCTATACCCAAAACGACTCAAGATCTTTTCCACATAGTGAGATTGAAGCAGTGTTATCCCACCATCGTCATCTCTCAGTAGCTTGATGTTCAAGATCACATCAGCCACTCCTAGATCTTTCATCTCAAAACAATGAGATAGAAAGTCTTTGACCTCCTTGATAACATCAAGACTGGTCCCGAATATCAGTATATCATCAACATACAGACATAAGATGACTCCTTGGCCCCCACCATGGCGATAGTACACACACTTGTCAGCTTCGTTAACAACAAAGCCTACAGCAGTTAAAGTTCTTTCAAACTTCTCATGCCACTGCTTAGGTGCTTGCTTAAGACCATACAAAGACTTCAGCAACTTACACACCTTTCCTTCTTGACCACCTACCACAAATCCATCCGGTTGATCCATATAAATCTCCTCATCTAACTCTCCATTTAGGAAAGCCGTCTTAACGTCCATTTGATGAACGAGAAGACCATGCGAGGAAGCCAGGGATAGTAGTACTCTGATTGTGGTCAATCTGGCCACAGGTGAATAAGTATCAAAGAAGTCTTCCCCTTCTTTCTGGGTATAACCCTTAGCAACAAGGCGTGCCTTGTACTTCTCAATAGTACCGTCAGGTCTAAGCTTCTTCTTGAACACCCACTTACATCCTACAGGTTTGCACCCATAAGGACGATCAGTAATTTCCCAAGTTCCATTTGCCAAGATGGAATCCATCTCACTACGAACGGCTTCTTTCCAGTAGTCAGCATCTTGAGATGCATAGGCTTCTGAAATAAAAGTGGGAGTGTCATCCACGAGGTATACAATAAAATCATCACCAAAGGTCTTTTCAGTCCTCCGTCTCTTACTCCTAGTAGGAGCTTTATTGTTATCCTCCACAGGATTATCAGAGTGTTCTATCGAAATGGTGGGTTCAGGAATTGTAAATAATTCTTGACTAGATGAACTAGGCATCTCCTGATTTGATGAACTAGATGAACCTTTCATTGGAAAGGTGTCCTCAAAGAAAGTCACATCATTCAACTCCATAATAGTACCAACACGCATGTCAGATACTTCAGATTTTACTATCAAAAATCTATAGCCAATGCTGTGAAACGCATATCCCAGAAGAACACAGTCCACAGTTTTTGGTCCAAGCTTTCGCTTCTTGGGTACTGGCAAGTTTACCTTTGCCAAACAACCCCAAGTCCGTAAGTAAGAGAGTTTTAACCTTTTCTTTTTCCATTCCTCAAATGGTGTAATTTCTTTGTTCTTTGTGGGAACCCGATTTAGGACATGACACGCAGTCAAGATCGCCTCCCCCCACCATGCCTTGGAGACACCCAAAGTGTCTAACATGGCGTTAACCAAGTCAGTTGGAGTACGGTTCTTTCTTTCAGCCACCCCGTTAGATTGGGGCGAGTAGGGAGGCGTCCTCTCATGGATTATACCATGTTCCGCACAAAAAGAATCAAATTCATTGGAAAAGAACTCTCCACCACGATCGGACCTAAGCCGCTTAATCTTTCGATCAAATTGATTTTCTGCTTCAGCTTTATAGATTTTGAAATAGTTCAAAGCTTTATCTTTAGATTTCAGAAGATACACATAACAGTATCTGGTGGAGTCATCAATTAATGTCATGAAATATTTCTTTCCACCTTTTGTCAACTCACCATTCATCTCACAAAGATCTGAATGTATGAGCTCTAGTGGTGCCAAATCTCTTGCCTCCGCAGTCTTATGAGACTTGCGAGGTTGCTTTGCTTGCACGCACACTTGGCACTTAGAGCCCTTGACATTAGTAAATTTTGGAATTAAACTCATGTTGGCAAGCCGCGTCATGCAACCAAAGTTAATATGACAAAGTCGTGAATGCCAAATATTGGACTCATTATCATTGCAAACATGATTAATAACTTTAGTGCATAAGTCTGACAAAGAAAGGCGGAACAAGCCTCCGCACTCATAGCCTTTCCCAACAAATTGTCCATACTTAGATATTACAACTTTATTGGACTCAAAAACCAACTTAAAACCATCTCGACACAGAAGAGATCCGCTGACGAGATTTTTATTGATGGAGGGAACGTGCTGCACATTCTTCAGCTGTACGGTCTTCCCCGAAGTGAACTTCAGATTTACCGTACCAACACCTTGAACAAAAGCACGTGAGCCGTTTCCCATCAGCACAGAGCCAGCCCGTGCGACCTGATAAGAAGAAAACATGGAAATATCAGCACATACATGTATATTGGCACCTGTGTCTATCCACCATTCAGGTGAATGACAAACTGAAAGGATAGTAGGAAATATACCGTACCCAGCATCCTTCATATCGGTATCACCAACAACAACATTGGCATAATTGCCACTGTTTCCATGTGAACGCTTATCAAAGCGTTTAGGGCAGCTAGGAGCCCAATGATTCGGATCACCACACACATGGCAGGATCCTTTGTTCTTATACTCAGTCTTCTTCTTGAAGTTGGTAGTCTGCGAGGCCTTGTTCTTGCCATCAAACTTTCCCTTGCCCTCAAACTTGTTCTTATTCTTTGACTTGTGGGACTGGAAGTTATTTTTCTGCACCACATGTGCACTAGAACTTCCATCAAAGCCTCGAACACGTGTATCCTTTGCTCTCGCCTTTTCCTCAACATGAAGAGAACCAATGAGATCCGAAACGGAAAACTCCTGTCTCTTATGTTTTAGAGAAGTAGCAAAGTTCCTCCATGAAGGAGGAAGCTTGGCAATAATGCCACCGGCCACGAACTTGTCCGGTAAGGTACACTTGAACTGCTCGAGTTCTTTGGCAAGAGACTGTATCTCATGAGCCTGCTCCACAATGGGACGGTCATCAGTCATCTTATAATCATAGAATTGCTCCATGATATACAACTCAGTGCCAGCGTTAGAAACACCAAACTTGGCTTCCAACGCATCCCACGCATCCTTGCCATTATCAAATGACATATAGGTGTCAACAATGTTGTCACCAAGAATGTTGAACAAAGCCCCCATAAACATGGTGTCGACTTTCTGAAAAGCTTCCTCCTGAGCAGGAGAAAGATCTCCCTCAGGTCTGCCAAGAGTGGCGCTATAGCAGCCTAGGTTTTTCAACCATAGAACTGCTCTCGTGCGCCATCTCTTATAATGGACACCATCAAAGGGAGGCGGCCTGGTAGCCGCGGCCAAACCAGTTGGACTCAGTTGCCTATAATCAGGTTTTTGGATTGTTGAAAATATAAGCAATTTACCATAAGATTTAATCCGAAATAACCAATAACAAAGCATGATGATAATTGCAGAAATTAACCTAATCATGCATACTAGCAGAATAGACGAACATATCACATCTAACACAGATAAAGAGATCACATCTATTCCGAACGCTAGTACAAGAAATTGTAACATAAACTGTAAAAGATGGGTACAGATTGCATACGGTGCTGCAGAAGGATTCACGTTCGCGTTCAGATTCGCGTTGGCGTTGAGATTCGCATTGGCGTTGGCACCAGCGTCGTCAGCCATGTCGTCGATGTAGAGGCTGCTGATGTCCGGGAAGAAGTCCTCGTCGGGGAAGGAGTCGTCGGTCGACGTGATGCCTTCAGTAGTCGCGCAGAAGCGCTCCCCAAAAACCTGATCGCCCCTCACCCGTACAGGTTCACAAGAGGCGGGGTTCCGGAGGCCTACTGTCCCGTCGTCCGGTGCACGCCGGAAGAGGGGATGGAGAAGGTGTAGCGGCGGCGCAAGGCTCTGGAGGCGAGAGACGGGATGTGATACAGCGTGTTTAGGGTTTGCGCCTAAGCCTGCTTATATAGCGCTGCTCGGGTAAGACGTGGGGCGCAGCCCACGTCCGAGTTAGTAACAGCCCACGATCCGGAAAAACCGGAAACGGCTGATAGAAAAATAACTCGCACAGTAATTTTCCCGAACAGCAAAAAGATAAGTAAGCTCGGCACCGAGGCACAATTCCGCAAACCGCGGCGCGCGCACGTGGCGAGGCGGGCGGCGGAGGAGGAGGAGCGCGCGTGTAAGTCTCTCTTCTTCTCTCACTTTAGGAGGTAGTAGAACACCCCACTATATATATTGGTACAACTCCCCTCAAACTAGCAAGGTGGGACTAAACTTTGGTGCCATCCCCTGCTAGGCATGAATGGGCCCAGAGAATTTCAGAATTTGTATTGGGCCATGGACTAAAGCCCACAGCCAAATTCCAACAATATATACACTTCAACAGATGTATCCATCAGGTCAAAAATTGGTATGATGTCCTTCACTTCTCTGTTGCTAATGTAAGCTAAACACTGCCCAGATAGAAGGAACTCAAGCCTAATTCGCATTAGAGCTGCCCCAACACCGTAACCTTGTTCATTGCCTACATAAAGGAGAAGGGGAGAAGCAACATCATCTCGAACACACTGGAGCTCTACCGCCATCACCACCTCACCGTAGTCATCTCTATAGCCACCTCGTAGTCATCCCCATAGTCACACTTTCTTGTACTCTTGCTTACTTCGACTATTAAAGTATTAAACACAAAGTAATTTTATTCTACAATGTCTATTATTGGTCATCTAATCGCGATGTGGTAGTAGTACCATCGGGTTAAGGTATGAGGCCTAAACTTGCATAATGTGATTATTGGTGTAATTGACCATCAGGCTACCTTCGTTAAGTGCACAACCTCTTATGAATAAGAAAAGAGGGGTGCTTCAATGCCCCCTTCTTAAACTAAACTGGAACACACCAAAACTGCTAGATTGGGGTGATAATCAGTTAAGCTTTCCCGCTTCATTTTGCTATATTTGGGCTGACGGTATCTTTAAACGGGCTGGGGCTTCGTTGACATTAAACTGGGGTTGGGTTTCGGTGGTACATCTGGCGTCAGTAGACGGGGAAATCTCGGGTATAAAATGTCTGCATTGCAATTTGGTTTTTTCTACCTCTAAGTTTGTATGCTAGCAGGAGAGTCCCACGACTCTCCATGTTCTGACTTGGGTCGTCTAGGGTCACCGGAGAACATTTGGCGTTTTTGTACCACGATTTGTTGGCTCTAGATCTGTCTGACTCGGGCATGTCTCTTGGTTGTAGTTTTTTTTTTCGAAATGGGGAAGCCCCAGCCTCTGCATCAGAGAGATGCATATGACTTTATTTTATTAAAAGTTGTCCGTAGACAAGTCTTAACAAGTTATACAAATCACGGGTCGCACAAGGTGGCCACGTGGATGAGCCAACGAAAAATAATGCAAGTAATCTGATACATCAATTAGATATTCTATGGTGCGACCGCCAACCGCACCGGCTGAATAAATCCTGAGCTACCGTCTCCAAACGGTTGCACCCAGAATCCATCGTCTCCCGCTGCTCCTCTTGTTGGAGATAAGACCACATACGAATCCAGTGGGTAGCCAAAGGAATAACCTGCATAAAAGAATGTTTTTTCGGTTTGTTAAAGATAAAATCATTTCTGGTGTTCCATATAGCCCAAATAATCGCACAAACACCTACTCGAACCTGAATCAGATCCTTCTTAGGAATACCCTTGAGCCAATTCCCAAAAAGGTTATTAACATTCTTTGGTGTCTCTTGGTTGTAGTGGCGACAATGACAGTGTCAAGTTTCGGTTTTGTCATTGGTTTCTCCTCTTTGCGATTTATTCACTGCTAGCATGATGATGACTTAACAATTCGGCAATCTGCATTGCAAAGGTTATGACTCTGGCCACAGACGTTCAGTGATTTTAGTGTCTTGCCTATTGGTTTTTTTTTCAAAACATACTAGGTTAGTACACCAAGGACGTGTTTGATAGGCTACTGCCCTGTTTGGCATCAAAGTATTTGAAGTATTCAGAGAATACTTCGGTTTTGGAAATACTGCCTTTAAAGTGTTTGGATGTAATAAATGTTGCGGTTTTAAATCAAAGTATTTTTCAAAACTGTGTTATTTATAAGTATTGGAGAAAGAGGTGTGACCCTCTTTTTTCTAAAACTGAAAAAGGAGAAACACTCCAAGTATTTGTTAGCCAGGCGTTTTGATGTAGAAAATACCGAACAACCAAACAGAGCCTGCATCTTTTTAGGCGAAGTAACTAAGGATTGCCAAGATGATAAAGGTGGAGCCTGGGATGTCTCCGAAGGTTTTCGACGAAACTTTTAGTTTTATGAACAATCTTTGTTTTTCTTTTCTTTTACCGAAACAACCTTTGCTATCGCCACTCGAAAAAAGAATTTCTATATCCATACGTGTTGCGGTTAATTCGATCTAATGTACATTGGTCAGTTATTCAATGGTCAAGTCGTTGCCTATATAGATTAATACATCAGCTAATCGTCAACCCTGATTCTACCTTGGTTGAGTACTCGTAAAAGATGACCTGATGCTAAGCTACGGACAGAAAAGTACAGGAAAATCTTTCAAGATAAAGTAGAGAAAGAAAGCCTGGAAGAAGTCATGTTAATCAAATGACAGCTGAATCTAGCTTCAGGTAAGAATATATCACTGCCAAATATAGAAATGCAAATAGCAACAGCACTAGTACAATGATCTGAATAACAGCAGGTAAAAACACAGGCTGAACATGACCATGACTGTCTCATACGGCCATTAAAAATGCAGCATGCTTTGAACAGTTGTGCTGCTGGAAACATGACATGCTCGAGCAAAAACTGCACTCATATGGTTAGATCAGATGAGTTCTTCTAATATCTGACTTGTCGAAAAATTAAATTACACTCCAGATTTGGCAAGTCTATCTGAAGTGCTCCTGATGCAACAATTTCTTTAATATGAATCTGACCATCAACCACATGGACCAGCTCAATTTCCAGGGCACTGGGGGGTTGTTAGCGACCTTGATGCCATGAGCAATGGTTGCACTGCCTGCACAGAAATACCTTCAACACCTGACATTGAGAATCTGATGCCAATAGTAACTTGTAACAAGTTTGTCCATTTGCAATCATCAGGAGACAAGATGCATCATGAAACGACAGAGCCACATGGCCTGGTACCCATCAATGCCCATCTTGACATGTATGGACAACAAAGATAATAAACCCTTCACCTAAACACAAGTTCTTGTGATGTAACACATGGATATTGGGAAATATGCAATTGCACAAAAAGGAAATGTAAATATAAAGAGTGGTAAGCATAAGCAGGAAGGACCTGACAACGTAAACCTTGAAGCACTTGTCATGTCAGGAGTTCGCAACCTTGTCTTAAGATGTAGGAGCTCTCATATCTTTACTTGGGCAAGGACTAAGAACCCCCTGAACTGGAATAGTAGCGTGGACAAATTAAGAATATAACATACAAAAGTCTTACTATACCCCCAAATATGAACAAGTTTACACCAAGAATAAACAATATATATACCCCAAAAAATAATTTGACAAACCAAATTACTTCAGACAGGCTAGAGTTGTCTGGGAAAAGATCCCACAAAACTATTTGCAGGAAGAGTTGTCTCCCGTTTCTTCAAAACTGTGACATGCAAGGAGCCAAAGGCTTCACACACCAGTGCAAAACATCACTTGTTCTTTCTTCTGGACACTCTGTTAGACACCGGCACCATTGACTCAAAGCTCTCATATCCATCATCAAATGCCCTGCTGTGACGCAGCAACTGGCTTGCTGAATCATACCCCATGAGTAAATGAAGTGCTGAGTCTGAAACCTTCTTGCTACTCTGTGTGGCAGCAAGGGCTCGTCCAGCTCGAGTAGACAAGCTTCTTGTGAAGGAATCTCCATATTCTTCACTTACACCAACATTATAAGAAGCACTCTCAGTTCTAGCAACTTTTCCGTTATCGGCCTTGCTTGATTTTTGGGTTAATTCTTTGCTGATATCTCCACAAGCTTGATTTACAGCAGGAACTGATATTACGATAACCCTGGAGCACTTGCCACACTGCATTTTCCCAATCTTCCCTTTTGACATATATACATCTGATGGCATTTGAACCAAATTGAAACAGCTATTACAGACTGTATATGGTGAAGCACCTGACAGAGGCCGCAAAATATGCTTTCTCACCACTGGCTTCTGCGCCTTGAAGCTTGACTTAAGTGAATCGTGGTCAAGAATTGAGCTACCACCCTGCGAGGATTGGTAATATGAATTGAATTCCCAGGCATCAAAGTTGTGTGGGATGTGTGCTTGCGCAAGTCCAAAATGGCAGTGTGCATATGAATGGGCTGGTGAGAAAGGATTTGGTGGGGGGTACATTGGTGGCTTTCCATGACCATAATAGGAGTCCAGAGTACAAGAACTTGGGATGGAATCAGCATCACCACTTCGAAACTGTTGCTCAGCATCATAGATATGAGGTTGGTGTGGCTGGTATTCTAGGTCTTTCGTCTGGTATCTTTTTTCCAAGCCCTTCTGGCTAGAAAGCCTGTTTAGCTGGTCTCTCAGACCATCCATCTTCTTGAGGCGCTCAAGTTGATCAACAGTCTTGAACTTATTTGATGTTTTCAGAACCAAATCCCCTTGACTAGGTGACCCACTTGAAAGAGAACTTGTTGTTCCATCCATTTGCGACTCGATAAAGTTTTGAATTGACTTGAAGTCTTCAGAATCAAGAGAAAGTCCTTGGCGAAGTAGACTAGCTCTGTATCTGCATGATATCTCTTCTTTTTTCTTAATGAAGCTTGGTGATTTGTAATGAATCCTCTCATTCGACAAGCTCGAAAAACCAGCAACAGCTACTGGCTTGTCAGCTTGAACACAGATAGTCATATTGTCGTCTTCCGTATGGCCCTCCCTTTTTTCTTCAGTGCCATCAGAAGCTAGCTCATGTTGTTCAAAACTTTGTCCAGATTTGACATGTTCATCACTGCCCCTTTCACATAGATTTGCACTTTCGGCGTCCAGGTAGTGTGAATTTATCAGAGAATTATCATGCTCATTCTCATGATTTTTTTCTGCGATATCATTGTTTGTGACCACAACATGCTCATTCGAATGAAAACTTCTGATCTTATTGTCATCTTCAATACAAGCATCTTCCTTCTCTTTCAGGCCATCAGTTGTTAACTCATTTTGTTGGAAATTTTGTCCAGATTTGAGATGCCCGTCACCGAAGGAAGAGATGCTTCCTTCACACGGCTTTGCACTTTCAGTGTCCAGGATTTGCCGATCCTTATCATGCTCATCCTCATGAACTATGTATGGGCTGTCTTTGTTTGTAAGGATGGCATGCTCATTCCCACGAACATAGTCAATCTTATGATCATGCTCATTCTCACGAATTCTGTTGGGAATGTCCTTGTTTGTGACCATGATATGCTCATTTGCATGAAAACGGTTGATCTTACTGTCATCTTCGATGCAAACATTTTCCTTTTTAGGGCCACCAGTTGTTATCTCACTTTCTTGGAAATTTTGTACAGATTTGAGATGTCCATCACCGAAGGAAGAGATGCTTCCTTCGCATGGATTGGCGCTTCCAGTGTGTAGGTACAGCGGATCCTTATCATGCTCATTCTCATGAATTGTGTCTGGAATGTCTCTGTCTGTAAGCACAATATGCTCATTCCCATGACCATTGTCGATCTTATTATCATCTCCAGTCCAACCCTCTTCCTCTTCTTCAGTGCCATCAGCTGTTAGCTTGGGTTTTTCAAAGTTTTGTTCATATTGTATATGTTCGCCATCATGAGAAGACATACTTCCTTCACATGTATTTGCAGTTTCATTAACCAGGAACTGTGTATCCTTATCATTCCCATGACCATTGTCGATCTTATTATCATCTCCAGTCCAACCCTCTTCCTCATCTTCAGTACCATCAGCTGTTAGCTCGTTTTGTTCAAAATTTTGTTCAGATTGTATATGTTCGCCATCATGAGAAGACATACTTCCTTCACATGTATTTGCAGTTTCATTAACCAGGAACTGTGTATCCTTATCATGCTCCTTCCCATGAACTTTATCTTGAATATTTTTGTTAGCAACCCCGACATGATGTTCTAATGGTTCTTCTGCATCACTAAAAGACATCTCCAATTCTTCAATCAATCGACCATGAGGATCACTTCGGGGATCATCATTCATTTTGCCTGCTGACAAAAACCTTCGGCTACCAATTTGGTTATGCAGAGCATCATTAAGCCCATTGTTGTCTGCTACATCCGAAAAATCCTCCTCGTCATCACTTAAAGATAGAGACCTCTCCAATTCTTCAATCAGATCTTCATAAGATTCAATAAGTAAACCCTCGTATGGTTGCGACCTATCTTCTCTCTGAGACAACATGTTATTGAACTTAGCCTCATCTTCCTTGTACAGTTTGTTTTTCTCAGCTACCTTATGGGGGTTCAAATTTTTATTGCTAGCAGGTAACTTTTGCTCATCCATGCTCTCTATTTCTCCTCTCAGATTATTGCTAGAATCAGCTAATTCGTCACTTTCCATGCTATGGACTGCAGCAACTTCGCTGCCAAGACTAGCATCATCCACACTACTACCCTTTTCCCCCTTTCCAATTTCATTTACTTCAACATTCTGCACATTCTCTATCAGCTCCAGACTAGAATCAGCTGCCGTACCCTTGTCATCTGCTTCTTTGATCATAAACTCAAGGTTTTGGTCATTGCCATCGACTGGGGAACAGTTTTCCTCACCACCAACATCACCAGATGCTGCACTCTCTTCAACGGATAGAGTTCTTTCTGTATTAGCATTCTCGCAAGAGATGGCATCCTTGCTGACAGAGGAAATATTTCCCACCACCACATTTTCACTAGGTTGTGTACAAGCCGAAACAACTTTCTGTTCATCTGAAGAAATAGACTTGCTGGTCTGAATGGATCCTTCCAAACTGCTTGGAAGATTGTTTTGTTCACCGGATCCCGGATCAGGATGAGTTACCGGCGCTCCTCGATTTTTCGCTGCATCACAGGTTCAACGAATATCAAAACAAGTACTGCGAAAAAAAAAGTATTGCTTAACCAGGCAACGGATGGAAGATGGTATGATTTGTACCTCTAAGAACGGTACTGCAGCCGCCGCATTGGTATACCGGAATGGACGGGTACTCCACGAGCAGCTGGAGGCATTTCGGGCACCTGACGAACCGAAGATTTTTAGCGTCCATGGACATGACCTGGCCGCCGCCCCGCCGCAATATCTCGATTAGAGAAAGCTAGATGCACTTCAGTCATAGGGCATCAACATCAACCTCCTGTCGATAAAGTAATAAACTCCACCTCAGTTATCTTCCACTTTTGGCTTCTTTAAACAAAAGTTACCGTATGTATTACCATATACAGTATAAAATAATCGAGGAATAAGTATCATGTAACAAAGGGGAACTCCACCATAAAATCATTCCCGAAAGAATGAATAAAGATGATTCTGTTTGGACTCGATTAGCATGCAACAACTAGCTCAAGTTCAAGAGCATATGTAGATATATGTACAGTAGAAAGAAAGAAGCGCCACATATGCCACCAACCATGGCAGCAAGGAATCACATGGACCATGGATCAACCAAATCAATGGCGGAGCACTTGCAGATCTAGGAAAGGGAAAAAACTACATCCGTATGCAGGAAAGGACCGGGGGAGGAAAAAAGAGGAACCTTTCATCGTAAGACCACTACCCCGGTGAAGATCAGCTCGCGCCAAAATGTCTCGCTCCTTCTCCTCCTCCCGCCGCGCCCCCCGCGAGAACGAGCTCGGAGGGATCGCGACGGAGTGGTGAATCTTCCGCCACGGAAGAGGAGAGAGAGCAATAGCAGAAAGGGGAAAAGGAGGGTTGTGGCGTCAGTGATGTCCAGCTGAGCTCAGGGTCGGGCTGTCTGGTGAAAGTTGGAGGAGAGAGAGGGAGATGGAGGAAGAAGAGGAGGAGACCACGGCAGGGGGACCAGACCAAGGGAGGAGACGGGGAGAGGAAATGGTGGTTCTGTGTTTGGGATGAGACAAGCATGAAGCTGTCTCCTTGGCGGCATGACCACTTGACTCAGGCAGTTTAGTTGATTAATCAGTGGAAAACTGTAGGCTTGTGTAATTAATTGCTCTGGACAAGTCAAGAACACCCAAAAAAGATCTCACAGGTTTTAGGAGATATCTAAGTTTACGGTCGCCCGTTGCTATGATCGACTTCGCCAACTGTAGCGCACATTTCTTTTGAAAAAAATCTTAAGAGGGAGGTAAGAGCTTTGCATCATCTTTTAAAATATATATATATATATTAATATCACGAAGATACCAATTATATCTAGCCTCCGCAATAACATATTGCCCAAGCGGTATTACAGATGCACACAGCTAAAAAAGAAAGAAAAGTTATAAAAAAGAGAAAATTCTGTCACAGTGATTATTCCTTGAAACAGCAGTACTAACACCATCAAGACATCATCAGAAGTTCAACTTCTCTAAAAACGACGCATTTAAGAAGAAAACAATGCATAAGCATCGTCGTCATCTAATCATAGATCTTAGGTTTTTAATCTGAAAAAAGCCCTCGCTCTCAAAACAATACCTTCAGCAAGGTCACTGCCAGACACAACCAATTAAGGCCAGACCTTGGATTTTCACCCTGAAAGGTAAGACTTTGAACTTCTCATGTCTAATCGCCCCACTTGCATGCCGCTGCTTCAAGTCACAAATCACCAAGCCAATTTCTCATTGTCACAAAGACTCAAACCACTATTGCTAGTCCTCAGATCTCGGCTTCCATGTCATTTTTGCCAGCACCATAGAACGAGAAAGCTTGCCCCATAATATTAACAGCCAGCTGAGCTTCGAAGCACTTCCTCTAAAACCAAACGGTTAGAGAAAATTATGAGTGCGCACTATCCAATCCCACCTGATCCAGCAATCTCCAAGCATGAATCACCTAGTGGAATTCGTCGGTGGAGCCTTTCGAAACACGACACTATGGCCAGATCGATGGGGATAGGCATCCGGCAGATCAACATCTTGGCGCGAGTTGGAATCCTATGACCGCCACCTTTATTCTTGCCGAGGTAGTAGCCCCACGCCACCCGCCGGCACCCTGTTGGAATTGCTGCTCTGAACCCCACTAGCGAGGGCCGACATCGAGGAAGAAGATGACAGAAACATGGACGATCTTCCCTTGGACCCGGACGAAGAAACCATGCAACGAACAGGGGATGAGAAGGAGGCCATCACCCAGATCAAGATTTAGGAATCCAACCCTCTCCTAGCCCTACGCCCCGCCGCTGGTAGCAACACGTCGCTGATGGACGATCTCCGCCTCCACCCCGGCCAGTGGCGCCTCCCTAACCGATGCTCAAAGATGCAGCAACCTCACCGCCCCAGCACCTCTGCTACTGGCCTCCAACGACCACCCCCAGACCATTGTTCGGTGGATGGGCCAGCCGCCGCCGCCGCGAGGTCCGGCGGCAGTGGTAGTGTGAGGGACCGGCAAAGAGAGGGTTCGGGCGGCGCTAGATGGGGAGTCTCTAGCGGCGCCCTAGAGGACGCAAGAGAGCGGTTGGGCATTTCTTTGAAAAGAAGTGACTCTAAAGGAATAAAATTAAAACCGCTACGAAAATGCACTAATGATGTCACATGACTACATTGGACATCTCTAGCCGATCCAGCCACCCACAAGAAGAGGTCATCGACATCACTCCTCCATGCAGTGACTCTGGCTTCACCTTTGATGACCACCGCGGTGGCTTGCCGCAAGGGGCGTTAGAATCCATGTCGGTCTACACCAAATAGTTGATGCAACGCGTCAACGAAGCTTAAACAAACTTCTGAAGAGAAATATGCAGGCCTGCATCAAATAAGCCCATGTGACCACCACCATCCACGTGTCATCGCCACCACCTAGACTCCAAGGCAGCTCCTACTCCATGATAAATGGCAAAAACACGATAAGATACTTCGGATACGCAGGAAGACCGACTACCGGAACTCATGTGATGCCCATGCTTCACTTACCACCATCATCTTTGCCTAACAGCCAACACATCCAAGGTAGCCACCCTAGCATCCAAAATGGACAAGCCGCCACTTGTCCGGAAGTCGAGACAACTCCAACACATAGTGATGCCCAAAGCATAGAGCGCAGACCCCACATCTGATCGCCGTGCCACCCAAGCGGCGCCTTTCACCTCGAAGTATCGGGGCTGCCTATCTAGAGAAATGCCTTCTCCGCGAACCACCTAGCGGCCTGAGGTCCCTTCCCCTTCGAGGATGGGCCCCGCCGCCATAAAGTGCACTTGAAGTGATATAGTTAGCTAGTGCATCCACATTCAGAGAAAATATCCACAGGTGTAGTCCGTGCTTCCTAAATTAGCCACTTTGCAGCTTTACCACCATGGAAATTGTCAAGGATTTACAGTGGGACCATACGGTAGGAGGATACTGTTGTTGACAACAACTTCTAGAGTCATCCGTTGAATTGTAGGTGTGATACGGATATGCAAACATGAACGAGTACTATTATTTAGAGAAGGTCAATTTTCGTTTTTAAACTATGGAACCGGGCAATTTGGATCTTAACTTTCCATATCATATCATAAGGATAGATGTAGATCATGATCCATTCAACGGTATGCATCTCAGTGGTGGTTTAACAGGATCAACATAACAGGTCGGGCCTTTTATGAGGTAAATCAATAAGTAACACAAAATTTTGTCATATTTGTACGTTAACAGATTGAAAGTGGCGAAATCTCTGTCTACGATTACAAATACAGTTCATGTGCTAGCGGGACCAAAAATACTGCTTCCTTTCCTGTCAGGGAACTAGCTAGGGAAGGTATTCATCAGAAACTTAAAACGTAGACCGAGCTACATGTAGCTTTTTATTTTTAAATATATAAAATTTGTATTTTAAAGTTTCAAAAATCAAAAAATTACGAAACAAAATTCTTGTGGTAGCCAGTGTTGAATGCTACAAATCGGTCAAAATCTCAATATAAAATACTTTATATTCTAGGCTACATAAAAATGATAAAATTTGAAATATAAATTTTATATGTTTAAATATAGCTCGGTTTATGTTTGTCCACTCCCAGGTACTCACACTTTGACTAGGTTGTTGGGGAGACATAGATCTAGAATGGTCGATGATACTGTACAACTTGTTTCATTTATTAATTAAGTTTGTTGCATAGTTGGTATCCGTTCATGTCTTAGATCGTCACCGGCCTCCCAAATTCTTCATGATCGTGAAATTTTTGTTTCTTTTCTTCAGAGATCACTAGCGTGATATTTAATCATCTCCTCCGTGCCATTTGCTCCAAGAGGGAAGTAGCATTGACCAGTCCCATCTACTCCATGCCAAATATGCAGGAAATGATTATAGCTAGCTTTATCTAGCTACTAGTCCATGCCATTTTTCACCTACGTCATGTAAGAGAAAAAGGAACTACCCAGGAGTGCGTCATTTTGATGGACGAGCTCCATGGAGCTTGTTTTTTCAAACGTCAAAAAAATTTAAATCTATAGATTCATTTTTTTAAAAAAAAAATTACTGAAGTGTACTCAACGAATTAGTCTACATGTGTATAAATTTTTATCACAAAATACCATGTATTCTATCCTCAGTATAAATACTCCATTGATCCGACCCATATTACTCTTCGCTAGTATGGATGTATCTAGGGCTAGATACATCCATACTAGCGAAGAGTAATATGGGTCGGAGGGAGTAACAAAACTGCAGATCTGGACGCATGAACGGTGCCATTTTCAAATCTTTCAGATTTTGTCTAATTTGTCTTTTTTGCTGAGCCTAAAATACAAGGTATTTTACATTCAAAACTTGCATGCTTGTAGTGTACATAGTTGACTACATCTAGGTATTTTTTTTAGAATTTCTTGAAATTTTTAAATATCAATTTTGAAAAAATTTAAAAACAGGCTCCAGGGAGGATGAGCTCCAAAGCGATTTTTTGCTACATTTGCTGTTTGCACCAATATTCGAAACTCGAAATGGAGGAGGAGCTCCATGCAGCCCTCTATTCGAAACAATTTGAAAATCATTTTTCAAAATTTCAAAAATGAAAAAGAACAAGTGTATGTCATCAATGATATATACTATAAGCGTGCAAATCTCAATGCGAAAAATATTATGATCTATAGGCTACACAAAATGATAAAAGTATGAATCTAGTTGGGTAGCCCCGCATACCAAGAATTTAATTTGCTGGCTAATAAGATACATCCTTGACTACCCCCCCAAACTCTTTTTCAGTTTTTTTTTTGAAACATTGAAATATGTGATTTTTTAAAAGTTTCAAACTAATGGGCTTCCTGATCGGGAGCCATTTGTCCAAACTCGCTAGCAACAGTGTGTAATAGTTGAAAGTTCAAACAAGGAAGGTAATAAAGCCGATGAAGGTACAGTTTCTTCAGTATATTGTGCTGAACAAAATCGCGCTCTCTCTCAACCTATTCATCGCACCATCTCGACGAATGCAGAAGAGAGAATCAAACATCCTGAAATTCTTCCTAGGGTTTTAGGGCTCTATTTGAGTTGGACATGTATTTTCCATTCTCTCCATGAAATTCTTCCTAGGGTTTTTGGGCGGCTATGCCCTACGGTATATAGTACAAATCTCAAGTATCGGGAAAAATCCAAGACACTGTCCCTGAACTATCCTGTGCCACCACTGGCGTGAACGGCAAGGGCGACAATATCCTTCTTCTCATGTTGTACATGCCAGAGGAGATCCCTTCCACCCGTAGTTGTGGCTGTCCTAGTTCAGAAAGTAAGATGCAATCTTCTTGAGGGCCGCTGCATTGACCTGGTGGGTCAGCAGGGAGTGATTCCGAGCATCCTTGGCTGAGGAAGAGAGCACGTCCCATTAGTGTATCCACTCTTGTCCACCGTCCACGGCCGTTGCTCAGGTCGGTAGCTTCAAATACATGGAATGGGGAAGGCTCGACAAAGCTTATTAGGACGTAGGTGCTGACCCAATATTGTTCTGCATCACCAGCAACAACCGATCCTTGGACGCGACTAGGTAGTGCTGCACGGCAAAATCGTAGGGTTGCTCTAGTTCTGCGCTAAGTATACATTGCAGGCTAACACGCTTCTTGTCGTCTCCCATGTGTCCATGGCGTAAAGATCTAGGTGTCTCCCCGATCTCCCCACAAGAACGTAGAGCTTTTCTTGCAAGAGTGCAATGTCGACGACAAATGCAGGCCCCCCCACGGACGACAACGTCCTTGGCGACTGGCGCCGGCGGGCACGGATAAATATGATGTGTTCTTCCCAGTTATTGAAATTTTTCATGATGGTGATGATGTGGTCAGGCATCGGCACCACCTTGCGGACATTGTAGACGGGCCGATATGACTCATCGAAAATAAAAAATAGAAGCAGTCGGCGTCCACGTATTCATGCGCCGCTGTGTCTCCGCCGGAGAAGGGGTTGAGCAGGGAGCACCGGCCATCGCGGTGGAGAATAACATAAATTCGAAGAGAAAATACTTCGGATTGTTTCATGTTCCTCCAGTTTTATATATTTTGTTTACAGTATCCCCATATCTTTTTGTAATTCAGTCAGATTATTCTAACAAAAGAACTCCAAGGTGGAAACATGTAAAAAGGAATAAACAGAAATGAACTTACATTTTAAAACACTGGCAAACTATGTAAACAAAGGTGACTCAACAAAATCGTCCAATCGTACATGCAAAGAACAAATAGAAGTCGGCATAGAACAGGCGAAACCTGCTCTATTCGATGCAAAGGTGCTGATCCAAATGTCCCTAATTAAGTGCGACTGGTCATGTATCAAATATGTCATGTATACATGATACAATAGAGTATAAAACAGTAAGCATTAAGCATGCATTTCTTATATCTGCTTTTCAGATATTTCACATAGGAGGAGCAAACGATCCATGAGAAAACACGGGTTTTTGTAGTACAAAGACACACCAACTTCTCATGTACAATCCTGTGTCGCTGTAATCCTTGGCCAAGTCGCTCATCAACTAAGGGGCTCCCTAGAGCTCCGGAGCCATTTGTCCAAAATCGATAGCAACAGTGTGTAGTAAAGTAGTTCAAACTTCGAACGAGAAAGGTAAAGCCGAGGTACAGTTTTCAGTATCTTGTGCTGAACATTATCTATCTCAACCTATTATTCAACACACCATCTCGATGAATGCGGAATAGCGAATCAAGCATCTTGATATTTCCAGTTTGGCTTGCATGTTGTTTTTTTAGCATGAGGTTGGCATGCTTATGCGGTTATGCCATGTTGAAGATCACAACACTACAGGAAAGAAAGGACTATACAAAGCCTGATCAGTTATATGCAGACGCAACAATCCGTATACTTGGTCATACATGACAAATGGCGTACGTACGTCGCTCTGGACAGACTCGTGCTGTTTTTTTCCCCTATCGACCTGCCCTTTTTGAGTATATTCTTCCTGATGATGTGCTTTGGACATGTATTCTCCATCCTCTCCGTGAAATTCTTCCAACCTGGTTGCTGTCGCTGGCTTGACTTGTTTTCTTTCTGTATTTTGTTTGCTCTGTATCCAACCTGGTTGTCTTTTGGCTGTATATATAAAGCTGGGCTGTGGCTTTTTGTCTGAAAATTTGGACTCAGCGAGTGGCGACACGATCCTTGAGTAGTTGAGATAACTGCACTAGCCAAATGTAAACAAAACTATACAATAGAGTGCCGGCTCTCACCTATATAAACAGGACATAAGCCTTCGTACACGCCAACACTTCCAAGTTAGCGAGCTCGAAGAAAAACACCTACAAGTAAGCGAATTTTATTCACGGGTATGGACGCCGGCGGCGATGCTTCCAAGAGCAAGGAGCACTTCGTCCTCGTGCACGGGGTTGGCCACGGCGCCTGGTGCTGGTTCAGGCTCCTCCCCCTGCTCCGGGGCTCCGGCCACCGTGTATCCTGCGTCGACCTTGCCGGGGCAGCCGGCAGCCACGTCGACCCTGGCACCGTCCAGTCGTTCGACGAGTACACTGCGCCGCTCGTCGATCTCCTGGCCGCACTGCCGGATGGCGAGAAGGTGGCTACCCCATATCGTTTGCAACTAGATGCCTGCCTGCATCTGCATGCACTAGTTTATCTCTTTTCGGTTTCTGCAGTACTAGTTTATGCTGACACGATCTTAGGGGAGGAATGTAGTAGAATTTATTTACGCTATTTTATTAGAACTATCAAAGAACGACATCTGAGGAAGATATTTTATGACTAGAACTAACGTTAACACATTTCTCAGGTGATATTGGTTGGGCACAGCGCAGGAGGGCTAAGTGTGTCCCATGCAATGCATTTATTCAGCGACAGAATTAAGCAGGCAATCTTCATAGCAGCAACCATGCTTCCCTTTGGCTACCAAACGGAACAAGACATCAAATATTCGAGGTATGGCTGAAAATACAAAGATGTAATCTTTGGAAAAGCATCGTCCCTGTTCTGAATGCTGGATTTGTTATTTTGCGAGGCAGGAAGGCGTAAGTCGTAAGACAAGGTTCATGATGCTGTTCTTCAGCAAAGGAAGGATCGGTATGTGAGAAGGGGCGAGGCAGGAAGGCGTAAGTCGTAAGACAAGGTTCATGATGCTGTTCTTCAGCTATACAGAACATTCGAGGTTGCATGGCTTTTAGGTCAAATAAGCTAGGTTTGGTCCTGATCGTGGCATAGTTTGTCAAAACAAGGCCATATCGGACATGCGTGTGGCCCTTGGGATGTCAAGGAACGCCACGAAGGCCGATTTTCGTTTCGTCCCATGAAAAGTGTGTTTTTCATTTTTGGAGTGCCGAAATCGGTTTTTTTTGTGAGGCAGCTACCAAAACAGCTTACGGAAAGCTAGGCACAACACCCTACGTAAATAATAGACCACTTGGGATACATATATCAGCTCTTGTTTCAACGCGCAAACTTTCAAAGATATTTTTTAAATTTTACACAAGCTCATGCCGATTTCACTGGAACCGGGGTGGGTTTGTCCTTTAGCTCTAATAAGACGAGCTCCTAATTTTTTGCAAAAATCATTTTTATCCGCAATATGTCATTTCTTCACTAAAACTTTGCCCGTTAAAGCAGGACTCCGCACCGCCTGGCCATGAGCGCGAGTTTCGTGTGTTGTCATATTCATGCGGGTCCATAATCAGGCATAACTAATTCAAAATAAATCGCAAAAATGTGAGACCTTCGCGTGGCGTCATTTTATATCACCTAGATGTGGGAAAAAAATTCAAACCTTGATAAAAGCAATTTACCAGAAAGTCCCTTCACAAAAATGACCTACTAAGTTCAAGGTTGTATGGCTTTTAGGTCAAATGAGCTAGGTTTGGTCCTGATCATGGCATAGTTTGTCGAAACAAGGCCATATCGGACATGCGTGTGGCCCTTGGGATGGCTAGGAACTCCACGAAGGCTGATTTTCATTTTGTCCCATGAAAAGTGTGTTTTCTATTTTTGGAGTGCCGAAATCGGGGTTTTTTGTGAGGCAGCTACCAAAACGGCTTAAGAAAAGCTGGGCACAATACCCTACATAAATAATAGACCACCTGAGATGCATATATCAGCTATTGTTTGATCGCGCAAACTGTCAGAGTTATTTTTTAAATTTTACACAAACTCATACCGATATCGCTGGAACCGGGGTGGGTTTGCCCTTTCGCTCTAATAAGACGAGCTCCTAATTTTTTGCAAAAATCATTTTTAGATCCGCAACATGTTATTTCTTCACTAAACTTTGACCGTTAAAGCAAAAAGTGCATTTTCCATTTTTGGAGTACCAAAATCGGGTTTTTAATTTTCCTAATTTAAGTTTTTTGCAAAATATGTCAAAATTCAAGTTTCTTAATTTTTCTAACAACTAGATCATGTAGCATAACTACACCTCAAAGGATTTTTTTTTTTGAATTTTTTACTATTTTCTTTTATTTTTTGCAAAACAGAAAAGGCGATCAAAAAATGAAAGTACCTGACCCGACGGCTTTGCCGTCGGGTTAGGTCCCCTGAATAATCTACGCCGACGGCATATCTAAGCCGACGGCCAGATTTCGGCCAAGTCCGAGGCCAGGGCCTATGCCGACGGCCCCGATAAAAAGCCGTCGGCTTAGGTATTGGCCGTCGGCGTAGCAGTTTGTTCCTGTAGTGCATCGCGGTGGAGAATAACATAAATTCGAAGAGAAAATACTTCGGATTGTTTCATGTTCCTCCAGTTTTATATATTTTGTTTACAGTATCCCCATATCTTTTTGTAATTCAGTCAGATTATTCTAACAAAAGAACTCCAAGGTGGAAACATGTAAAAAGGAATAAACAGAAATGAACTTACATTTTAAAACACTGGCAAACTATGTAAACAAAGGTGACTCAACAAAATCGTCCAATCGTACATGCAAAGAACAAATAGAAGTCGGCATAGAACAGGCGAAACCTGCTCTATTCGATGCAAAGGTGCTGATCCAAATGTCCCTAATTAAGTGCGACTGGTCATGTATCAAATATTTTTTAGAATAAGAGGGCCCCTGGGGAGGGGGAGCCCCGGTTCCATTAAAATGAAACCATCCACAGGTCACAGGTGCCGATTACAAAACTTCAGCAAAGCTGAGTCTCTGAAATTTTACTTGGAAGATTAAGAACGACAAAGCAGCTAAAAGCAGGAAACTAAGAAGATAGTAAGCTAATAACAAGACACATGTCCAAAACAAGGTGCACTTGCACAAGCAAGGCTCAGACGCAGGAACGGTGCTGGGCGTAGATAGCCCTGATCGCAGCTCCTGTTTCCTCAGCTGGCAGTAGGCCTGAAGGCTTGGATTTCCAACCCCCGATCCAGGGAGTAGAAGGCGTCAAAGGCGCAAGGACGTCCCCAGACGACTGCGGCGTAGCCGGCGAAGAGGAAGCCACAGGAAGATGATCTCCGAGCGAAGCCAGCGACCAGGTAGATTTCACCCCCACTGAATTGCTCCAGGAGCCTTGAGAATCAGTAACACCCAACTGGAAAAGCGATCTATCAACGGAAGCATTTCCTCCTTGAAGAGAAGTCTCCATTTTTTGATTGTTCTCAGAGCCATCAGCCGTACCTGCTTGATTGAAATCCAAGTTTGACCATCAAAAATTAGAGCATTACGACATTTCCACAGGCTCCACAAAATGGCAGCACAAATGGCATTAAGTGCAGCATGCTTTTTATTTGAGATCCAAAACCTGGCAATCGACAAGTAATCATGGCCAATATGTAGCTCAAAGAACTGGGACACCAGTCCCCAAATATGTTCAGCAACAATGCATCTAAAAAACAAGTGTTCTATAGATTCATTCTCACTACAAAACATACAGCACACTGGTTTCCCTAAGTTTCTTTTCTGGAGATTATCCCTAGTCATAAGCTTATTATTAGACAGCAGCCAAAGAAAGATATGAACCCTTGGAGGGATCACTAAAGACCAAATGGCTGGGATGTAGACAGGAGTGACACCTCTAAAGCTAATTATACTATAACAAGAGCTAGTAGAGAATTGCCCACTCGAATCATAAGTCCAAATAAGAGAATCACAGTCATCAGAGAATGAAATACTGTTAGCAATTTGTTCAAGCTCAAACCATTGTTCCATGAGGGAGACATTGAAATTCCTACGAAAAGAGAGTTTCAAAGTAGAACCATCCCAAACCTCATTGACAGTGGCCATAGGCTCATTGCAAATACAGTAAATCTCCCAAAACTGAACAGCGAGAGGTGAGGTACCAAACCAAGTATCTTCCCAGAATTTGATTTTAGTACCATCACCAATAATCCATCTAAAACCAAATTTAACCGAGTTCACAGCCCATAAAAAACCTTTGAAAAATCTAGAAGTAGCAACCGGATTACAACTAAAAATGTTTGGATCTCTAGTATTATACTTTGCATCAATGACAGATTTCCACAGTTTCCCTTCCCCAGAAGAGTATCTGTTAAGCCAAGAAGCAAGCAAGCAAATGTTCACATCCCTAAGACAAGGAATGCCTAGGCCTCCTTGAGCTTTAGGCATGCAAACTAAATTCCAATTGGCCAAATGCAGTTTCTTCTTATCCTTAGTATCATTCCAAAGACAATTAGCCATTTGGGAATTAATCAAATCTAAGGCCCATTTAGGAAATTTAAAAAAAGAGAGAAGATAAATGGGAATACTAGCAAGGCAGGTTTTAATAAGAGAGCAATTTCCCTCTCCAACCAGCAATCCTTTTAAGGATCTTATCGATTAGCGGTTGCAAGTCTTCCCTTCTAAGCTTTTCATGATGCAGGGGAATTCCTAGATATTTGATTGGAAAGGCACCTACAACACATCCCATGATATCTTTGATAAGCTCAGATTCAGCCTGATCAAGATTAATGGGAACTAATTCACTTTTTTCATAGTTAATCTTCATCCCAGAAACTTGTTCAAAACAAGTAAGCACCCATTTTAGGTTTCTGGCTACCTCTAAATCATTATCAAGAAAGAGAATGGTGTCGTCAGCATACTGAAGGCTGATGACGCCACCAGGGTAAAGATGGGGACAAAGCCCTCTGATCAAGCTGTTACCCTCGGCTTTGATCAGCATGCGAGTGAAAACATCCACAACCAAATTAAACAGCACAGGTGACATAGGGTCCCCCTGTCTAAGGCCTTTTCCAGTGGGAAAAAATGCCCTTCTGTCCCATTTAGTTTGACAGCAACAGACTCTCCCCTAGTAGCAAGTTTAATCCATTGCGAGATTTTAGAGCCAAAGCCCCTCAGGGCCAAAAGCTTATTATTAGTCATGTATCAAATATGTCATGTATACATGATACAATAGAGTATAAAACAGTAAGCATTAAGCATGCATTTCTTATATCTGCTTTTCAGATATTTCACATAGGAGGAGCAAACGATCCATGAGAAAACACGGGTTTTTGTAGTACAAAGACACACCAACTTCTCATGTACAATCCTGTGTGGCTGTAATCCTTGACCAAGTCGCTCATCAACTAAGGGGCTCCCTAGAGCTCCGGAGCCATTTGTCCAAAATCGATAGCAACAGTGTGTAGTAAAGTAGTTCAAACTTCGAACGAGAAAGGTAAAGCCGAGGTACAGTTTTCAGTATCTTGTGCTGAACATTATCTATCTCAACCTATATTATTCAACACACCATCTCGATGAATGCGGAATAGCGAATCAAGCATCTTGATATTTCCAGTTTGGCTTGCATGTTGTTTTTTTAGCATGAGGTTGGCATGCTTATGCGGTTATGCCATGTTGAAGATCACAACACTACAGGAAAGAAAGGACTATACAAAGCCTGATCAGTTATATGCAGACGCAACAATCCGTATACTTGGTCATACATGACAAATGGCGTACGTACGTCGCTCTGGACAGACTCGTGCTGTTTTTTTCCCCTATCGACCTGCCCTTTTTGAGTATATTCTTCCTGATGATGTGCTTTGGACATGTATTCTCCATCCTCTCCGTGAAATTCTTCCAACCTGGTTGCTGTCGCTGGCTTGACTTGTTTTCTTTCTGTATTTTGTTTGCTCTGTATCCAACCTGGTTGTCTTTTGGCTGTATATATAAAGCTGGGCTGTGGCTTTTTGTCTGAAAATTTGGACTCAGCGAGTGGCGACACGATCCTTGAGTAGTTGAGATAACTGCACTAGCCAAATGTAAACAAAACTATACAATAGAGTGCCGGCTCTCACCTATATAAACAGGACATAAGCCTTCGTACACGCCAACACTTCCAAGTTAGCGAGCTCGAAGAAAAACACCTACAAGTAAGCGAATTTTATTCACGGGTATGGACGCCGGCGGCGATGCTTCCAAGAGCAAGGAGCACTTCGTCCTCGTGCACGGGGTTGGCCACGGCGCCTGGTGCTGGTTCAGGCTCCTCCCCCTGCTCCGGGGCTCCGGCCACCGTGTATCCTGCGTCGACCTTGCCGGGGCAGCCGGCAGCCACGTCGACCCTGGCACCGTCCAGTCGTTCGACGAGTACACTGCGCCGCTCGTCGATCTCCTGGCCGCACTGCCGGATGGCGAGAAGGTGGCTACCCCATATCGTTTGCAACTAGATGCCTGCCTGCATCTGCATGCACTAGTTTATCTCTTTTCGGTTTCTGCAGTACTAGTTTATGCTGACACGATCTTAGGGGAGGAATGTAGTAGAATTTATTTACGCTATTTTATTAGAACTATCAAAGAACGACATCTGAGGAAGATATTTTATGACTAGAACTAACGTTAACACATTTCTCAGGTGATATTGGTTGGGCACAGCGCAGGAGGGCTAAGTGTGTCCCATGCAATGCATTTATTCAGCGACAGAATTAAGCAGGCAATCTTCATAGCAGCAACCATGCTTCCCTTTGGCTACCAAACGGAACAAGACATCAAAGATGTGATTTAATCTCTCATTCTCTCTTATCATTAGTTCAATTAAGCTCTCATGTCAGCGCAGGTTCTTAAGAATTTCGGCTGAAAATTAACAGGGCGTACCTGATTTATCCGAGCATGGGGATGTGTTTGACCTGACATTTGGCCTGGGAATGGATCGCCCACCAACGAGTGTGGCACTGCGACCAGAGTTCCAGCGCAGAATCCTGTACCAGCAAAGCCCCCAAGAGGTTAATTGATGAAATTGCAGCTCCGAAATCATCTACTGATGTATTGTGTATCCTACTTGCAGCACTACGATAACTGTAAAATGTTTGTTCAGGACTGTGCGCTTGCCTCCATCCTGCTTCGTCCATGGCCGGTCGCGCTGAGCGCAGCCAGGTTTGGGAGCAGCAGCGGCGGTGGGAGCACAATCGACAAGGTGCGCCGCGTGTACATAACAACGGCGAATGATTGCATGGTGAAGCCAGAGCAGCAGGAGGCCATGATCCGGCGGTGGCAGCCAAGTGAGGTGTTGGCCATGGACACCGACCACAGCCCCTTCTTCTCCGCGCCAGAGCAGCTATTTCAGCTCATCCTCAAGTCGCTGTGACCATTTGTACACAGCATGCATCATCGATGTTCCCTGATCGACGCCTGGTTGCTCCTCCCCTTGTATTTGTCAGTCTTCGCTGTGTGGTGTTACATGGATGCCAATTAAGTTACCAACATACAGGCGGATGTTAAGTTCAGATGTACAACACATGAATATAGCATGTTGATACATATAAAAATAATACATATTGCATTTGATATCCATGGGGTAATGAGCAACCAGCAATTAGCAGAGCAAGACATCCTCCGATAAGTTAGCACGTCCATCAAGGTCAAACGCCAAACACAATGCAGGGAGGAGAGAAACGAGCTGGTCCACACGCTATATCCTGCCACTTTACATGCAAGATAATGTAAGTGAGCTCCTCCTTCCATGGCATCCATTTAGAATAGAATTAACTAGACGGCCTGCTTGGTTTTGACATTTAGAACTGGCTGCGCAGATGCGGTTCCTCTGGCGATTGGTACAGAGATGCTGATGTACTCAATAGGCAGAAACTGAATGAATGGGCATGGCAAAGGAGCACTTTGTGCTTGTTCATGGGGAAGGGCATGGAGGGTGGTGCTGGTTCAAGCTACGGTGGCTCCTTGAGGGTTCTGGCTACAGGGTGACCTGCATAGACCTTGCCGGAGGTGGCGTCGACCCTACCGACCCCAACACGGTTCGGTCATTCGAGCAGTACGACAAGCCACTCCTGGATCTCGTCTCTACCTTGCCGGAGGGCGAGAAGGTATTTTTATGCCCTCGTTTAGAAACTACGAATATCCAAAATGTCATAGAATTATGGGCAATTTGATTTACCTTATAAAACTCATTTCGGTCGAATTTCAGGTTATTCTGATGGGACACGGTATTGGAGGGCTGAGTGTGATTCATGCAATGCATGAATTCGTTGACAGAGTCAAGCAAGCAATTTTTGTGGCAGCTGCTATGCTGCCATTTGGACTTCAGACTGATGAAGATAAGAAAGACGTAATGTTTCCAGACTTCTCTTTCTGTTGTCCTGAAGCATATGCCACCTAGTAAGCGCTGGGAATAGGTCATAATTGAACATACACATAGGCATGAAATTGTAATCGTTAATTTATATCTAACTCAAATGTATACGATAAAAACAAGGGTAAGCATGGTGGAAACAAGCAATTACTTAAATATTTCATAAGGATTCCGGCTTGTTCTCATGTAGTCAATTACATGATAGAAATGATATAACAGGTTGAAAAAATCAAGGAAAATTTACTGGAATTTTTACCGTATTGGAATTACTGAAAGAATTAGAGAAAGTCTATTTTGGGTCCCTCAACTATGGCTGAATCTTGTTTTGGTTCCTAAACTCTAAACCCGGAGAAACTTAGTCCTCAACTTTCAAAGAGGACTTTTAGAAAAAATAGAATGTTGAAGAAAATAATTGGAAAATATAATAAAAATAAATGTACAAACAGAAAAAAAAAAAGATGTATAAGAATTATTCCACAAAATTAGGAAATACTTAAGTTTTCATGAACATTCATACACTATTTGTTAATTACTCTAATTTTGTGGTCTTGTACTTCTAGCTTTTCCCTTTTATTTCCTAATTTCTGATCTTTTTTTCATTTCTAATATTCCAATATTCTTTGGTACTTATATAGATTTTTTTTCCAAATTACATTTTAATTTTTCTGCAACTTTTAAAATGTTTTGGTTTGTTAATAGTAATATCATTTTATATATATTTTAAAATTTAGACTCTTTAAACATGAAATGCCCTGGATTCTCTTTTTGTTACATTTGTGAAGAAAAAAAAGATATTTTCCTTTTTGTGTTGACTCAGTTGGCACTCTTGTGCGAAATGAATGGCATATCATCGGTCAACCATTTTGAGTGGGCGAGGAATCGAATCAACTGGTAAAATTTAAGGGTCAAGCTTGTCTTGTTTTAGAGTCATGGGACTAAAGCTAAACTTGGTCAATAGTTGAGGGGCACAATATGTACCTTCTCAGAAATAAGCTCCACTACACATCTTTTTTGCAGATCTCTGAATTTCATTTCATGGTTTCAGATTTACTAAGTGTGACTAACGACAGCTTCTGCATATAAATGTATAACAGGGCTTACCAAGTTTGCCTGAGAATGAAATTGAGTCGACATTCGGTGCAGGAGCAGATGATCCTCCAATGACTGTTGCCTTGAGATTAGAATTCCAACGTGATCGACTATCCCAACAAAGCCCTGAAGAGGTACTATACTTGTGCTCATCATATCCACAACTTTATTAAATTACATAGATTCCATCACCATAATCTGAGCTCATTATTATCAAATTTATCACCACTTTTCCTGAATAGATATTGCTATAATTTCCAATTCATTTGTCCTGAAGGACTTCCTCAAGAACTAAGCATCATACTCCACTTAAGAGGTAAACAAGGATGCGGGTTTTACTTACACATACATGTGCTTTATCTTGTTCAGGACTCAATACTGGCTTCAATGCTGATGCGCCCATGGCCTGTGAGTGCTATTGGTACTGCAAGCTTTGAAGGAGATGACGAGAGATTGAATCGAATAAAACGGGTTTTCATAAAGACAGAGCGTGACCACATGCTGGACCCTCAGCAGCAAGATTCCATGATAAAGAAGTGGCCACCCAGCGAGGTTTTGGTCATAGATACAGATCACAGCCCCTTCTTCTCTGCACCAGAACAGCTCTTTAATCTAATAGTCAAATCTCTATGATGCAAATACGCGGATAAGTAAACTTTGTATAGTGGATTTATTCGAATTCCTGTAACATCACTTATACACAGTACGTATTATCTGAATTAGGATCACATCTTAATGAAGCAGTATTCTCAGGGAATCTTCAAGGTAAATCTTGATAACTGGTTTGAGGGTATAAGAAAAATATGGTCCAATAAGAAACATTACCCTTGAACTTGTGGGGAAGTAACTCGAATCAGTGCCTTTGTATTTCCAGTTTGGATACGGTGCCATGTCATTCCAAAAATAATAATGGTTGGATCCACCTTGCCCCTTCTCACATACCGATCCTTCCTTTGCTGAAGAACAGCATCATGAACCTTGTCTTACGACTTACGCCTTCCTGCCTCGCAAAATAACAAATCCAGCATTCAGAACAGGGACGATGCTTTTCCAAAGATTACATCTTTGTATTTTCAGCCATACAGATATTTTGTTCTATTAATATCAATTTAACAAAGGCGCCCAGTTTCAACAAAAAGACACGCATGTGAACGAGACAGCCATTTCATGAAACGCATGGATTGTTAGACGCCAAGAACTGTACGATCCGACACAGCAACGAACAGAAGCGCAGCTCAGCCGCGCATTCCATCAAACAGGTGCCGTGCTGCTGCCTATGCACAGTAACCCTTGCTAAGAAACACGCGGCTCCTACTCTCCCTACCACGCTAGCTACGCACCTGGAGCACCTCCTTGCCGTATCTGCGGTCATCGAACGCCCAGGAGCAGCCGGGCGGCGCACGTTGAGGCCAGCGGCGGCGATGGCGGCGGTTACTACTCGCGGGCGGCGCCGCTCCACTACTCTGCCGCTCTCATGCCATGTTAGACAGCCAAGCGGGTCCAGCACACTGACCGCTTTAAACCCGCTTCGACGCTGACGAGTGGGCCCCACGTGGCAGTAACAGAAGCACACCGCGAAGCTTTGGCTAATCCAACCCGCACGGAGAGAGACGGCGCGCATGGCGACCGCGGCGGGGGTGGCGTCGCTCCGATACTTCCCCTCCTCTCTCAGGCACCGAAGCTTTCCCGGACCTATCAGCGGCGGCGGTGTGGTCACGTTCTCTCCGCGGCGGGGTCGCTGTGCGTCGGCGGCGGCCGTGGCGGCGCCGTCGCGAGAGGCTGAGCCGTCCTCCTCGCTCGGGGACCTCGCCCGCGTCGACTTCCCAATCCTCGACCAGGTATCCCCTACCTATCTCCATCTCATCCCGCAGTTTGGAGGCTCGCTTCCACACTATTGGTGCCATCTGGGACTAATTTTGAATTCAATAACGGAAGGAGGATTATAGTAGCTCATCCAATTCTGATTGCTCCCGATAAACTGTTGGATCGTTCTTGCTTGTCGCGCGTCTAGTTCCGATTGTAGAGGATGGCCTCGCGCATATGTGTGAGGGGTGCACCTGTATTTGGTTGCTCCTTGCTTTGTCAATCAATGCTCCATGGACATGCATAGATGTATTGCGATTGTTACGAATTATTCATGAGACACTCTGTCACAACTTTGAATCGATCACTGCCACTGTAAGTCTGCAGTGGTGAATTTAGTTACTCCTGTTTAGAACATTAATGTAGTTCTGCTTCCCTGCTGCCTAAACATGTTGCTATTTGTTGCTAAAAAACGTTGACTAAAGGGGGAAGAGTCCCTCCTTTAGCTGTCCGTTGTTAGAGAGATGAGACTCTCCGCGAATAAACGCGGGTAATACCAGAGTCCGCACGCTGCGCAGGACTCGGACACAGGTGGGTGGGTTCAGCAACTTGAACTCCTGCCATTGAGCTAGCACTCAGTTCTCCTGCTATTTGTTGCTAAGAGAGATGCGTATTGCTGTGTCTGGTGGGGTTACCACTGTGGATGTGTGGATTGTTACTGGATTGATGCAACTTCTATGCTGATACACATTCCACTCAACTCTCGTTTGATTCGGCCAGTCATGTGAAAGATCTGGTTTCGACTGCTGTTTGTAGAGAATTCTGGGACAAGGTCGTTATTCAATGTGGATTGAGTGCAAAACTAATTTTTAGTTTACATGTTAGATTCTTTGGCTGTTATTACAAGGTCGTTATTACAATATAGCACACCTTAGCCTTACAGTTTGTTCATATGAGCTTTTTGAAATTGGATGGGCTGGCTCTTATTTCACTTATGATCATTTGAACTTGCAGGAATTTGATGGTAATAAATTAGTTTACTTCGACAATGGTGCAACATCGCAGAAACCCTCTCATGTGATGAAAGCCTTAGATGACTATTACAGATTTTATAATTCAAATGTTCACCGTGGGATTCATGCTCTCAGGTAACTTCTGCAGGTTCACTTTACATCTTAATTGGGTGTCAAATTTGTTAAATCCATACTAGTACCAGAAATTTGGTTATGTATTCACTATCTCTTTTTTTATGAGTATATTCACTATCTCTTTTTTATGAGCATATTCACTATCTTTTTTTAATGAGCTTATTCACTATCTCTAAATGTGAGAAAAGCAAGGGGGTGACCGTGATGTAATATCTGGCTCTAGCCCCCTAGAGGCAGTGAGCCGTGCAGGAGACAGCCCTTTTACTCGCCTGCTAGGAGCAGGGGCGGATCTAGGTTATTGTTATATACTAGTTTTGTTCAAACTACAAAGCTACTTATACATACACCGATTGTCATTGAAACATACAGCTATCATATATATACAATATCATTTTGTTTGCCAAAATATTTGGGTGTGCATCTGCACACCCATGACCCCATAGGGATCCGTCCATGGCTAGGAGTATGGATGATATCACCATTGAGCACCCCAACAGCACAAAATTATTTTACATAATAGTTTCTCATGTCTTGGCTTGCACATTTCTTTATTTGATTAAAGTGATCTCTGTTTTGTGAGGTATGGTAATGCTGACATAATCTTCTTGTATTCGATGCCTGATGCCATAGGTGTAGAATTCTGTGATATATGATAATGAGTTGTGTTACTGATAGAAAGATACAGTAGTGATTTGCTTCATAGTATGTTATTACTGTCAGGTAGATTATCATATGTTCTGTACTTGCATTTGTGCGCTAGTATGCACATATGTGCTCCTACTGACACTCTTCATCATTGACATCAGTGCGAAGGCTACTGGTGCGTATGAGGATGCAAGAATAAAGGTTGCAAATTTCGTTAATGCAGCTGATAGTAGAGAGATTATTTTCACTCGTAATGCTACAGAAGCCATCAATTTAGTAGCCTATTCATGGGGCCTATCTAACTTAAAACAAGGAGATGAGGTGAGTCCTCTTATCTTTCGCAACTGTACATTAGGCATTGCTTGTCGGCTGTAACTTCTGTTTATGCTCCTACTTTGATGCATGTTCATAGTGGAAATTGTTCGTGAATCACGGTTTGGCCTTTTTTGAGTATTTATGAGTTCTCATGTAATTTTGCCTCATCTCTTTCTGGCCTAATAATTTGCAAGCTCTTCATCTAATGATGCATAATTTACCACTTTTTCCAGATTTAACTACTCCCTCTGTTTTTGTATATAAGGCCACAAACTCATATTTCAGGTACCAAGAAAACACAACCAACTAATAAGTAGCACTATTAATTATGTGAAAATGCTCTCGTTATCTGTGCGAATTAAACATGTTGCATGTGGTGCCTCTTTTTCTATGGCTGCATGCAACTTTCACATTAATGAGCACCATCCTACGAGGTAAAAATCTAATCAATTTTGCCTCGATTAGTGTTAGTGGCCTTACATATTGACAAAATATATTTTTGATAGTGGCCTTACATATAAAACAGAGGGAGTACTGATTTTGGTCTCATTGAAAATTCACCAAATGCTGGTTTCTGTTTTGGTTCATGAAAATCTGCAGATATTTGTACACTTATAAGTTGTTGCTTATCTGCTATTTTGTTGACCAGATTGTGCTTACAGTTGCGGAGCATCATAGCGCGATTGTTCCTTGGCAATTCGTTTCACAGAAGACTGGCGCTGTCCTAAAGTATGTTGGGCTGACTAAAGAAGAGGTTCCAGACATTGAGCAGTTCAAAGGGCTCCTATCAAGCAAGACAAAGATCGTTGTTGTCCATCATGTTTCGAATGTACTGGGTACGCAGGTCTTTTTCTTTCTAAAATAAATTTAATTGAGGCCCTGGAAACTTTAAATCGCCCTAAAATGTTATATTATTGGGAGACAAGTTAAAGTCAGATGTCTCTCTTAATGAAAGGTAGTAGAGCACATTTGAGTCAAAGCATGGCACAAAGATGGATTTCTGTTGTGTGAAAGTGACATGAGTAGAATTTGTAGTCAACATATGTCATAGCTACTGCATAATAGCAAGTCAAGTAGCTGCATACACTTCTATGAGGCATTTTGTAGTTTCTTTGATAGTAGTACTTATTAACTGTATGTGGGCATGATAGCCTGAGTAACTTGGTTCATTTATTTCCATAGTTTGGTGATGATGAGTTACGACATATGATTGCAAATAGGTGTATGGCAAATGTTCAATGAGTGGATCCCCGTCATTCTAACTTTCATTTCATTTTATCTCGGTCGTGAGAGATTGGTTACTGAGAGGATTCTATATCATATGCCTTTATCATTTCCAGGTTCAATGCTTCCTATTGAGGAGATCGTAGCATGTTCAAACAAAGTTGGAGCTAAAGTTCTTGTAGATGCCTGTCAAAGTGTCCCCCATATGCCAGTTGACGTTCAGAAGCTTGGTGCAGATTTTCTTGTTGCATCCTCGCATAAGGTTTTGTTGTCAATTCTCTGCTAGCAATAAATTTGTGTTCGTTCAAAAACAGAAAAATAATTAACCTTTACAAGTTACGGGCTAAACTTCTCAGATGTGTGGCCCTACAGGCGTCGGATTCTTGCATGGAAAATTTGAGATCTTGTCATCGATGGAGCCTTTCTTAGGTAAGATACAGTAAAGCAAAAGGAATTTGTTCTCTATGTCAGAGGATAAATTAGGTAGTTAGCTCCTCTTGCTGAAATATAGACATGACAAAGAATATGTTTCTTGTTTAAGAGAAAGACATAAATGTTTTTAGTCTTAAAAATAACAGTTTCCTTGTAGGCGGTGGTGAAATGATTGCAGATGTGTTCCAAGACAAATCTACATATGCCGAGCCACCTTCTAGGTGAGAAATTGAGTTGCAACTTCTCCTTGTGTTGATTTGTCTTGACTAATTATACGCCATCATATCTTGTACACTTCAGAATTATAGATAGTGAAAATGATACAAAATCCTTCATTGTAGAGTCAAATGGTACATGCAACTAGAATCACAGTCATGGATGATGTTTGCCACTTGCCCTGTTAGATATGTACTACTCGTGTACATCCATGTAGAGACAGTGGTCGGAGGGAGTATAGCTGTTTTAGGCATCCTTACAGAACTCGTGTACATGCACTGTATATTGGCCGAGAGCCCCATGTAATACAAGTTACTATGGGGCTCTTTGGATTGTAGCCCGCCGTTGCCTTACCAAATAATTGGCGTTGACTGATATCGTTGGATGGCGTTTGGACTGAAGCCCAAGCATCGAAGCCCAGCCAAATTTTTGGTCGCCATGCTTGTTTCTGCGCCCACGCGCTGGCAAAACATGGGTGGACGATTCCTTCGCCAAAATTTTGGTGTACCTTTGATTTGGCATGGCTAGCCTGGGAACAAACCAAACAGCCCCTATATCTCCTAACATGGCACCAAAGATCCCTTCTTTAAGGTTTTCTTGATCTATCATGTTTGAGTTGCCTTGCTCAATCCTTGCAACAATCTCACCAGACGACAACCTTCACCTTGTGTTCCTGCGTTGCCTCCGCTGCCCCTACTCTTGCAGGCCGATGTCCTTGCTCTTGTTCCAAGCTGCTGTTACTGCTTCTTCCATAGGACTAGGACGATGTCTCCCATCGCTGCTCCTGCTCCTCGTGCAGACTGCTGGGACGCAGCTGCCCTGTGCTGCACCTGCTCTTCCTGCCGCGCTCTCTTTGCTGCCTGCGGCTTTGTAACCGACTTCTATTCCTCTTAGAATGCCCTTCGGTTAGATAAATACAGTGATAAACGGTAACCAGTCCTCTCTAACAAGTTCCTAGACAAACACTGATTGTTTGGCTCACTCCTCATGCCATGTTATGTTGCTTGTTGCCAACTCAACATGACAAAAAATCACAAGTAACATGTACCAGAAATCCACCAAGTGAAACATGAACTCTTCTATCAGAAAACAACTAGCATAAAAGCTATGCGTTACGACTTACGATGGACTAAGAAAAATCGTACTGCATGTTTAGAAGACTAGTTAGTTTTGTAAAGTGAGGTGCTACTCGGCGTATCAACAGATTCACAGTAGATCGAGGTGTCTTCACGAAGCAGATTTAAGTGTGTGATGAACATTGCCATCTCAATCTCAACCACTGGTAGAAAATCGAACGTTTCGTGTGACCTTAGGGCAAATGGACCATCACAACCAACTTGATATGTCTATAGGAGTAAATATATGCTGTAGTTTTAATTGTTTTAAAGTTTCCATTGCTGTTTTCTTCAAAAAAGTTCCCTTTTTAAATAATACCTATTTGCCTCTGCTTCATGTTGTGCAACTGAAAAATGACACCTGATATTGCACAAGATTCTATTATTTGTTGGATTCTAAGTCTCTAACTATACTGTATACTGAAAAGATTTGAGGCTGGAACTCCTGCAATTGGAGAAGCTATTGCGTTAGGAGCGGCAATAGATTATCTGTCACACTTCGGCATGCAGAGGATCCATGAGTACGAGGTTGGTTTTAAATTCTTTCATGTTTTACCTCCCTTTAATATTTTCTTTGAACCATGTTAGTCTTCATGTATGTTATAGGATTGTGCTTATTCTAGTCTCCAGAAGGAGTTTGAGATTATCCCTATGATAGTGCCTCACTTGTCATTTTTTGCCATCCAGAAAGAGTTGGGGGCGTATCTTTATGAGAGCCTTCTTTCCGTTCCAAAGGTTCGGGTCTATGGTCCAGCTCCTTCTCAAAGTGATCACCGTGCTCCTTTGTGTTCTTTCAATGTTGAGGATGTTCATCCAACAGATATTGCAGAAATTCTTGATCTCCAGGTATGCTGATGTTTTTTTAGATAATAGGCATCGCTGCCCGACTTTAAATTACTAAAGCCAAGGAGTACAAGTATGCTGATGTTTCAACCACTGCTTCACATGCAAATGTTGTTCTGTTTCTTATCAATAGTTGTACTACTACCATGCTAGCTCTGTGCTTCTTTTTTAGATTGCATAAAGAAAAAATTCCTGTTAACTTTGTAAGTCTCTACTATATGTGTTTTCAGTATAACTAGTCTGGTAGGAGCTGCACATAATAATCTATGTTGCCAACTGCAGTCTAAATGTGGGTAGAATTCTAGGTACATTTGCATCATGTGACAATCAGAAACTATGGCTTTAAGCCTTTAGCCCCCAGGCATATGGTTTTTTTGTGCAAGTATCATTTTTCAACTATATTGTTGAATTGCGCAAAAGAACTGCTAGCTATAGACGTTTTGGTCAAATTGATGTCTTTCATTATGAATTTTGCATAGACCTGATTTATGTTGGAAACCATGTTTGCTAGCACTAGCAGTATAGACCTGATATATGTTGGCTATTTTGTTTCAGCATGGCGTAGCGATTCGTTCAGGGCATCATTGTGCACAGATTTTGCATCGAACCCTCGGTATCACTGCAAGTGCTCGTGCCAGTCTTCATTTTTACAATACAAAGGAGGAGGTGGATGTTTTCATCGATGGACTTAAAGCTACCATTGATTTCCTTGCTTCCCCACACTAGTGCAGTTCAGGTAGCAACGTACAGAAAACCTATGCCTGCTCATACCGCCTGCTGCCTTTCAGGCTTTTCTTGTAAATCAAGAACGGGAAAGTTCATGTATCTCTTTTGTGCACTCTTGAAGTTTTGAAATAAAGCTTATTTAGCTGGCATTTCGAGCCACTTGTGGGCAGAAATCCTAGATAAGTAGATATGGAACTCATGTCTGAAACCAAGTGGCAAAGATCCATGCATGCAGCTTTTGGCTCCTGGGACATCTCATAGTGCTGCTGCACCTACAATGAATCATCTTTTTTCCGTTCTTCCTACCTGTGATGATTTCAGGGGCTTTTCTCCCTGATACATCTTCTCAGTTTTGGGAGATCTGGTAGGTAGGTACACATGATGCTTATGATGGACACTCATAAGCTGTGTGCAGTTCCAGGGATCTGTATGTATCTATCCTGATTGATTCCTGGCTGACCGAAGCAAGCACGCGTATGTTCCTTTTTCTTCTCATATTTCGTTCCATCGACGTCCACAATAAGGCTACTAGAGTTTTGGTGGGGATTAGTGGGGATAATCCTCACCAAACTCTAAATCTTCACTCACTTCTAAAACTATGTTTGGTACTAGAGTATTGGGCGAGTTTAATTCCCGCCAATCCTCACTTTCCCCCAAATTTTAGTGTATTTTTGTCAATCCCCAATACTCTACCTCTACCTAGCGGATTGTGGGTAGGGTTTTGTGGGGATTGGATGAAGGTAGAGATTTTATCCAATACTCTAGAGAATTATCCCTACTAATCTCCACCAAAACTCTAGTACCAAACAAGCAGTGCATGGTGACATGTCGTGGTAGATTGGGTCCGGTTAACCTGTGCTGGATCTCGGCGGTGCCCAAAAGGAGAGGGTGTGCTTGCGTGATGCAACGGAAATCAATGATCTGCCACTGTGGGGTATCGTAATTCAGGTAGCCTTTTAACAGTGTCGAATGAAAGGTCAGATCTGTGACAGTGTCCATGTTTGGCACTGTTCAACGGTAGTACATCCTCGTAGCTGATCTACTTTTGTACAAAACGAATGATTTCGTCCTTGGAAATGAAGTGCACATGTCCCATTGACGTTTGAGATTTTTACATATGTCTTTTCTCGACGATGGGAGCTGAGATTTTATGTTGGGTGCCTACATGTACACACGGCATAGACCACTCAGCTTTGTTTGCTATTCCTCCTGTTCCATAATTTCATAATTCTTGAGGTCAGTGTAGTTCATTATAGTCACATCAAGAATTATAAAACGGATGAAGTAGTAGTGTATTTGTAGAGATTGGTGGGGATAATCGGATCGGGTGATACCCATGTCTTCACTCAATCCCAACAAATCCAAACTTGTCCTTAATCCCCAATCCACTAGGGAGGGTAATGAATTGGATCTTAAACAAAAAACAGTAACATTTGAGAAATTCTAGGAAAAGATCCAATACATTAGAGATCTTTTAACAATACCCTCTAAGGGGTGATTAGTTTAAGACGCGGAACAATAGAGTTTTCTTTTTGAGAAATACCATTATTATGGACAATACACGCGGTAGAACTTACGCCAATCATTGAGATATGGTTTGCGACAAGTGAATATTTGAAACAAGAACTGAATTCGAATTTTTGGATAAACGGTCTTTTGGGGATAAGTGAGAATTTGAGATTTACCTGGGATTGTCCCACCAATGACCAATCCCTAAAAAATACACTAGTAGTACCAAACTACTCAGCAGAACCAGAACCATGGACGATTGACATGGCAAGATTACAAAAAGAAACTTGAAAACCTACGCAGTGGATGGTTTCTCACACATAGTATTTAGGTAGCCGGAGTGTGTAACCAGAGCCAGGCCAGGTAACAAGTCTACAGTCGTGGGGCAAAATAGACTTGTTTGTTGTCGTGTTGGCAGGTGAGGTGAGGACGTGAGGTGCATGTGGTCACTCACTGTGGCGGTGTACGGCCGGGGTAGTAGGCTGTTCTCTCCGGGGGAGCACCGCCGCATGCCTGCGGCGTCGCTACAGCTCGATCTATGGACCCATGGGCTCCATGCCATTGACCTCCCTCTACGCAATCACAGTGTGGACTCCTCCAACCAAATTTAAGGAAATCAATCACCGGCATGCACCGCCCCGCCCCGGCTGCTCCTTTTTTTCTTCTAGTTTTCAGATAAAAAAGCCTTTGCTGCACCAATTGGTGCGTGTTTTATTGCAGTGACTATAAAGGGGTCTGAATATCTTGTGGAAAAAGCTAAGCTACTCTGCATAGTCATAACAAATGGTATTTCAATACACCGTGCTTTCGGTTAATGAAGCTATGTTTTAAGGGTGATTCCTAATGCAAGGCATGAGTAGAATTTTGATAAATTTAGTTAAAGTATGGCGATGACCTGAAAGGATTATCAATCTACTCTTTCATAGGAGAAAATGTTTGATCAAACTTTTTTACTGATAGGACGGAGATTAGGATTATTGCATCCACCATATGTATAAAACCCTATACCCTTTCTTTGAGATCCAAGCATGTATTTAATATGATTTTGTCCAATGTGGCTTGCTGAGTATGTTGTGTACTCACCCTTGCACCAACCATCTCAGATTTACCATAAGGTGAAGCACAATGCTATCATGGAGGATAGTTTGAATAGCAACATACCATGGATGAAGCCTTGAATGTGGGTGATCTGGTTGGTTGCAAACTGGCAACACCAATTCCAAAAATTATGCATGTGTAGAGTGTGACATGTACATCAACTCAAAGTGAAACAATAATGTCGGTTATAGAATGTCGATGGATTTCGTGTCGCAAGAATACGGGGTACCACGCGACGGACCCAAAGATTCGAACGCAGGGGGCTGAACGTGTGAGATCTAAGATCGCAGCGAAACACGGTGACGGAAGCCTCGAGTCGTCGAACGCACTACGCACTGCAGAGAGGGACGCCGAGCTTTACCCAGGTTTAGGGCCCTCGTGGTGAGGTAAAACCCCTACTTCCTGCCTTCCTGTATTGCAACGTGACACCTCGCGAGGAGTACAAGGTCTTGGCTACAAAGCTCTAGCTGGCCAGAGGTTGAAGAACCTGCGTGCCCAGCTAGCAGCCTAAAGAAGATGAAGATCCCCTCCCCTCCGGGGTGGCCTCTCCCTCCCTTTATATCGCCCAGGTCCTCCTTCCCCTTATCTTCTTGGGGAAGGGGTTGCCACACACGGCCAAGGAGGGAGGACAGCTGTAAACTCTATTCTTCGGTGGATGTAGTCTTCATAGGGTAGAGGCGCCGGTCCACAGGAGTGGGTGGAGGAAACTGACGTCTTCCTCTGGCGCCCTGCACCGTCCACGCTATTTTTAGGGGGGGTGGCCAACAACCACTGTGCCGCTTTGGGCAGGCACGGCGAAAGTTGGTCTCCTCCCTGTCGGGGGTAGCGTGGGCGGTACGCGGTCTTCTGCCCGTTATCTTCTTGCTCTGCACGCAATCGTGCCGAGCTGACGTGGGCGTGCTTCCTCTCCTCACCAGCAGGGGCTCGTGAGGAGGTCTTCTGGTCCTTAGCAGTTTTGGTCGTCGTTCTCCTCACGAGGCACCTCCTCGTGAGGGTCTTCTCCGTAGCTTGGTTTGTCGTCTTTCCCCTGGGCTGAAGATGGGCTGATGACGGGGCCCAGGAGCAGGTGGACCGGGATACCCCGGTATCCAGAACACCGACAGTAGCCCCCGGGAGCCTGGCCCGTGAACGCGTCCTCTTGAGGAAGCGAAGGGCCGGGGGCCCCCGAAGCTACTGGGCCCTCCAACAGCAAGCGTCCACCGCACGGTCAGAGGGCCATGTGAAGAGGCAGAGGCTGCGGACGCGTGGAGCGGCCGCAACTGGCAAGACGAAACGGCGGGCGACGCTGCAGTCTCCGAGGCATCAAACCATCATAATGATGCGTCGCTTGACTGCGGAGCGCTGCGCCAACGCTTCAATTCCCGCGCAGGGATTTGACGCATCGACGCCAGATGCCCCCCTTAAATAGATCCTCCTCGAGACCTCCAGCACTTCACCTCCTTCCTCCAGTGCCACTTCTGCTTCCACGCCCCTGAGCTCATGGATCCTTCCAACTCCTCCGCCGCCGCTGGATCGAGCTCTGGAGCGAAACGCCGCGGACGCCCCCCGGGCAGCGGGAATAAGGCGAAGATCCCGGCCCGAGGGACGCCCGGCGCCGGTGGCCCCCTTCGCATTAGCGCGCCGAGGCAGGACGAGGCGAGCTACGCCGCCACAGGGGCCTCCGGCGCTCTGACCCTTAGGGGTCCTGCAGCTGGCGGCGCCCTGAACTCGCCGTTGCCACTGGTGGCGGCGCCCGCTCCCCGTGCTCCAGGGAGCGTTGACCGGGCGCTCCGGGAGGTGGCGGCCGCCCTAGGTCCTCTTCCTCCTGCTGCAGATCCTCCGGCTCCGCCGAAGAACAGAGTGGTGGCCACTCCGCGCCACCTGGCGGCGGCGATGCTGGGACCCCTCATCAGCCCAGGGTCCCGCTTCCTGGAGCTCCTTGTCGTTGTCGATGCCCCGGGCTTCAACTCCCTTCGGCTGCCCGACGCAGTCCGGAGGGTGGTTTACGCCCCCGGCGCGGCCGCTGGGGAGATCGCCCTGGGGGAGCAGAGCAGGCCAGATCTCTTCTGGCCTGTGGACATCCTCCTCGGAGTGGGCGGCAACGCCGCCCTCTCCGACCGCTGGAGGCCCTTCGCCATTGACCATCGCCTCCACGTCGGCGACCACCTCGTCTTCCGCTTCAAGCTGGGGATGCTGGAGGCTACGGTACGGATCTTCACCGCCGGCGGCGTCCGCCGCACCTACCCCCAGCCCGTGGCGCAGTGAAGAGGAGGCCCCGACGCTGTAGCCTTCTCGGGAGGCGAGCTAGTCTCCTCCCCTCTTTTGTCGAGTAGTCCTCGCCGGCGGGGTATGTCCCGCCGTGCTTTCGCTCTTCCCTGTGATGGGATAATATCAATGAAGTCCGCTTTTTAGCTGTCCTGCATTTCGCTTCTTGTCGTTCTTGATAATCCTGGTCATTCGCACGCTCGAGAGCCCTGATGAGCTGTTGGCGTCGAAGGGAGGCCTCCCTTCGCCTCAGAGCTCAAGATGGGGTCGGCGCCGACGACACACTGGACAATTCCTGAGATAAGAAGATGAAGAAAGAGTTGGAAAAGAAAAAACCCCAAATCCCCGAAAATGGAAAAACAAGTCGATAAAACAAACGAAAAAAGAAGGCGAATAAGATGCCCCTGTGACCGGCACAGGGACCTTCTCCGTCGTGGAGGAGCGCGGCACTATCTGTGCCTGCAGCTAAGAGCAAATTGCCGCGCGTGGCGATTCACGGGGCCTTCCTCGTCGTTGAGGGAAGCTGGACCCTCACGGACGTGAAAACGTCGACGCTTAAGAGAGCCCAGAGACCGTCGACACCTCGCAAGGGTTGCTCACGAGGTGAAGGGCCTGGCGCGGACCTCCAAATCTGCGTCTCTTTCGCAAGATGATCGAAGCGGCCTTGGTCTTCAATAATCCTGCCATGTTAGGCCTTCCTCGATAGAGGGAATCTTCCTGCGGATGCCTGTCGCATCGACGCATTCTTGCCTCCTCGTGAGGGTTACTCACGAGGGGTAGGTCCTTAGCGGGTGCCTTGGGGCACACCTTGGACTTTTACTCAAAGATTTTTTATTTTCCAATGTACTTCGCGAGGAACTAACCACCATGGGTATTTAGAGGTGATCGATAACAGGGCCGTCGCCCCGGACCAGAGCTCATTCCCTTCGGGTTTTTCGGGCTCGCTGTTTTCCGGGCGAAGGCCCCAGCATAGACACCGTGCCTAGCCCCCTTCCGCGTGGAGTACAATCAGAAAATAAATGGACTTCATGCCATTTTGATGTCATGCCGAAGCAGAGGCACCATATTGCGCTTTAACTTAATATCAGTGCTTGAGAGCAGTTTGACCTGATACAAGTGCCGTGAAAACGGTCTTTTTCTCCTCGTGGGGAACCTAAGGGCAGAACTTTCACAGATGAGCTATGTTCTACGGGTTCCCCACCGGCACACCTTCTGCTGTTTCCAGCCGCGCCGAGCCTGGTCTGGCGATGTGCGTCACCTTGAAGGGTCCTTCCCACATTGGAGATAGCTTGTGCAGGCCCTCGCGAGAGAGTATTCTCCTCAGCACCAGGTCGCCGACCTCCAGAGTCCTTGCTCGAACATGGCGGCTATGGTAGCGGCGTAGTCCTTGCTGGTACCTCGCGGCGTGGAGCGTGGCTTGGCACCGAGCTTCCTCGAGCAGGAGGAGTCAATCCTTGATGAGGTCCTCTTGGCGAATTTCGTCGAAGGCGAGCACCCTCGGTGATCCGAACTTGACGTCGGTGGGAAGGACAGCCTCCGCCCCATAGACCAGGAAGAAAGGGGTTTCTCCAGTGGGTTTGGTGGCGGTAGTCCTGATGGACCACAAGATGGATTGGAGGTTGTCTAACCATTTTTTGTCGCAGGCTTCGAGCTTGGCGTTGAAGCTTTTCGTCTTGAGCCCCTTGAGGACCTCAGCGTTAGCACGCTCAGCTTGGCCATTACTCCGAGGGTAGGCGACAGAGGCGAAGCAGATCCTGATGCCGACCGATGCACAGTATTCCCGGAACAGTCCGCTGGTGAACTGGCTGCCGTTGTTAGTGATTATGCGATTGGGCACACCGAAACGATAGACCAGCCCTTGGATGAACTTGACTGCGGACCTGGCCGGGATGGTGCACACCGGTTCCACCTCCACCCACTTGGTGAACTTGTCGATGGCGACGTAGAGGTAGCGGTAGCCCCCTTGCGCTCTGGGAAATGGACCAAGGATGTCCAGCCCCCAAACTGCAAAGGGCCAAGTGAGTGGGATGGTTCGCAGCTCCTGTGCCGGTTGGTGGATCTGCTTAGCATGGAACTGGCACGCCTCGCACCTCTTGACCATCTCCGCCGCATCACCCTGCGCCGAGGGCCAGTAGAAGCCGCTTCGATATGCCTTCGCGGCTAGGGCTGCCGCAGAAGCGTGATGGCCGCACTCGCCGGCGTGGATGTCCCTGAGAAGCTCTTGGCCTTGGTGAGTAGATATGCACTTCAGAGCGATGCCGTTTGGGCGACGCCGGTACAAGTCACCATCTTTGACGCAGTAACCCGAAGCTTGGCGTACGATCCTTTCAGCCTCCTCTTCATCCTCGGGAAGCCTGCTGCTGGTGAGGAAGGCCTTGAGCTCGAGGATCCAATCCACTCCTTCCTGCCGTGCCAATGCCAGAAGGACGCGGTCACCCAAAGGAGGCCCGCAGTCTGGAGCCCCCTGCTCCGACGGTGGCGGCAGGGCGGGTGGAGGGTCAGATCCGGATGTCGGTAGAGAAGCAGACGACTTGAAGAGACGTTCCTCAAAGATGCCGGCGGGCTGCGCCAGGCGGTGAGAAGCGTGCTTGGCGATCTCGTCGGCTTCCACATTTTCTCCCCTCGGGATGTGCTTCAGCTCCAAACCTTGGAAGCGTTTTTCCATCTTTCGATGCTCCTCGAGGTAGGCCGCCATGTGCTCATCCCTTGGAGTGTAGCTCTTGTTCGAGAAATTCACAACCAGCTGTGAATCTCCCTTGACGATGAGGCGCTTGATGCCTAAAGCGTTGGCCGCCCTTAAGTCGGCGAGTAGTCCTTCGTATTTCGCGATGTTCTTGGAGACCTTGCTCTCCGGCTTGAAGCAGAGCTGCACAGCATAGAAGAGCTTGTCTCCAGAGGGAGAGGTTAGGATGGCACCAGCCCCCGCACCGGGGAGGTTAAAGGCGCCGTCGAAGTGCATGACCCAGAGACCTGGGGCCTCCTCTCCTGGGAGCGTTGACTCCTCCTCCGGAGGCTCGTCAATGAACGGATCAGTCCACTCTGCAGTGAATTCGGCCAAAGCCTTGCTTTTAATTACCTTTGTAGTTTCGAAGGAGATCTCGAAGGGTTGAAGCTCCACGGCCCATTCTGCCACCCGCCCGGTGGCATTGGGATTGCGTAGGATGGTCTCCAGAGGACGATCGGTTACCACCTTGATCGGGTGACCCTGGAAGTAGTGGCGCAGCTTCCGCGAAGCGATGAGTAGGGTGTAGAGCAGCTTTTGCTGTATAAGTTCCCGCGCGTCTCGCAATACCATGCTGACAAAGTACACAGGCTTTTGCACCTTGAGGACACCCTCGGGAGGCTCTTGCTCAGGAGGCTTTTGAGCGTTGCTCTGAGAGAGCAGCTCGGCCGGAGAAGATGCCGTGGGCAGTTCCTCTCGAGGGTCGAGAGATGAAGCGGCCTCTTCCTCGTGAGGAGCCCTCGAGCTTGAAGAGTTGACCTCTTCTTTGGCGATCACCCTGGCGTCTCGCTCCACGACGAGGATGGCACTTGCAGTCCTTGGAGTTGCCGCGATGTAGAGTAGCAAGGGCTCACGGGTGGTTGGGGCAACCATGATCGGTGGGCTCGTGAGGTACCTTTTCAACTCGGCGAAGGCCTTGTCGGCTTCCGGAGTCCACTCAAATTTCCCAGTGCGCTTCATGAGCTTGAAGAAGGGCAAGGCTTTCTCCCCGCTCCTCGCGATGGATCGCCCCATGAAGGAAATATGCCCTAGAGGCAATAATAATATTGTTATTATCATATTTCTTGTTCATGATAATGTTTATACTCCATGCTATAATTGTATTAAGCGGAAACATTAATACTTGTGTGGTTTATGAACAAACACCGTGTCCCTAGTACGCCTCTATGGACTAGCTCATTGATTAATGATGGTTAAGGTTTCCTAACCATAGACATGAGTTGTCAATTAATAATGAGATCATATCATTAGGAGAATGATGTGATGGACAGACCCAAATAAAGCAGAGCAATTAGATCGTGTCATTGTGTTCATCTTTGCGAAGCTTTTCCTATGTCATGTATTGTATTCCTTAGACCATGAGATAATACAACTCCCTAGTATCGGAAGAAAGCTTTGAGGTCATCAAACGTCATCCTATGTGAGGGTGATAATAAAGGTGTCTCTCAGGTAATCGGAAAGTACTTGTTGGGTTGTATGTATCGAGATGGAATTTGTCCCTCCCAAGTCGGAGAGATATACTTCGGGCCCACTCGGTAATCGATATCAACACCGCTTGCAAGCATGTGGTTAAGGAGTTAATCACAAAGTGATATCGGATTACGGAACGAGTAAAGTACTTGCTGTGAACGAGATTGAACTAGGTATGGCGATACCGACGATCAAATCTCGGGCGAGTAAAATATCGTGTGACGAAGGGAATACATATACGGGATTAATTGAATCCTGACATCATGGTTCATCTGATATGATCATCGATGAATATGTGGGAGTCAATATGGGTTTCCAGATCCCGCTGTTGATTATTGATAGAAGATCATGTCTGCATATTCTCGAACCCGTAGGGTCACACACTTAACGTGCTTCGACGCTAGGATAGAATGGATAATTGGTTTATGAGTTTTAGTTCGGAGTCTCGGATGAGATCCAGGACATCACGAGAGGTTCCGGAATGGTCCGGAGAATAAGATTCATATAAAGGAATGCAGTTTTTGGATTCCGGAAAAGTTTCGGAGTTTATCGGTATTGTACCGGAAGGTTCTAGAAGGTTCCGGAGTGGGACCAACGTGGGCCCACTTGACGGAGGCCTGCGTGGGCCTAAGGGGAAGTGCCCTGGCTGCCTTGGGCCAGGCGCACAAGGCCCCTAAGGCCCAGCCGGCCAGCCCAAGGGGAAACCCTAAGGGAGTCTTCAAAGAAGGAAGGGGGGGAAAACTTGCCCCCCACTCTTCCTACTCCAAGTCGGCTGGGGAGAGGCCAAGGTGGCCGGCCAGCCCCCCATATAAGGGGGGGCAAGGGCGCAGCCCACCACCACCTCAGAACCAAACCCTAGCCGCCAACTGCTGCCCTCCCTCTCTCTCTCTCGCGACTGCGCGTAGGCGAAGCCCTGCCGCAGAAACTCTCCACCATAAAGCACCACGCCATCGTGCTGCTGATCCAATCTATCTCTCCACCATACTTGCTGGACCAAGGAAGGAGGAGACGTCGCTGCACCATACGTGTGCAACTCTCGGAGGCGCCGCCACTTGCGGCGCAGGATCGGATCGGATCGCGAGGAGGAGACGGCTTGTACGACTACGTCATCCACGTTCTATTGAACGTTTTCGCTGTGCGATATCTTCAAGGGTATGAAGATCTCATCTACCTCTCTCGTTGATTACATCTCCTAGATTAGATCTTGGCTTTCTTGTTCGCATCCGTAGGAAATTTTTTGATTTACTATGCTGTGAAACCCTTCAGTGGTATCAGAGCTAGATCTATGCGTAGATGTGTTTCACGAGTAGAACGCAACATGCTTGTTGCGGGCGTTGATGTTTTCTGTTGCAAACCTCTTGTTGTGTATTTCTTATGGCGCGGTATAGTGAGATTGAAGCGGTCCAGGCCAACTTTACGCGACCGCGTTCGCGAGACCGGCTCCGCACTTGACGTGTGGCTTGTTCCACACATGCGGCTGGTGGATGCCAGTTTCTCTCACTATAGTAGTCATGGGACTTACATCGGATGTTAGCAACCATAATATCACCGTTGTGGCTTTTCGTAGGTAAGAATCGTTCTTAGCTTGCTACTCCCATAAGCCACGTAAAACATGCAACAACAAAGTAGAGGCGTCTAACTTGTTTTTGCAGGGAGTGTTTTGTGATATGGTATGGCCCAAGACATGATGTGTATGAATTGAGATGTATGCAATGATCATGTTTTGTAATCTTTCACGACTTGCATGTCGATGAGTTCACAACCGGCAGGAGCCATATGGTTGTCTTTATAATTGTGTATGACCTGCGTGTCAACTTCTTATACGCCATGTAATAGCTTTACTTTATCGCTAAGTAGTTAGCAATAGTTGTAGTTGCTATTCGTGGTGGAGGCAATCATGGTGGAGTGATGGAGATCATGCCGGCGCGCACAAGATGGAGATCATGGCACGGAGATTGGCTGTACCATGTCACATAAAATTATATGCATGTGATGTTTATCCTTTTATGTATCTTATTATGCTTAGATCGCGACGGTAGCATTTTAAGATGATTCCTCACTTAAAGATCAAGATAAAATTGTGTTCTCCCCTTGTATGCGCCGTTGCGAAAGTTCGTCATTTTCAAGCACCTCGTGATGATCGGGTGCTATAAACTCTACGTTCACATACAACGGGTGCAAGCCAGTTTTGCACACGCGGAGATACTTGGGTTTGACTTGACGAGCCTAGCATGTACAGACATGGCCTCGGAACATATGAACCGAAAGGTTAAACATGAGTCATATGAATGATATGATCGACACTTAGTTGTCCACCATTAAAACCACATCTCTTCTCGTGAAGATCGGATTAGGTGTGGTGAATTTGGATCGTGTTCACTAAACAACTTGAGGGATGTTGAATTTAGTGGGAGTTCATCTAGTAATTTGATTAACTTGAACTAATTATCTTGAACTAAATCTTGTTGTATTTGCATAAGTCGTTGTAGTCTTTGGCACCGTTTCCCACCGACACTTAGCTTAATTGAGTTAAAAGAAACTATAGAATTCTGGATAATCACTTTTCGGTCTAGTGCCGTTTAGTTAGAATGTCAAGACTAAAGATTAAGTCTTATTGCAAACTTTAGCAAACCTTGCTTGCTCCATACGATTTAATAAATTGTATTAATCTAAGAGCAACGATTCAAGTTTAGTATCTAAAGATCATATGTTTGCCTTCATGATAAATTGATCTTCAAAGTTGTTTGAGAATCAAAGTGATCATCGAGCTGAAAGAATTGTTTCAGAAACAAATAAGAAGTGAAAGATATTTGATATCTAAAACTTTGATTGTTTGCAAAATAATGAAGTATAATTTAGTAAAAGAACATATGCTCATATTGTATGACTATATGCGAAGATTGAAGATGCTAGGCATCCCGATCACCCAAAAGTTTGGGAACTAATATTATACTTGCATTCATCCTTATAAGCTATAGTAGTTTCATCATGAAAGATGTCATGATAGGACGAATGAAAAGGTGTTGGCTAAATTGTTTTGCTATACCAAAAGAATACTAAAGAATGGAATCGAGAAGAATACCAATCATATGATGATGGCGATCCACTTCAAAGTGCAAAATCCAAGGCTATTAGTATTTGACTAGCATCCTTTGGACTATGTGTCAAATGATTGATGCCACTATTGATGTCGATAGATTCTTCTAAATAGAGAGGAAATGCTAAATAGGATCTGCAAAAATATTTGGTAGAAAAATAAAAGACTGGAAAATTCCATCTCAGGTATATAAATGATATACATGTTATAGATGTATTCTTTGCTAGTACATAATTCTTGGGTATTGGATACTAGATTGTTGGTATGAAATGTCATACAAAGCAACAATACAAGAACTATGATGGCCTAAGTAACTAGTATAAGAATATGGTAATGATGCATGTCGAGATACAAATAAAAGTGTTATTGTGCTTCTCGTCGACATCAAACCTAACCTTCAAGATATTTCATGAACTTAATAATTGTTATTTTGTTCTGGTATTATGAGAGCAATGGTTGTTCAAATTATTACCGTCTTCCATAATCGATGGATAGATTATTATTATCTTGTTGGTGAAATAGACATTTATAACACTGATGCTAAAGGTCGCAAGACAAAACAAATTTCACTTATATGTGACACCGCCGTTTAAGTCATATTGGAAACAAAACATGAAAGAAATTCTATATTGATAGATTTTCGAGTCATTTGATTTTGAATTGATTGACGCTTGTGATTAAACTCCGTTCATGGGCCATGGACAGAACAAGTGACTAACTAAATGGCGATCATACATGTTGATGTATGTAGTCCATGGTGTGAAGTCAATCATGGTGTATTTTCTATTTCATCAATGACTCAAATAGATGTATGGTATATCTGCTTGATGAGATAGAAGTATGAAACAATTGAAATTGTTCAGTTTATGAAGTGAAAATTGTTGTAACAAGAATATTCAAATAGTATGATTAGATCATAAAGAAGAATATTTGAGTTACAAGTTTAGCAAACATCTAAGAGTTAGAGGAATTATTCCACAAACTTGCATCATGATAGACACCATATGAGTATGGAGTTTTTTGATGGATATAATCAAACCTTGTTTGACATGGTTAGACCAATGATGAAATAAACTACCAATATAATTTGTGGATTATGCTTTAAAGACTACCGCTTTTCACTGAATAGAGTGCCATCATAATCTGCTGAAATGACACCTTACAAGTTATAGTTGTCTTTTCTTGAATTTTGGTATGCAAGGCATATGTGTAAAATGTTTACAACCAAAATTGGATTAGTAAGTCTTTGTAGGTTATCCCAAAGAAAGTCGATGGGTATTCCTTCTACTATGAACCCAAACACATAGTGATTGTCACTAAAAGAAGTGAATTTCTTATGAAGGAGTTTTTTCGCGAAAGGTTTAAGTGGGAGGAAGATAGAACTTGATGAGGTTATTGAATCTGAGCAAGATGATCAGAGTAGTGCAGCACCAGAAAATGTTCTGGAAGCGGCAACTACATTCATAGCTCACGCGTCTACAATATGTTGTAGTCACGACATCGAAGTTCCTATTTAACCAAGTTGGTCGTAATCAAATAGCAAGATTTGAGGACGAGATATTATTAGATAATAGTAACCAACAATATACAAAGAAGCGGTGATGGGCCCTGACTTCGTCATATGAATTATTCTAGCAACAATTACATATTGAGATATGATAGTTGAATAATCGAAACAATGTTCCTCTACTGGAATGCACACCAAGGACGTGTACCTGACACGACCCAGTGGGTTTTGTTGATTCAAAGGTTGCTAGATATGTATGCAAACTTCTATGGTAGAAGAAAGCATAGCGAAGTTGGAATCTTCAATGATGAAAATGTTAAAGTGTTAATTTCATCAAGATATTTGAAGATGCTTGTATTTACAAGAAAGTAAGTGGGAGCGCTAAGACATATTTCTAATGCTTTATGTAGATGACATATCGTTCATTGGAAATTATGTGTTTTTCTTGATATTTGTTCAGTTTTCATTAAAATTAGTTTTTGATGAAAGACTTAGGTAAAACCAGAATATTAAGCATCAATGTCTATACAGATAGATTGAGGCGTTAATATAGTTTTCCCAGAGTACATAGATGAAATATTGAATTTGTTCAATATGGAAACAATAAGAATGGTTCTTGTTGCATGGAAGAGGTTGGAGCAAGAATCAATTGTTTTGACACTTGATGAGTGAAACCGCAAGAATGATTTTATCAATCTTGTATACCATGATATGTAGATCCAGATGTGTCCAATGCTCTAAAGGTTATAGCATTCATATGATGATAGTTGGACAATAGTAAAGATATTCTTATGCACTTTCGAAGAAGTAAGAATATGTTCTGTATGCAGAAGTGACAAATGGTTCATTGCAATGAGTTACATTGGCTTTGTCACACATACAAGTAAAATTTTATCTCAATTTTTAAGCTATTTGTTTTGAGTTAGAAGGTGGCATAATAAGATGGAAGAAAGTTCCATGATGACTTGGATGAGTTCCAATGTTAATATTGTGGCGGACACTGCAACGAGAGCTAAGTATATAATCGCTTTAGAAGTGGCATAAAAGATGCAAAGTAGATAGTGATAATCCAACTTATTTGTGGCACTGTCGTCCAGGTCATATTGGCGTAAAACGCATGGAGAAACTCCATTCTGATGGATTGTTGGAGTCTCTTGATTTTGAATCATTTGACACATGCAAGCCATGCCTCATGGGCAAGATGATCAAAAACCCGTTCTCCGGTATAATGGAGCGAGCAACGGACTTATTGGAAATCATACATACCGATGTGTGCGGACCAATGAGTATTTTGATGCACGGTGAATATCGCTATTTTTCTAAGTGTGCTAGTACTATGTAGTTCTATTGTATGACAATAGTGATAACATAGTCTCGGCCAAGGAACAAAGGTCTCACCAGAAGACCAAGTTTATACGATGCTATCTCATACAAGATGAGTAATGCGTGCTGACGCAAAAGAATATGCAAATACAAACGGACCTGAAAGTGTCAGACCCGTAGATAAGGTTTACCACATGCAACGCGTATGAATAACACCGGAATGCCATAGGTGTTAAAGACGCAAGTATTAACTAGATTATTGACTCTAGTGCAAGTGGGAGACTGAAGGAAATATGCCCTAGAGGCAATAATAATATTGTTATTATCATATTTCTTGTTCATGATAATGTTTATACTCCATGCTATAATTGTATTAAGCGGAAACATTAATACTTGTGTGGTTTATGAACAAACACCGTGTCCCTAGTACGCCTCTATGGACTAGCTCATTGATTAATGATGGTTAAGGTTTCCTAACCATAGACATGAGTTGTCAATTAATAATGAGATCATATCATTAGGAGAATGATGTGATGGACAGACCCAAATAAAGCAGAGCAATTAGATCGTGTCATTGTGTTCATCTTTGCGAAGCTTTTCCTATGTCATGTATTGTATTCCTTAGACCATGAGATAATACAACTCCCTAGTATCGGAAGAAAGCTTTGAGGTCATTAAACATCATCCTATGTGAGGGTGATAATAAAGGTGTCTCTCAGGTAATCGGAAAGTACTTGTTGGGTTGTATGTATCGAGATGGAATTTGTCCCTCCCAAGTCGGAGAGATATACTTTGGGCCCACTCGGTAATCGATATCAACACCGCTTGCAAGCATGTGGTTAAGGAGTTAATCACAAAGTGATATCGGATTACGGAACGAGTAAAGTACTTGCTGTGAACGAGATTGAACTAGGTATGGCGATACCGACGATCAAATCTCGGGCGAGTAAAATATCGTGTGACGAAGGGAATACATATACGGGATTAATTGAATCCTGACATCGTGGTTCATCTGATATGATCATCGATGAATATGTGGGAGTCAATATGGGTTTCCAGATCCCGCTGTTGATTATTGATAGAAGATCATGTCTGCATATTCTCGAACCCGTAGGGTCACACACTTAACGTGCTTCGACGCTAGGATAGAATGGATAATTGGTTTATGAGTTTTAGTTCGGAGTCTCGGATGAGATCCAGGACATCACGAGAGGTTCCGGAATGGTCCGGAGAATAAGATTCATATAAAGGAATGCAGTTTTTGGATTCCGGAAAAGTTTCGGAGTTTATCGGTATTGTACCGGAAGGTTCTAGAAGGTTCCGGAGTGGGACCAACGTGGGCCCACTTGACGGAGGCCTGCGTGGGCCTAAGGGGAAGTGCCCTGGCCGCCTTGGGCCAGGCGCACAAGGCCCCTAAGGCCCAGCCAGCCAGCCCAAGGGGAAACCCTAAGGGAGTCTTCAAAGAAGGAAGGGGGGGAAAACTTGCCCCCCACTCTTCCTACTCCAAGTCGGCTGGGGAGAGGCCAAGGTGGCCGGCCAGCCCCCCATATAAGGGGGGCAAGGGCGCAGCCCACCACCACCTCAGAACCAAACCCTAGCCGCCAACTGCTGCCCTCCCTCTCTCTCTCTCGCGACTGCGCGTAGGCGAAGCCCTGCCGCAGAAACTCTCCACCATAAAGCACCACGCCGTCGTGCTGCTGATCCAATCTATCTCTCCACCATACTTGCTGGACCAAGGAAGGAGGAGACGTCGCTGCACCGTACGTGTGCAACTCTCGGAGGCGCCGCCACTTGCGGCGCAGGATCGGATCGGATCGCGAGGAGGAGACGGCTTGTACGACTACGTCATCCACGTTCTATTGAACGTTTCCGCTGTGCGATATCTTCAAGGGTATGAAGATCTCATCTACCTCTCTCGTTGATTACATCTCCTAGATTAGATCTTGGCTTTCTTGTTCGCATCCGTAGGAAATTTTTTGATTTACTATGCTGCGAAACCCTTCACCCCAGGGCTGCCATGCACCCCGCGAGGCGTTGCATCTCCTTGAGACTGCGCGGTGGACGCATTTCTTCGATGGCCTTGACCTTATCAGGGTTCGCCTCTATCCCGCGATGGGACATGAGGAATCCCAACAGTTTTACCAATGGTACGCCAAAGGCGCACTTGGCGGGGTTGAGCTTGATGTTTACCTTTCTCAGGTTGATGAATGTTTCTTCCAGGTCCTCGATGAAGGTGCGACCCTCGCGAGTTTTGACGACGATGTCGTCGACGTAGGCCTCCGTGTTCCTTCCCATCTGAGCCCCCAAGGCCTTTCGCATGAGCCTTTGAAAGGTGGCTCATGCGTTCTTCAGACCAAAGGGCATGCAGACGTAGCAGTACACTCCACAGGGCATGATGAAGGTGGTCTTCTCCTCGTCCTCCTTTGCCATCTTGATCTGATGATAGCCGGAGAAAGCATCCAAGAAGCAAAGGAGGTCACAGCCAGCGGTGGAGTCGACGATTTGATCTATCCTTGGGAGCGGATAAGGATCCTTGGGGCAGGCCTTGTTGAGACTCGTGAAGTCCATGCAAAGGCGCCCACTGCCATTTGCTTTTGGGACGACCACCGGATTCGCGATCCAGGTGGGGTGGGCTACCTCGCGTATCAGCTTGGCCTTCTTCAGCTTCTCTACCTCCTTGACAATGAAGTCCTGCTTCTCTTGCGCTTGCTTCCTAGTCTTCTGCTTCACAGGGTGTGCCTGAGGGCACACGGCTAAGTGGTGCTCAATCACCTTCCTGGGAACGCCGGGCATATCTGACGGAGTCCAAGCGAACATGTCAGAGTTTGCCCGCAGGAAGGTGATGAGCGCGCTTTCCTATTTGGGGGAAAGCCCTGCCCCGATGGTGACGAAGTTGTCGCAGCCCCCAGCCTGAAGCGGGACCTTCTTGGTTGCAGAGCGCTCTTGGGTGAACTGGGGCCTCCTTCCTGAGGGTACCGTGGCTTTCCTAATGCACATGTCCAGCACTGGATGGACCAGGTCCTCGCTTGGAGTAGGCGATGCCGAGACGGCGAACTTCTTCCCTGTCGAACCCAGCGGATGGGGCTCGAGAGAGGCCTTCTTTGCTGCAGCCCGCTCTTGGGACACGAGCTGCCTCTTTCTCGCGAGGTCGCCGGAGTGTTCCAGCAGATCTTCGTCGGCGGGGAACATGGTGGCGGCCTCACGGTAGACGTGCTCCACTGACCGGAGAGCATCCTTTTCGTTGCAGCGCACAGTAATCGTGCCATTAGCGCCCGGGATCTTGAGAATGTTGAAGTCGTGGTGCGTCGCTGCCATAAACCTTGTCAGGGCTGGGTAGCCGAGTATGGCATTGTACGGCAGGGCGATGTAGGCGACGTCGAAATCGAGGCTTTCCGTCCTGTAGTTGTCCCGGGTGCCGAAGGTGACGGGCAGGCTTACCTGCCCAATTGGCGTTGTAGAACCTTCGGTTACCCCAAAGAATGGCCGAGTTGGCATGAGCCGATGGTACGGCACCTGCATCTTTTCGAAGACCTCGACCGAGATGATGTTGAGGCCCGCCCCTCCGTCGATGAGAGTGTGATTGACGGCGACATTGTTGATGGTTGGCGTGCACAAGAGGGGAATTGTGCCCACGCCCCTGGTGGAAGCCGGATGATCCTCTTCGTCGAAGCCGATCTTGCACGTTGACCACTTCATTAGGCGGTTGCCGATGCTGGGCTGTGCTGCCGCGATCTCTCGCGATAACTGCTTGAAGTGTCGGTTAGGCAAAGGAGCCTAAGCTCCACCCAGGAGGCAAGCGGCGAAGTCTCGCGGCTCTTGATAGCCCCGCTGGTTATCCTCTCGACGATCGTTTGCCGGAGGGGGCAGCGGCAGCGGCTCGGGATCGACTCGGGACAGACCCTCGCGGCGGCGACCTTCCTCACGGTCGTCGTCGCGGCGATCGCCCCGGGATCCACTCTTGCCGTAGCTGCGTCCACCCCCGCGGCGCTTGGAGGCACCACTTTCCTCATGAAACTTCCGGACAAACCAACAATCTTCGGTATTGTGGGTGTCCTTCTTGTGGAGAACACAGTAGCGGCGACGTCGCCCCTTGTCGCGCTCAGAGCGGTCCCCGCGGCGTTGCTTGTGATCTGGCTCCGCCGCGAGGACGGCAGCCTCCTTTCACTTGGGGTCCTTGGACTTTGGCTTTGGGGGAGGCGCCTCCGGCAGGTTATGCACAAAGAGCCTCTCTTCCTCGGCCTTGGCGCAGCGGTTGGCGATCTCGAAGAGCCTGACGATGGAAGTCAACTCATCATTCATGGACAACTTCTCCCTCATCTTGATGTCAGAGACGCCCGTGGAGAACGCAGAGATGACCTCCTCGTTGGAGATCCTGGGGATCTTGTTCCTCATCTGGCTGAAGCGCTGGATGTACTGACGAAGCGTCTCGCCCTTGTACTGACGCACCGCCTTAAGATCGTTCTTGGTAGCGGGGTGCTCGTACGTGGGCATGAAGTTGGCAACGAACTGACGGCATAAATCCTTCCATGAAGTCACGGATTCGTGAGGAAGATTCATGAGCCAAGTTCGTGGAGCGTCCTTGAGGGCCATGGGGAACCAATTTGCCATGGTACGCTGATCCCCACGCGCAGCCTGAACGGCGACGACGTAGAGCTAGAGGAATTCAACAGGATTGGTGGTCCCGTCATAACGCGCGCCGATGTCTGGCTTGAACTTGTCAGGCCAAACAACGTAGCGCTGCTGGCGAGTGAGAGCAAGACACCCGGGGTTGTAGATCGGGTCACCGGGAGTCCTGACGTTCTTGCCAGCTTCGCCGATGTCATCGATGGCGCGATCATGATTTTTGCGGCGGCGCTCGAGGGAGACGCGTGCGTCTTCCGGAGCGCGTTGGACGATTTGGCAGCTGGGCTCCCCGCACGGTGAAGATGCGGCGCGGGAAACCATCCTCTTGGCCTTGTTGGCCTTCCCGTCCCCGACGCCCGGGGCGCGACGCCCCGCCGCCGGATCTGGGTCCCCCGCGCCCTGGGCTCCTCCCTGGGCCGGGTCTTCATTGGCGATGGCGACGAGCTCGGCGATTCGAGCGCGCCACCCCTCACGCCCATCATCGGTGGGTTGATAGCGCAGCAGCTCCTGCGCCATGGCGAGAGCCTGCGCAGGTGACAACTGACTCCCAGAACGAGCGCGAGAAGTGGCGGTGGCGGTGAAGGAGAGCAAAGGCTCTGTCCGCCCAGACGGGAGGTAGGAGGACTCCAGATCTTCCTCCTCTTCCTCCTCGGCCGAAGCTTCATGACGACGGAAGATGGGCTCGGTTTGCCCCCGAGCAGCGTTGCGACGGCGAAGACGCTCGAGCCTTGCGTTGTCGTCGGCCATGTCGAAGCAGATCTGGGAAAAAACACACCACAGCCCCCTACCTGGCGCGCCAAATGTCAATGGATTTCGTGTCGCAAGAACACGGGGTACCACGCGACGGACCCAAAGATTCGAACGCATGGGGCTGAACGTGTGAGATCTAAGATCGCAGCGAAACACGGTGACGGAAGCCTCGAGTCGTCGAACGCACTACGCACTGCAGAGAGGGACGCCGAGTGACGAGGGTATGACCCCTCGGTCCTCGATATTTGCCTACCTGGCTCCTACCAAGGAAGAAGCCCGCTCGAAGGATACCCGAAGCCCGCAAGGCCCAGCACTTCGACTTGGAGTAGAAGGCAAGAAATACATGTAAACCCTAACTGGCTGCATCTATAAAGCCACCAAGGGCGTCCTCCTAGAGAGACAGATTCGCATAGCCCACAATACAATCTCGCATAGACAGGCGAACACGCATAGGCTAGCCACGCCATCTCCTTCCACCTCCGCCAGATCGCATCTGCGCGCCATTGTAACGGCGCCACATATACCAGCAATACAAGATCAGACAAGCAGGATGTAGGTCTTTACCCTCCGGGGGGCTGAACCTGGGTAAATTCGTGTGCACCCTCTGTTTCTATCTGAAGCCGTCGAATCCGCCAAGCGCCCCAATACGCTTCCTAGATCGAAAGCCTTTCGACATGGGCATTGCCGAGTTAGAACCTCGTCAATTGGCGCCGACCGTGGGGACAACGGGTGCTGGATCCACGGATTCGCCGGTTCCATCAACGCTGCAACAGATCCATCGCCAAGATCTTCAACACCATCGACATGACCTTCGAATCAAGCATCAAGATCTTCAACGCCGCCATTGCCAAGATCTTCAAGTCCGCCAACATGGTCTTCGACTCCGTCGACATGGTCTTCGACGCCGCCGCCGACATGGTCTTCGACGCCGCCGCCGACATGGTCTTCGACGCCGCTACTGACATGATCTTCGAGTTCGCCATGAAGATCTTCAAGAAATTCGACCCCGGCGTTCGAAGAAATTCGACCCCGGCGTCCGAAGAGATTCGACCCTGGCGTCCGAAGAGATTCGACCCCGGCGTTCGAAGAGTTTCGACCCCGGCGTCCGAAGAGATTCGACCCCGGCGTCCGAAGAGATTTGACCCCGGCATCCGAAGAGATTCGACCCCGGTGTTCGAAGAGTTTCAACCCCGGCGTCCGAAGAGATTCGACCCTGGCGTCCGAAGAGATTCGACCCCGGCGTCCGAAGAGATTCGACCCCGGCGTCCGAAGAGTTTCGACCCCGGCGTCCGAAGAGATTCGACCCCGGCGTCCGAAGAGATTCGACCCCGGCGTCCGAGGAGATTCGACCCCGGACTTCGACCCTTCTGTCTCATGTTCTTCGACCATGCTGGCAACAACAAATTCGACCATGCCATCATCCAAGACATTCGACCTTCCGCGTCAAGATTCTTCGACTCCTGCAGAGCTAAAGACTTCGCCCAACACTCTTCGACCCCTCGGAGCCAACGCTTCGACGATTTTTCTGATAGGTAAAACAGCCTGATCCTGAACTGCAATAACTTTTGCTAGGAGTGTCCGAACGACATGAGACCACCGCCATTGGAAAGATGACGACGAGAGCTATCCCAAAGCTAAGTCTTCCTCAACTATGAGTTGATTACTTTCATTGCTTTCTGTATGCTTTCGACACTTTCAGCAACCGATACTCGGGGGCTTTGCTTTTACATCATACATGTGTTTTGCCTTCATATTATACATATGTCTATTCGCCTAACGACCGTCGAGTGCGAGGTATCTACCTCCTCGACTGCAGGGATCAAAGTCATCAACACTCCACCATGACATACTTTGGCGCCTCACATTGGCATCTATTCGCCCCGGCGTTCGCAATACGCTCGGGGGCTGCGCCTCACATTGGCATCTATTCACCTCGGCGTTCGCAATACGCTCGGGGGCTGCGTCTCATAGTGGCGTCTATTTGCCCCAGCATTCGCAACACGCTCGGGGGCTTCGCCCAGCGTTAGCGACACGCTCGGGGGCTACACTTAATGCCCGAGTTCTGGTGGCAATATACCAATTCGGATGCCGTATGTCAAATACGAAGGTAAGTCCACAGTTAACAACACTGTTGGCCCGGCAACACAGCTATACGTGCTCTGCTGAGATAATTCACAAGTCCACAGTTAACAACACTGTTGGCCCGGCAACACAGCTATACATACTCTGCTGAGATAATTCGCAAGTCCACAGTTAACAACACTGCTGGCCCGGCAACACAGCTATACGTGCTCTGCTGAGATAATTCTGGACATACGGACACTTTAAGTCCACAGTTAGCAACACTGTTGGCCCGGCAACGCAACTATACGCGCTCTGCTGAGATATTTTCCGTGCTTACGGACGCTTCAAGTATCCTGATGGACGCGTCAGGTACCACGCCTTTACCTGACACACTTCGGGGTCTCCCTGTTTCACTCAATCATTCGCCCGGCGTTAGCAACACGCTCGGGGGCTCCGCCTCGACGTTGGCAACATGCTCGGGGGCTCCGCCTTGACATTGGCAACACGCTCGGGGGCTCCGCCTTGACATTGGCAACACATTCGGGGGCTTCGCCTCGCATTGGCATCTATTCGCCCGGCGTTAGCAACACGCTCGGGGGCTGCGCCCTACACTGTTAACTTTAGCGGCTTTCTAAATCATCAACGGCGCTCCGTCTGCTACGTCGACTTCGGTTCGACGTATTCCAACTCGACAACGACATCACCTACAGCAAGCATTCGACAACGACATCGCCTACAGCAAGCCTTCGACAACATCATCACCATGATTCGGCTACCGTGCGACTCCACCAACCACAACATGCAAGAACTTCATTTGGTGCCTCTACGCGCGACATACAAGACTACGACGTCAAGGAGAATCTCGGGTTAGAGTCCCTGCCATAGTCTTCGACTATCCCAGGCACTCGGGGGCTACTGACGAGGGTATGACCCCTCGGTCCTCGATATTTGCCTACCTGGCTCCTACCAAGGAAGAAGCCCGCTCGAAGGATACCCGAAGCCCGCAAGGCCCAGCACTTCGACTTGGAGTAGAAGGCAAGAAATACATGTAAACCCTAACTGGCTGCATCTATAAAGCCACCAAGGGCGTCCTCCTAGAGAGACAGATTCGCATAGCCCACAATACAATCTCGCATAGACAGGCGAACACGCATAGGCTAGCCACGCCATCTCCTTCCACCTCCGCCAGATCGCATCTGCGCGCCATTGTAACGGCACCACATATACCAGCAATACAAGATCAGACAAGCAGGATGTAGGTCTTTACCCTCCGGGGGGCCGAACCTGGGTAAATTCGTGTGCACCCTCTATTTCTGTCTGAAGCCGTCGAATCCGCCAAGCGCCCCAATACGCTTCCTAGATCGAAAGCCCTTCGACATGGGCATTGCCGAGTTAGAACCTCGTCACCGAGCTTTACCCAGGTTCAGGGCCCTCGTGGTGAGGTAAAACCCCTACTTCCTGCCTTCCTGTATTGCAACGCGACACCTCGCGAGGAGTACAAGGTCTTGGCTACAAAGCTCTAGCTGGCCAGAGGTTGAAGAACCTGCGTGCCCAGCTAGCAGCCTAAAGAAGATGAAGATCCCCTCCCCTCCGGGGTGGCCTCTCCCTCCCTTTATATCGCCCAGGTCCTCCTTCCCCTTATCTTCTTGGGGAAGGGGTTGCCACACACGGCCAAGGAGGGAGGACAGCTGTAAACTCTATTCTTCGGTGGACGTAGTCTTCATAGGGTAGAGGCGCCGGTCCACAGGAGTGGGTGGAGGAAGCTGACGTCTTCCTCTGGCGCCCTGCACCGTCCACGCTATTTTTAGGGGGGTGGCCAACAACCACTGTGCCGCTTTGGGCAGGCACGGTGAAAGTTGGTCTCCTCCCTATCGGGGGTAGCGTGGGCGGTACGCGGTCTTCTGCCCGTTATCTTCTTGCTCTGCACGCAATCGTGCCGAGCTGACGTGGGCATGCTTCCTCTCCTCACCAGCAGGGGCTCGTGAGGAGGTCTTCTGGTCCTTAGCAGTTTTGGTCGTCGTTCTCCTCACGAGGCACCTCCTCGTGAGGGTCTTCTCCGTAGCTTGGTTTATCGTCTTTCCCCTAGGCTGAAGATGGGCCGATGACGGGGCCCAGGAGCAGGTGGACCGGGATACCCCGGTATCCAGAACACCGACATAGAAGGATCTAAGATCATTTTGTTTCATGTCAACTACTAAAAACCCAGCATGGTGAAACTGAAGAAACCAAGAAATGTCCATGGTTAGCATGTTAACAATAAAAATGGTCAGAAGAAATGCTCTTTGGAAGCATGTTTGCAAAGCCATGTTAGCAAACGTTTTTTGTCGCACTAGTTCTCGCCCTTAGTTCGTACTCCCTAAGTTACATATCAGTTGTTGCGGATTCATAAATATATCGAGACACATTTTAATATGTAGGTTCACTCATTTTAGAAACAACTAGTAATATGGAACATAGGGTATTTGACAAGGTTTTGATTTTGACAAAGTTTTATTCGATTCTTGAGCTCGGATTTAGGAAAAAAAAAATGATTGGCTCCCCTAGGAAAGACAACCGAAGATCAAAATGCTTGGTTAAAAAATTACAACCTCTGTTCACTTTCATAGCACGTTTTGATAAGCCTGATTGGCTGGCTTATCAAAATGTCTTATATATAAAAAGAATAGAGGTAATGTTTTACTTTTGACGAGTGCATTTTGGAGTTCAGAGTGTAATTTAAATTTCTACTAGGTCTTCTACCATCATCTCTAATTAAACGCACGAGCATAGATTTCTACCAAAAGAAAAGAAGAGGTTCAAATACAAGTGTGCAATGGGAGACCGGAGAAGGGGAAGGCATTCTAATTCGTCACGTGCTGTCCGTGGTTCAACTGGCAGGCCGCAGCATCTCGCACACGGAGCATCTATCCTGTGTGGCTGTGTCTTTCAGGGAAAAAAAAGGGGTGCAAGGGGTCGATCGCGACCACGGTTGGTCCTTGGACTTGACACGAGCTACACCACTGACACTGGCACATGGGCCCCACCTCTGTCCATGGTAGCCTCGGCTCTTCGCATACCCGGTCTTGTCCTCTACCGATTTCAATTTTGATTCTTTGGTACTGTACAGGATTTGCTAAACAGCCGGAGACATTAGCAGATATATGTAGCGATAAGTAAAATTTTGTTACTGATCCAGGAGTAAGAAGTTTCCTTTAGATCTCAATCAGTATCACTGTATCAGCACTTCACTTCTCGTATGATTTTGCTGAATCAGGAGTATTCATTTTGAAGCTCAACCATTTCAAGTGACTTAGATTTGCCTAACACCCAGAAAACTGTGTAATTCTTATACTAAACTGCACAAATACAGTACCACACCCAGAAAACAATTTGCGTTCCATGATTTAAGTAACACACAGCAAATGACTCACACCGGTCTTGATTGTTCTGCCAAGGATCGCGTGATATCTCATCACTGTACCCACAACGTAAAACGCAAGCAAAGCTCCGTACTTCTTCCTCGGAACCCTCCAGCTCTTGTCCCGTCAAGCCTCGACGGAGACGAACAATAGAACAGAACATCTCCCCACTCAAAATTACGAATTCACCCCTGACCTTAACAGCTAGGCCCGGCACGGCCGGCGGAGAACGAGACACATCTCCGTCCTTTTCCCCTGCTACTACAGCTTATTCTTCTCTCCAGAACGCCAAAAAAAATCGGACTACTATTTCCGCACGCCTCTCAAAATTTGCAGAGTGCCGACAAATAAGGTAAAAAAAAAAAGACAATTTTGAAAGTCTCTCCCAAAAAGTTGCGGCGGAGTCGCTGCTCCGCTCCGGTCAGGTCAGGACAGGACTCAGGCGGCCAGGAGCTCCGGCGCCGCGAAGAGGTCGTCCAGGTCGGCGAGCTCCACGAAGTCCGCGAAGGGGTCCAATCGGCATGTGGCCGGAGGGAGGCAGAGCTGCATCAGGCTGCTCGTGGAGGGCTCCTGGTCCTCGTCGGCGAAGCCCATCCCGAACGCCGCCGTCACCTCCTCGTCCGCGTTCACCAGGGACCACGTGGTGGCGGACTGGGAGGCTGTTGTGGTCGGGGCCGCCTGGGTGGAGGTCTTGGGGCAGGGCGGCGGGGGAGAGGCCGAGGATGTCGATGTCGACGGCGACGGCGCGGCCGTGGTGACGGTGGAGAGCGGCGGCGAGGGGGAGAAGGGCGTGAAGTTGAAGTTGATCTTGGCGCCTGCGCCGTGGAGGCGGAGCGCGGCGGCGTCGTATGCCTCGGCGGCCTCCTCGGCGGTGTCGAAGGTGCCGAGCCAGACGCGCCGCCCGAGCTCGACGTCCCGGATCTCCGCCGCCCACTTGCCCCACGGCCGCTGCCGCACGCCGCGGAACCGCGGGACGTCGTCCATGTCGTCGTCAGTCTGGCCGGCGCGCGCCTTGAACTTACGCCTCTGGCCGGCCGCCGCCACCCTCCTGCTTTTGCTGGGCCTCCTCTCGCTCGGGACCCAGCTGCAGTCGCTGGTCGCCGCCACGGCCGCCACGGACGCGCGCGGCAGCGGCAGGTCGATCTCCCGCACGCACCGCCGCACGCCGCGGCGCTGGCCCGCGTCGTCGTCGTCGGAGTCGTCTGTGGCGTCGGCGTCCGCGAAGTGCACGCGCACGACGCGGCACCGGGGGGGCTCCGGCTCCCGCTGCCGCAGCTCCATCGGCATCGCCGGGCCGGCGGAATCGGGGGGAATTCGCGTGGGTTTGGGAGGGTTTTAGGGGGAGAATGGGGTTCACCTGTAGAGCGGAATGGGTAAAGTGTGTTTGGAAAAGAAAGTGGTGGCGAGCGGCAGGCGTGGTGCTCCGTGGCAGGGGTACTTGTACGTGCTGGATGGCCAGCAGTCCCCACTGACCGTGGGTCCAGTATGATTTCGGACCCACAGGTCGGTTAAGGCAGTGGTGGTGCACCCGGTGCGGCGTGCTGGGTGTACCTTGGGTCGCCGAGCCGGCTGCTGCTGCGGCTCTGCCATCCAGCTGGCCCCGGGCCCGTGCGTCAGCGGAGCGTGCTGGTCACACGACTCGCTTCACGTGAGCCGGTAAGTAAACAGCTACAACCATCTCGCGTGTTCCAACGTACCCACCACGACGCTGACCCGTGGGTCCGCGGGGCAGTGGCGCGTTCGTGTAGGTAGGCCAGTCGGTAGTAAATAGTTGCTGACAACTCCGGAGCGCAAGTGGGGCGGCGTGGACCTGCGGCGTCCGTCGGATCCGCCGTCGCGATGCGGGGCCGTCCGTCTGTACGGCAGGCGGCGCCAGTGCCATCATGTTGTGGAGAGAGTGGAGCTGTGCCGCGGTCTGAGCCTTGCCACGAACCCCGACACGAGAGCGAAGTGAGATTTGCGAGGATGACGCGTGGGCGCGTGGGCACGTCGAGAATTTTCTTGGCTCACCTAACGGCCGGCGAGACGGGGACGGGACGGGCACGGCCGCGCGAAAGTGTACTCTCTAGTCCTGTCTCCTGTGCACAGTTTCGCACTAGTACCTCCTGCTCCTGCGTTGTACGCTCGATCGTCTTTTTCTTTGGAAAATCAAGGCGACAATTTCAGAGGGATTCCAAATATTTGCGGTTGCCGTCAAGAATATCTTCCCGGTGTCTGACATTGATTCTTCTTTTCTTCACCTTGGCCATCCTCTAATCCTGCCAAGTAAAGATAGAGATTCTGCTTATAACTTTGTTCTCGACAAATTCAAGTCCAAGCTTTCTATTCCCTCTGTTTCAAAATATAAGATGTTTTAGCTGTGTGAAGCAAATGTATTTAGACATCTTTTAGTGTGTAGGTTCACTTAAATATACACACTAAAGCATGTCTAGATATATTTGCTTCACAAACCTAAAACATCTTATATTTTAAAACAAAGGGAGTACTTGTAAAGCACACTACCTCTCCCACGGGGCTAGACTTAGCTCATTAAATCGGTTTTCCCGTCTATCATCCCGGTGTAGTACTACATGTTAAATATTTTATTTTGCATATCCAAACATAATGCAATTATTAGAACCTTCTAGTGGACCGGAGTGAGGAAGGACAACACAAGCAGAACTTTATGTTTGTAGGTTTGGAAGGATATTTGTACGCCGACAAAGGAAGGAGGACTTGGAATAAGGAATTTTCAAGCAGTGAATCAATGCCTCATTCTCATGGCGGCTTGGCGAATTGCACAATATCCTGCATATTTTCTTCATCAAGTTCTCATATCAAAATATTTCAATGACTCCTCGATATGGTGCCCCAAACCGTATGTGACTAAACCTGCCTCTTGGGCCTATGTTCTAGTAGAAGTTTTGCATGTTCTAAAGGCACACTCGCATTATCAAATCACTCAAGGAAACATCTCTCTTTGGAGCACTCCCTGGTGCCATTCTTGGACTAGAACCTGTGATAGTTTGATTATCCAGGAACCCAATTGCCTAGGTCTTCCACATTAGAAGAGATTTGAATGGTGCAGCACACAATTGCTCTCATCAAGTGCTTAGGAGGGGCATGGCTATTTTACGGTCACCCGTGGACACGGTCAATTTTCTGACAACCCACAGGAGTAGTTTAGTCTGTCGGGACGGGAGGAAAGGGAGAGTCGATTCTAGGAGGAGGAAGAAGAACCACCACCACAGCCCTTCTTCTTCACCATCTCTGGTGGCTCTGCTGCGCCCTTCTTCTTTCCCCACTCCGGCGAACCGCCCTCCTACGCCGGCCTAACCGCCTCCCACCGCCACCCGCGGCCGGCGCACTCCGCGACGCCTTGCCGCACCGCCCTGCCCTAGCCTCCTCCTCCGCCGGTCAGCCGCCCCCTGATACGTCTCCAAAGAATCCATAATTTTTTATGCTCCATGCTTGTTTTACACCATTTGCTTAGTGTTTCGTTAAACTTCATGGCATTTTTATGCATTTTCTGGAACTAACCTATTAACGAGATGCCACAGTGCCAGTTCCCTGTTTTCTGCTGTTTTTGTGTTTCAAAAAAGTTACACAGAAAATATTCTCGGAATTGGACGAAACCAAAGCCAGACGTCCAGATATTAATAGGAGCTTCCAGAACACCGAAGGAGAGATGGAGAAGAGCCACTAGTGGGCCACACCACCAGGGGGCGCGGCCTGGGGCTGGCCCGCGCCCCCCTATGGTGAGCCCCACCAGGGCCACTTCTGACGCCGCCCCTTCGCCTATAAAGACCTCCCGACGGGAAAACCTAAAGACCCGATCACTTTTCCAGAATACATCGCGATCCGCCGCCGCCGTCGACCCGAAGATCGGGGGGTCCAGAAGCTTTTCCTGGCACCCTGCCGGAGAGGGGAATCGCCACCGGAGGTCTTCTTCATCGCCATGCTTGCCTCCGGCGCGATGAGTGAGTAGTCTACCTTTGACTATGGGTCCATAGCAGTACCTAGATGGTTGTCTTCTCCACCATGTGCTTCATGTTTAGATCTCGTGAGCTGCCTTACATGATCGAGATCACTGTTATGTAATTCTACATGTTGTGTTTGTTGGGATCCGATGATTATTAGTGTTATGATTGAGTTGATGTGCTGAATATTATCTTATGTTATCTCTATGTTGTTTATGATCTTGCATGCTCTCCGTTGTTAGTAGCTATCTTGGTCGAGTAGTTGCTAGTGACTCCAAGAGGGGGTATTTATGCTCGATAGTGGGTTCATGTGTCTATTTAATCTGGGGGAGTGACAGAAACCTCTAAGGTTGTAGATGTGCTCTTGCTACTAGGGGCAAAACAACATTCATATGCTCGAGGGCATATGCTTTGTTTATATTACACACTTTGCTTAATGCAGTTATCTGTTGTTCACAAATTAATACTTGTGGAGTTGTTGGATTGATTCGCCACAAGTGGATTATTAGTCATAGATGCAGTTGGATGGCGGTATATGTATCTTGTTGTACTGCCCAGAGTAAATCTCATAGTGATCCTCTCGACATGCACGTTATCTTTATTCTATCAATTGCCCAACTGTAATTTGTTACCCAGCATGTATTATTTTATCTTATGGAGAGACACCACTAGTGAACTGTAGACCCCGGTCCTATTTCCTTTATATTGCTATCACATGTTTACTTTACTCGCATTATTTACTTTACTCGCATATTACTATTGCTTTCCACTTGATACGCTCATACCCTTTGTTTCAAGCAAACCGGTGAGATTGACAACCTCATCGTAAGTTGGGAACAAAGTATTTGGTTGTGTGATACGTCTCCAACGTATCTATAATTTTTGATGCTCCATGCTTGTTTTTACACCATTTGCCTAATATTTCGTTACACTTCGTGGCACTTTTATGCATTTTCCGGAACTAACCTACTCACAAGTTGCCACAGTGCCAGTTCCCTGTTTTCTGCTATTTTTGTGTTTCAGAACTGATACACAGGAAATATTCTCGGAATTGGACAAAACAAGTTCCTGAAGTCTTATTTTTCCCGGAAGCTTCTAGAGATCCGAAGAGGAGTAGGAGAGGGGCCACAGGCCGCCTTCACACCAGGCTGGCGCGGCCCAGGCCCTGGACGTGCCGCCATGGTGTGAGGAGGCCTGGGGCCACTCCTGACATCGCCCCTTCGCCTATAAAGACCCCCCAACGGAAAAAACCTAAGTACCCGATCAATTTTCCAGAACACATCGCGATCCGCCATCGCCATCGACCCGAAGATCGGGAGGGTCCAGAAGCTCTTCCCGGCACCCTGCCGGAGAGGGGAATCGCCACCGTAGGTCTTCTTCATCGCCATGCTTGCCTCCGGAGCGATGAGTGAGTAGTCTACCTTGGACTATGGGTCCATAGCAGTAGCTGGATGGTTGTCTTCTCCACCATGTGCTTCATGTTTAGATCTCATGAGCCGCCCTTCATGATTGAGATCACCGTTATGTAATTCTACATGTTTGGTTTGTTAGGATCCGATGAATATTGGTGTTATGATTGAGTTGCTATACTTAAATATATCTTATGTTATCTCTATGTTGTTTATGATCATGCATGCTCTCCGTTGTTAGTAGCTATCTTGGCCGAGTAGTTGCTAGTGACTCCAAGAGGGGGTATTTATGCTCGGTAGTGGGTTCATGCCTCTATTTAATCTGGGGGAGTGACAGAAACCTCTAAGGTTGTAGATGTGCTATTGCTACTAAGGAGAAAACAACATTCATATGCTCAAGGGCATATGCTTTGTTTACATTACACACTTTGCTTAATGCAATTATCTGTTGTTCGCAACTTAATACTTGTGGAGTTCTCGGATTGATTCACCACAAGTGGATTATTAGTCATAGATGCAGTTGGATGGCAGTCTATGTATTTTGTTGTAATGCCCAGAGTAAATCTCATAGTGATCTTCTTGACATATCACGTTTATCTTTATTCTATCAATTGCCCAACTGTAATTTGTTTACCCAGCATGTGTTATTTATCTTATGGAGAGACACCACTAGTGAACTGTGGACCCCGGTCCTATTTCCATCATATTGCTATCACCTGTTTACTTTACTCGCACTGTTTACTTTACTCGCATACTATCATCACTTTCCACTCGATACGCTCATACCCTTTGTTTCAAGCAAACCGGTGAGATTGACAACCTCATCGCAAGTTGGGAACAAAGTACTTCGTTGTGTTGTGTGCAGGTTCCGCGTTGCAGCTAGCAAGTAAAGCTAGGGCGAGGCGCCATATATAAATTGTCCGAAGCTATCGCAAACTAGCAAGCATCACCTTCAGTCGTATTGTCTGCTTTTCTCCTGACCGACTTAAACCTTTATTTCTTACTGAGGGAAAAACTTGCTGCTATATTCATCAAACCTTAATCTTGGGGTTCCCAACAATCTAGCAATCAAGCCTTTTTCTGGCGCCGTTGCCAGGGAAGAGTGGAAGACCTCTGCAAGGGGAGTTTTTTGCACACACATCCTTTACTTTTTTATTGTTTTGCTTTACTTTATTTATTTTACCTGCATCGTTTTATATCAAAAACCCAAAAAAATTTAGAATCCTTGGTAGTTGTTTTTACTTGTTTACTTTCGTTTTGCTGAAATGGCCAATCCTGAAAACACCAAGTTGTGTGACTTCACTAGCACAAACAATAGTGATTTTATCTGCACTCCTATTGCACCACCTGCTCCTACTGCAAACTTTTATGAGATTAAGCCTGCTTTATTGAACCTTGTTATGAAAGAGCAATTTTCTAGTGCTAGTACTGAAGATGCTGCAGCTCATCTCAATAATTTTGTTGAGCTATGTGAGATGCAGAAATATAAGAATGTAGAAATTGATATTATTAAGCTCAAGTTGTTTCCTTTTTCTTTGAGATGAAAAGCTAAAGATTGGTTGCTGTCTTTGACTAAGAATAGTATTGATTCATGGGCTAAGTGTAAGGATGCTTTTATTGGTAGATATTATCCTCCTGCTAAAATTATAGCCTTGCGCAGCAATATTATGAAGTTTACTCAGTTTGATAATGAACATGTTGCTCAAGCTTGGGAAAGAATGAAATCTATGATAAAGAATTGCCCCACTCATGGACTGACTACTTGGATGATTGTCCAAACTTTTTATGCAGGACTAAAATTTTCTTCGAGGAACCTACTTGATTCAGCTGCTAGAGGCACTTTTATGTCCCTTACCTTGGGCGCCGCAACAAAGCTACTTGACAACATGATGGTAAATTACTCTGAATGGCACACCGAGAGAGCTCCATAAGGTAAGAAGGTAAATTCTGTTGAGGAAACCTCTTCCTTGAGTGATAAGATTGATATCATTATGGCTATGCTTGCTAATGATAGGACTCATGTTGATCCAAATAATTTTCCTTTAGCCTCTTTGGTTGCCCAAGAAGAGCATGTTGATGTGAACTTCATTAGAAATAATAATTTTAACAACAATGCTTATAGGAACAATTTTGCTAGTAACAATTATAGGCCGTATCCTTCTACCAATGGTAATGGTTATGGTAATTCTTATGGTAATTCCTACAACAACACTAGGGCCGCGCCCTCTGAACTTGAAGTCATGCTCAAAGACTTCATGGTAAAACAATCTGCTTTTAACAAGTCTGTTGAGGAAAAGTTAGGCAAAATTGATATTCTTGCTTCTAAAGTTGATAGCCTTGCTCATGATGTTGAACTTATGAAATTAAAAGTGTTGCCTAATGATGTTAAAGAGAACAATGTTTTTGCTACTGCTAATGCTATTCAAGTTGGAATTGATGAAAATCTTAGATTGTTAGCAGAATTGCATGCTAGATGGGAAAGAGAGGATGAGATTGCTAGGAATTTGAAAGTTTGTACTATAACTACCTCTAATGATGTTGTTCCTGATGCTAGCAATCCTCTCACTTTGATTGGTGTAGAGAAAACTCCCACTCCTTGTGTTAAAAAGCCTAAAACTGCCAAAACTTTTTCTCAAAAGAGTGCTGAAATTTTTTGGAGTGTGGGGGATGATAGCTCTACTTATTTTAATAATTTTGATGTTGATGGCTGCAATATATCTGAAGTTATTTTGTTCTTGCAAAAGCTTGCTTTGACTCCCAATGCTAGTTCTTTAAATATTGCTTTTACTAAGCATATTACCAATGCTCTCATGAAAATTAGGGATGAAAATTTGAAGCAAAAAGCTTCTGTTCCCAAAAAGTTAGAAGATGGTTGGGAACCCATCATTGATATGCATGTTAATGGTTTTGATTTCCATGCTTTATGTGATCTAGGTGCTAGTATTTCTATCATGCCTAGAAAAATTTATGACATGCTTGATTTACCACCTCTTGAAAAATGTTATTATGATGTTCCTATTGCTGATGTTGCTAAGAAGAAACCTTTGGGGAGGATTAATGATGTTCTTATTGTGGTTAACAATAACCTTGTTCCCGTTGATTTTCTTGTTATGGACGTTGAATGCCATGCTTCATGTCCTATTATTTTGGGAAAACCTTTTCTTCGAACTGTAGGTGCCATCATTGATATGAGAGAAGGCACCATAAAATATCAATTCCCACTCAAGAAAGGTATGGAACACTTCCCTAGGAAAATAAAGAAATTGCTTTTTGACTCTATTCTTAGAGCAAATTATGAGCTTGATGCTTCATCAGTTGATGTTACTTGATTCGCTATTTTCTGCGCCTAGCACAAAGGCGTTAAAGAAAAGCACTCTTGGGAGATAACCCAATGTTTTTATTCAGTAATTTTTATTTCATTTGAGTCTTGGAAGTCATTACTACTGTAATGACCGCTCCTTATCCATTTTATTTTGTTGTTGTGCCAAGAGAAGCCTCTAATTCGAGCGAGGTAAAGATTTGGGGATGTTGCTGTCCTGAAACTGTTTTCATTGCTGCACCGTAAAAATTCGTATAAATTCTCTGTATATCTTTTGGACCTGCGATTTCTTGTGCATATGCCCCAGATTATATCCAAACTTTTGTTAGTTGAACACTTTTTTATTTGAGCAACAAAAAACCCCTAAAAAATTCGACCTTTGTCAGCTATTCTGTTTTGACAGATTTCTGCCGCTATTCGTTTTTGCCGCTTTATCGCTTTCTTTTGAGTTCTTTTGATCATAGAACTTTTGGGGAAGTTGCTACAGTAGTATTTGCTAAATATGTGGTGGTTTTGGGTTGAAACCTGAAGCAAAAAGAGGTTGATTATATGTTATGCTTGCACTAATGTTGCTAATAGAATTGTGTTTAGTTTTGTATGAAGGAAGTTTTCAAGTGTAGGGATTGGAGAATGATGAGATGAGTTGAAGAATGGACAAAAGCTCAAGCTTGGGGATGCCCATGCATCACCCCAATAAATATCCAAGAAGTACAAGCGTCAAAGCTTGGGGATGCCCCCGAGGCACCCCTTCTTCATCGGCAAAAATTAGGTCACCTTTCAAGACACTATATTTTTATTGCTTCATGCACTATGTTTTTATCTTGGAGCGTCAGTTGTTTTAGTGTTCTTAGTTAGTTTAGTTTTGTTTGCTGCAATAAATGGTTGGACCCCAACAAATTTCTTTGGAGGAGATGTACTCGTTTTCATTTGCAAAGAATACTCCGTTTTTCATTCTTACAATTTCACCGAGTGTTCTTCTTTTTCCGCTACTGCTTTTGGTTTTCGTTTTTGCCTTGATATGCGTTCAGACCTTGTCATATCTTCTCATCAAGGTGTATTTTTTCCTCTGATCTTTATTGGTTTTCATCAAAAGAGGTGTTTATAAAAATTTCAAATGGTGTTGGAAAAGAGAAAAAGCTTTATGCAAAAAAGTGGTACAAGAAGGAGCTTGTGTAGACTGCGGCTTAGGCTTTTTCATGTCATGCTTGATGTCTTTTTGATAGTATGCTTAGTGGTTTTGCTGTAGCATGACTTGTCTCAAACAATTGAGATTGCTTAATGAGCCTTTGAAAAAATCATGCGTTGTTTTTAATTATTTGGAAGCATTATTTTGGTTTTCTCCTTGATGCTTTATTTGGGTTGACTTGGCGCATGCTCACACATGTTAGACTCTTACAAAGTCGCCAATAGCCTTCATGATCATTTAGTTTTTGACTTTTGATGCCATCTTATGCTTCTTTTAATGTCGCTTTGTTGCTTTGCATGATTATGGCCATTATTGCTCTCTTAGTTGGTCGCTCCCAGTTGTCGTGGGAATTTAGAGACAGTAGCCATGGGTAGGCTTGTCGGAGGGGCTCGACGGTGGAGACGAGGGGCCCGGCTCGGGATTATGCCTACTGAGACACCACGGTTTACCCAGGTTCAGGGCCCTCCCGGGTGGAGGTAAACCCCTACTTCCTGCCTGCTTCGTATTGATTGGATAGTATCGATTACAATGCTCCTCGAGCTGTTCGGGCTAGAGGTGGAAGAAGAAGATCCGATCTCCCCTATGCTAAGGGTCCAGGCCCCCTTATATAGGCGGGGGCCTAGTTACAGGTTGGGTAACGATTCGGTCGGCTGCTGGCTCCTCGGCGGCGGCGTCCTTAGCGTGATCCCTTCGCCCTGCTCTGATAGCTTCACTTTATAAAGTTCCCTTCCCCTGGGACCGGCATCTGGGAGGCATATGCCCTCCCTTTTGCCTTGGATCCTATCGTGGGGAAGGGTCCTTGGTCGTTGATTGGTTGGACTTGGTCATGACGCTCGTCACTCCTGTCCTTGGCCTTTGTCGCTCTTGTCGGGGCCAGCCCACTTTCGGCGAAACGGCCGTTGGTGGGTTCTTATCTTCGTCGTCCGGCTCCGGCCTTCCACGGTGGAAACGCCAGCCGGCTGTTGGCACAGCCGGCCCTCCAGGCGAAGCCGGTCTTCTTGTCTTCAATCCAGGGAGACTCCTGGGACGCCAGCCGTCAGATAGCTCGGCCCGTGGCATGCCCCATAAGTCATCCCCACGACACTAGCCCCCGAAACTGGCGAAGTCTCATGGGCTAGCATGAGGGTTCGGCGGGTTCCTCTTTTCGCCGAAGTCTTGCTCGTCCTCGTCGAAGTCCCAGGATTTCTGGTCCAGTTTGGTCGCTCTAATCAGTGAGGTTGAGTCTTGTGGAGTTCTCCCGGCCGTCTCGAGACAAGCCGGTTCCAAGACGCGACCTGGCTGGCGGCCGCGAGCCGGCGAGCTGCGAGCCGGCGTGCTGCCTCCTGGGAACTTGCGCCGCTTCGAGTCTTGTTCCCACGCGGCGGCCGGCGCAGCGTGCCAGTGGCCAGTCATGTCACTTTGACCCTTCGGCCATCGCAATGATTCTGGTAAACGTCATGTAATGAAACGGGGCTGGCGTCAGCGACGCGTCCCATCGAAGCGCCACACGCATGACCTAATCGCATTAAACTGACTCGGCTTTTCGTGCCTTGCCAGCCCTTAAATCTCAGAGCTCTCGAGGGTTTTCTTCACTCCGGAGCGCCTCCATTCCTTTGCCCCACCGAACCGTCACCTCCGCCACTCCTGCTTCGATCTCGATGTCGTTGCTCGGAGCAGCCAGTGAAACCGGGGCCGGAGCCGGCCATTGGCCAGGCGGGCACGAGCGTGGTCGTCCGCTCGGAGGCTAGGACGGAGCCAGAGGCCTGGCGGCGACGCCGCCAGTGCCCCGGAGGCGCGGCCGCCCGCCGGGCAGCCGCAACAAGAGAACTTTGGCAGCGCTCGCGGCCGCGGCCGCCGCAGAACCTTCCGGGGCCGACCGCTCCACTGCCCTCGTCGCGGCCCCCGGTGGGACCGTTGCTGCGGTCGCCGCCGGCGCCGTAGTTCCTGCGGCCACGACCTCCATCGCCGGTCTCACCGGGACAGCCCTGGAGGCGGCGGCCGCCCTTGTCGGTGCCGCGATGGCATTCGGGGCTGCCCCTCTGGGCCTCGCCGGCCTGAGCGCCGGCAGCTCCTCCAGCGTGGCCGCGAAGAAGGTGCGAGCGCCGCTGCCGTGCCCGCCGACCAAACAACGGCTCTCCTACGTCCCGAAGCACGGGTTCGCCACCGCCATGGTGCCCCTGCTGGCCGGGAGTGAAGAACGCCTCCCGCTCCCCGCCAGCTTCATCGGCACGATGGGGAAGAATCCCCCAACGAGCTTCATGATTGAAGATGGCAGCGGCAGACAGCCGCTGTACGACATCGAGGTTCTCCACGATGAAGAGGGGAAGAGCTACCTCACCAGGGGGTGGGAGCGGTTCTTTGCCGACTATGGCCTGGAGCGGGGATGGTCCCTCATCCTGACCCAATGCGCCAGGTCACCCATCCTCTGCCTCCGCGTCATCGACGGCTCGGGCTGCGCCCGCGCCTACTCCCCCTGGCCATGATTGGCGAGCGTCCTCGAAGCCCCCTCCTTGACGGCAGCATTGTCAATAGGAGCCTAGGGGTTAGAAGGGGGGTCCTTTTGCTGTTTCGGCCCTTAGCGTGGCCCACATTGTGTAACCGCCAGCCGTATGACTAAGAACTTCTTTTAATTTCCTGCAAATCTTTGCTTGTTCTTTTTCATTTGCTGTGTGAATGTCTTCTGCTTGACACCGTTGTGATGCGAATCCGTAGATAGGGACCGCGATGATCACTGGTTTGCGCAAACGCCTCGGGCAAGATCTTCCAGCCTTAGCGCAGAAGGAGCGGTGCTTCTGCTGGCCGGCTCTGGGAAGGATGGACTAGCTCCGGCTCCAGCGCGGCCGGAACAGTGTTTCTGTTGGCCGGCTCCGGGAAGGATGGACTAGCTCCGGCTCCAGCACGGACGGAGCGGAGAATGAGTCTTGTACCGGCTCGGGCGAGGGTCGGAGCTGGCACATTTCCTTTCCCGGGTCTTCGCATGTTCCTTGCTGTAGTTGGAGTAAATCCTTGGTTTCTGGCTCTAGCCCATGCTTTGCGAGTGTTAGGTTTCGATTTCGTTGCTCGTCTGCTGATACGTCTCAAACATATCTATAATTTTTGATGCTCCATGCTTTGTTTTACACCATTTGCCTATTGTTTCGTTACACTTAGTGGCATTTTTATACATTTTCTGGAACTAACCTATTAACGAAGTGCCACAGTGCCAGTTTCCTGTTTTCTGCTGTTTTTGTGTTTCAGAAGTGATACACAGGAAATATTCTCGGAATTGGACGAAACAAGTTCCTGAAGTCATATTTTACCCAGAAGCTTCCAGACATCCGAAGAAGTGTCGGAGGGGGGCCACCAGGGCCCCACACAAGGGGGCGGCGTGGCCTGGCCCCTGGCCGCGCCACCCCTGTGTGAGAGCCCCTGGCTCCACCTCTGACATCGCCCCTTCGCCTATATTTACCCCCCGACGAGAAAAACCTAAGGGCCCGATCAGTTTTCCAGAATACATCGCGATCCACCGCCGCCGTCGACCCGAAGATCGGGAGGGTCCAGAAGCTCTTCCCGGCACCCTGCCGGAGAGGGGAATCGCCACCGGAGGTCTCCTTCATTGCCATGATTGCCTCCGGAGCGATGAGTGAGTAGTCTACCTCGGACTATGGGTCCATAGCAGTAGCTAGATGGTTGTCTTCTCCACCATGTGCTTCATGTTTAGATCTCATGAGCTGCCCTACATGATTGAGATCACCGTTATGTAATTCTATGATGTTGGTTTGTTGGGATCCGATGAGTATTGGTGTTTATGATTAAGTTGCTGTAATGAATTATATCTTTTGTTATCTCTATGTTGTTTATGATCTTGCATGCTCTCCGTTGTTAGTAGCTATCTTGGCCGAGTAGTTGCTAGTGACTCCAAGAGGGGGTATTTATGCTCGATAGTGGGTTCATGCCTCTATTTCACCTGGGGGAGTGACAGAAACCTCTAAGGTGGTAGATGTGCTGTTGCTACTAGGGAGAAAACAACATTCATATGCTCAAGGGCATATGCTTTGTTTACATTACACACTTTGCTTAATGCAATTATCTATTGTTCGCAACTTAATACTTCTAGGGTGTTCGGATGATATCCCCGGGGGTGGATTATTAGTCATAGATGCAGTTGGATGGCGGTCTATGTATTTTGTTGTAATGCCCAGAGTAAATCTCATAGTGATCTTCTTGACATATCACGTTATCTTTATTCTATCAATTGCCCAACTGTAATTTGTTTACCCAGCATGTTATTTTATCTATGGAGAGACACCACTAGTGAACTGTGGACCCCGGTCCTATTTTAATCATATTGCAATCACCTGTTTACTTTTCCCGCATTGTTTACTTTACTCGCATACTATATTGTTTTCCACTCGATACACTCATAACCTTTGTTTCAAGCAAACCGGTGAGATTGACAACCTCATCGCAAGTTGGGAACAAAGTAGTTGTTTGTGTGTGTGCAGGTTCCACGTTGCAGCTAGCAAGCAAAGCTTGGACGATGCGCCACATATAAATTGTCCGCTGCTGTCGCAAGCTAGCAAGCATCACCTTCAGTAGTCATCGTCTCTCTTCTCCTGATCGATATTAAACCTTGGTTTCTTAACTGAGGGAAAATTTGCCGCTACACTCATCATACCTTCCTCTTGGGGTTCCCAACGGGCTGGTCATCACCACGCACAAGGACTTACTGCTCCACGCTAGCAGCCTCTTTTTGAGGCGCCATCACCAAGTAGCAGCTTCTTTTCTGGCGCCGTTGTCGGGGAAGAGAGAAGACTTCTGCGAGGGGAGTTCTTCGCACACACATTCTTTGCTTTGTTATTTGTTTTGCTTTACTTTATTTTATTTTACCTACATTGCTTTTTATATCAAAAACCCAAAAAAATTAGAATCCTTGGTAGCTGTTTTTACTTGTTTACTTTCGTTTTGCTGAAATGGCCAATCCTGAAAACACCAAGTTGTGTGACTTTGCTAGCACAAACAATAGTGATTTTATCGGCACTCCTATTGCACCACATGTTCCTGCTACCACCTTTTATGAGATTAAGCCTGCTTTATTGAACCTTGTTATGAAAGAGCAATTTTCTGGTGCTAGTACTGAAGATGCTGCAGCTCATCTCAACAATTTTGTTGAGCTATGTGAGATGCAGAAATATAAGGATGTTGATAGTGATATTATTAAGCTCAAGTTGTTTCCTTTTTCTTTGAGAGGAAAGTCTAAAGATTGGTTGCTGTCTTTGACTAAGAATAGTATTGATTCATGGGCTAAGTGTAAGGATGCTTTTATTGGTAGATACTATCCTCCTGCTAAGATTATATCGTTGCGTAGCAATATTATGAAGTTTACTCAGTTTGATAATGAACATGTTGCTCAAGCTTGGGAAAGAATGAAATCTATGATAAAGAATTGCCCCACTCATGGACTGACTACTTGGATGATTATCCAAACTTTTTATGCAGGGCTGAATTTTTCTTCAAGGAACCTACTTGATTCAGCTGCTTGAGGCACTTTTATGTCCCTTACCTTGGGCGCCGCGTCAAAACTACTTGACAACATGATGGTAAATTATTCTGAATGGCATACCGAGAGAGCTCCACAAGGTAAGAAGGTAAATTCTGTTGAGGAAACCTCTTCCTTGAGTGATAAGATTGATACCATTATGGCTATGCTTGCTAATGATAGGACTCATGTTGATCCTAATAATGTTCCTTTGGCCTCTCTGGTTGCTCAAGAAGAGCAAGTTGATGTGAATTTCATTAGAAATAATAATTTTAATAACAATGCTTATAGGAACAATTTTGCTAGTAACAATTATAGGCCGTTTCCTTCTAATGGTGATAATAGCTATCTTGGTAGACCTAAAATGCCTAGTGAAGAAAGACTTTTTGAACTTGAAAAGGCTACCAAGAACTTTATGCAGATGCAATATGAGCAGAACAGGGCTTTCACCAAGACTATGGAGGAGCAATCAGCTCTGTTGAGGACTATAAGTCATCAACTTGAAAATTTAAACAAGACTATTCCTGAATTGCAAGCTAAGGTTTCCAAAGCTGAAACCGATATTTCATTATTGTCTAATGTGCAATCTTCTTTGGTTAATAGAATGTCCGCTAAGCCTGATCCTTTTGCTGCCGCTAATACTATCCAAGTTGGAATTGATGAAAATATTAGATTGTTAGCGGAATTGCATGCCAGGTGGGAAAGAGAAGATGAGATGGCTAGAGAGATGAAGGTATGTACCATTACTACCTCTAATGATGTTGCTCCTACTGATAGTAATCCTCTTACTTTGATTGGTGTAGAGAAAACTCCCACTCCTTGTGTTAAAAAGCCTAAAACTGCCAAAACTTTTTCTCAAAAGAGTGCTGAAATTTTTCGGAGTGTGGGAGATGATAGCTCTATCTCTTTTAATGATTTTGATGTTGATGGCTGCAATATATCTGAAGTAATTTTGTTCTTGCAAAAGCTTGCTTTGACTCCCAATGCTAGTTATTTAAATATTGCTTTTACTAAGCATATTACCAATGCTCTCATAAAGATTAGGGATGAAAAGTTGAAGCAAAAAGCCTCTGTTCCCAAGAAATTAGAAGATGGTTGGGAACCCATCATTGATATGCATGTTAATGGTTATGATTGCCATGCTTTATGTGATCTAGGTGCTAGTATTTCTATTATGCCTAGAAAGATTTATGACATGCTTGATTTACCACCGCTTGAAAAGTGTTATTTTGATGTTCCTATTGCTGATGTTGCTAAGAAGAAACCTTTGGGAAGGATTAATGATGTTCTTATTGTGGTTAACAATAATCTTGTTCCCGTTGATTTGCTTGTTATGGACGTTGAATGCCATGCTTCATGTCCTATTATTTTGGGAAGACCTTTTCTTCGAACTGTAGGTGCTATTATTGATATGAGGGAAGGCACTATCAATTATCAATTCCCACTAAAGAAAGGTATGGAACACTTCCCTAGGAAAAGAAAGAAATTACTTTTTGACTCTATTCTTAGAGCAAAATATGAGCTTGACACTTCATCTCTTGATATTACTTTATTCGCACTTTTCTGCGCCTAGCTCAAAGGCGTTAAAGAAAAGCACTCTTGGGAGATAACCCAATGTTTTATTTACAGTACTTTTTCTTTTATTTGAGTCTTGGAAGTCATTACTACTGTAATGACCGCTCCTTATCTTGTTTATTTCGTTTTTGTGCCAAGAGAAGCCTCTAATTTGAGTGAGGTAAAGATTTGGGGAAACTGCTGTCCTAAAACTGTTTTCGGTGCTGCACCGTAAAAATTTGTGAAAATTCTCTGTTTATCTTTTGGACGTGCGATTTCTTGTGCATATGCCCCAGGTTATATCCAAACTTTTCTTAGTTTAACACTTTTTGATTTGAGCAACGGAAAATCCCTCAAAAATTCGTCCTTTGTCAGCTGTTCAGTTTTGACAGATTTCTGCCAATATTCGTTTTTGCCACTTTATCGCTTTCTTTTGAGTTCTTTTTGAGCATGGAACTCTTGTGGAAGTTGCTACAGTAGTATATACTTTATATATGGTGGTTTTGGGTTGAAACCTGAAGCTAAAAGAGGTTTAATATATTTTATGCTTACACTAATGTTGCTAATAGAATTGTGTTTAGTTTTGTATGAAGGAAGTTTTCAAGTGTAGGGATTGGAGAATGATGAGATGAGTTGAAGAATGGACAAAAGCTCAAGCTTGGGGATGCCCAGCACCCCAAGAAATATCCAAGAAGTACAAGCGTCAAAGCTTGGGGATGCCCCCGAGGCACCCCTTCTTCATCGGCAAAAATCAGGTCACCTTTCAAAACACTATATTTTTATTGCTTCATGCACTATGTGTTTTTCTTGAAGCGTCAGTTGTTTTAGTTTTCTTAGTTTGTTTAGTTTGTTTGTTTGCTGCAATAAATGATTGGACCCCAACAAATTTCCTCTGGAGGAGATGTACTCGTTTTCATTTGCAAAGAACGCTCTAGTTTTCACTCTTATTTAAAATCGAGCGTTCATCTTTTTCTGCTACTGCTTTTGGTTTTCGTTTTCGCCTTGATTTGCGTTCAGATCTTGTCATATCTTTTCATCAAGGTGTATTTTTGCCTCTGATCTTCATTGGTTTTCATCAAAAGAGGTATCTTTAAAAATTTCAAATGGTGTTGGAAAAGAGAAAAAGCTTTGTGCAAAATAGTGGTACAAGAAGGAGCTTGTGTAGACTGTGGCTTAGGCTTTTTCATGTCATGCTTGATGTCTTTTTGATAGTATGCTTAGTGGTTTTGCTTTAGCATGACTTGTCTCAAATAACTGAGATTGCTTAATGAGCCTTTGAAAAAATCATGCGTTGTTTTTATTGTATGGAAGCATTATTTTGGTTTTCTCCTTGATGCTTTATTTGGGTTGACTTGGCGCATGCTCACACATGTTAGACTCTTACAAAGTCGCCAATAGCCTTCATGATCATTTAGTTTTTTACTTTTGATGCCATCGTATGCTTCTTTTAATGTCGCTTTGTCGCTTTGCATGATTATGGCCATTATTGCTCTCTTAGTTGGTCGCTCCCAGTCTTTTGCTAGCCCTCACCTTGTACTGAGTATGAGCTCTACTCGTGCATCCAACTCCTAAAAGCCAAGTTTTCCAAAGTGTCCACTATAAACTCCTATGTATGGTATTTGTAAGCCATTCCAAAGTAAAATTTTCATGTGCTACCTTTCAAAAACCTTCAAAATACTTCTCGTTTTGTGACACTGTTTTCAGCTCATGGGGACGTAGTGGTCGGATTTGCTATCTTCCATATTGCTTATTCCAAAAAAGAAAAAAAAAGAAAAAAAAGAAAAAAGACACTCCTCCATGGTATGTGAATGTTGGTGGGCACCCGATGGAATCGGTTAGCCATGGTTTGTGAAAGGAAAAAGGTGGGGAGGAGTGCCAAGTTTTATAAAAAGAGCACCAAAGTGCCAATCTCTCTCTCAAAAACTTGCTTCATTTTTGTATGGAAGATAGTAAGAACCCCATTGCTAGTCGTTGACAAAGACAACCACCTCTCAAAACCAATTTTTATCTCTGTTTTACAAAATGAAAAGCTCTAGCACATGCTAAATCACTGCTTCCCTCTGCGAAGGGCCTTTCTTTTACTTTTATGTTGAGTCACCACCTTCTTTCTTTATGCACCATTAAGAGAGCATAGTTGTCATTCTTAGTGTGATATGCATTGTCCCAAAGTTCATTGATTGATTCATATTGTTGGTTTCACTTATTCTTAAATTATTTGTATCTAGTCGCCCTCTTAAACTTTGAGGTGTCCTATGCATTTATGTTTTGCTCTCCATGAAGGACAAGCTGAAAACCACTTGTATGTTTTTCCTTATGATTTGAACACACGTTTGACTTTCATTGTTTCATTGCCATGATCTTTTGTTTGTGTTCATTTGCATGTTTACAACATGGTTGCTAAGTTCTTATTGTCATGATTATATCTTCATGCCTATGTTTTAAGTTCTATTGATCCCAGCTCACCAATGCTTACATATATGATCAAGATTGTGTAGGTGCATGTCACCTCAAAAATTATTCTTTTGTTATCACTTACCTACTCGAGGACGAGCAGGAGTTAAGCTTGGGGATGCTTGATACGTCTCAAACGTATCTATAATTTTTGATGCTCCATGCTTTGTTTTACACCATTTGCCTATTGTTTCGTTACACTTAGTGGCATTTTTATACATTTTCCGGAACTAACCTATTAACGAAGTGCCACAGTGCCAGTTTCCTGTTTTCTGCTGTTTTTGTGTTTCAGAAGTGATACACAGGAAATATTCTCGGAATTGGACGAAACAAGTTCCTGAAGTCATATTTTACCTAGAAGCTTCCAGACATCCGAAGAAGTGTCGGAGGGGGGCCACCAGGGCCCCACACAAGGGGGCGGCGCGGCCTGGCCCCTGGCCGCGCCATCCCTGTGTGAGAGCCCCTGGCTCCACCTCTGACATCGCCCCTTCGCCTATATTTACCCCCCGACGAGAAAAACCTAAGGGCCCGATCAGTTTTCCAGAATACATCGCGATCCGCCGCCGCCGTCGACCCGAAGATCGGGAGGGTCCAGAAGCTCTTCCCGGCACCCTGCCGGAGAGGGGAATCGCCACCGGAGGTCTCCTTCATCGCCATGATTGCCTCCGGAGCGATGAGTGAGTAGTCTACCTTGGACTATGGGTCCATAGCAATAGCTAGATGGTTGTCTTCTCCACCATGTGCTTCATGTTTAGATCTCATGAGCTGCCCTACATGATTGAGATCACCGTTATGTAATTCTATGATGTTGGTTTGTTGGGATCCGATGAGTATTGGTGTTTATGATTAAGTTGCTGTAATGAATTATATCTTTTGTTATCTCTATGTTGTTTATGATCTTGCATGCTCTCCGTTGTTAGTAGCTATCTTGGCCGAGTAGTTGCTAGTGACTCCAAGAGGGGGTATTTATGCTCGATAGTGGGTTCATGCCTCTATTTCACCTGGGGGAGTGACAGAAACCTCTAAGGTGGTAGATGTGCTGTTGCTACTAGGGAGAAAACAACATTCATATGCTCAAGGGCATATGCTTTGTTTACATTACACACTTTGCTTAATGCAATTATCTATTGTTCGCAACTTAATACTTCTAGGGTGTTCGGATGATATCCCCGGGGGTGGATTATTAGTCATAGATGCAGTTGGATGGCGGTCTATGTATTTTGTTGTAATGCCCAGAGTAAATCTCATAGTGATCTTCTTGACATATCACGTTATCTTTATTCTATCAATTTCCCAACTGTAATTTGTTTACCCAGCATGTTATTTTATCTATGGAGAGACACCACTAGTGAACTGTGGACCCCGGTCCTATTTTAATCATATTGCAATCACCTGTTTACTTTTCCCGCATTGTTTACTTTACTCGCATACTATATTGTTTTCCACTCGATACACTCATAACCTTTGTTTCAAGCAAACCGGTGAGATTGACAACCTCATCGCAAGTTGGGAACAAAGTATTTGTTTATGTGTGTGCAGGTTCCACGTTGCAGCTAGCAAGCAAAGCTTGGACGAGGCGCCACATATAAATTGTCCGCTGCTGTCGCAAGCTAGCAAGCATCACCTTTAGTCAGCATCGTCTCTCTTCTCCTGATCGATATTAAACCTTGGTTTCTTAACTGAGGGAAAATTTGCCGCTACACTCATCATACCTTCCTCTTGGGGTTCCCAACGGGCTGGTCATCACCACGCACAAGGACTTACTGCTCCACGCTAGCAGCCTCTTTTTGAGGCGCCATCACCAAGTAGCATCTGCTGATCGTTTCGCAGCGCCAACTGATCGGATAGCCGGCGAGGTACTGGAGCCGGCCTGCTTCTGAGGGCCAATTCCCTTTCCCCCTAGCCCCCGAGTTTTAGGGTAGCTGGACTAACAGCTAGCTCGAAACTAACTTTTCGCGAACGATGTCGACGCCAAGCGAGGCAGCTCTAGCTTTGAACCTCTTGGACGTGGCTTCTCATCCCAAGCGTCGAGAGACTGTGACTATTAACTATTTGCTGGCTTTGCCTTCGTCCGGTTCCCTCAACTTTTTCCTTAATCTTCCCACCCTTCGGCCCTTCTACCCCCAACCGGCAGCCTGGTGCCGGTTGGTCTCCCTTGGGCCGGCAGCCGAATGCCGGCCTAGGGTGGGAGCGTGCCGCGGAGTGAGAAGTAGTACTTCGGTCTATCGGGCCCCCGACTCGTGCTAGCCAACGCTTAGTTAACAGACACTGCCTTTAACGCCTGGTTGAGCGATTTTTCTATCGTTTGTGGTTCTGCTCTGCGGCTTTCCTTCGTATGTGGCCTGCCGGCTCCTATCCGTCCGGCTGCACGGAGCCGGAAGGCGGAGGCTAGGCTCGAGACCTTCTTCATACGTAGTACTCATCCGGCTGGCGAGAGATCGATCTTTTCGGGGCCGCCGGCTGTGGCTCGGTGCCTGGAGCCGGCAGCCGGTCAAGTGAATAACGCAGGAAGCAAAACATACATGAAGTGTTTTCCTCGGAGCCGGTCATAACTGGCCGCTCCGTTTTCCTTTATTCATTGACATGTTTTTCGGGGTACAAGCTTTTGCCTTAGCAGAAGAAAGGTCTTAGGAGACTGACATTCCAGGGATGCTCGGTCTCCTTGTCAGAGTTATCTGCCTTGTTCTTTCTGGGCTCTTGTGCGTCGATGAGGTAATATGCCCCATTGCCCAGCACCCGGCTGACAATGAACGGTCCCTCCCAGGGAGGAGACATCTTATGCATGCCCTTGGTGCTCTGGACCAGCCGAAGTACGAGATCTACTTCGCGAAACGCGAGCGGGCGAATCTTCCGGCTGTGGTATCATCGCAGCTGCTGCTGGTAGGGCGCTGATCTGGCCAGAGCTTGTTCTCGTGCCTCCTCGAGGAGGTCGACACCATCTTCACGAGCCTCTTTTGCTTGCGTCTCTGTGTACTGGACGATTCTGGGCGCATCGAACTCAATATCCGTGGGCAACACCGCTTCTGCTCCATAGACCAGGAAGAAAGGTGTGAAGCCGACAGAGCGATTTGGAGTGGTGTGCAGGCTCCAGAGCACTGAGGGTAGCTCCTCGACCCAACAGCCGGCTGAGCACTCGAGAGGCTCGATCAGCCTTGGTTTGATGCCGGCCAGGATCAGCCCATTTGCCTTCTCCACTTGCCCATTTGTCTGAGGGTGCGCCACTGACGCTAAGTCCAACCGGATGCCTTTCTGGCCACAGTAATCAGCAAAGACTCCCTTCGCAAAGTTCATCCCGTTGTCGGTGATGATGATGTGGGGAACTCCATATCTTGTGATGATCTCGTTGAAGAACTTGATTGTGGATGAGCCGTCGAGTTTCTTAATTGGCTTGGCTTCGATCCACTTAGTGAACTTGTCCACGGCAACCAACAGATGCGTCAAGCCCCCGGGTGCGGTCTTGAATGGCCCTACCATGTCCAGGCCCCAGACAGCGAATGGCCAGGTGAGTGGGATGGTCTTGTGGGCTGCCGCCGGAGTGTTTCTGTGCTTGGAGAAGCGCTGGCAGCCGTTGCATTGTTTCACCAGCTGCTCTGCGTTCTGCTTGGCCGTTGGCTAGTAGAAGCCATGGCGGAAGGCTTTGGCCACCAAGGCTCTGGAAGATGCGTGATGCCCGCACTCCCCTTGATGTATCTCTCTTAGCAGCTCTATCCCTTCTTCCGGCTCGATGCACTTCTGGAAGATGCCTGACACGCTGCGCTTGTATAGTTCGCTGTTGATGATGGTGTACGCCCCAGCTCGACGTTGAATTCGCCTAGCTTCCGCTTTGTCCTGCGGCAAGTCCCCAGTGATGAGGTAGTTGGAGAATGGCTCCGCCCAGGAAGGTATCTCCCGTATGTGGAAGACACTGGCGACCAGGGGATCAGCAGCCCCTGGGTCTGTCGTTGCGCTGGCTTCATCTGATTGTCCGGCTGGGGGAGCGAGCGTGGAGCCGGCAGTCCCCTTGTCCTTCGCCGAGCCGGCCGCGCTGGGCTGGCCGGCTGCCTCCTTCAGCCCCGAGATGGCAGCCCCCGGGTCCGGTGGTGGCACGTGAACTGGGGCTGGGTCTCCAGGCACGTAGATGGATATGGACTCCGGCGAAGGTTTGATAGACGGCTTGTGGATGATCTCCAAGGACACCCCAGCTGGGATATCCTGCTTGGTGGAGCCGATCTTGGACAGCCGGTCTGCTTCCTCGTTGTTTGCTCTGGGGACATGGTGGAACTCGCAGCCCTCAAAGAATCCGCTGAGCTGCTGCACGTAAAAGCGGTAGGAGGCCATGTTGGCATCCTTGGCGTCCCAATCCCCTGAGACCTGGTGCATCACTAGATCAGAATCTCTGAAACAGAGGATCCTCGTGATGCCAATCTGCTTGGCCATCTTGAGCCCATGCACCAGGGCTTTGTATTCGGCGACGTTGTTCGACGCACGAAAGTGCATCTGCAGTACGTACTGCAGCTTGTCTCCCTTGGGAGAGGTGAGGACGACGCCGGCTCCTAAGCCCCCGAGCAGCTTGGAGCCATCGAAGTGCATGCGCTAGTTGGTGGAGTCTGGAGCCGGCGGCAGGTACTGGTGCTCTCCCCAGTCAGCGAAGAAATCCACTATGATCTGCGACTTGATCGTCGTCCTGGGCTTGTACTGAATGGTATGAGCTGTGAGCTCAATCGCCCATTTGGCCACTCTTCCTGACGCGTCCTTGCATCCGATGATCTTCGAGAGCGGAGTGGTGCTCACCACCGTGATTGGGTGCTCCCCAAAGTAGTGCTTCAGCTTCTTAGCCGCCATGTACACGCCGTACGCGACCTTCTGGTAGTGCGGGTAGTTCTGCTTGGAGAGAGTGAGCACTTCACTCAGGTAATACACCGGACGCTGAACCAGCAGCTCTTTGCGTTCCTCGGTGCACTCCACCACGATCACGACACTGATGACTCGCGGAGTAGCCGCGATGTAGAGCAGCATTGGCTCCCGCGGAGCCGGCGCTGCCAAGATTGGCGCGGTTGACAAGGCTCGCTTGAGGTCGTTGAAGGCGTCATCAGCGCGCTGGGACCAAACGAAGTGGTCTATCTTCTTCATCAGCTGGTACAGTGGCATGGCCTTCTCCCCAAGCCGGCTGATGAACCGGCTAAGCGAGGCCAAGCAACCAGCAAACTTCTGCACATCTCTGAGCTGGGTGGGCTTCTCTAGGGCCTCGATGGCTTTTATCTTCAAGGGGTTAGCCTCGATCCCTCGCTGGGAAACGATATAACCTAGGAGCTGTCCAGCCGGCACACCAAAGGTGCACTTCTCAGGATTGAGTTTCATGCGATAGCGCCGCAGGTTGGTGAAGGTCTCCTTGAGGTCGTCCAGGAGCGTGCCGCTCTGCTTAGTCTTCACCACCACGTCGTCCACATAGGCGTGCACGTTCCTCCCAATCTGCCCCTGCAGACATCGCTGCATGGTTCGCTGGTAAGTGGCTCCAGCGTTCTTCAGGCCGAACGGCATGGTAACGTAGCAATAGGCTCCATATGGGGTGATGAAGGAGGTCTTGATCTGATCCGGCTGGAAGAGCGGGATCTGGTGGTAGCCTGAATAGGCATCCAGGAAGGATAACAGGTCACAGCCAGCTGTGGAGTCGATCACCTGGTCAATCTGTGGCAGTGCGAAAGGATCCTTGGGGCAGGCCTTGTTGAGGCTGGTGTAGTCGATACACATTCGCCAAGTGTTGTTCTTCTTCAGGACCAAGACTGGGTTCGCAAGCCAATCAGGGTAGAACACCTCCATGATAAAGCCGGCTGCAAGGAGCCGGGCAATCTCCTCGCCAATAGCTTTCCTCTTTTCTTCTGCAAACCGCCGCAGCGGCTGCTTGACCGGCTTGGCATCCGGCCGGACGTTGAGTGCGTGCTCGGCCAGCTCCCTCGGCACACCAGGCATGTCCTTTGGAGACCATGCAAAGATGTCCCAATTCTCACGGAGGAAGCTGGTGAGCTCGCTTTCCTATTTGGCAGACAAGCCGGTGCCGATGATGACATACTTGGAGGGGTCACTCTCGTCCAGCAGGATCTTCTTGGTGTCGTTGGCCGGCTTGAATTGCTCCACCGGCGACTGGCGAACTGGTACGTCTTGCTGGGTCAGCTCCACGCGATGTAGAAGCTGCCTCTTTTCCTCGGCGACGACTAGCGCCTCTGCCAGCTGCGAGCTTTCCTTTGCGCAGGCCAGGGACTTCTTGAAGCTTCCCGCGACTGTGATCACACCTCTGGGTCCTGGGAGCTTCATCTTCAGATAGGCGTAATGCGGGACAGCCATGAACTTAGCCAGGGCCAGACGGCCTAGCAGCGCGTGGTAGGGACTGCTGATGTCCACCACCTCGAACCAGATGGGCTCGCGGCGGCTATTCCCCTTCTTTCCGAAGAGAACCTCCAGTTGCACCTTGCCCAAAGGGGTGCAAGAATGCCCAGGCACGATGCCATGGAAGGTGAGCCGGCTAGGTTTCAGCTGAGCAAGCGGGATACCCAACTTCTCCAGAGAGCTTCGGTAAAGAAGGTTGATACTACTACCGCCGTCGATGAGCACGCGGGAGAACCGGCACATGTGCGTATCAGAGCACACAACTGGGTCCAGAACCAGGGCTTATTCTCCAGGGCTGGGCATTAGCCGCGGATGGTCCTCGCGCCCCCAGGTGATGGCCGCCTCAGACCAGTTCATGAACTGGGGCTCTACAGGCATTACGGCATTCACCTCTGCCTCATGCCAAAGGTCGTTCCTTTTGTCCTTGCCGGGGGTGGTGAAGATATGATATTGTTCAACATCCGCCGGGAAGTCATCGTCCTGGTCTGGCTCGCCTCCAGCCAGACCTTGCTGTTGGTCCTCCTGACCTCCAGCCGGTTGCGCTTGCAATGTACCAGGGATCTGCCAAGCGCGCTGCTCCAGCTCTCTTATGAAACGGCACTGACGCGTGGAGTGGGTCGCTTCCCTGCCCGGGGAGGTGTGGAATTTACACGGCTGATCAAGCGCAGCATCGAGGGTGTATTTGCCCTCTTTGCGCCCACGACCGCTGCCTGCAGCCCCCGGGCCTCCTTGGTCAGAAGCCGCTCGCTTTGAGCTAGCAGATCCCCTAGGGGACGTCTCGACGTGGTCAAGCCACAGGTGGATGTGCAGCGCCGATGGGCAAGCCTGGGACTCCGACCCTGGTGCCGACTCCGCGATCAAGCATGGCTTGCTTGCTCCGCCGCCCTGCTGGACGCGGTGGCCTTGAGCGTTGCCGCTCGGAGCACGGCCGCCATGTCCACGCCCTCTGCGGCGTCGGCTCGCCGATGGCGACCGCTAGATCTGGCCGGGGATGACGGTGGCGAAGCTGCGGCGTAGGTCACGGGCGAGCTTGGTCGGTGCATCTCCATGCACGTCGTAGAACTCGCTGAGCGTGGTGCTCGCGCGGCACCGGTTGGCCTCATCCTCAGCCACCTTGCCGAGGAGGACGAGACGCGTCCGCTCCAGGGCCTCGGAGACCCGGGCGGGATCGATGATGCGGCCGAGGGTAGCATGCAGGTCCACCACGGAGACGTCCGGGGCGCCCTGCTCTGGGAGCGGAGAATCTTGCTCCTGTGGAGGAAGGCGTTCGGGCGACGGGCGCTCGGGGCGCGGTAAGTCGCCGCCCTCGTCCTCTCCCAGGGCCATTACCTCGACCATGGTGCCAAGATTGCTGCTTTCACCGCAGCTTGAGCCTCCGTCGTAGAGGAAGTCGAAGACATCGGTGACCTCCTCCGGGAAGGGCTTGGCGACGTAGAAGCGGTGGCTGCCGATGTCGAGGAAGGAGCCGCGGTTGCCGAAGCCGTTCTTGAAGTGGGCCAAGTTGTCGCTGACGCAGTCGAAGGTGCCGAACCTCCAGACGAGGCCGGAGGCGACCTTCTCGTTGGAGGGTCCCGGCCGGAACTTGACTCCGCTCGCCGCCGCGCTTTGCCCCACGGTGGGCGCCAACTGTCGTGGGAATTTAGAGACAGTAGCCATGGGTAGGCTTATCGGAGGGGCTCGACGGTGGAGACGAGGGGCCCGACTCGGGATTATGCCTACTGAGACACCACGGTTTACCCAGGTTCAGGGCCCTCCCAGGTGGAGGTAAACCCCTACTTCCTGCCTGCTTCGTATTGATTGGATAGTATCGATTACAATGCTCCTCGAGCTGTTCGGGCTAGAGGTGGAAGAAGAAGATCCAATCTCCCATATGCTAAGGGTCCAGGCCCCCTTATATAGGCGGGGGCCTGGTTACAGGTTGGGTAACGATTTGGCCGGCTGCCGGCTCCTCGGCGGCGGCGTCCTTAGCGTGATCCCTTCGCCCTGCTCTGACAGCTTCGCTTTATAAAGTTCCCTTCCCCTGGGACCGGCATCTGGGAGGCATATGCCCTCCCTTTTGCCTTGGATCCTATCGTGGGGAAGGATCCTTGGTCGTTGATTGGTTGGACTTGGTCATGGCGCTCGTCACTCCTGTCCTTGGCCTCTGTCGCTCTTGTCGGGGCCAGCCCACTTTCAGCGAAACGGCTGTTGGTGGGTTCTTATCTTCGTCGTCCGGCTCCGGCCTTCCACGGTGGAAACGCCAGCCGGCTGTTGGCACAGCCGGCCCTCCAGGCGAAGCCGGTCTTCTTGTCTTCAAGACGGGGAGAATCCTGGGATGCCAGACGTCAGATAGCTCGGCCCGTGGCATGCCCCATAAGTCATCCCCACGACACCAGTCTTTTGCTAGCCCTCGCCTTGTACTGAGTATGAGCTCTACTCATGCATCCAACTCCTGAAAGCCAAAGTTTTCCAAAGTGTCCACCATACATACCTACTAGCAATTTGCTATTCCAAGTAAATTTGACTTGCTTTTATTTTCTCTTCAAATTAAACTCTTACCAGTGTTATGCGAAAATTGGTCAGTAAAGCTCTCACGAACCGGAAGGCACACTTTACTTTTTCATGTTCTTAAAAAATTGACATTGTGGTCTCTTATGTTGAGTTGTTATGCTTGCAAGTTGTAAGTTGGATTCTAGCCCAGCCATGCAGTCATGGGCAAGCTTTCAACATTGCACTTCTTATTTGAGTTGATATCGTGACCCTTTGTTTATCGATGCCCGCGGTGTGAAATGAATTGGGAATCTTGTGGGGATCATGGAGTTTTTATATGTGTTAGGGAAACGCCGGGCCGCTAATCTATGCCATGCATAATTCATGGTGGAAATTTGCAGCATACCCATGGTGAACATTCGACGACGCATCTCACAATAAAAAGCTAAACAAATGGCAAATAAAAGAGATGTTGAGGTGTTCATTGTCTGCTTGTCTTGTCATTTTGATGTGGGCTTGTTTCATGTCATCGGGCACGGAGGTACCCCGTTGGCGGTTCTCAATGATATGCATATATTTACAATGACAAAAGCCTTGCTTGGGACTCTAAGTAAAGTAGTATGAGGTTTGGGTACTCGTATTCACGGGACACGAGGTTTTTAACTTATGATTTGTCAAGCATATGCATCATAATTGTTCTCGCATTAACTTTAACCATTCAAGATGCTTATGATGGGGGCAATGAGAGCTCAAAGCCGGTAAGTACCATAATTTTTGAAGGTCTATAAAACTCGCAATCACTGCTTCCCTCTGTGAAGGGTCTTTCTTCTACTTTTATGTTGAGTCACCACCTTCTTTCTTTATGCACCATTAAGAGAGCAAAGTTGTCATTCTTAGTATAATGTGCATTGTCCCAAAGTTTTCATTGATTGATTCATATTGTTGGTTTCACTTGTTCTCAAATTATTTGTATCCAGTCGCCCTCTTAAACTTGAAGGTGTCCTATGCATTTATGTTTTGCTCTCCATGAAGGACAAGCTGAAAACCATTTGTATGTTTTTCCTTATGATTTGAACACACATTTGACTTTTATTGTTTCATTTTCATAATCTTTTGTTTGTGTTCATTTTCATGTTTACAACATGGTTGCTAAGTTCTTATTGTCAAGATTATATCTTTCATGCCCATGTTTTAAGTTCTTATGATCCTAGCTCACAAATGCTTACATATATGATCAAGATTGTGTAGGTGCATGTCACCTCAAAAATTATTCTTTTGTTATCACTTACCTACTCGAGGACGAGCAGGAGTTAAGCTTGGGGATGCTTGATACGTCTCCAACGTATCTATAATTTTTGATGCTCCATGCTTGTTTTTACACCATTTGCCTAATGTTTCGTTACACTTCGTGGCACTTTTATGCATTTTCCAGAACTAACCTACTAACAAGTTGCCACAGTGCCAGTTCCCTGTTTTCTGCTATTTTTGTGTTTCAGAAGTGATACACAGGAAATATTCTTGGAATTGGACGAAACAAGTTCGTGAAGTCTTATTTTTCCCGGAAGCTTCCAGAGATCCAAAGAGGAGTAGGAGAGGGGCCACAAGCCGCCCTCACACTAGGCTGACGCGGCCCAGGCCCTGGCCGCGCCACCATGGTGTGAGGAGGCCTGGGGCCACTCCTAACATCGCCCCTTCGCCTATAAAAACCCCCCGACGGGAAAAACCTAAGTACCCGATCAATTTTCCAGAACACATCGCGATCCGCCGCCGCCGTCGACCCAAAGATCAGGAGGGTCCAGAAGCTCTTCCCGGCACCCTGCCGGAGAGGGGAATCGCCACCGGAGGTCTTCTTCATCGCCATGCTTGTCTTCGGAGCGATGAGTGAGTAGTCTACCTTGGACTATGGGTCCATAGCAGTAGCTAGATGGTTGTCTTCTCCCCCATGTGCTTCATGTTTAGATCTCATGAGCTGCCCTACATGATTGAGATCACCGTTATGTAATTCTACATGTTTGGTTTGTTGGGATCTGATGAATATTGGTGTTATGATTGAGTTGCTATACTGAAATATATCTTATATTATCACTATGTTGTTTATGATCTTGCATGCTCTCCGTTGTTAGTAGCTATCTTGGCCGAGTAGTTGCTAGTGACTCCAAGAGGGGGTATTTATGCTCGATAGTGGGTTCATGCCTCTATTTAATCTGGGGGAGTGACAGAAACCTCTAAGGTTGTAGATGTGCTGTTGCTACTAGGGAGAAAACAACATTCATATGCTCAAGGGCATATGCTTTGTTTACATTACACACTTTGCTTAATGCAATTATCTGTTGTTCGCAACTTAATACTTGTGGAGTTCTCGGATTGATTCACCACAAGTGGATTATTAGTCATAGATGCTGTTGGATGGCGGTCTATGTATTTTGTTGTAATGCCCAGAGTAAATCTCATAGTGATCTTCTTGACATATCATGTTTATCTTTATTCTATCAATTGCCCAACTATAATTTGTTTACCCAGCATGTGTTATTTATCTTATGGAGAGACACCACTAGTGAACTGTGGACCCTGGTCCTATTTCCATCATATTGCTATCACCTGTTTACTTTACTCGCACTGTTTACTTTACTCGCATACTATCATCACTTTCCACTCGATACGCTCATACCCTTTGTTTCAAGCAAACCGGTGAGATTGACAACCTCATCGCAAGTTGGGAACAAAGTACTTGGTTGTGTTGTGTGCAGGTTCCGTGTTGCAGCTAGCAAGCAAAGCTTGGGCGAGGCGCCATATATAAATTGTCCAAAGCTATCGTAAACTAGCAAGCATCACCTTCAGTCGTATTGTCTGCTTTTCTCCTGACCGACTTAAACCTTGGTTTCTTACTGAGGGAAAACTTGCTGCTATATTCATCAAACCTTAATCTTGGGGTTCCCAACAATCTAGCAATCATTGTGTTGTGTGCAGGTGATACGTCTCAAACGTATCTATCATTTTTGATGCTCCATGCTTGTTTTACACAATTTGCCTTGTGTTTCGTTACACTTCGTGGCACTTTTATGCGATTTCTGAAACTAACCTATTGACAAGATGCCACAGTGCCAGTTCCCTGTTTTCTGCTGTTTTTGTGTTTCAGAAAAGCTACACAGGAAATATTCTCGGAATTGGACGAAATAAAAGCCAGAAGTCTTATTTTCCCCGGAAGCTTCCCGAGGACCAAAAGAGAGCCGGAGGGGGGCCAGAGGCCGCCCTCACACATAGGTGGCGCAGCCCAGGCCCTGGCCGTGCCACCCTAGTATGAGGAGCCCCTGGCTGCCCCCTGACGATGCCCCTTCGCCTATAAGAAGCCTCGGGACGGAAAACCCTAAAGGAGGGGGCGAAATTTCCAGAACAGTTCTGCAGCGCCGTCGCCGTCGAAGACAAATTTTGAGGGACAGAAGTCTCTGTTCCGGCACCCTGCCGGGACGGGGAAGTGCCCCCGGAGCCATCTCCATCGGTCTCCATCACCGTCTCTGCCGTCTCCATCGACCTCACCGCCATCTCCATCAACCTTGCTGTCTCCTATGATGAGGAGGGAGTAGTTCATCCCCGGGGCTAAGGGCTCTACCGGTAGCTATGTGGTTTACCTCTCTCTCCCATGATGTGATCTTTATGTGATCGTGAGCTTTGTATCATGTTGAACAAGTAGATGTTATTATTCAGATATTATGTGTACTCTAGTGATGTTATTAAAGTAATCTATTCCTCCTGCCATGGTGTAACGGTGATAGTGCGTGCATCATGGTGGTACTTGGTCTAGGCTACGATTGTGATCTTTTATGGATTATGAGAATAATTATCACTATGATAGTATTGAAGTGATCTATTCCTCCTTTCATGGTGTAATGTTGACAGTGTGTGCACCGTGTTAGTACTTGGTCTAAGTTGCAATAATATCTATCTTGAGTTGTGATTTGATTTGGATATCTCTATGAGTGGTGTTTGTCAAGTACTTGATGAACTTTAAGGGGTGCTTCTGTAGCCACTACGCAATGATTAGTGTTGTTCAATAGGAGAGTAATTCAGAGTACTATAGTGAAGAGAAGTTATTTATTTGTTCAATTATGTTATATTTGTTGGGAGTGTGTCCACTAGTGAAAGTATGATCCCTAGGCCTTGTTTCCAAGCTTTGCACACCGTTTACTTGCTATTTTGTTACTTGTTTGCTTGCTGCCATTTTTATTCTAGATTACATTTACTACTTATAATCATATATACCACTTGTATTTCACTATCTCTTCGCCGAACTAGTGCACCTATACATCTGACAAGTGTATTGGGTGTGTTGGGGACACAAGAGACTTTCTGTATCGTAATTGCAGGGTTGCTTGAGAGGGATAGCTTTGACCTCTTCCTCCCTGAGTTCGATAAACCTTGGGTGATCCACTTAAGGGAAACTTGCTGCTGTTCTACAAACCTCTGCACTTGGAGGCCCAACACTGTCTACAACAACAGACGCGTGCGTAGACATCAAGCTCTTTTCTGGCGCCGTTGCTGGGGAGGTAAGGTAAAAGGTACTCGCATCCTCCTGTGTGAGTGCTCGGAGCTATTTCCTTTAGATTCTGCAATTACATCTTTTTGTTTCTTGTTTATATTTTCACTAGTTAGGCTTAATGGAAAACAAAGAGTTCTTTAGTCTTTTTCCTGATTTTAGATTTGAAGAGAAAATTGAAAATCCTTTGGAGCTTATTTTGCATAGCAATGTTATTAGTATGAATGCTTTGAATACCGTTAATGCTAATGCTATAGAAAAGTCTAAGCTTGGGGAAGCTGGTTTTGTTAAGTATGATATTTTTAGTCCCCCAGCTTTAGTGGAGAAGGTCTGTTCTGATAATATTTTATCTCCCATATGTGATGTTTCTAGTGATGCTTGTGCTCCTCATCCTTTTAAAATACCTACAAAGATTGTTGAACATGTTAGGGATAACTGCTATTTAGGAGATGGAACTGTCCATCCTGGTGACCATTTGCTTTTTATACATGAATTATGCGAGTTGTTCCAGTGTGCAGGTATTTCAATGAACCAAGTTAAGAAGAAGCTATTCTCTTTTTTGCTGAAAGGCAGAGTTGAGGAATGGTATAAAACATTGAAGGATGGCCGATCTATTGATTGGGAGGAAATTGAACCTCTCTTTTATTCTAAATTCTATCCTTCTAGTCAGGTTTATAAAGATAGGAATTACATTTATAATTTTCATCCGCATGAGGGAGAAAGCATTGCCCAAGCTTGGGGAAGATTGAAGTTACTAATGCATAAATGTCCTATTCATGATCTTCCCCGTAATATTGTTATTAATAATTTTTATCCAAGGCTTTCAAGATATTACAAGGACTATCTAGATGCATGCTTTGATGGGTCTTTCACAAACAAGGATGTCGACACCAAGTGGGGTCTGCTTGAAACAATTCAAAACAATATTGAAGGTTGGGATAGCGACAAAGGTAAAGGATCAGGTATGAATTATGAGTTTGATTGCATTAAGTCTTTCGCTGAAACTGCTACTTTTCAAGAGCTTAGTGCTAAATATGGTCTTGATCCTCAAATTATGGTTGATTGCTTTAAAACCTTTGCTTCCCATATGAATGTTCCTAAAGGAAATGGGGACGTGTATCATGGACCTTTTAAGGACACTTGCATAGAAAGTGATATTATTATTGATGATTGCAATAAACATGCTCAAACTTCTAAAATTCCTATTTCTTATAAGCATGTTAATTTTTGTGGAGTACATAGACCTTATGAACAGAGTTAGAACAAGGAAGATTATTGCATCACCCACGCAAATGAAGAAACCAGTATGTGGCTCAAGGATCTAGATGTGCTTGGTGAAAGGGTTTGTGAGCTTTATCCTTTTCTTTGTGAATTTTGCGGTGAAAAGGGTCACTTTAATTTTCAATGCCCAATTAATCGAACGAGTACCGCAAATTTGTATTGTGATGATAAGATTACTCTCAATCAGCATGATGAGCTTACCTTATTTTTGAATTGTGAAGAGATATCTAGAAAGATTTCTTTGGTTGATATGAGAGATGCTGATATTAATAGTACCCTTCGTGGTTATCGTCTCTATTGTGCTAAAGATTGCCTCACAAATACTTACTTACAAGATCTTATAAAACATGACATTTTGCCAAGCTATGATAGGACTAATAGATGTTTCAATCTTATTAATAGAGAGGAGGAATCCTCTAAAGTTTCTTCTGTTGTTCCTGTCAGCAAACCAGATTATGTGGAGAAGATGCCTTTCCCTCCTAGAGAATATGTGGAGAAGATGCCCTTCAAGTCTCTCCCTCCTAAAGGAGAGAGTAAGAAGAGTATGAAGAAGAATAAGAAGAAGAAGAGGAGTAAGAGGTGAGAGGACACGGTATCTTCCCGTAAGCGTTATGATCCTGCTATAGATTATGATAATTCTGATTGGGATGATGTTCCTATGCCTATTACTTATGTCAGTGATCATGATTGGGAAAATCACTCTACTTTTGATATTGAAAATCTTTTTGGTACCAATTCTAAGGTTAATAATTGTTGTACCATTAGTGCTATCCATGTTCCTTCTTATGATGATATGTTTGATGAATATGCTTTGCGACATAGTAGTTCTCTATCTTGTGATGATACTAAGCCTCTAGTTTATGATGATGATTATAATGTTTTCAATTCACCTACTTTTGAGGAGAAAATTAGTTATGATTACAATATGCCTCCTGTTTTTGATGATTATAGTGATGAGAATAATTTTTCTGTTGAATCTGCTCCTACTACGATTGTTCATGTGGGGAGTATTAATCCTTTTATGCATATGGCTCATGATAGGGATGCTTTATGTGATAGTTATATTGTTAGTTCTATTCATGATGCTACTGAAAGTTACTATGAGAGAGGGAAACATGGTTTGATGGATCTCAACAATATTGAGTTTCCCCTCTTTATGTTGCAATTCTTGAAGTTGTACTTGTTTTGCCTTCCTATGCTTTTTGCTTTGCGCTTTTATGACTTGTCTCTTTACAAGACTATTTTTCATAGGGAGTGGTTTAGATTTAAATGTGTTCCATACTTGATTTTTGATCTTCTCTATTGCTTTAAGTTCCTATATGGCGCCTTTGCCTCAAGCTCTTATATGGCGCCCACATGAGCATCTTTGCAAATTACTGCGCCTAGCTCAAAGGCGTTAAAGAAAAGCACTCTTGGGAGATAACCCATTGTTTATTTTTAGTACTTTTTCTTTTATTTGAGTCTTGGAAGTTATTACTACTGTAATGACCTCTCCTTATCATTTTTATTTCATTGTTGTGCCAAGAGAAGCCTCTAATTTGAGTGAGGTAAGATTTGGGGATGTTGCTGTCCTGAAACAGTTTTCGGTGCTGTACCGTAAAAATTCGTGAAAATTCTCTGTTTATCTTTTGGACCTGCGATTTCTTGTGCATATGCCCCAGGTTATATAAAAACTTTTGTTAGTTGAACACTTTTTTATTTGAGCAACAGAAAACCCCTCAAAAATTCGATCTTTGTCAGCTGTTCTGTTTTGACAGATTTCTGCCAATATTTGTGTTTGCCGCTTTATCGCTTTCTTTTGAGTTCTTTTGATCACGGAACTTTTGGGGAAGTTGCTACAGTAGTATATGCTATATATGTGGTGGTTTTGGGTTGAAACCTAAAGCAAAAAGAGGTTGATTATATGTTATGCTTACACTAATGTTGCTAATAGATTTGTGTTTAGTTTTGTATGAAGGAAGTTTTCAAGTGTAGGGATTGGAGAATGATGAGATGAGTTGAAGAATGGGCAAAATCTCAAGCTTGGGGATGCCCATGCATCACCCCAAGAAATATCCAAGAAGTAGAAGCGTCAAAGCTTGGGGATGCCCCCGAGGCACCCCTTCTTCATCGGCAAAAAATAGGTCACCTTTCAAGACACTATATTTTTATTGCTTCAAGCACTATGCGTTTTTCTTGGAGCGTCAGTTGTTTTTGTTTTTAGTTTTCTTTTGCCTTGTTTGCTGCAATAAATGGTTAGATCACATCATGTTTCTTTTGGCGGAGATGAACTCGCTTTTCATTTGCCAAGAACACTCTAGTTTTCACTCTTATCGTTCAATGAGTGTTCTCTTTTTCTGCTAGTGCATTTAGCTTGCATTTTTCACCTTGATTTGCGTTCAGATCTTGTTATATCTTTTCATCAAGGTGTATTTTTGCCTCTGATCTTTATTAGTTTTCATCAAAAGAGTTGTTTATAAAAAGTTCGAATGGTGTTGGAAAAGAGAAAAAGCTTTATGCAAAAAAGTGGTACAAAAAGGAGCTTGTGTAGACTGCGGCCTAGGCTTTTGCATGTCGTGCTTGATGTCTTTTTGATAGTATGCTTAGTGGTTTTGCTGTAGCATGAATTGTCTCAAATAACTAAGATTGCTTAATGAGCCTTTGAAAGAATCATGTGTTGTTTATATTATATGGAAGCATTTATTTGGTTTTCTCCTTGATGCTTTATTTGGGTTGACTTGGCGCATGCTCACACATGTTAGACTCTTACAAAGTCGCCAATAGCCTCTATGATCATTTAGTTTTTGACTTTTGATGCCATCTTATGCTTCTTTTAATATCGCTTTGTCTCTTTGCATGATTATGGCCATTATTGCTCTCTTAGTTGGTCGCTCCCAGTCTTTTGCTAGCCCTCATTTTGTACTGAGTATGAGCTCTACTCGTGCATCCAACTCCCAAAAACCAAGTTTACCATTGTGTCCACTATAAATTCCTATGCATGGTATTTGCAAGCCATTCCAAGTAAATTTTCATGTGCTACCTTTCAAAAAAAACCTTCAAAATACTTCTCATTTTGTGACACAGTTTTCAGCTCATGGGGACATAGTGGTCAGATTTGCTATCTTCCATATTATTTATTCCAAAAATAAAAAAAATAAAAAATAAAGAAAAAAGGCACTCCTCCATGGTATGTGAATGTTGGTGGGCACCCGATGGAATCGGTTAGCCATGGTTTGAGAAAGGAAAAAAGGTGGGGAGGAGTGCCAAGCTTTATAAAAGAGCACAAAAGTGCCAATCTCTCTCTCAAAAACTTGCTTCATTTTTGTATGGAAGATAGTAAGAACCCCATTACTAGTCGTTGACAAAAGCAACCACCTCTCAAAACTTAATTTTTATCTCTCTGTTTTACAAATGAAAAGCTCTAGCACATGTTTAATCACTGCTTCCCTCTGCGAAGGGCCTTTCTTTTACTTTTATGTTGAGTCACCGCCTTCTATCTTTATGCACCATTAAGAGAGCATAGTTGTCATTCTTAGTATAATGTGCATTGTCCCAAAGTTTTCATTGATTGATTCATGATTATGGTTTCACTTGTCCTTAAATTATTTGTATCTAGTCGCCCTCTTAAACTTGAAGGTGTCCTATGCATTTATGTTTTGCTCTCCATGAAGGACAAGTTGAAAACCATTTGTATGTTTTTCCTTATGATTTGAACACACGTTTGACTTTCATTGTTTCATTTTCATGATCTTTTGTTTGTGTTTATTTGCATGTTATAACATGGTTGCTAAGTTTTTATTGTCAAAGATTATATCTTTTATGCCCATGTTTTAAGTTCTTATGATCCCAGCTCACAATGCTTACATATATGATCAAGATTGTGTAGGTGCATGTCACCTCAAATTTTTTTCTTTTGTTATCACTTACCTACTCGAGGACGAGCAGGAGTTAAGCTTGGGGATGCTGATACGTCTCAAACGTATCTATAATTTTTTATGCTCCATGCTTGTTTTTACACCATTTGCCTTGTGTTTCGTTACACTTCGTGGCACTTTTATGCGATTTCCGGAACTAACCTATTGACAAGATGCCACAGTGTCAGTTCCCAGTTTTCTGCTATTTTTGTGTTTCAGAAAAGCTACACAGGAAATATTCTCGGAATTGGACGAAACAAAAGCCAAAAGTCTTATTTTTCCCGGAAGCTTCCCGAGGACCAAAAGAGAGCCGAAGGGGGGCCAGAGGCCGCCCTCACACATAGGTGGCGCGGCCCAGGCCCTGGCCGCGCCACCCTGGTGTGAGGAGCCCCTGGCTGCCCCCTGACGACGCACCTTCGCCTATAAGAAGCCTCGGGACGGAAAACCCTAAAGGAGGGGGCGAAATTTCCAGAACAGTTCCGCAGCGCCGTCGCCGTCGAAGACAAATTTCGGGGGACAGAAGTGTCTGTTCCGGCACCCTGCCGGGACGGGGAAGTGCCCCCGGAGCCATCTCCATAGGTCTCCATCGCCGTCTCCGTCGTCTCCATCGACCTCACCGCCATCTCCATCAACCTTGCTGTCTCCTATGATGAGGAGGGAGTAGTTCATCCCCGGGGCTGAGGGCTCTACCGGTAGCTATGTGGTTCACCTCTCTCTCCCATGATGTGATCTTTATGTGATCGTGAGCTTTGTATCATGTTGAACAAGTAGATGTTATTATTCAGATATTATGTGTACTCTAGTGATGTTATTAAAGTAATCTATTCCTCCTGCCATGGTGTAACGGTGATAGTGCGTGCATCATGTTGGTACTTGGTCTATGCTACGATTGTGATCTTTTATGGATTATGAGAATAATTATCACTATGATAGTATTGAAGTGATCTATTCCTCCTTTCATGGTGTAATGTTGACAGTGTGTGCACCGTGTTAGTACTTGGTCCAAGTTGCAATAATATCTATCTTGAGTTGTGATTTGATTTGGATATCTCTATGAGTGGTGTTTGTCAAGTACTTGATGAACTTTAAGGGGTGCTTCTGTAGCCACTACGCAATGATTAGTGTTGTTCAATAGGAGAGTAATTCAGAGTACCATAGTGAAGAGAAGTTGTTTATTTGTTCAATTATGTTATATTTGTTGGGAGTGTGTCCACTAGTGAAAGTATGATCCCTAGGCCTTGTTTCCAAGCTTTGCACACCGTTTACTTGCTGTTTTGTTACTTGTTTGCTTGCTGCCATTTTTATTCCAGATTACATTTACTACTTATAATCATCTATACCACTTGTATTTCACTATCTCTTCGCCGAACTAGTGCACCTATACATCTGACAAGTGTATTGGGTGTGTTGGGGACACAAGAGACTTTCTGTATCATAATTGCATGGTTGCTTGAGAGGGATAGCTTTGACCTCTTCCTCCCTGAGTTCGATAAACCTTGGGTGATCCACTTAAGGGAAACTTGCTGCTGTTCTACAAACCTCTGCACTTGGAGGCCCAATACTGTCTACAAGAACAGACGCATGCGTAGATATCAGCAGGTTCCACGTTGCCGCTCGCAAAGCAAAGCTTGGACGAGGCGCCCTATAAATTGTTCGAAGCTGTCGCGAAGCTAGCCGGCATCACCTTCAGTCGTATTCATCCTCCTACTGGATTGATAACCTTGGTTTCATAACTGAGGGAAAACTTTCTGCTATATTCATCAAACCTTCTCTTGGGGTTTTCCAACTGGCCGGTCATTTACTACATATTCCCACGTCAACTTGGCACATAATTTTTCTGTCGCCGTTGCCGTGTATTAAAGAAGAAGCTTTCACATCATCATCACCGCGCCATCAACAAGTTTTCTGGCACCGTTGCCGGGGAGGAAAGAAGAATTCTACAAGGGGAGTTTCGCACACACATCCTTTACTTTGTTTTAAGTTTTGCTTTACTTTATTTCTACTTGCATCGTTTTATCAAAAACACAAAAAAATTAGTATCCTTGATAGTTGTTTTTACTTGTCTGCTGTTAGTTTTGCTAGAATGGCTACTCCTAAGAACATCAAGTTGTGTGATTTTACTAGCATGAATAATAGTGATTTTATCTGCACTCCTATTGCGCCACCTGCTCCTGCTGCAAATTTTTATGAGATTAAGCCTGCTTTGTTGAACCTTGTTATGAAAGAGCAATTTTCTGGTGCTAGTACTGATGATGCTGCATCTCATCTCAACAATTTTGTTGAGCTATGTGAGATGCAGAAATATAAGGATGTTGAAAGTGATATTATTAAGCTTAAGTTGTTTCCTTTTTCTTTGAGAGGAAAAGCTAAGGATTGGTTGCTTTCTTTGCCTAAAAATAGTATTGATTCATGGGCTAAGTGTAAGGATGCTTTTATTGGTAGATACTATCCTCCTGCTAAGATTATAGCTTTGCGTAGCAATATTATGAAGTTTAGTCAGTTTGATAATGAACATGTTGCTCAAGCTTGGGAAAGAATGAAATCTATGATAAAGAATTGTCCCACTCATGGACTGACTACTTGGATGATTGTTCAAACTTTTTATGCAGGACTGAATTTTTCTTCAAGGAACCTACTTTATTCAGCTGCTGAAGGCACTTTTATGTCCCTTACCTTGGGCGCCGCAACAAAGTTTCTCGACAATATGATGGTAAATTACTCTGAATGGCACACCGAGAGAGCACCACAAGGTAAGAAGGTAAATTCTGTTGAGGAAACCTCTTCCTTGAGTGATAAGATTGATGCTATTATGCTTATGCTTTCAAATGATAGGACTCATGTTGATCCTAATAATGTTCCTTTGGCCTCTTTGGTTGCTCAAGAAGAGCATGTTGATGTAAACTTCATTAGAGACAATAATTTTAACAACAATGCTTATAGGAACAATTTTGCTAGTAACAATTATGGGCCGTATCCTTCTACCAATGGTAATGGTTATGGTAACTCTTATGGTGATTCCTCCAACAACACTAGGGCCGCGCCCTCCGAGCTTGAGGTAATGCTCAAGGACTTCATCGGTAAGCAAAATGCTTTTAACAAGTTTGTTGAGGAAAAGTTAGGCAAAATTGATATTCTTGCTTCTAAAGTTGATAGCCTTGCTCATGATGTTGAACTTCTAAAATTAAAAGTGTTGCCTAATGAGGTGAAAGAGAACAATCCTTTTGCCACTGCTAATGCTATCCAAGTTAGAATTGATGAAAATGTTAGGATGCTAGCAAAATTGCATGCCAGGTGGGAAAGAGAAGATGAGATGGCTAGAAAGATGAAGGTATGTACCATTACTACCTCTAATGATGTTATTCCTAATGCTAGCAATCCTCTTACTTTGATTAGTATAGAGAAAACTCCCACTCCTAGTGTTAAAAATCCTAAAACTGCTAAAACTTTTTCTCAAAAGAGTGCTGAAATTTTTCGGAGTGTGGGAGATGATAGCTCTATTTTCTTTAATGATTTTGATGTTGATGGCTGCAATATATCTGAAGTTATTTTGTTCTTGCAAAAGCTTGCTTTGACTCCCAATGCTAGTTCTTTAAATGTTGCTTTTACTAAGCATATTACCAATGCTCTCATGAAAATGAGGGATGAAAAGTTGAAGCAAAAAGCTTCTGTTCCCAAGAAGTTAGAAGATGGTTGGGAACCCATCATTGATATGCATGTTAATGGTTTTGATTGCCATGCTTTATGTGATCTAGGTGCTAGTATTTCTATCATGCCTAGAAAGATTTATGGCATGTTTGATTTACCACCGCTTGAAAAGTGTTATTATGATGTTCCTATTGCTGATGTTGCTAAGAATAAACCTTTGGGAAGGATTAATAATGTTATTATTGTGGTTAACAATAACCTTGTTCCCGTTGATTTTCTTGTCATGGATGTTGAATGCAATGCTTCATGTCCTGTTATTTTGGGAAGACCCTTTCTTCGAACTGTAGGTGCCATCATTGATATGAGGGAAGGCACCATCAAATATCAATTACCACTCAAGAAAGGTATGGAACACTTCCCTAGAAAGAGGAAGAAATTACTTTTTGACTATATTCTTAGAGCAAATTATGAGCTTGATGCTTCATCACTTGATATTACTTGATTCGCACTTTCTGCGCCTAGCTCAAAGACGTTAAAGAAAAGCACTCTTGGGAGATAACCCAATGTTTTTAATTTCAGTTCTTTTTCTTTTATTTGAGTTTTGGAAGTTATTGCTACTGTAATAACCTCTCCTTATCATTTTTATTTCGTTTTTGTGCCAAGAGAAGCCTCTAATTTGAGTGAGGTAAGATTTGGGGATGTTGTTGTCCTGAAACAGTTTTCAGTGCTGCACCGTAAAAATTTGTGAAAATTCTCTGTATGTCTTTTGGACCTGAAATTTCTTGTGCATATGCCCCAGGTTATATCCAAACTTTCATTAGTTGAACACTTTTTTATTTGAGCAACAGAAAACCCTCTAAAAATTCGACCTTTGTCAGCTGTTCTGTTTTGACAGATTTCTGCCAATATTTGTGTTTGCCGCTTTATCGCTTTCTTTTTGAGTTCTTTTGATCACGGAACTTTTGGGGAAGTTGCTACAGTAGTATATGCTTTATATGTGATGGTTTTGAGTTGAAACCTGAAGCAAAAAGGGGTTAATTCAATGTTATGCTTACACTAATATTGCTAATAGATTTGTGTTTAGTTTTGTATGAAGGAAGTTTTCAAGTGTAGGGATCGGAGAATGATGAGATGAGTTGAAGAATGGACAAAAGCTCAAGCTTGGGGATGCCCAAGCACCCCAAGAAATATCCAAGAAGTACAAGCATCAAAGCTTGGGGATGCTCCCGAGGCACCCCTTCTTCATCGGCAAAAATCAGGTCACCTTTCAACGCACTATATTTTTATTGCTTCATGCATCATGCGTTTTTCTTGGAGCGTCAGTTGTTATTAGTTTTCAGTTTTGTTTATTTTTGTTTTCTGCAATAAATGGTTGGACCCCAACAAATTTCTTTTGGAGAAGTTGCCTTGTTTTTCATTTGCCAAGAACACTCCATTTTTCATTCTTATAATTTTAATGAGTGTTCTCTTTTTCTAAAACAGCGTTTAGCTTTCATTTTTCGCCTTGATTTGTGTTCAGATCTTGTTATATCTTTGCATCAAGGTTTATTTTTTGCCTCTGGTCCTTATTGGTTTTCATCAAAAGAGTTGGTTATAAAAAGTTCGAATGGTGTTGGAAAAGAGAAAAAGCTTTATGCAAAAAAGTGGTACAAGAAGGAGCTTGTGTAGACTGCGGCCTAGGCTTTTGCATGTAGTGTTTGATGTCTTTTTGATAGTATGCTTAGTGGTTTTGCTGTAGCATGACTTGTCTCAAATAACTGAGATTGCTTAATGAGCCTTTGAAAAAAGCATGCGTTATTTTTATTATTTGGAAGCATTATTTTGGTTTTCTCCTTGATGCTTTATTTGGGTTGACTTGGTGCATGCTCACACATGTTTGACTCATACAAAGTCACCATTGCCTCTATGATCATTTAGTTTTTGACTTTTGAAGCCATCTTATGCTTTTTTTAATGTCGCTTTGTCGCTTTGCATGATTATGGCCATTATTGCTCTCTTAGTTGGTCGCTCCCAGTCTTTTGCTAGCCCTCATTTTGTACTGAGTATGAGCTCTACTCGTGCATCCAACTCCTAAAAACCAAGTTGTTCCAAAGTGTCCACCATACATACCTATTAGCAATTTGCTATTCCAAAGTATATTTGACTTGCTTTTATCTATCCTTCAAATTAAACTCTTTTTGGTGTTATGCGAAAATTGGTCAGTAAAGCTCTCAGGAACCGGATGGCACACTTTACTTTTCTCGTTTTAAAATTTTGACATTGTGGCTCTCTTATATTGAGTTATTATGCTTGCAAGTTGTAAGTTGGGAATTAGCCCAACCATGCCGTCATGGGACAAGCTTTCAACATTGCACTATCTTTCATTTGAGTTGATATCGTGGTCTTTTATTTATGGATACTCGCGGTGTGAAATGAATTGGGAATCTTGCGGGATCATGGAGTTTGTATATGTGTTAGAGAAACGCCTGGGCCGCTAATCTAAGCCATGCATTATTCATGGTGGAAATTTACAGCATGCCCATAATGAACATTCGACGACGCATCTCACACTAAAAAGCTATACCAATGGTAAATAAAAGAGATGTCGAGGTGTTCATTGTCTGTTTGTCCTGTCATTTTGATGTGGGCTTGTTCCATGTCATCGGGCACGGAGGTACCCCGTTGGTGGTTCTCGATGATACATGTATACTTACAATGACAAGAGCTTGCTTGGGACTCTAAGTAAAGTAGCATGAGGTTTGGGTATTCGTATTTCATGAGACACGAGGTTTTCAACTTATGATTTGTCAAGCATATGCAGCATAAGTGTACTCGCATTAACTTTAACCATTCAAGATGCTTATGATGGGGGCAATGAGAGCTCAAAGCCGGTAAGTACCATAATTTTTGAAGGTTTATAAAACTTGCAATCACTGCTTTCCTCCGCAAAGGGTCTTTCTTTTACTTTTATGTTGAGTCTCCACCTTCTACCTTTATGCACCGTCTAAGAGAGCATAGTTGTCATTCTGAGTATAATGTGCATTGTCCCAAAGTTTTCATTGATTGATTCATGATGTTGGTTTCACTTGTTCTTAAATTACTTGTATCTAGTCACCCTTTTAAACTTGAAGGTGTCCTATGCATTTATGTTTTGCTCTCTCATGAAGGACAAGCTGAAAACCATTTGTATGTTTTTCCTTATGATTTGAACACACGTTCGACTTTCATTGTTTCATTTTCATGATCTTTTGTTTATGTTCTTTTTTATGTTATAACATGGTTGCTAAGTTTCTTCTATCAAGATTATGTCTTTCATGCTCATGTTTTAAGTTCTTTGATCCCAGCGCACAACGCTTATATGTATGATCAAGATTGTGTAGGTGCATGTCACCTCAAAAATTATTTCTTTTGTTATCACTTACATACTCGAGGACGAGCAGGAGTTAAGCTTGGGGATGCTGATAGGTCTCCAACGTATCCATAATTTTTGATGCTCCATGCTTGTTTTTACACCATTTGCTTAGTGTTTCATTACACTTTGTGGCATTTTTATGCATTTTCCGGAACTAACCTATTAACGAGATGCCACAGTTCTAGTTCCCTGTTTTCTGCAATTTTTGTGTTTCAGAAAAGTTACACAGGAAATATTCTCGGAATTGGATGAAACCAAAGCCAGACATCCAGATATTCACAGGAGCTTCCAGAACACCAAAGGAGAGACGGACAGGAGCCACTGGTGGGCCACACCACCAAGGGGCATGGCCTGGGGCTGGCCCGCGCCCCCCTATGGTTAGCCCCACCAGGGCCACTTCTGACACTGCCCCTTCGCCTATAAAGACCCCCCGACGGGAAAAACCTAAAGACCCGATCACTTTTCTAGAATACATCACGATCTGCCACCGCCGTCGACCCGAAGATCGGGAGGGTCCAGAAGCTCTTCTCGGCATCCTGCCGGAGAGGGGAATCACCACCGAAGGTCTTCTTCATCGCCATGCTTGCCTCTGGCGCGATGAGTGAGTAGTCTACCTTGGACTATGGGTCCATAACAGTAGCTAGATGGTTGTCTTCTCCACCATGTGCTTCATGTTTAGATCTCGTGAGCTGCCTTACATGATTGAGATCACCGTTATGTAATTCTACATGTTGTGTTTGTTGGGATCCAATAAATATTGGTGTTATGATTGAGTTGATGTGCTGAATATTATCTTATGTTATCTCTATGTTGTTTATGATCTTGCATGCTCTCTGTTGTTAGTAGCTATCTTGGCCGAGTAGTTGCTAGTGACTTCAAGAAGGGGTATTTATGCTCGATAGTGGGTTCATGCCTCTATTTAATCTGGGGGAGTGACAGAAACCTCTAAGGTTGTAGATGTGCTATTGCTACTAGGGGGAAAACAACATTCATATGCTCGAGGGCATATGCTTTGTTTACATTACACACTTTGCTTAATGCAGTTATCTGTTGTTCGCAACTTAATACTTGTGGAGTTCTCGGATTGATTTGCCACAAGTGGATTATTAGTCATAGATGCAGTTGGATGGCGGTCTATATATCTTATTGTAATGCCCAGAGTAAATCTCATAGTGATCCTCTCGACATGCATGTTGTCTTTATTCTATCAATTGCCCAACTGTAATTTGTTTACCCAGCATGTATTATTTTATCTTATGGAGAGACACCACTAGTGAACTGTGGACCCCGGTCCTATTTCCTTTATATTGCTATCACCTGTTTACTTTACTCGCACTGTTTACTTTACTCGCATATTACTATTGCTTTCCACTCGATACGCTCATACCCTTTGTTTCAAGCAAACCGGTGAGATTGACAACCTCATCGTAAGTTGGGAACAAAGTATTTGGTTGTGTTGTGTGCAGGTTCAACGTTGCCGCTCGCAAAGCAAAGCTTGGACGAGGCGCCCTATAAATTGTCCGAAGCTGTCGCGAAGCTAGCGGGCATCACCTTCAGTCGTGTTCATCCTCCTACTGGATTGATAACCTTGGTTTCATAACTGAGGGAAAACTTGCTGCTATATTCATCAAACCTTCTCTTGGGGTTTTCCAACTGGCCGGTCATTTACTACATATTCCCACGTCAACTTGGCATAGAAGTTTTCTGTCGCCGTTGCCATGTATTAAAGAAGAAGCTTTCACATCATCATCACCGCGCCATCACCCCCCGGCCGGCCATCCCTTTAAGCCTCTCACCAACCTCTTCTTCTTTGGCTCAGGCGACCTGCAAAGCTCCCCCTGAATCCGGCAAACCCTACACCCTCTCTCCTAAGTATTATTGCAGTCCTCTGCCTCCTCCGCCGCTGGCTGCGACGTCGGCGACTCCGGCCCGCGCCTGCCCCTACTCCAGCGCGGTGTGGTGGAGGGAGAAGGAAGGCAAGAGGAGGGGAGGCGGTAAGAGATGAGCAGGCTCGTGGCGTGGGAGAGGATAGAGGAGATGCAGCCGATTTTCTTTCAAGGAGAAATTAGTGGGAGAAGATAAGGAAGAAGGGGACACACGTATTTGGTGGTGGGACCCGCATAGGTGACACGCGGTGCTCGATCGTGTCCACGATCACCCGTGCAGGAGCAAGTCTGGCTTAGGAGACCCCTAAATCCTACTCCCTCCGTTCAAAAATATAAGATGTTTTAGTTTTGTGAAGTGAATGTATCTAGACATCTTTTAGTGTATAGGTTCGTTTGAATCTATACACTAAAAGATGTCTAGATACACTAACTTCACAAAGCTAAAACATCTTATATTTCTAAACGGAGGGAGTACATATAGCTGTATTTGTTCAGCTCATGCTAATCCCTCTTGCCCTGCTATCTCTATCTTGCAACTTTCTGACTGGCAAGAATTTGTAACTCACAATGCGCTTTGCATTTGAGCTGAATGAAATTTGGCGCCTCCAACACCCTTCCCTGCTAAAAAAAACCAGAGGGATTTACAGTTCAGGTTGCTATATAACATACAACCAATTTTAGGAAAGACTTCAAAAAAGCTTATGATAATGTAAACTATGTTTTTCTTTATAATGTGATGCTTAAAAAAGGTATAGTCTGATCTGGTTTTCAATATCATCACTAGTGGCAAAGTAAATAAGAAACTAACTGACCAAATGAGTGTTATGGTAAAAAATGCACGGGAGAGTGGCTTGATTACTGGAATGGTTCCTTGCCACCTCCAATATGCAAACCATTTCCTTTTGGATGAAAGGTTAGAAAATCTCAAGTGTTTATTGTGCCTATTTTAACAAATGTATGATCTAAAATTAACTTTATGAAAAATGAAGTCTTATGTTTTGGATATTGTAAAGAACAAGCAGAGCATAATGAGGAGATTTTTACTTACAAATCTGGGTTTTGAACCTGAGATACTTGGGGATTCCCATTGGTAAGAAAAGGCTTCTTGATATTAATTAGAGGGTGATACTCTTAGACATGGGTTCAAGGGTGATACTCTTGAATGCATGTCTAGGTTCTATTGCACTCTACATGTTGTCCTTCTATGGGGTGCCTAGGGGGTAATAAAAGGTTCAACATCTTCAGGAATAGGATGACGTGGCAGGAGGAACATGGGATGAGAAAAAAATACCATTTGGTAGACTGGAATATAGTTTGTACTCCAAAATACATAGGGGTTTAGGTGGTTAAAATCTAGACTTGATGAATATTAGTGTTTTTGTGTAAGTGGTGGTGGCGTTTGGATAATGAGGATAGAATGTGGCGGGGATTCTGAAGAAAAGTATCTTTGAAAGAAACCTTGACAGAAAGTGTGGATAGACGTGGTAGTTCTTAAATTTGGCCAGGCCCCGATGAAAGTGAAATATATCTTTTATAGATTTTGTGATAGAATTCTTGTGTCTCGAAATAAGACTTGTTTTTGGGAGGATGTATGGCATAGAAGGATTAATCTAGAAGAGAGGTTCCCTAGGTTGTATAATCATTCCCTTAACAAACATGGCACTGTGGACAAAGTGGTGGACTCTCATGGGGCTTGCCTTATTTTTTAGGAGATGTTCATGGGGTGATTTGGCTAAGGAATGGTGTAAAGTACTGGATATTATTCACAATATGAATTTGAGCCTAGGGCGTGATAGGGTGGGCTGAAAGTTGGGGGGGGGGGGTTATTTGAAATCATGTACAGTGCTTTGCAAACTAGGCACTCTCCCATTAAAGTGTTCAAGCATTTGCAATTGTGTAAGTTTTTTGTGGTGTTTGATGTGGGGAAGGATTTTGACCAAAGATAATTTGCAGAAAAGGGAATGGGATGGACTACAACTGTGTATATTTTGTGTTGCTGATTTCATCTTCTTTCTATGTACTGTTGTGCGATTTGTATGGAATATGATTTAGTGTGCCTTCAACTTCCATGTTCAGCCATAGAAAATGCCCGAAATAAATGAGTGGTTGAATAATTTTAGGGGATCAGATAGCTACTGTCAAAATTATCTTAGCGTTGTGTGTTGTTTTGTGTGGAAGACCAGAAATAAAGAATGTTTTGACAATATTATGTCTTTCTGACCCCTGAGACATTGTATTCTTAATTTTCACTTATGATTATTGAACGGACTTGCAGAAGCAAAAAAATCAGAGAGGTGCTGCAATAAGGACATGGTCTTTTGTACATGATCATCAAGGAGGTGTTTAGCAAAACCAGAGGGTTGCCCTTTATGTCAAAGAATTGCCGGTGAGTCTTTGTCATAGGAAACCATTTCTTCTGGGCTCTCCTTAGGCCTTGTTTGGCAGCTCGGGTTCTTGGATTATTCACATGTATTTTACCACCCAGCCCGTTACTCGAAATACACTTCATAGCCCATTTGGCAGCCCGGTTTGTAGCCGTGTAAGCCCGAGTAAAATTGCAAAAACACATCAGATTGATCGGGTTTCAAGACGTGAGAAGGGGGACATGTTTCTTACGCTCGTGAATTTGGTGATGGGAGCGTATTCACCCAAAACACGATGTATTATTCACTACAAAACATTGGAATTAACTTTTACTAAACAAGGCCTTAAAGGAGGGAAACGAGTGGGTCGGTTTCTAAAGTTTAATTCTCATCACTACATGCTAGTTGCTGCTACTGCCTTTTTAGTGCAACTGCTCGTAGTGGTTGCATTTGTCTGTAAAACATACGCCGTAGAAACTGTATGCTTTATTAATGAAGCTGGAGAAAACCACTTTGTTAAAAAAAAAGATGAACTAAAAATCATTTTTGTATTCACATTTACCTTTTTTGTGTATGTCACAAATCAAAACATAATTCGATGAAAACATGTAGCTCGGGCTCATTTGAATTGTTTTCTAAAATAAGTGTCCCGTACAGCCTAATTGTTTTTTCTTGTCTAAAGATCAATGTGCCTGTAATCCAGCCCACCCAGGGCCTTACATTCTATTTTCTCGAGCCATCAGAACATCGTATCTCCTGAAAGCCCATGACAAGAAAACCTGAATGGAAGTATGGAACTGCATTGTCTTCACTGATCCATGCCATCCTAGCTTCAAGATCTGAACCTTTTCGTTTCGAGTTTAAGTGAAATTAAGAGAGCTGGCGACATTTCATTAACAATATGATGCAGTCCACTGAACCTTATAATTCAGTTGAAAGCTTCAATCGGTTCAATATACAATGGCAAGGATACACTCACACACAATACATACAATCAAATATCAGAGTAAATCTGAAAAAAAGAACGGGCCTGCTTCGGTACACCCCCCCTCCACCAAATTTAAACACAACAACGGCTGAGATCGCTCCGTACCTCTTCATAATTAAGAGAATTATGATAATTAATAAATTGGTAATTCACAATTGATGATTAATTAAGTCGTATCTATCCAGTATAAACCCGTATGGCCCAATTAAACCTGTATGGATACATACACGCATACATCTTTTTATGTACGAATCGTCAGCGGCATACGAAGTCAGAGCAACGACACTGGTTGGAGGTGAGCAGCTCCACACCCTCGGCGACTCGGCGTTGTTGTCCGGCAAGAGCTAGCGACGCCGGTGGTCGAGGCCATCCCTCGCCGGGGGCTACGGCTGCACGTCAACACCAGTTTCGACGGGCGCCCCCGCGCCTCGCTGGGCGCCGCCCTGTTCACATACCTGTCCGGTGGCCATAGTCGACTCGCCGATTACTTCTCGGCAGAACACGGACATTGCAAAGCTAGCTTGCGTTACTTGATCGATTCTAATCTAGCATGGAGCTCATGTATGCAACACCACAGGAGATCAACATGCTGGAAACTAGACTCCTATTTGTGCTACAGCAGTGCGTGTGGGGTGTGGCCACAGCAGTGTTTGCATAGGCTCTCGCCGGGACGAGCAGGGCGCTGGTGTGTCTCTCCGTGGAAGACGTCCCAGTAGTTTTTGAGCCTGTGCATCTCGCCGGCAGCCCAGGTATGTCTGAGGCATGCAGCATAGTTGTCTCCGACGATCCGCGACGATGACGCGGCTGACTCAGCCGTCGAACCGCACAGGCCACCAGCATCATATCCCCGATGACCATCGTCGGCAAAGGCTGAACTCGGACCGCCGTTGCTGTGCCACGCCGCCGTGCTCCCGTGCTCCTGGAGCACAAAGTATTGACCAGATGATTGTGCCGGTGGTGTCGCACCAGCACCGAGAAGGACGCACAGGAGGAGCAGGTGCGGGAAACGATCGTACAATACGATCGGCATACGGGCCTGGATCTAGATCTCGACGGGCCAATTAATTAAATTAGAATAATTAGTAATTAAGGGAAAAAGACGATCCTAACCTTTTTTAAGTTTTGGGGGGAGGGGGGGTGTACCGAAGCATACATCAGGGGACTTAGCAGGAACAGTCATGATTATGACCTTCCCCTACACGCACGGTACACACCATAAATCGTACTATGAATGAAATGAGACCGAATTACATGAACAATCTCTATCGATTCTTAGCTAATGGAGAACCTCCTCCTCTTGGGCTTGACCACATGCATGGAGCCGCCCGTTCCTTCACGGATGCTCGACGTGTCCTTGGACCACCCGCCGCCGGCCCTGAACGGGTTCAGCCGGCTGAGCGTGCGCGACATCGACCCGAAGAAGCTCACTTTCTTCCCTGCCGCCAGCGCCGTCGCCGCCGTCCTCGACCCGCTGCCCTTGCTGCGCTGCACGCCGGACGACATGTGCGCCCGCATCATCGCCAGCTCCGACCGCAGCGCCTCGTTCTCCCGCGCCAGCGCCGCGTCCGCCTTGGCCTGCATCCGCGCCGACCCGGCCTCCGACCTCGCCTCCTCCTCGTCGTGGCCGGTACCGGCGCTGCGGAGCTTCAGCTGGTCGTAGTAGAGCGCGCTGAGCACGGCCTGGAGCGGGAGGCGCTTGTTCTGGGAGGCGTGGAGGCGCGCCGTGTAGGAAAGCTTGAGGGTGTCCATGACGCTGCACACCTTCTCCCGCTCGATCTCGTCCAGCGACGGGTGCGCCTTCAGGTAGATGTCCACGGCGCGGTACAGGCAGTCGTGGGTCGGGCGCGCGTCCTTGGGCACAGCGCCGGCGACGCCCACGAACTTGGAGATCGGCAGCGACTCCTCCGTCGCGATCTCTGCCGCCACCTCGTCCACCGTCTTGGCCACCTTCTGCAGCGCCCCTGCGTCCAGCGCCACTTCCGCTCCCGACAGCGACGCCCTCCTGTTCCGTCCGGCGCCGGACACGCGCTCCACGAACGCGGCGATGACGCGCCGGAGAGTGTCGGTGTTGGTGGCGTGCTCCCCGGCGCCGTCGAACGCGACGGCGAGCAGGTCTCCTGCGGTGGCCTGGTCGAGTACGGCTGCGACGCGGAGCTCCAGGTCGCGGCACGTCTTGGCGGAGGCTTCTGTAGTGAGAGCGGCGTGGAGCAGGCGGCAGAGGAACTCTGCCGGAAGGGGCGCGTCGTCCGCGGAAGGGAGCACAGCGACGACGGTCTCGAGGAGCGCGCCGTCAGCGTCGGCGCCAAGAACGAGTTCCGCATATGCTGTGGCCGCGGCGACGAGCACCTCTGGGCCGGCGCGTCGGCAGCGGAGCGCCGTGACGACCTTGTGGAAAGATGCCGACGAGAGGGCCGCGAGCTCTGACGCCCACCAGTCGGGCGGAGACCGCGTCGGGAAGAGCACCTCGTTGCAGATCCTGAGCGCGGCGGCGTCGGCCGCGCGTCGCGCGACGCCGAGCTCCTCGGCGGCCGTGGCGAGCGGGCCCTCGCAGGAGCGCAGCACGGCAACGGCGCTGGGCAGCGTCCGGAGCCCCGACTGCGCGAGGAACTCCTCCACGCGGCGCGCGAGGCCGCCCTCGGTGGGCTGCATGTCGAGGAACGCGGCGGCGCAGAGGAGCGCGGCCGCGTTGCGCGCGGATATCTCGAAGTTGGCGCCGTAGCAGTAGCGCGCGGCCTTCTCGAAGGCGTCGGCGCCGCCCGGCAGCCCGTCGAGCACGATCTCGGTGGCGGGCGCCTTGTGGTCCACTCGCGTGGCCTCGGCGATGGCCTTGCGGATGTAGCCGCACTTGGGCACCATCACCGCCTGCCATGGAAAGCAAATAAGAGTGTCCACGTCAGAGCCTGATCAAAGCAGACACGTGATTGCCATCGAGAGGTGGAAGATGACAGACCTTATGGAGAGGAAAGGCGGCGCCGGCGACCCGGACGACGAGATCCGTTGGTACGTCCTGCGACGACACCCTGCACGACAGATCGAGGAACAAGCCATGATCAGCCAACGAGCAAAAGACCGAGACAACAGTTTTACAAAGCAGGATTGCAACTGAGCAGACAACACGTACCACTGGCTGGTCCTCTCCATGGAAGCAGAGACGGGCTTGGAACTAGAAGAAGCTTGCATGTACCGCGAAGCCGAGAGCTGGGGGCATGAACTGAGCTAGACGAAGGGACCGTACAGCTCGAGCTAGCTCCGGGAGGCGGCATTGCGATCACCACTGGATATATAGAGATTCCATTAATCTGCACTGAAAAAATATTCTTGTGATCCCGGAGAGCTCTGGATTTTTGCATGGCTGGAGTTTGCTCAGCGAGTCCATGAAAGGTACGTGCATGTGTTCGTGGTTGGGGAATTTGATTGGATTGGATGGCGTCTTGGTTTTCGGCGTGCGACTAGTGGCCAGTATTTGCCGCGGCTCTGTTCCGTGGAAGACGCGCGCGGGCAGGGGACAAATCGTCGATGGCGATCTTCCCATGTTTCGCTGTACTTTGCACTGGCGCTGCTGGTGATCCAGAATAGGGTTTTGGTTATTTGATCAGGACATTTATGGTTGTAATCTTGTCACATTGCTGAAAAAAGAGAGTACTCTACCAATAGTTCAACAATTTTACATTTAGTTCATTCATATTTTTTATATTTCCACAGAATGTAGTTTTTCCCCAAAACAGGAGGCTGCACCCAAAAGAGTTCCAAATTTAATGGTTTAAGCGTCCCGTGTTTCCTCTTCTCCATAGTAGTCAGAACGTTTTCCCTCCGACTTCGCCCCTTGTATTGATTTTAGCCCAATTTCTCGTTAATTAAGCAGACAACTTTCTTTTTTATTAATCGAAAAGGTAAAGCTTTTTTCTTATTTAGACAAAAAGGCAAGTGCACTTCACGCAAAAACAAATTTGAGATGTTTGTGTATATATCCATCCTCTCTGGTAGGTGCATTTGTGCTCGCACGATACACTTGTGTACCCAATTGTGAAGGATCATGTGAATGTGGTGCATGTTACTAGGGGACGGCACCGGCGGAACCCTAGCTCCCCCGAGTGTCCACTCTCATGTATCCACTACGCCGCTGCTGGAGGAAGCCAACAGGTAAAGCCGCTCGGCGGACGGTGGTGGCGGGCTCTAGTCACCCATTTTCTTTTTAAAATAATTTAGTGTGTGCATCCTTGACGTCTCGAATTGCTCATGATGTTGAGTTGTTGCAGATGGCGGGTGTACTTGATATCTTTGTCATATCAATATATTACCTTTATTGCGAATCTAATGCATGTGTAACATACTAAAAAAAGAGAACCAAATTGGAACATATGTTGTTGTAGTGTTGTGTTGCCACCAACGTAACACTTGACTTGCAATCTCTAGGCTGTAGAAGAATCGTTGGACAATGTGCTTCTAGGCTTCACGAGTAAAAGATCTCCAACATGGTACCTAAATAGTGCCTCTAACCAATTTTGTGGGCTCGAGGCGAAAAAGAGGTCCAACAAAACCTTAAACCAGCACATGACTTTGTATGCAAGCACCAGTAGAATTTCGTGCGATAAGGGGTGGTAGGTGGTCGTAAAATTCTGAGACGGCATCACAACCGTAGTTGTTGAGTTTGAGGTAGGACTATGTTTACTTGGAATGTGCATGTTGTGATTGATATGTTAGTTTGGTTTAATTTCCTATATTGTTTTTTTCCTTAAAATAAATGACATATCTCCCAATGTCTATATCCTTGGATGCCTACACCATCTTTTAATAAAATGAAGCTCGTCATCAGATTACATAAAGAAACGGGAAGAAGGAGACTAAAATTTAGTCTCGCGACAATCGATATCTCTAGAGGTCTATCGCAAACCTATCTCCATAGACTAAACGACAACTCGAAGCTAATAGTATTGGCAATACTCAAAGGCAATGCCTTCAAGGAAGGAATCGATGATCCTTGTGCGATGATGTTACCGAGTATACCGAAGATACGAAACTTGGAATTATCACCCCGATGCATGTTTTGAAACCACACCTTCAACAAGCATAAGACGTACGTGTGTGCTCAATCTAGCCTGAAAGCTAGCCCACGAGATTTCACTCAGAGAACACATGATTAATTGTTGATGTCAATGCAGAGCATCGCGCTAGCCACTTCTAACACGGAAAAGTCCCTTTCCCTAGCTCGTCTCTATATCTAGCGTCTTAGTGCTTCCGGCCCTCCTAGCTACGGCCAGCCCGTAGGGCGGGGTAGAGAGACGCTCGCCATGGGCCCCAGAAGTTAGGGCCCTGGTCCAAGTTTTGTTTGCGTATTTAGTAGACTTCTACTTTTGAGGCCCAACATTTTAGAATAATTATAAAAGATATAGATGGTGGAAGCTGCATCCTACCGTATCTCAACTACCTAAAATAAAATAATCCAACATTTCTAATGCCACGATTTCTCTATGACCTTCCCAAATGTCCATCACATGTGCATAACAACCCCATGGATCTATAAAATGTACGGATTATTTAATTTTTCATTGATTTATAGTAATATTTCTCTTGCTAAATACTAATATTTAATATGCCTTTTGTCTTTGACCAAATGGTGAAGCTTGAGAGAGATTGTCGAGGGATCCAAGAACACCAATCATTCTTAAATTTGAGTTTTGCAAAAAAATAGAGATTTATTTAAGTAATTTTCTGAAGTAGGGGGGCATGCCCCCCCGTCTTGCTCCAGGGAAGCTCGACGCTATGAACAAGGGGCCCTTAATGTCATGTTGCCCTAGGGCTCACAAAATTTATTGGTCGGCCCTTATTAGAATAATGCATGATATTTCTGATTATTAGCTACACACACCTTGTTGAGTTTGAGATGGCCATAGTGTCCCAACCCTCAGGGATGACGACATCACTGAAAAAGCAATTCATGTATATGACCCTGGCGAATCGGCCAAAGTTTGTACCTAGGTAGAGCTAGCCCGAGCCTTTAAGTTTGCATCCAGAGAATAGAAAGGCATAGTTTTTTAAACTGATGCGCTCCGATGCTACAAAGACGCCTTACCTCTCCACTGCAGAGTACAACATGCACTCCAGTAGTCCAAGTGAGAACAATAAGTAAAGTTGCAGAGGTCATATTTCTCTACTATAGAGTCCAACATGCACTGCATAGATGGCGTAAGCTGCAGCCTACCATATCTAAACTATAACTCCTCTTACCTGAAATAAAATAATCCAACCTTTCAAAATATTTTGTTCTCGATGCCACGATTTCTCTACGACCTTCCCAAATTGCAGAACAAAACTCACCCTCATTAAGGAATTTATCAAATGTGCATAACAACCCATGGATCTATCAAATGTATGAATTATTTAATTTGCTATTGCATTATAGTAATAGTTCTCTTGGTGAATGCAAATATTTAATAAGTCTTTTGTGTTTGACCAAATGGCAGAGCTTGAGAGAGACCGTTGAGAGGTTCAAGACTCATGCTTAAATTTTGATTTTAACATAAACATTAGAGATATATTTAAGTAATTTTCTCTAGTAGGGGGGCCATGCCCCCCTTGCCCTAGGGAAGTTCCGCCACTGTGAACTGGGGGGCTTAGGGTGTGTTCGTTTTTTGGATGGGGTGGAATGGTTCCATTCCACTGTCACGGAACCGTTCCATCCCTGTGTTCGGTTTGGACAAAAAATTATCACGGAACCGTTCCATCCCTATGTTCGGTTTTGGAATGGGATGAGAATGGAATGGAATGGAATTATTCTAAACTTGATTAATTATTTCCTAAACTGGATTAATTATTACTAAACTTAATTAATTATTATTAAACTTAATTAATTATTGCTAAACTTGATTAATTATTGCTAAACTTGATTAATTATAGCTAAACTTGATTAAATTAGAGGGAGACACTGTGCCGTTCCACCTCGTCCGGCCGAATCGGTCGGACCGGTTGGTTCCGCATCTAGAGGGAATATACCCTTTTGTGGAACCACCTAATTCCGTTCCTCGCTCAAACCAAACACAAGAATGGGTTCTAGGAATGGAATGGTTCCATTCCATTCCACCCCATCCCAGAACCGAACACACCCTTAGTGTCATGTCATCGTAAGGCCCACAAAATGTATGAACTGGCCTTGTTCCTAGCTTATCTAAGAACAACAAATATTGTAACCCATAAACGTATCAGCCTTATTGAGTCAGTCAAAACCATGTCTATGAAGTTTTTGAGTTGCTTTGTAATGCTTTCTAATGACCGATGATCGATTTCTCCCACACCAAGTAAAGCCACTAGTAGAAAAAAGGGCTTCCATTCGCCCCCATTAGTCCCCAACGTGTTTGGTCCGCGGCTAAAGGGTCCATCAGTCCCGGTTCGTTTGAAAATGTGGGCCAGGGGGCATTAGTCCCGGTTCAAATGGGCCCTTCGGTCCCGGATTCAGCCACCAGCCGGGACTAATGCCTTCGGGCCTTTAGTCCTGGCTCGTGGCACGAACCGGGACTAAAGGGTACGCTTTAGTCCCGGTTTGAGCCACGAGCCGGGACTAAAGGGCAGTTCAAATGAACCGCCACTCCCGCGTATCGTTTCCGAAATCGCTGCGCCATTACGTGATTGTTTTGGTAATTGTAAGGGTATTTTACCCTTCAACTTATTTTTGGTTAGTGATGACACGTGAGCTAGTGTTGGACTAATAGTTTCTTCTAGTGTCATTTTCAGGTTTTAGTCCAATTCTTTGGTGAGCTGAGATTGGAGGCCCCCCCATTCATATTAGGAGCGAAGCGGCGGTGTTTTTCTTTTTCTCTCTTACTTTTACTTGAGTTCATAGGAAACACCACACTATTAAGAGGGGTTGTCTCGATGGACTCGTGGGTTTGATTTCTTGCTAACCAAACACTTTTTCCCACTTGCCTCATTTCCCCAATGAAGAGTATTTTTAGTTCGTTTGGACAAAAGAAAGTTTTGGAAGGTTTTCTGATTCTCGGTTTAGTTTCTGGTTTGACCGGAAATCACACCGAAAATCCAACCGGAAAATTTTGGTTTCAACCGGATTCTGGACCGGACTAGCTCGGCCAGGCCCAGACATGTTTTTGGGCTTGCTCGGTTTGGTTCCGGTCCCAGGCTCGGTCTGAACCAAAAATTTCTGGTTTGGTTTTCGGTTTCACCAGAATTCCCACCGGGAATTTCTGGTTGAATTTCCGGTCCAACCGGGAATTAAACCGGAAACCCGAGATTCGACCCAAACGGTCATTTTCTCCCCACGGACTATAAAAACACCCCTTCTTCTCCGAAGGGGTAAGTTGACCAGCTCCAAATCATAAAATCTTATCCTCTCTCTCTCCTCCATTAATGAGCACCTCAAGCTAAGGGGATCTCTCATTCTACCCAACCAAATCCAAATCCCTTTGGTAGAAATAAAGAGGAGGCCCCGATCTACATCTTCACCAAGCCAAATTTCATTCCCCCTTGAGTTCATCGAGATTACTTGTTACTCTTGGGTTTGTGGGAAACCCTAGGCGGCTAGGGTCACCCGGAGGCATTCGGCTTGTGATTCGCCCCGAGGAAAGTTTGTGAGGGTTTGGAGACCACCCTAAGGTCTACCACAAGTGATTGGGCTCCTACTTCGTGGAGGAGGCTCAAGGAGAAGAAGGTGAGCCTTCGTGGCACTTGAGTACCCTTCGTGGGGATTCACACATCTCCAACGGTGACTAGCTCTCTCCCAAGAGAGTGAACATCGGGATACATCTTCATCTCCATGTTCCTCGGTTATTTCTATCCGAGTTCCTTTACTTGTGTTTTTACCTTTGTGATAGCCTTCGAGCTTGAAGTACTTTGCATAGCATCATATAGGTTGTTCACCTAGTTGTTAGGCGCACACTTATATTCCGCAAAGCCTAAAACTAGTGAAAAGAAAAGTAAAATTTATAGAAACCTATTCACCCCCCCTCTAGGTTAGACCATCCACACTTTCAATTGGTATCAGAGCCAAGGGCTCTTTCTAAGGGCTTAACCGCCTTAAGAGTAAGATGGTCTCACCTACGGATGAGGGTGAAGGTAAAGTATTCACGGCCGTTGAGGTCCAAGCGTTGCTTGATAAGCAACGCAACGAACTCAACGAATGTTTTGCCGCGTTGGAAGTGAGATTCTCGGCTTTGGATGCTAAGAGTGCCCTTCCCGAGGTTGTCGAGGTTTCTCCGAAGGAGAACCCAAACTCGGAAAAGGCAAAGGTGGATGATCCACCTAAGCCCGATGGACCCTCTTCCCATGCAAAGCCATATGAATATCCCCTCGAACGCGTGCCTATGCCTCACATGAATCCTTCTTCCAGTGCACCCCCATGCTTGATGAATTTAACTATTCCTATTGGAAGTCTTGCATGCGTTCCCATCTCAGGTGTGTTTGTGTGGAGCTTTGGGGCATTGTTGAGAATGGTTTCACTCCCGTTGATGAGAAGCACATGACGCCCAAGGAGAGGATTGATTGTCTACTCAACTCCACCGCCCTTGACAAGATTCGTCAAAGCTTGAAGCGTGAAGTGTATGATCAAGTCTCAAGCATTGAGTCCGCGAAGGAACTTTGGGAGAAGCTCTCGGTCAAGTTTGATGGGACATTGGCAATGCAAAAGACCAAGTATGAAGCCGCCAAACAAGACATGAACTTGTTTTGCATGAATGATGGAGAGTCGGTCTCAAGTGCCTACTCAAGGCTCCAAGCTCTCAAGGAGAAGATCATTCTTCTTGGTGGAAACACCATTGATGATGGCTTTCACATGAATGATAGCTTTGTGAAGAACAAGTTCATTGAGATTGTGTCTTGCGAATACAAGGAGTTGGCCTTCAATGTCACCTTCTTGGAACCTTGTCGCAAGATGACCGCGGATGAGCTTGTTGGATACTTTGTAGCTCATGATGACATGATTGCCAAGGCAAATAGGACCAAGGAGATTGTCCGAGCCATGAACAAGAACCCATCACTTGCTTTGAAGGCCAATGTCACTCACTCTAAGGGACGTAAAGCAAGCAAGGAAGAGAGTGTTGAAGAAGTTCTTGAAGAAGAAGAAGAGATGACCTCAACAAGTGAGTTAGATACCGATCTAGCATTCTTCACCAAGAAGTATGAGAAGCACTCCATGAAGAGAGGAAGCTTTGCTCCCAAGGAGAAGAGAAGATCTTGCTACAATTGTGATGAGCCGGGGCACTTCGCCGACACTTGCCCCTATGAGAAGAGACTTGACAAGCCAAAGTACATAAAGGGTGTCAAGCCAAAGTTGAAGCCGAATCCAATCAACTTGAGGAACAAGGGCAAGTTCAAGGACATCAAGGCACTTGTGGGTGTTGAATACACCTCCGAGGATGATGAAGAAGATAGCGATGAGGAGGACATTGTTGGAGTGGCCGACTTGGCTCTTGCCAAGCCCGGATCACTATTCAAGTACGACTACACCAAGGACTACGAGAGCTCCACCAAGAACACTCCTCATAAATGCCTTATGGCAAAGGAGGCCAAGGTGACACCTTCTTCCCAACCCTCTTGTCTCATTAATGATGATATGGATGAGGAGACTATTCTTGCCACTCTTTATAAGACTATGTGTTCTCTTTGTGGTGATGCTCGTGATCATTTCGAATACTTGATGGACACTATTGCTCAACGCAATGAGTCCCTTAAGGAAGCGAGATCCCATGTTGAAGATGGGGAACGGAGATTCAATCTCCTTGTTCAAGAGCTAACCGAGGAGAAGGACACTAGATTGCTTCTTTCTCATCAAATCGAAACATATCAACTTGATAAAACTAAGGACTTGGATACTATGGATAAAACCTTGTTAATGGCACAAGAACTTGATGCTTCCAAAAAGGAACTTGAAGTTGCTCATGCTTCTCTTACTAAGGATCTTGAGCACCTTGAACGAGCTAACAAGCTAGTCAAGAATGAGCTCAATAGACTTAGCAAGAAATATGAGGAACTTCAAGCTCTTCATGAGGAAGTTCGAGGTTCATCAAGTGTGCCTATAATTGTTGAGAATATTGCTTGTGCTACTAACCCTTCTCTAGATCAAGCAATCCTCATTGAGGAGAATGCTAAGTTGAAGGCTCAACTTGAGAAAGAGCGTCTCTTGATACGTCCATTTTGCATCACTATTTTGTATCATAATTTACTGTTATTCATTGATATATTTCATATTTAGAATTGATACTTATGTTATTTCCTTTGTTTTCATATGTTTGATGATCTTTGGAGGAGTTGCTGCCGAAGCCAGGATTCTGCTGGAAAAAGGACCATCAAGGGACCATATTTTGAAGATCAGGAAAATTCCAGAAAAATACCAGGAAATTATATTTTCCCAGAAGACTCAGGAAGCCAGAAGGAGGAGTCGAGAGGATCCAGGAGGGGCCCACATGCCAGGGTGGCGCGGCCTGACCCCTGGCCGCGCCAGCCCTGTGTGAGGCCGCCCTGGCCCACTTCTGGTCTCGCCCCTCCGCGTACTTCATCGTCCCCGAAAACCTAAGTCAGGGGGGCTCAGAGTTAGACACCACCGCCTCTGCGGGGCAGAAAACACCAGAGAGAGAAAAGCTCTCTGGCAGGCAGAAATCTGCCGGGGAAATTCCTTCCCGGAGAGGGGAGATCGTCGCCATCGTCATCACCATCGCACCGGACTTCATCGGGATCATCATCATCATCATCTCCATCACCAGTACCTTCATCTTCACCATCACCACGCCATCCCGCTGTAAGATCTTGAGTTGGATCTTGTTATATTCATAGGGGAAACTTTCCCGGTGTTGATTACTCTTATAGTTGATGCTATTGAGTGGAACCATTGAATTAAGGTTTATGTTTAGATCATTATTTACCATTATTTCACCTCTGATCATGATCCATATGATGTCTTGTGAGTAGTTCATTTAGTTCTTGAGGACATGGGAGAAGTCAAGATGTTAGTAGTGAATTATTGTTGAGAAATATTTAATTGTTTGATATTGTTGTGGTGCTATTTCACTAGTGGTGTCATGTGAACGTCGACTACATGATACTTCACCATTTATGGGCCTAGTGAGATGCATTGTGTATTTGGCTACCGATTGTGGGGTTGCTGGAGTGACAGGAACCTAAACCTCCGTTGGAAAACCATTGCACCAGGGAGCGTAGGATCTTAGAGTTTAAGGCTATGGTTAGATTTATCTTAATTACTTTCTTGTATTTGCGGATGCTTGCAAGGGGTATAATCACAAGTGTGTATTTATCCTAGTAAGGGTAGTGCGCTAGCATAGGTTCACCCCCATAACACCTATCAAACCAATAAAGACTATTGGCTTTATGAAGCGAAAGCTCTTGATAGAAACTCCCGTGTGTCCTCGAGAACGTTTGGTTATTATAAGTACACAACCGGCTTGTCCTTTCTGAAGAAAGGATTAGGCCACTTGCTGCAATTGTTACTACTGTCTTTTATTTACTCGCACTTTATTTACTCATATTACCAAATACCCCTGAAAACCTGTTTGCTAGTATTTACAGTGATTCCTTGATCAAAACCGATCATCAACACATTCTGCTCCTCGTTGGGTTCGACACTCTTATTTATCGAAAGTACTACGATACACCCCCTATACTTGTGGGTCATCAAGACTATTTTCTGGCACCGTTGCTGGGGAGTGTAGCGCTATTGAAGAGTGGAATTGGTAAAGGTAACCGTCACTGTGAGTATCATTTTTATTTTGTCTTTTATTTTTATTTTTATTTTATTCTGCTATAGAGAACTCTCCATTTGGTTTTCTATTTGGAAACACATCTACTACTACTGCTGCACATGTGGATGAACCACCACCACCACCGCCTGCTGAAATTGATCCTTTTAAGATACCTATGAAAATTGTTGGGCGTATTATGGATAACTGCTATTCAGGTGATGGAACTGTCCATCCGGGTGATCACTTATTATTTATACATGAATTATGCGAATTGTTCAGATGTGCAGGTATTTCACCAAGCCAGGTCAAGAAGAAACTATTCTCATTATCATTGAAAGGCAGAGCTGAAGAGTGGTATCGACTACTCCAAGATGGTCCATCTATGGCATGGGAGGATATTGTACCTCTCTTTTATTCCAAGTTTTATCCTCCAAGTGAAATTCATAAAGATCGTAACCGGATATATAATTTTTGGCCTCATGATGGAGAGAGTATTGCCCAAGCATGGGGGAGATTGAAGTTACTAATGCTCAAATGCCCCATTCATGAGCTCCCCAATAATATTGTTATTGATAATTTTTATGCGCGGCTTACTCTTCCTGATAAGGATTATTTGGATGCTTCTTGCTTTGGATCATTTACTCATATGAAAGAAGATGCTAAGTGGAAACTTCTTGACCGTATACAAGAGAATGCTGAAGGATGGGAAAATGACAAAGGTAGGAAGTCAGGTATAAACTATGATTATGAATGCATTAAATCTTTTATGGGAACCGATGACTTTCATAGTGTTAGCGCTGCTTATGGTCTTGATTCACAAATACTTGCTAATTGTCTAAAGGCTTTTGCCTCTTATATTGATGTTCCAAAGAAAGATTGGAACAAATATCATGCGCCTTATAAAGACTCTATTAGTCATATACCTACTGCAGCTACTAAAGTTTGTACTGTTGATAGCATTGTGCCTAGCATTGTGCCTGAGCCTTATTTTGAGAAGACACCTTTCCCTGCTAAGGTAAAAAAGTATTCTACTTTGGTAAGTGTGTCTAATAAAAGTACTAAGAAAGCTACAGAACCTGATGAGCAAATTACTATTAAGTCTCCTGTAGCTATATTGAAGGATCTTGTTACTAAAGATGTAGGGGATGAATATATTCTTTTTTGTGAAGATGCTTCTAACATTCTCTCACATCCTAAAAAGCATAGGAAAACAAGTGTTCCTGTTATTTCTGTCAGGATTGGAGATCATTGCTATTATGGTTTATGTGATATTGGTGCTAGTGCAAGTGCTATTCCTTTAGAGCTTTACAAAGAAATCATGCACGAGATTGGCGCTTGTGAACTTGAAGATATTGATGTGGTTGTTCAGCTTGCTAACAGAGAGACTGTTTGGCCTCTCGGTATTGTTCGAGATGTGGAAGTTCTTTGCGGTAAGACTAAATACCCTACTGATTTTCTAGTACTTGGTAAGGAGGCTAGTAAAACTTGTCCTATTATTTTTGGTAGACCATTTTTGAACACCTGTGGTGCCGTGATAGATTGTAAGAAGGAGAATTTTTTTACTAAGTTCAATGGGGAGTCTTATGAGTTTAATTTTTCCAAGTTTACTAAGACTTCTTATGAAAATGATACGCCTAATGAAAATTTTCGAGTTGAACAGCTTGCTTCTATTGCTCTTGCTCCTAATAATGCCTTGCAGCAATTCATGGAAGATCACGAAAGTGATGTTTTCAGCAAGGAAAGAGAAGAGATTGACGATATTCTTCTTCGTCAACCACCATTAATCAAGCATAATCTACCTATGGAGGATCTTGATACCACTTTGCCACCTAAGGAAGATCCTGTGTTTGAATTAAAACCTTTGCCTGATAATCTTAAATATGCTTACATAGATGATAAGAAAATATATCTTGTTATTATTAGCTCTAAACTTTCAGGAAAGGAAGAAGAAAGATTATTGGAGATATTGAGGAAACACCGAGGAGCTATGGGATATACTCTTAATGATTTAAAAGGGATTTCTCCCACTTTATGTCAGCATGCCATTAATATGGAGAAAGACACGAAGCCAGTCGTGGAGCATCAACGCCGCCTAATTCCCAAGATGAAGGATGTGGTAAGAAATGAGGTATTAAAACTCCTTGATGCTGGTATTATTTATCCTATTGCTGATAGTAGATGGGTTAGTCCTGTTCATTGTGTTCCTAAGAAAGGAGGTATGACTGTTGTGCCTAATGAGAATAACGAGCTTATTTCTCAAAGGGTAGTAGTTGGTTATAGAATGTGCATTGATTATAGGAAGGTGAACAAAGTTACTAAGAAAGATCATTACCCCTTACCGTTTATAGATCAGATGTTAGAAAGGTTGTCTAAGAAGACTCATTTTTGTTTCCTTGATGGTTATTCTGGTTTTTCTCAAATTGCTGTTAAGAAGGATGATCAAGAGAAAACCACTTTTACTTGTCCTTATGGAACTTATGCTTATAGACGTATGCCGTTTGGTTTATGCAATGCTCCTGCTACTTTTCAAAGATGTATGTCTGCTATTTTTCATGGGTTTTGTGAAGAAATTGTGGAGGTCTTAATGGACGATTTCTCCGTCTATGGAACTTCTTTTGATAATTGTTTGCACAACCTTGATAAAGTTTTGTAGAGGTGTGAAGAAACTAACCTAGTTCTTAATTGGGAGAAATTCCACTTTATGGTAAATGAAGGAATTGTCCTTGGACATAAAATTTCTGAAAAAGGTATTGAAGTTGACAGAGCGAAAGTGGAGGCAATTGAGAAAATGCCCTGTCCCAGAGATGTTAAAGGTATTCATAGCATTCTTGGTCATGCTGGTTTCTATAGGAGGTTTATTAAAGATTTCTCTAAGATTTCAAAGCTCCTTACTAATCTTCTTCAAAAAGATGTACCATTTGTCTTTGATGATGATTGTAAGGAAGCTTTTGAAACTCTTAAGAAGGCTTTAACTACTGCTCCTATTGTTCAACCACCTGATTGGAATTTACCTTTTGAAATTATGTGTGATGCTAGTGATTTTGCTGTTGGTGCTGTTCTTGGACAGCGCATTGATAATAAGTTGAATGTTATTCATTATGCTAGTAAGACTCTTGATGCTGCTCAGAAGAATTATGCTACTACTGAGAAAGAGTTTCTTGCTGTTGTTTTTGCATGTGATAAGTTTAGATCTTACATTGTTGATTCTAAAGTTACTATTCATACTGATCACACAGCTATTAGATATCTTATGACTAAGAAGGATGCTAAGCCTAGGCTTATTAGATGGGTGTTGCTTTTACAAGAGTTTGATTTGCATATCGTAGATAGGAAAGGTGCTGAAAATCCTGTGGCTGACAACTTGTCTAGATTGGAAAACATTTCCTTTGATCCTATTCCTATTAACGATAGTTTTCCAAATGAACAGTTGGCTGCAATAAATGTAACTTCGCGAGACCTTCCTTGGTATGCTGATTATACTAACTTTATTGTTTCCAAGTATTTGCCTCCGACCTTTACAGCTCAGCAAAGAAGAATTTTTTTTTATGATTTGAGACATTACTTTTGGGATGACCCACATTTATATAAAGAAGGAGTTGATGGTATTATGAGAAGATGCGTACCGGAATATGAGCAACAAGAGATATTAAGAAAATGCCATAGCAGCGCCTATGGAGGGCATCATGCTGGAGATAGAACCGCGCAGAAGGTTCTACAATCAGGTTTTTATTGGCCAACTCTCTTTAAAGATGCCAGAAGGTATGTTTTATCTTGTGATGAATGTCAAAGAGTTGGTAATATTTCTAGACGCAATGAAATGCCTATGAGTTACACTCTTGTTATTGAACCGTTTGATTGTTGGGGATTTGAATTTATGGGTCCTTTTCCTCCTTCAAAAGGCTATACCCATATACTTGTTGTTGTAGATTATGTTACTAAATGGGTAGAAGCCATACCTACAAAGAGTGCCGATGGTGAGACCTTGTTAAAAATGCTTACGGATGTTATTTTTCCTAGGTTTGGTGTGCCTAGATATCTTATGACTGATGGAGGTTCTCATTTTATTCACGGTGGTTTTAGAAAAACTCTTACTAAATATGATGTCAATCATAAAATTGCTTCTGCTTATCATCTCCAAACTAGTGGGCAGGTAGAGCTTTCAAATAGGGAGATCAAGTCTATCTTGCAGAAGACTGTCAATAGATCTAGGAAAAACTAGGCTAGTAAGTTAACCGATGCTTTATAGGCTTATAGAACTGCTTATAAGAACCCCATGGGTATGTCTCCTTATAAGATGGTTTACGGAAAAGCGTGTCACTTGCCCTTAGAATTAGAACACAAAGCTTTTTGGGCAGTGAGAGAGCTTAATAGAGATTTTAAACTAGCTGGTAAGAAAAGGTTATCAGATTTGAGTTCTCTTGATGAGTGGAGAAACGAAGCATATGAGAATGCCAGACTTTTCAAAGAGAAAGTCAAGCAATGGCATGATAAGAGAATTCTTAAGAGAGAGTTTCATGTTGGTGAGAAAGTTCTATTGTATAGGTCTCGTCTCAGATTTTTTGCAGGAAAATTACTTTCTAAATGGGAAGGACCATATGTTATTGTGGAAGTGTACCGCTCAGGTGCTATTAAGATCGCTTCATTGAAAGATGACTCTACACAAGTGATGAATGGGCAAAGACTCAAACATTATATTTCTGGAGACTCTTATAATGAAGATGTTGATGTTATTGAAACAATTTCTTCGGAAGAATTCATCCAAGACAAATTACAGGTACCTGCAGAGTTCGTTTTCGAATAGGTAACAGATCTAGTCAGAGAAGTTTCGTGAAAAGCTCTTCCTTTAATATTTTTGCTATTTTTACTAAATATGAAAAATCACGAGACGAAAACGGGCAGGAAAAAGAGTCCGTGTGCCTCTCACACACAGGTGGCGCAGGCCCACCCCTGGCCGCGCCACCTAGGTGTGAGAGCACCCCGGAACTCGTTTCTGTCCCGGTTTCCTCCTATGATTTCGTTTCGATGTATAATTTTCACCTATTTAACCCCCCGGAGTCCCCGAGGTATGTATATCATTTTCTCGTCGTGTTTTGTTTCGAGCTGTTTCTGCCAGGAGTTGATCTTAAGCTTGGGGGAGCCATGGCCTCTTCAAGCGATGACAAGGAGAAGACACCTCCGGAAGATGACACCAAGGAATTCCAGCTGAAAGAAGAGGTTGAAAGTGAAGACGAGGAGGAAGATCAAAGTTCAAGGCCAAACACCATGGTTGCCAGCATAGGGGTGGTGACAGATCATGACAAGTTCAAGAAGAGTGCTCGCATAAGGACCAGAGGGGGTGTGCCGCGTCACACCTTAGCTCCACAGACATCTCCACCAAGCCAAAATCCTTTCCATACTCTAATTCATGAACGTCAGTTTCAAAAGGTGCCCAAATCAGGATTACCCTCTGGCTGGGATATAGATCGTTCTAACAATGCAGGGATAGAAAGCGCCAAGAGTGAAGAAGGATGGGGAAATAATTCCAAGAGCTGGGATTCTCTTGCTGATAGGTTCATGAACCATGTTGAGCACAATTCTGAGATGATTCGTAACCTCGAGTACAAGATTGATGATCTGAAAGATTTGATTGAGAAGCTTATCAAAGATTATCCACCACCACCGCCCAAGGAGTGATTCGTCATCAGTATAGGCATCCCTTTAGCTTGTTTCAAGCTTGGGGGAGTGCCGCGGTATCACATCATTACCTTTTGCTCATTTACTTTTCAAGTAGTGTCATATCATGAATAGAGAAGTTATCTTATAGAATAGTTTGCAGTTTGGAAGTATCCTCCTTAGTCGGTTATCTATGTATCCCTTGGTGTGAGTTGCGGTAATAAAATATTAATGAGAAGTTTTATCGTTTAGTTTCCGCGCACTTTATGTTAGTCTGCAATCTCTCTTGTATGACTAGTCTTGTTGATTGGTATTGGTATCACTTTGGGAGCATGAGTAAATTTAGTTGGTTTTGGCAAACCTAGCTTAGTCAGTAGCAACTTTACCTTGAGGTTTGAGTAGAAAAGAATAAAGAAGTGCTTGTAGTTACATCACTTCAGTTTTTCTTATGTTTGGCTTATAAGCATTGTTATTCCTGAAGTCAAAATCGTTGTACCTTCAAGGGAGTTTGCATGATTGTTCTTATTATATGTATGTTTGTTTGTTACATGCAACTCTTATGCTTGCTACCCAGCCTTGCTAGCCAAAACCTGTACTGAGAGGAAATACTTCTCGTGCATCCAATTCCCAAAAGCCAAGTCACTTCCAAAGAGTCCACTATAAATTCCTATGCATGGTATTTCAAGCCATTCCAAGTAATTTTTCATGTGCTACCTTTCAAAAACCTTCAAACACTTCTCATTTTGTGCCACTGTTTTTAGCTCATGAGGACGTAGTGGATGGGTTTGTTATCTTCCATACTAAATTGAGTACCCCTCGACTAGGCATCTTCATCTGCTCGTCATTAATTTTGCAAGGGAGCTGGTCAGACCATTATAATCTCAAAAAGAAAAGAAAAGAAAAGAAAAGAGCACTCCTCCATGGTATGTGAAAGTTGGTTGGCACCCGATGGAATCGGTTAGCCATGGTTTGAGAAAGGAAAAAGGCGGGGAGGAGTGCAAAGCTATAAAAGAGCACCAAAGTGCCAATTAATCAAACATCTCGGAACTGCTCTCACTTGTTTAGTATGGAAGATATCAAGAACTCCGTTGCTAGTCGTTGACAAAAGCAACCACCTCTCAAAATAACTTTTTACCTCTGTCTTACAAATGAAAAGCTCTAGCACATGTTTAATCCCTGCTTCCCTCTGCGAAGGGCCTATCTTTTACTTTTATGTTGAGTCAACCTATTTCCCTCTATCTAAAGCAAGCATTTGAGTTGTTATGTTTCACTCATCCATATGTTGATCCGTTTAATCATGTTTACTATCTTCCTTGTTTTGTATAATGCTTTTGTCTGAAGGAATATATCTTTGAAAGCTTTCTATGAATGCAAAAGTTTACCTTGTTGAGCATATGGTCTTTGCTATGTTAGCTCTGTTTTAAAGGGCCCCATTTAAAAGAAAGAATAGCTTGTTCGTCGTTCTTTGACCAAGAACTAAGGTTTGCCATTGCCAATTATGGCTCGTTTGGATGTTTGCATTTGAGGCTGGTATTAGACATTGGCATTGTTCAGGCCCGAATATCCCGAATTCCAGATGTTTGGATGGCCTAGGTATTGTAGCTGTGCATTTGGTCCGAATATTGAGTTGAAGTTTTTTGGCCTAGGCAGCCCTCTCCCGAATGAATCAGTCCCGAGGTTGGCATTGCGAGGTATTGCCTTCCGACCCAAAACGTTTCCTCTAGTTCCAACTCGGTCGAGCCCTTGAGGGAGAGAATCGCTCGCAACCTCCTCCTCTGCCTTCGGCGAGGCGGGCCGCCGCCTCCTTCTCCTCTACCTCTGGCAAGGCGGGCTGCTGTCCCCTCCTCCTCTGCCTCCGGCCGCTCCCTCCTCCTCTTCTGCATCCGGCGAGGCGGGCTGCCACCCCCTCCTCCTCTGCCTCTAGCGAGGTGGGCGGCCGTCCCCTCCTCCTCTTCTGCATCCGGTGAGGCTGGCTACCGCTCCCTCCTCCTCTACCTCTGGCCGCCCCCTCAACCTCCTCTGCCTCCGGCCGCCCCTCCTCTGCCTCCGGCGAGGCAGGCCACCACCCCTTCTGACGAGGCGGGCCGCCACCCCCTCCTCCTTTGCCTCCAGCGAGGCAGGCCACCACCGCATCCTACCTAATGACCAAGGAGCGGGACGCCGAGTAGCCGGCCACCGTTTCCTCTAGTTTGTAATGGAATACAATTATGTTATACAAAAAAGAAAATTGTTGATACGTAATGTTCTTAGTTTTTCTGACACATCAAATATATATAGGAAAAATATTTTAGATGCATAAACCATACAATTACAATACCTTGCTTTCACCCACCAAACAACATTTGGCATTGAACCTCAATATCAAGTCTAGATGTTGAATATCTACACATCCAAACAAAAATATTGGTATTCAATCTCAATATCAATATCTTAGGGTTTTGACATTCAGCCCAATACAATGTCAAGCCTCTCAATGCAAACATCCAAACAGAGCATTATAGTTTACCTTGTGCATCTTTACATGTGATTCCCTTTTACTCATTGCAAGTCTATATCTTATAAAGGGAAGTTGTTGTCTATTATAATTTGTGCCTTGGTGAATGTGATGCTTCTTGTCCGTATTTTGATTATCGACACTTCACTCCATAAACATGTGGTCATGTTTACCGAGTTTAGTTTTCGCTTGGGGACAAGCGAGGTCTAAGCTTGGGGGGTTGATACGTCCATTTTGCATCACTATTTTGTATCATAATTTACTGTTATTCATTGATATATTTCATATTTAGAATTGATACTTATGTTATTTCCTTTGTTTTCACATGTTTGATGATCTTTGGAGGAGTTGCTGCCGGAGTCAGGATTCTGCTGGAAAAAGGACCATCAAGGGACCATATTTTGAAGATCAGGAAAATTCCAGAAAAATACCAGGAAATTATATTTTCCCAGAAGACTCAGGAAGCCAGAAGGAGGAGTCGAGAGGAGCCAGGAGGGGCCCACACACCAGGGTGGCACGGCCTAACCCCTAGCCACGCAAGCCCTGTGTGAGGCCGCCCTGGCCCACTTCTGGTCTCACCCCTCCGCGTACTTCATCATCCCCGAAAACCTAAGTCAGGGGGGCTCAGAGTTAGACACCGCTGCCTCTGCGGGGCGGAAAACACCAGAGAGAGAAAAGCTCTCTGGCAGGCAGAAATCTGCCGGGGAAATTCCTTCCCGGAGAGGGGAGATCATCGCCATCGTTATCACCATCGCACTGGACTTCATCGGGATCATCATCATCATCATCATCATCATCTCCATCACCAGTACCTTCATCTTCACCATCACCACACCATCCCGCTGTAACATCATGAGTTGGATCTTGTTATATTCATAGGGGAAACTTTCCCGGTGTTGATTACTCTTGTAGTTGATGCTATTGAGTGGAACTATTGAATTAAGGTTTATGTTCAGATCATTATTTACCATTATTTCACCTCTGATCATGATCCATATGATGTCTTGTGAGTAGTTCGTTTAGTTCTTGAGGACATGGGAGAAGTCAAGATGTTAGTAGTGAATTATTGTTGAGAAATATTTAATGGTTTGATATTGTTGTGGTGCTATTTCACTAGTGGTGTCATGTGAACATCGACTACATGATACTTCACCATTTATGGGCCTAGTGAGATGCATTGTGTATTTGGCTACCGATTGTGGGGTTGCTGGAGTGATAGAAACCTAAACCTCCGTTGGAAAACCATTGCACCAGGGAGCGCAGGATCTTAGAGTTTAAGGCTGTGGTTAGATTTATCTTAATTACTTTCTTGTATTTGCGGATGCTTGCAAGGGGTATAATCACAAGTGTGTATTTATCCTAGTAAGGGTAGTGCGCTAGCACAGGTTCACCCCCATAACACCTATCAAACCAATAAAGACTATTGGCTTTATGAAGCGAAAGCTCTTGACAGAAACTCCCGTGTGTCCTCGAGAACGTTTGGTTATTATAAGTACACAACCGGCTTGTCCTTTGCTGAAGAAAGGATTGGGCCACGTGCTGCAATTATTACTACTGTCTTTTATTTACTCGCACTTTATTTACTCATATTACCAAATACCCCTGAAAACCTGTTTGCTAGTATTTACAGTGATTCCTTGATCAAAACCACTCATCAACACCTTCTGCTCCTTGTTGGGTTCGACACTCTTATTTATCAAAAGTACTACGATACACCCCCTATACTTGTGGGTCATCATCTCTCATCCCAACAACTTGGGAAACCCCCTCATGAGCTATTTGCTCAACAAAAGGAGAGGCCTCAGGGTCAAGGCCTCGGTTATGTCCCAAGGAACAACAATAACAACTATGTTCCTCCACCCAAGAAGATCAACTTTGTGAAGGAAGGGAACAATGGGAATGGTAATGGAAAGAACGTGCCTATGGGTAGGAATGCCAATAGGGGCAATCCTAACGATAGCTTTGCCGGAAAGACCAACCCATCATATGTGTTGTGTAAGGACACGGATGGGAATGTTGTTGCTAGATATGTTGGCCCTTGTGATGGTTATGCTTATAGATGGTACTCCATTTGGGTACCTAAATCTCTTGTTGCTAATGCTAGGGGTCCCATTTCACAATGGGCTCCTAAACCCAAGAATTGATTTTGTAGGGCTATTCCTCCAGTGGACCGAAATGGTTGTTTGATAGTGGGTGCACTAATCATATGACCGGAGGAAGAGAGGTGCTTGAGCAATTCGTTGAAGATGTTAACTCAGCTCAATGCATCCTCTTTGGAGATAACTCAAAAGGAAAGGTATTGGGTCGAGGCAAGTTGGCAATCTCAAAGGACTTGTCTCTTGAGAATGTCATGCTTGTCGACACCCTTGGCTATAATCTCCTTTCAATACGTCATCTTGCAAGCATTGGTTATGATTGCTATTTTACCTATAATCATGTGAAAGTCTTTAGGAGTGATAATCTCAAGTTGGTTTGTGTTGGGCATGTTGAGGACAACCTTTACGTGGTTGATTTCTCGAAAGAGAACACTTCCTCCTCAACATGTCTCATAGCCAAGGTTGACGAGGGTTGGCTTTGGCATCGCTGGCTAGGCCACGTCAACATGAGAAATCTCAAACGACTCCTAAAGGGTGAACATGTTGTTGGACTAACCAATGTAACATTTGAAAAAGATTGTGTGTGTAGTGCATGTGTTGCCGGGAAGCAACTTGGGAAGAATCATTCGGCAAAGAGCGTGATCTCAACGACAAGGCCTTTGGAGCTCCTTCACTTGGATCTCTTCGGGCCATCCACCTACGACTCCCTTGGGGGTAGTAGATATGGTCTTGTCATCGTGGATGATTATTCAAGATATACATGGGTGTTCCTCCTTAGGTCTAAGGATGAGACCCACAAGTACTTCACCAAGTTCGCCAAGCAAGCGGAACGTACATTTGAAGAAGTGATCAAGACCATAAGGACCGACAATGGGTCGGAATTCAAGAACTACGCCATGGATGACTTCATGGGTGAAGAGGGGATCAAGCATGAGTTCTTCGCTCCGTACACCCCTCAACAAAATGACGTGGTGGAGAGGAAGAACCGGACGATCATTGAGATGGCAAGAACCATGTTGAATGAGTTCAAGTCTCCCCATAATTTTTGGGGAGAAGCTATTGCCACCACGGTTCATGTCTCCAACCGTCTCTTCCTCCGCCCGGTGTACAACAAGACACCTTACGAGCTCCTCACAGGGAACAAGCCCAATGTCTCCTACTTTCGAGTCTTCGGATGCAAGTGCTTCGTCAAGAACAAAAAGGAAAGACTTGGTAAATTCGAAACTAGAACAATCAAGGGTATTTTCGTTGGCTATGCGGACGATTCCCACGCCTATAGATACTACAACATATCCTCTGGATGTGTTGAAGTATCTTGTGATGTGGTATTCGAGGAATTTAATGGCTCCCAAGTGGAGCAAGTTGTTCCAAGTGATGTAGGTTATGAAGAATCTTCTCAAGTCATCAAGTCTATGGGAGTTGGTCACATCTTGCCTAGTGAAGATCAAGTTCTTCAATACCAAGACCTTCCTCATGAAGAAGATTCAAGGTCAACTCAAGTGGAGCCTAGCTCAACTCAAGTAGAACCTTCATCACCATCCCAAGTGGAACAAGATCCTCAAGAGGAGACGCGAGCTCAAGAACATCCACCAAGCCCTCAACCTCATGAGCAAGATCAAGGAGACGATCAAGATCCCCACTCCTCGCAAGATAAAGCTCAAGAAGATGGTCATGACCAAGACAAGCCACAAGAAGAATTTGTTGGTCATGATGGTTTGAAAAGGCGCATCAAGGCCACCACCAAGGCTAGTGACCTTCAAGTCGATAAGATACTTGGTGATATCTCTAAGGGAGTTTCAACTCGTAGACAACTTGCTTTGCTTGCCACCTTTTGTGGCCATCATGCTTTTGTGTCTAGTTTTGAACCTCAAAAGGTACATGAAGCCTTGGAAGATCCGGATTGGGTGATTGCCATGCAAGAAGAGTTGGAGTGCTTCACCCACAACAAGGTGTGGTCTCTCGTGGAGAGGCCTAAGGACCATAGGATCAATGTGATTGGCACCAAGTGGGTGTTCAAGAACAAGCAAGACGAGAATGGAGTCGTCACTCATAACAAGGCAAGGTTAGTGGCGCAAGGGTTTGCCAAAATAGAAGGTATGGATTATGAGGACACCTTTGCGCCCGTTGCTCGCCTTGAAGCTATTCGTCTATTGCTTGCTTATGCTTCTTTCCATGATTTCAAGCTTTATCAAATGGATGTTAAAAGTGCTTTTCTAAATGGTCCCTTGAAAGAGGAGGCATATGTTGCTCAACCCCCGGGTTTCAAAAATCCCAATTTCCTGAATCGAGTGTACAAACTCCATAAGGCGCTCTACGGTCTCAAGCAAGCTCCACGTGCTTGGTATGAGCACCTTAGGGATTTTCTACTCACGGACGGTTTTGAAATTGGGAAGGTAGATTCCACCCTTTTCACCAAGCGGGTTAAAGGGGGTGGGTTGTTCATATGCCAAATCTATGTTGATGATATTATCTTTGGTGGGGCTAACGAAAAACATAACAAAGCTTTTGAGAAGTTGATGACACAGAGATTCGAGATGTCCATGATGGGGGAGTTAAAGTTCTTCCTAGGTTTTCAAGTGAGGCAACTTGAAGGAGGAACCTTCATCTCTCAAGAGAAGTACGTGAAGAACATGCTCGCCCGTTTCGAGATGACCAAGGCCAAGAGTGCAAAAAACCCCATGCCAACCAAAATGCAACTTGACCTTGGTGAAGGTGAGAAACCGGTGGATCAAAAGGTATATCGCTCCATGATTGGATCCCTTCTCTACCTTTGTGCTTCTAGGCCGGACATAATGCTAAATGTTGGGTTGTGTGCTCATTTTCAATCTGCTCCTAAGGAGTGCCACCTTGTGGCGGTCAAACGGATTTTAAGATATCTTGTTCATACTCCTACTCTCGGGCTGTGGTATCCAAAGGGGTCAACCTTTGATCTTGTGGGCTATTCGGATTCCGATTGGGCCGGTGACAAGGTTGACCGGAAGTCGACCTCCGAGGCTTGCCAATTTATTTGCCGGTCGTTGGTGAGTTGGTCGTCCAAGAAACAAAACTCCATCTCCCTATCCACTGCCGAAGCCGAATACATCTTCGCGGCATCTTGTTGCACTCAATTGTTGTGGATGAAGCAAACCTTGAAAGACTATGGTGTGTCTCTTGGTATGGTGCTTCTTCTATGCGACAATGAAAGTGCAATAAAGATCGCCAATAACCCCGTCCAACACTCCTGCACCAAACATATCGACATTCGCCACCACTTCCTACATGACCATGTCGCAAGGGGTGATATTGCTCTCTCTCATGTGAGCACCAATCACCAATTGGCGGATATTTTCACGAAACCTTTGGATGAAGCCCGGTTTGTTGAGCTAAGGAATGAACTCAGTATTCTTGATCCTAAAAACTTGGATTGATCTACTTGCTTGCAATCTTACATTTATCTTGTGCCTAGCTTAGAAACACCACACACATAGGCCAAAGTCATTTTGTCATGTCTTGACATCTTGCATACCTATGCGTGCTACATTAATAGACCCAATGTCATTATGTGGATCCAAGCATTCATCTTTGCGGTGCCACGACATTTGCGCTTCAACATAGGGGGAGCAATCTCCCACAAATTGTTTGTCTTTGTTTTGTGTTTTCTAGTCTCCATCCTTGTTTTTGTGCTTTGTTGTTACTAACCCATTTGATCTTTATTTTCTCCGAACATATCCATTGTTGCTTTGTTTGTGTTTGTGCTTTTGTTCTTCCAATGGATATGCTAGAATTTTGTCTCCTCTACCCCTGTGTCTCACAATCATCTCATTGCACATGCCATCCTGATTTTTTGTTCAAGCCTTTGTTGATGTTTGAATTTTTGGTGTAATCTCTGGTCAAACCGGAAACCAGACCGAAAATTCCCGGTCCAAACCGGGTATGAGACCGAGTTCAAACCGAGAATGGTCAAAATCCTCTCTCGCAGGTTTTTCACCATTTCTGGTTTGAGTCCGGTATGATTCCCGATTTAGACCGGAAATTCTCGGTCCAAACCTGGTCTGGGACCGAGTTCAAACCGAGAATGGTCAAAATCTTCTCTGGTAGGTTTTGCACCATTTCTGGTTTGAGTCCGGTCTGATTCCCGGATTAGACCGAAAATTTCCGGTTCAAACCGGATTCTGAACCGAGTCCGAACCGGACCAACTTGAAATCGTCTCTGGCGAGTTTTCGGTGGGTTCCGGTTTCAGTCCGGTCTGGATCCCGGTTTACTCTGAAAATTCCCGGTCTGATTTTCGGTCGGACCAGAAATTGAACCGAAAATGTCGGGCCTTTAAATAGGTGGTTGGTAGGACGGTTCAACCCTATCCCCTTCTTCTTTCTCCCTCACCAACCGTGCTCCTCCACCATGGCCGCCGCCCCTCCACTCCATCCTCTCCCATGGTGATTTCCTCCACTAAATCTTTAGATCCACTCCACCATTTCGTTCCCCTCGTGCTCCGGAAGCTTTTCACCAAAGGGATTTCATTTTGAAGATCTTTTGTGGGAAGATTTTGGAGTTCTCCAAGATTGCCTCTTCTTGAAGGTCTTCCCACCTTTTAGGGCAAGGAGATCATGTCTTCGGGTAAATTATTGCTTTCCCCTCTCCTCTTGTTCATCACTTGTTCTTCTCTCTATCTCCTTTGATGAACTAGGGTTAGGGGTAGATCTTGTCCTCTTTTTGGGAATCTCGTTCATCTTCCTTGGCTTGTACTAGTTCCTAGATGCATTTAGGGAAGTTCTTGAAGAATGGTTCGAAATAATCTTGTGCTAAGGGGGAGACTACTTTTCCGGTCTCATTTCCGGTTCAACCGGAAATTACACCGGAAATTCTCGGTCCAGATTCCGGTCCCACCGGAATCTCGACTGAACTTGCACTATGTTTGCTCAAACTCTTTAATTGCCTCAATACATTCTCTTGGCTTCCTTTCCTGGCATGTGCACTTATCTTTGCTTTGTACCTATGCTCGCTTTTTCACAGGGTCAAGTGAGGAGGTCATTTGCCCTCCTAAGTCAAGGAGATCAACTTCATCCACCACTCTGGGTGGACATCGTGCGGGCAAGGGTCCCATGGTTAGCTCTCATGTCAAGAGGTCCGTTCATCGGGGTCGGAACCCAGAAATTGAAGAAGAGGTAGAAGAAGATATCATCCCAGATGTTGTTCCAGCCACCAATATGAAGACTTGTCCTGTGCAGCTTTGGACTGATCTGAGGAGGCTGAATCCTTACCGCTTTGCTGAGAGGCCTTTTCATATTGATCGGCGGTTTTGAACTCAGTCTCAGTTTGCTATGTGGAATGATCACTATGACTCGACTGCTTTGGACTCCTATGTGACACCACATCGTCTCAACACCGAGCATTTCCGTGCCCACCGGAAGACCGATTTCTTCTTTGTTGAGCAAGCCTTGAAGAAGATGAATCTTTGGACCATTGCCAACCTTGAGCAAGAGTATTGCCCCGCCATGGTGTGTCAGTTCTTCTGCACTGCCTACTTCCATCCGGGCAGCCGCCGGCAGATTTCTTGGATGACTGGGGATACTTACTACACCGCAGCGTTTGATGAGTTGGCTTAGAGTCTTGGTTATGATGATGTTCGTCGTGGTGGTTTCCGCATTCACTACGAGTCTCCGGAGAGGATGGTGGCCCAGGACCTTCTTTTCTGCTATCCTGATCCGGATATGACCAAGAAGCCACCTCCTCCTCACTACACTTGCATGTACTACTTCTACAGTACCTTGGCTCGCATTCACAGGGCCACTATTGTGAGAAAGGTTGGAGACACTACTGCCTGCCGTGGCTTCCACATCAACCTCATGTACTACTCGCACCCTGACCGTCAAAGGAAGATTGATGTGCCTGACTTTATCTACCAGGAGCTCAAGAGGTCTATTGAGAAGAGGTTTACTCCTTGCTATGTGGCTTTTGTGCATCGCTTTATTGAGTACACCGTTCCAGCTGAGAAGAGGATTGGATCCTTTGTGCCTCATACCTCTATCACTCTTCCTCTCCGTGGCTCGACTCCAGATCTTCCTGAGATGCTTGGTCAGCCCTCTGAGCATGGCTCTAAGCGCATTCATGATCCCTCGGCTGCCAGCTCTAGCTCCTCCCGTCCTCCAAAGTAAGGTGTTGCTAAGTTCTTCAAATCTTTGTTCTCCATATGCAAGCACACCTATGATGTCAGCCATAAGAGTCTCACCTTGAGCCAGGACACAAGGACCTTTGTGATGAATGACTGTCGTGCTCGTGGTGTTTCCCCTCCTCCGGATCATCCTGCTATGGCTCATGTGGCTCACTTCAACTTCAACATGCCTCCTCTCGATGATGAGATGTTCTTTGGGTTTGGTGCCTTTGCTGAGGATGCAGATGAGGAAGAAGGTCAAGATGGTGGTGCACCTGATGATGACGACGATGACGACAATGATGACGACGAGTGATCCATTTTGCGCTAGCATCGCCTACCTTTCTCCCTTTTTGGTGTCTCGATGCCAAAGGGGGAGAAGTGTGTAGAGTTCTATTAGGAGCGTGTGTCTCTATTTGGTTTTGGATTTGGTGTTTGAGCACAAGCCTCTTGTGTTGAACTCTTGCTTTATGGCTTGTGTCCCTATTTGTCTTTAGTCGAACTTTAAGTTATTCTATGTGTGGTAAACCTTAAGCTATCTTATATGTTGAACTCTGTTGCTTATTATGGTATATTATCTTATCCTATGCTTATTGTTCATTTCCAAGATATCTTTTTGAGTTTGGTTTCCCGCTTATTTTGGGAAGCTCTCCATAGCCTAAGAGGGGTTGTCTCGATGGACTCGTGGGTTTGATTTCTTGCTAACCAAACACTTTTTCCCACTTTCCTCATTTCCCTAATGAAGAGTATTTTTAGTTCGTTTGGAGAAAAGAAAGTTTTGGAAGGTTTTCTGGTTCTCGGTTTAGTTTCCGGTTTTACCAGAAATCACACCGGAAATCCAACCGGAAAATTTTGGTTTCAACCGGATTCTGGACCGGACTAGCTCGGCCAGGCCCAGACATGTTTTTGGGCTTGCTCGGTTTGGTTCCGGTCCCAGGCTCGGTCTGAACCGGAAATTTCCGGTTTGGTATTCGGTTTCACCGAAATTCCCACCGGGAATTTCCGGTCCAACCGGGAATTAAACCGGAAACCTGAGATTCGACCCAAACGGTCATTTTCTCCCCACGGACTATAAATACACCCCTTCTTCTCCGAAGGGGTAAGTTGACCAGCTCCAAATCATAAAATCTTATCCTCTCTCTCTCCTCCATTAATGAGCACCTCAAACTAAGGGGATCTCTCATTCTACCCAACCAAATCCAAATCCCTTTGGTAGAAAGAAAGAGGAGGCCCGATCTACATCTTCACCAAGCCAAATTTCATTCCCCCTTGAGTTCATCGAGATTACTTGTTACTCTTGGGTTTGTGGGAAACCCTAGGCGGCTAGGGTCGCCCGGAGGCATTCGGCTTGTGATTCGCCCCGTGGAAAGTTTGTGAGGGTTTGGAGACCACCCTAAGGTCTACCACAAGTGATTGGGCTCCTACTTCGTGGAGGAGGCTTAAGGAGAAGAAGGTGAGCCTTCGTGGCGCTTGAGTACCCTTCGTGGGGATTCACACCTCTCCAACGGTGACTAGCTCTCTCCCAAGAGAGTGAACATCGGGATACATCTTCATCTCCATGTGCCTCTGTTATTTCTATCCGAGTTTCTTTACTTGTGTTTTTACCTTTGTGATAGCCTTCGAGCTTGAAGTACTTTGCATAGCATCATATAGGTTGTTCACCTAGTTGTTAGGCTCACACTTATATTCCGCAAAGCCTAAAACTAGTGAAAAGAAAAGTAAAATTTGTAGAAACCTATTCACCCCCCCTCTAGGTTAGACCATCCACACTTTCAGTAATATGGAATGACAAACGCATCGGGAGAGGCTTTCAGTAATCAACACCGGCGCCTCTTGATCTTCCATTTCTAGTATATAAGAAACCTTCATTTAGCTTTCTTGATCATCATCTTCCTCCTAATCTCTCCTCAAAACCACCATAGCCAATCAAGCTAGCTAGTTCTCTCACCGGCCGGCGGCAAGCTCTCTCACCGGTGACAAGCTCTCTCACCGCCGGCGGCATCAAGCTCTCTCACCGCGGAGAGCTCTCTCTCTCTCCAGCTCATTTCAATGGAGCCGGCCGGGGTGACGCGGGTGCATAATCTCACCGCCGAAGGGATGTAATTCACCATCACGGAAACCGTCCATGCATCAACGGTGGAGAAGTGGCTCCACACTGTCAAGGAGCGGTTCCTCGATGCCGCACTGGTCAAATGTGTGGGCTTGGACTACGAGTTCACCACCCCATTAAATTCTGCGGTGCGGCTATCGGCAATGACGTGCGCATGCTATCTCCATACGGAATTTAAATTGCGTCGGTGCACGAGCTCCAAATGATCATACTGAACCCCACCACGAAACCAATTCCGAGTCTATATGATCTGTCCAATGCTACTATTGGGACAAAGCTTGAGAAGAAGAAGAAGATCAATAAGAACAAGAAGAAGGGCGGCGACGAGGAAGAAGAAGAAGAAGAAGAACTTATATATGGTTGGGCCAAAGTTCCATTAAGCGACAAGCAAGTGTTGTATGCCGCTCTAGACGCTCGCTTGAGCTTTGAGATTGCTAGGAGTTATTGGAAGCTAGAAGGCTACTAGCTAGCTAGATGTGTGTGTAGTGTGGTGTGCGAGTCGAGTGCATATATATATGAAAAAATGTACTCCCTCTTATTTGGTTAACAAGTATATTATATTGCTATTATTTTGAATTTTTCAATTTTTTGGTCTTTTTGAATATTTTAATTATTAAAAATTAATAATTAAATTATGTATAAAAATTATTTGGAATTCATTCATGCTTATTATTACTTAATCAATGTTGCTTAATTTGTGAATTTATTTGAAATTTAAAAAGTAATATTATATATTTCCTAAGTGTATAGGTTAATAGAATTGGTAGCATAGTATTATCAATAAGTCGCGAACGCAGTCTTGGAAGCTAGTAGGGAAGGAATAAAGAAGTTAAGCGTGCTAAGGGTGGAGTAGTGTGAGGATGGGTGACCGACCGGGAAGTGAGGACCACAAGTACTTATAATTTAACATGACAATGGAGTGAGAACCATATACTCTTGGAAGCTAGTAGAGGGAAGGAATAGAGATGATTAGATACTAGAGAAATAAAGAAAAATATAGAAATAAAGAAAATACAAAAATTCTGAAACAGAAAATATAAATTTTATTCCGAATGGACCTTTAGTCCCGGTCCGTGTTACGAACCGGGACCAAAGGTCCTCCAGCCGCAGCACATGCCCCGAGCCACGTGGAGAACCATTGGTCTCGATTCGTAAGCAACCGGGACTAAAGGATTAAGCATTTAGTCCCACTTTGTTAGTCTCGGTTGCTACAACCGGGACTAATGGGCGTTACAGGCCGGGACCAATGGCCTTTTTTCCACGAGTGAGCACCCTACTTTCTATTGGCTTTGCAATCTCTAGACTTTGATCTATCACCTGAAGGAGTGCTGTACCGAGACACACGAGCTCTGATTCGTCTTCAGTTTAATTTAGTTGTTTTTCCGTACTGTCTTCGTTTGTGTAATAAAGTGGCACATGACCTGGCCGCATTTGGTCTAGGTAGACTAGATGTTCGTTCTTTATGGCTTGAATCTTTGCCAAACATTGTACGTGTCCCGTTGGCCAGCTTGTTTGCTGAGCCTGTTGCTTAATGGAATATATGTTCCATCTCAACAAAAAAAAGTAAAGCACCATAGAGATACTTTAGAATGATGCCTAAAAGAAAAACAAAACCATCTACTCCCTCTGTGGCTCCGTTCACTAATATAAAATCTTTTAGCAATTTGTAGATTCACTTATTTTGTTCTATATATCTAGACTATTTTTAGCATGTAGATTTACTTATTTTGATTCGTATCTAGTCTATTTTAAAAACATCTAAAATGTCTCATATTAGTCAACGAGGAAGTATTTCGATGAGTTTGAAGAAACACAAGTTATCAATAAAGGTCATATGCAGATGCAGATATGTTGTAACACAAAACAGATTAGCCTTATTGAATAGTCAAATGTGTATGTTAGGGACGCCACAAATAAGAGGTTTTAGAGTTGCCTTGTAATGCTTCCGAGGACGGAGAGCGATTTCTGCCACACCGTGGTAATCACCATAGAGATACTCCAGAATATGCCTAAAAGAGAAAACAAAACCATCTATTTCAATGGTTTACAAAAAACACAGTTTAGGAGCTTGATAATCCACCGAATGGTCCGAAACAGCCATCTCAATCAGCTTCACCTCGTCCTCTCGATTGAGAGCTTCCCTTTTCATCCCTCAACTGTTTTCCAGACTCATTCCAAGAATGCACATACGAAGAACAGGACACCCATGTCGCTGCCGAAGACGTTTCCTGCAGTCCCCCAGTGACCCAGTAATCCTCCAGTCCAAGCAACAAGTCGCCGGCGGCGAGCCTCCTCCACTAGACGCTACGACGGCGCTGGCCGAGACACCGACGGCGGGCCACGTCCGCAAGCAAGCGGCGCTGCTTCCCCGCTGCGGAAGCCATGGCCTCCGGCCGGCCACGTCGGAGGATAGCGTTGGGGGACCCAAGGAGATCTGGGACGCCGCACGCTACACCAGTGCGAGGCCGCCACGTCAGGCGAGGATGGCTCCGTGGCGGGGCCGGCGTATCCCGGGATCCAACGGGATGACCGGATATGGCGCCAAAGAGGAATGGATTGGATTCAGCTGGAGCTTTCGCGTTTCGCTGGTTTTCCTTTTAAGTTTCCTTTCGGTTCTGGATTGGATTGTCGAGAGTGGATGGTGATAGCAGATTTTTTTTTTTTGAGTTTTAAAGGTGATAGCAGATATAGATAGGCTGGCAAAGGCGATCTGATTTTGGTGAGATAATTGACACGGCTTCCCTTTAAAAATTAAAATGTGTCATCCTAGACGTTATGCATGGTTTATATCTCCTAAAGAAGGTTTTTATTTGTGAAATAAATTCTTTCTCTAAATATAGATTAAGGGTCTGTTCGGCATCACTCTAGCTCCTAGCTTCTCCACTGGAGCAAGCAGAGCTGGGCCGAACGATGGGCTCCGCGGATTGGTAAGGACGGACCGCTTTGTCGTTTGGTGCCAAAATGCGGAGCGACTCATTGGGCGATCCGCGGAACGGAAAAGTATGGAGCGGCTAATAATTACACCTTCCCGCCACCGATAAGTGACATGAATCGGTACGTTTTCGTTTTTGGGTCTCGTCCTCGTCGTCCGGGTCGTCCCTGGTCTATCTCCAAGGCACAACAATGGCAGTCCAAGTGTCCAACCCTTGTGGTTTTCTCGATCAAGTCACGACCGCCGCTAGTGAAATCAGACGACGCCACGATCCTGATGCACCCGTCGACAGGTTCTCTTCAGCAACTCTTGTCCGCTTTGCCGCCATTAAACAGTTCTTGCACCTGCCTGGAGCATCCCCCGACGACAGTTGTGGGTATTGACCTCTAGCTTGGCCTCGCGGTAGACGCGCTCCTCGTCCTTGTAGCACACGTGGTTATGCTCAGCGTCGTTGTAGACGGGCCTACCGACGGAGGCCTCCATGGCTCGCTCGAGGATGACTTGGTTCACCTCATCGGCGATCCTGGCGTTGCCGCGCTCTTAGCAATGTGTCTCAAAAGAGGCGGCGATGGCCGCCTATAACTCCGCAGGAGGCACCTGTAACTCGGCGGGAGGCACCTGTAACTCGGCGATGGCTGCCTGTAACTCGGCGGGAGGAACTCATAGAGGTTGAGGGGTTTGTCCTCCTCCTCGCTCTCCTGCGACACCAACGCTTGTGGTGCTTGCAGTGGTGGTGGTGGTGACGGCGGTGGCGGTGGCGATGGTGGTGCACCACTTCCTCTGCGCCCTAGCATGGCGTACATGGTGATGAGGCGGCGAGGCATTTTCCCGGCAGGTGAGATTGTGTGACAAAGCAATGGCGAGGCGTCGTGCTTTATAGCCGGAGGTGGGCAGAAAATGGAGCAGGAGCGGGTAGCGAATGGGCGGGAATGAGCGGTGAGGGGCATTAACACCGGTGCTGCACCCACAAGACGCGTTGCCTACCGCCGCCTCGGGAGCTGCTGCCGTCTTTACTTAAAGCTGACCGGCAGCCATGGCGTCGTTAATAGAGTTGACCCGACGCCGACATGTCGTTGACAGGCGCGACCTATTGGGTAGACGTGTACGTGGCACGGGCGTCGGCTCGTGTCCAGCGTCCCCACAACGACCCCGGTGTAGCGGGGATGGCCCGAGGGCGCCGATCCATTTATTGGACCGCACCGGACGAAAAAGCATTTAGGGAACGTGGCTGAACGCGTCCGGCATGCCCTAAAGCCTACTGCCACACTGTTTAGGGGACACTGCTGGGCATGCTCTTACACAAGTGCTATAAGTGGACTCACAGATCCATAGGAGGTGAAACTATTGAAACAAAAAAAAATATGGGCGGTGCACCTCATAAGCAAAATATAGAGGATGTCATCTACCACCGCGCCTGGGACACAATTACCGGATCATCACGGTCTTAGTATTCTCGAATCTTTAACGGTTTTGCTAATTATTAGTAAACTGAGAATTACAGTAAGATCTTCTATGGTAGAACAATGGGTAAAGATTCATGCAACCTGTGCACCCCGGAGCCGCCAATGACGCGGCAGCCCACGATGGAGGCGGTGGAGGAAGCAAAGAAACTTAAGGTTAGGGGTGGGGGCCATGTCGGCGCCGGAGATGGTGCGGCCACTCACCGAAGTTAGAGGGATGGTTTGGGCAGTGCCGTACCGGCGGAGGCGGAGCATGGGGCAGGGTGGGCGGCGAGGTGCGCTGCAGCGCGCCGGCCGTGGGTGGGGTGAACGGCGGTTTGGCCAGCGATGGTTGCAAGGGAGCGGCGGTCGTCGGAGGTGGAGAAGAAGAGGTCTATTGAGCTCTAAACTAATGGTCGAGCCCTAGAGACACCCAATCTTTAATGTACAACAAATCGGATGGGTAACTTTATCACAATCACAAGTGATAGCATAAGAATTAAGCTTACTCTAAATATAGTGAAATAAGGGCAAGATGGATTGCTAACTACTAATAGTTTTAGATATTCTTTTGTCCCAAACGTCAATAAGAAGAGGGTGGCTATAGCAGCAATGTTCCTTCATAGGGTCCATGGCACCATGCGCACTTCTTCGCCGTCGGGTCATCGCGGCTAGCGTCGTTACAGATGTCGCAGAGACACGCATGGTTCAGCGGTAAACTCGCCACCGTCATTGGCCGTTGGTTGCAAGCCGCACACATCCTGGAGCTCCTCCTGGCATGGACGTTGTACGGCTCCGGGATATCGACATACCCGGTGACGACGAAGTCGCACCGGACGGTGAAGCAGTCTTCCCGGAGATGCTTCGAGCTCTCCAGCGCCTCCCTCGGGATGAATCTGCGGTAGCCCACGCCAAAGTTGAAGAACAGTTGTTGCACCTGACTGGAGCGTACGTGCGCGGGATCTTGCTTGTCGACCTCGTCGGCCAAACTGAACTCGACGTGCAGGCTCAGGCGGCGCCATTTGTGGTACTCGTGGAGGCCGATGAAGACGGAGACGAAGCCGGCGCTTTCCGGGCAGTCGCCGTTGGGGAAGAGGTGGATGATCCAGGAGTAGCCTCCCACCGTGAAAGGGCGGGACTTTAAGCTGGTGCCGTTGGGGGCGTTCTTGGCGATCGAGTAGCCGTCGATCTGGAGCAGGTGAGACCCGGACGCCGGGGACTTGACGAAGAAGCGGCCGCCGCCGGACGACACCGTTGTCGTTGTCGCCGTGTCGAGCGTGATCCCCATCTTAACTGATCTGTGTAGGCGGACCAGGTTCCAACGACAGTACGACGCAATAAGAATAGTTAGAGCATGTCTAACAGACCCCCTAAAAGGGTCAACCCATAAAATAACCGCCGAAATACGGGATATGGCTCTACCCGGCCGTCTAGCAGACCCCGTAAAACAGGCCCCCGCGTCGTTTTTTTACAGTTTCGGCTAAGGGGTGGCTTCTGGCCCCCTACTTGTGCGGGGCGGGAGAGGAAATACAGTGCAAACCCCTCATCCCATTTCAGCAAGGGCACGCGGACATTTCAGAATTCCCACCCGTTTTCCCCCGCGCCGCCGCCATAGCCACCCGCGCGCCGCCGCTGGAAATAGAATATTCCGTAGGATTCTGTTTTACGGGATGGGGATACGGGGTCTGCTAGCTCGGACGAGTTTTCGGCCGGTGGAAAGTGAATACAGGGCCCTCTATTCGCGTTTTACGGGGCAGAAAAATAAAGGGTCTGTTAGACATGCTCTTAGTTCGTTCTGATTGAAAAAGTTCGATAGTTAGTTAGGCACTTCTTAGGGACAGGGGTCGGCAAGGGTATATTAAACCCTAAACCCTAAAATTCATCTGATTTATCCTTTTGCAGAGCCTAAAAACAATGTAATTCATGTTAAAACTTTATACGCTCGTAGTGTACATAGTTGACTACATCCATGTATTTTTTCAGAATTTTCTAAAACTTTTGAAATCAGTTTCAAAAAATTCAAAAAACAGGAGCATGGGCCCCTTATTGACTATTTGTTTCACAATGCTTCTCTCGGGTGTCATCGGGCGCTTGTGGGCTGTGGCGACCGCGTTTTGCTGCAGTTTATCAAAGGTAGGAGGTATGGCAGGGCGTCAACATTGGTGAATTTTGGTTTGGTAGCATTCTTCAAGTACCGGATCACGAGTTTCTAAGTGAAAACCTTATGTCTAAATTTTCGTAATACACTTTATGAAGAAGTAGTTCTACACGTCTAGAAATGTCCAAACGGAAAAAACTTGTGCGAAACGGTGAGCTGAATATACTCCTTGGAGAAAATTTTAAACGGTCCACCATGTGCGACAAGTTTGACAAAATTCGTTTAAAAATAAAACTTTAAGCACTCACGCAACTAGGAACCAGTTGCGGGAATGGAATCACATCATCAAAGTGCATCTTTTTCATGTAGAGATTTTCTCGAATCGAAACACCATTATGTAAATTAGAAGGTATTAAGATGAACTCGATTAGGTAAACACAACACATTGCGAACCTTATATTGCCTGTGGGCAACCAAAAGCGCTAGGCTCTGAACTTGGTCCGGTAAATTATGGCTCCGCTGGACCAAACACACGCCCTTCCACTGATGCCCTTGCACCGACACCCTTGCTCCGTGCGAGCTTCCATAGGGTGAATTCTTCCAAGATGTTTGCCCATAGCCTCTCCACCGTTCTCAGTTGCTGTGTATTTCCAAACACACACATGCATTCCTTTTTCCAAAATGCATAGCAAATGGAACAGAAATTGAGCCTTTCAATCTCTACTCTGTCAGACTCCAAGCTTCAAGTGTACTCGCCTGTTTAGGGAACGCTACATTGAGCCCCAAAGCTCAGCAGCAGTTGTGCCCTACCTAACGTGCTCAGAAGCTAGGATTTCAGGGGAGAGACGTAGATGACGATATCAATCCGGTGAGCGTGACGCTTCGGTTCATTCGTGCCTTGTCAGTTCAACGCACGCTCGGGATTGGCGGCAATCCCTATATGCCGCTATAGTGCGGGAGCGATTCACTCCCGCCTAAAGCGGTGGGATGGGTGGGCCGGCCCATGTATCCTGGCTTTCCTTTTATTTTCTCCCTTTTTATGTGCTCTTTTCTTATTTTCTATTTTTTCTTTTCTGAAATCTAAACATTTTAAAATTTAAAACTTTAACATTTTTTATTAAAAAAATCAAATATGAACTTTTTTCAAAAGTCAACAAATTTGGAATTAAATATTTTAAGAATTTGAATTTTTTTCAGATATGAACAATTTTCAAGTTTAAACATTTTTCTAATTTGAACATTTCCTTGCTACTGGGCTAGCTAAAAAGGCTCATCTCCCAGCTGTTGCTAGTACAAAATTTGGGCCAAATTCCATCTCTACTCTCTTAGCCACATGGGCCATACCCATCCTTCAGGCTTCAGCCCGTGGGCGTGAACAATCAGATGACGAATGCAGAGGCTAAAAAATAATCGTAGACAGCCACGCGCCTGTTCTATCACCGCCGCCGTCCACACGGCAATTGGCCTGGCCGGCGGTGGCCAAATGCCATTTCGTTCCACTTTGCTTCGCCGGCCCTCCGTGCGACGAGGACGGCCGACTGAATTTCCGTGCCGACAACGACGCGTAGTGTCACGGATCGCATCCAGAGACCATTCCGAGCGAGTTGCCCTTTGAATTTTGAGGAAACGCGACATGAGGAGGAGCAGCTTCAAAATCAAGAGGGCTTCATTAAACTAAGCAACCACCCCAGATCCTCCCCGTCATTGCGACTAGTCAATGCACTGTTGGGTGTCACAGGACCACTATCACGTGCACACACCGCAGTCCCTAGTTTCAAACCCAGAGGGCTCACCTGGCTAATTGCTGCATCAAGTACCAGTGCTAACCCCATAGTAAATTGACCACAGGCACAGAATAAATATCAGACAAACCTTCCCAAAGTTTTTCTTGAATCCTGCTACAACCACAGCTGTGTTGTCTTCTGTTTTGATGCAAGCAATGGTGGTACTGCTAATTTGATTTTATCATGTAGTCTAAGTGTCTAACCATGAATAATCCAAGACTTAGTTTAACCCTCAGTAAGTGCAGTGCAGTGCAGCAGGGGAGATGCACAAGGTAGGCAGCCAGTGCCTTTAAACAAACGAACAAAACAGGCATACACTGGCCACTGGGCGATGAAACAAATGCGTGAGCTGTCCCGTGCAGTGGGCTGCTGCAAAGTGACAGCGAAGATTAGATTCTCGTGCACAATGCCAGTGTTGGCGCCACCATCTTCCAAAAGCTACCGACCAGGCAGACTCAATTTCTCTGTTCATGCCTTGAGAGCCCTCGTTCCCGTGGAAGTCGGGGCAAAATGTCACAGGAAACAATTCAAATTCCAGTATGGTTAGTTTGGCAAAATCTCACAGAAATCGATTCAATTTCCAGAGAAATCAGGCAAAAACTCACTGTAAAGAGTTCAATACAAGAAGAAACCGGGCAAAATTGTTGCATTTCTGAAACAACTCACCCCCCTGGTTCTCACTGAAACATGATATACTGTCGCTTAGCTGCTTGGTTGTACAGCCAAAGAAGAAAAGACATGACCTCCAAACAAGGCCAACAAGCCCCAGAAACATTCCGCCATACATTTCAGCTGGCATATGTTGGCAGGACATGCACCAAGGATCAAGGTACTACTCACATGCGTTGTGTGCAGGGCTAAGCTTTTCGTAAGTACATTGATTGATTACATTTGCTTGTAAGCGCAGGCAAGTGCTACCAGCTTATGCTAGCATTACTATAGTACTCCAGGTTGCTTCTGCAGAACACTTAAGCAACACACTCATAACTAGAAAACAATGTGCTGTGTCTACTTTGAAATTTTCAGCTTCAGCACCACATTCTTATTTAAAAGAAAGCTAAGCTGTAAAGAATGTGGGAGTTCTTTGTTGAAATTTTCAGTTGCCAGAAAACGTTTGACCACTAAAAGATAAGCTGCAAAGACACAGCTATTCTCAGCCTTCTAGTGCTTGTTTGTTATGCAGCAAGGAAATGATCAGCTTATACCATATCAAACATAGAAATGATCAGCTTATACCATATCAAACATAGAAATGATCAGATGAACGTGCACCCATGACAGAGCAAAGAGCAATGCAGCATAACAGTGCACAGCATGCTCTAAAAGGTTGGGCCAGAGGCTGGCTGTCAAACTATACATTTTATGAAAAGCATTTCGACCCGAGTTTGGACTTTCAGCAAATGGGATCAGCAAATCTTTGTTAAATTACCCTGTCAATTGTTGTTGAACTTCCATAAAATACTATTTCATGATCAACCTAGGCAAATGTGATGAGCAGAATGAAGTACAAAAGATTATGCAACGAAATTGACACTAAACTATACAAATGCTGCGATGTCGTCCATCTTCTAACGCCTCACGAACAACTCTATGTACTTCTCTGCATTTTGTTCTACCAAACTTTGCAACAATTGACTGGCCCAAAATCCTACCAGTGAATGTACTTTTTGCATTCTGATATCAAAGAATTATCGAATCATCTGTTCTTTCTTTCAGTTTGATCACAGTCACACTTATGTCAACTAAAGATTCTTTGCTGTTTTAAAATGCTGAATCTGCGAAATTCCATGTAAAATATGATTCACAAAACTAAGCATCACAGAAACTAAAACTGTTACTGTCGAATAATAACAATGATACCCAGGTAAGTTTGAGAACATAGGCTTACTATGGAAAAAATCATAAGGTCCGATCAAATAAAAGTACAGCCAGAAATGAAAACATTTCTGAGAAGACTAAGCTCTCAATGCATACAGACTGCAATGAGAAAATAAGTGACAATGATATCTCCATAAGCAGATCAGTTACCATACAAAACTAGATGAGTGAACATGTACAGTTGTACATACATTGTATTGAACAGGTACTTAAATAGAAAAAGTCAAAAGGCGCCAAATGGAATTGAATTAGAACTATGAATTTCACTGGAACAGCACGATGTCATGTGCAATGAATATTACCTCAGCTTTATTGCCAGGCCTGATTTCCTTCTGAATACAACAATGAAAAAACAATCGAGCAGTTCCACATCTGACATGACAAATACCTCTTCTCCATTGCTTGCTTGGAGATGAACCCCACTAAGAACATGGCAACTATGAACATCAGCAGTAACCATTGCAAAGAACAATCAAACTTCTAAACAGACCTCAAAAGAATGTGCTAACCCAAGGAGCTGAAGCTGAGCCCTAAATTTAGCAATCCAGAGCACCCTCATTGATATGGAATGATCTCTGTCTCAACTGACCGATCAGCATTTCCATGTCTCAGGGCATAATGTTAGAGCCTTGCTGTTGTTGTCTGAACTCCACAGAAAACCAAAAAAATCAACTATGCAACATACTCGCTCTCAATCACAGGCTTAGTTCGCGTCCCGAATGCTACAGGCGCTTGCGACCGCCCAACCTGCGCCATGCGCAAAGTCTCTCCGACCTCTGCATTTCGTTCCATCGCCTCCATCCTCTTTTCCCTTCTGTATCTGACGAGACACACCAGAAGCAAAGCCAACAACGCCAATGCAATGACTCCCCCTACAACGCCGACGGCAATCTTCCATGCGTCTGAACGGCCCTTGGCATGACTGCCGTCAGTCGGTATCGGTGGGGCAATCGCGCCTGAAGGCCCTGGAGCAGGAGCAATCTCGCTAGAGTTCACCACGATGGAGAAGTGCCCTCGGCGATACGTCGAGCAGACGTTGTTTGCCTCCAGGTCCCGGAACTGCGGCACGCCATCCAGATCAAACCACACGCACTGCAGCGGTGGACCGCCACTGCCCGGCGGCACCTCCCTGACATTGCTGAAACTGACGGAAATCGGGCTCCCCGACGCGACGACGCTCAGCTCAGGCAGCCCCACCGCCGACAGGTTGGCGGCGTCGTAGAACAGCAGCCCGAGGACGGGCGTGAGGTAGGTGTACCCGGGGAGCGGGTAGTACCTCTGCGAGAGGTCGCCCAGGCTGTGGTAGACGAGCACCACCCGCTCGACGTAGGGCTGCACGATGACGCCGCTGGGGATGCCGAACTCGAAGTAGCCGGGGAAGCCTTTCCTCCGCAGGCTGCCGCTGCGCAGGCGGACCGCGGACACCGCGACGCCGGCGAGGTCCCCGGGCACGGTGCCGTTGTAGACAATGCCGGTGTGCGGGCGGACGAAGGCCCGGTACGCGTAGTCCTGCAGCATTGCGTCCAGGGCCCTCGCGGACGAGGGCGGCTGCGCCGCCGCCGGAGAGGAGCCCAGGAGGATGAGCTGGAGGATGCAGACGCAGATCAAGAAACCCATCCCGGCACGGCACACCTCCGCCGCCCGCGAGGATCCAGGAACAGAACGGACGGAGCCCAGCAGGAATCAGGATCCCCTCCTCATCCGCGCCAACACCCTCTCCGCACACAAGAACCTCCACCCCTGAATTCAAAGAAACAAGATTTGTAGCCGGAGAGACAGGACGGGCATTCACGCCCGGCGGGACGGGTCTGGGCGGGCCAGTAGATCCAAAGAAGCAGCTGGCCTGAGCAGAGCAGCAGCAATGGCGACGGAAGCTATGCGGACAGGGGAGGGGGCGCGTCCAAAGCCTAAACAGGTGGCAGGGGGATGGGAGGGGGCGACGAAATTTCTACAAGAAACAAACCACGCGGCCAAGAACTGGAAGGCAAGAATCGGAAGGAGGGGGAGGAGGATCAGCGGATCAATCCGGTGCCGGTGCGGTGCGGGGCGGACGCCGGAGGCCACAGGAATCCGCGCACGGAGGCGAATGATTGCGACGGCGGGGGTTGGGGATTCGGTCCGGGCGCGGGGAGTGGAGAGAGAGTGAGGTCGAGGTGTGACGAGAGAGATTTTAGGAGGGGAGAGAAGACGCCAAGAAGGAGAGAGGTTTTTAATGGGATTGCCATTTTCTCAGGGGCTTAGATGGAAACTATTTATTTTCTCTGGGATTTTTTCCCGCAATAAAATACGCGGGCAATGGATACAGTTGGCACGACCGGCGGAGTTACCGGTTTGCCCTCGGACAGCTGAGCCGCGTGGTGCTCTGATGCTTCTGCTCGCTGAAGGGTGGGTCCATGTTCTAGGGGTGCGTTTGTAGGTGGTAGATTCTCGAGGGCTTTTATATGAAATGACAGCAATGTTGACTGGCCCGTGGGGCCGGTCGCGCTAGCTCCAGCGCTCCAGCGTCCTTTGCTCCCAACGTTTGGACTGCGAGGTGGTCTTTCAGTAAAGTTTCTGTATGTCCCAATGCAGTCGCTGACATGTGGGACCGCTAAGGTGAAGACCCATGGCAGTTGGGATGATTGGTAAACTTTTTCATGAGTCCCCTACTCCCCTTTGCCAACGACTGGATTCAGGTACTAGGTATGATCATACAACTCATCGATCTAAGGTCATTTTGTAAAGTTGACCCCCAACATGAACCGTAATGTTTAGCAGGTCCATATGTCTGACGCGATATAAGATTATCATTTAGTCTCCAAGAATATAAGCATTTGTCTACGAGAAAAAATCATTTGATTATATATTGCAAAATGTGATTCAAGTTAAGAGAATACTTATAAAGATGAGAGCAATCAGTACAAAAAAGATCAGCAAAGAGAGACGAAACGGGAACAAACCCACACCTCTCATGAGTCAAGGAAGGCGAGTGGTGTGGAGACTCAAAAGAAGGAGAGCAGATCATGAGATTCGGTATGAAAGAGTAAACGCTCTCCGGAAAACACAAACCGAGCCCGAGCTCTACGGTGGTTTTTCTTTAATTTTTAAATAAATATTTGTAAGTTTTAAAAAATAAAATAAAAACCAGGTGTTGAACTCTACCAGCGTTGAAAATCTCAATTCAAATCTCTTTGTATTCTCAGCTACGTTCATTGTTCACCACAACTCAGACCAGCATATTTGTCATTTTTGCTCAGCCTAAAATGTAACGAACTTCAAACTAGTGTTGTGCACTAGTAGATTTTATCATTATCTACATCAAAATTTGTGTTCCTTTTTTTTACTTTCAAATGCCCTTTTTAATTTATATTTTTTCAAAAAAGAGCTCCCTGTAGCTCGGGAGCCATTTGTCTCTGCCCGTATGTTCTCACCTTGAGGAGAAGAAATGCTAAAGGGATGTTCAGCATGCAGTACAATCTAATATGTCATGATATTTGCAAGGGTTTTCACACATTATGGATGTGCTAAGCCCTTTGCTATTTGTAAAAGAGATGACCCACACGAGGCACCCATACCGTTTCTCCTGTTCCTTTTGTGCTTTGTTTTGCTGAAGAGTGAAGCTACGTACAGTGTAGCACTAGCTACATTATCATGACGAGATGATATTGTGTACCTGACGCAATTGAGTCGGCATTATGTTTTTATGAGGGAAGTCGGCATTATGTTATTTATACTCTTGGTGTTCAAGTCAGCAAAGAGACAGCACTAGACTCTACCAAATGGAGGGGCATCCGTGCAGTGGTGAAAGGGGGCCACGCTCCATTTGGCTTCCATGAATGAGTAATCATGCACTGATGCACTCATGTAGTCATGTTCGGTGATATATAAAAAGAAGAAATATGGTCAAAATCAAACCGGCCAATGCACAAACGTGACTTAGTAGTGACCACTATAGTTCTTCAACAGACCATTTCTTTGAAGCGTCTTTATGTTTAGAGTGGAGTTTTTAGCTTGGCCTACATGGAGGTCGTTTCTTGAACTTCTAAATATTCAAATTTAAATATTTTAAAAAATATATCAGGATGTAGACAATATTGTAGTATACCAATGTGCAAATTTTTGGCACGAAATATGTTCTACTTTGGGCTCAGGAAGAATAACAAATCTAGATTTTGAATAATTGAAGAGTAATAAACAGTACACAAATCTCGATTTTGTCATTTTGGGAGATTTTTTATTTTTAATGATGATGAAGTACAATGTATTTGTTCTAAAAATTTACACACTAGTTATGTCTAGGTATAATTTTTGTTATTTTTGAAACTTTGAAATCTAAAGTTTTGAAGTTTCAAGCCCGATCTACACTTGGGTTTCCACTTTATGTGTGTATCATAGTTTTGTTCACGCATTGCAAATTAAATTGCCACAAGCATCAGGTGGAAAAAAACAAGTCGCCCCCGCGTCACTCCCGTTGGGGCGACACGGGCGGTGAAGGGTTTCGCAGCATAGTAAATCAAAAAAAAATCTACAGATGCGAACAAGAAAACCAAGATCTAATCTAGGAGATGTAATCAACAAGAGAGATAGATGAGATCTTCATACCCTTGAAGAAATCGCACAGCGGAAACGTTCAACAGAACATGGATGATGTAGTCGTACTAGCCGTCTCCTCCTCGCGATCCGATCCGATCCAAGCGCCACAACGGGCGGCGCCTCCGAGCGATGCACACGTACGGCGCATAGACGTCTCCTCCCTCCTTGGTCCAGCAAGTATGGTGGAGAGATAGATTGGATCAGCAGCACGACGGCGTGGTGCTTATGGTGGAGAATTTTTGCGGCAGGGCTTCGCCTACGCGCAGTCGCGAGAGAGAGAAGTGGAGGGCAACAGTTGGGCCGGCGGCTAGGGTTGGAGGGAGCACGCCCCAGCCCTCCCCTCCTCTTTAAATAGGTCAAGGGGGTCGGCCAAGGGGGCAGCCTTAGCCTCAGGGAGAAAACTTGCCCCCTAAGTTTCCTTTGCCTTGGCCCATAAGAAAACCCTAGGTTTTGCTCTTGGCCTCATAGGACAAGTGGGCATGGACGACCAGGCCCATGTAGACAGCACCCTTTGGTCCATATGGACCCTTTGGTGCATGTGGGCCCCACCATGGAGCCCTCCGGAACTTTCTAGAACATTCCGATACTCTACCAAAAAAGTCCAGAACTTTTCTGAAACCCAAAAACTGCTTTCCATTATATGAATCTTATTCTCCGGACCATTTCGGAACCTCTCGTGATGTCCGGGATCTCATCCGAGACTCCGAATAAAAAACTCAATAACCAATTATCCATTCTATCCTAGCGTCGATGCATGTTAAGTGTGTGACCCTACGGGTTCGAGAATATGCGGACATGATCTTCTATCAATAATCAATAGCGGGATCTGGAAACCCATATTGACTCCCACATATTCATCGATGATCATATCGGATGAACCACGATGCAAAGATTCAATTAATCCCGTATATGTATTCCCTTCGTCTCGCGATATTTTACTTGCCCAAGATTCGATCATCGGTATCGGCATACCTAGTTCAATCTCGTTCATAGCAAGTACTTTACTCATTCCGTAATCCGATATCACTTTGTGATTAACTCCTTAACCACATGCTTGCAAGCGGTGTTGATATCGATTCCCGAGTGGGCCTGAAGTATATCTCTCTGACTTGGGAGGGACAAATTCCATCTCGATACATACAACCCAACAAGTACTTTCCGATCACCTGAGAGACACCTTTATGATCACCCTTTCATAGGATGACGTTTGATGACCTCAAAGCTCTCTTCCAGCACTAGGGAGTTGCATTATCTCATGGCCTAAGGAATACAATACTTGACATAGGAAAAAGCTTCGCAAAGATGAACACAATGACACGATCTAATTGTTGTGCTTTATTTGGGTCTTTCCATCACATCATTCTCCTAATGACATGACCTCATTATTAATCGACAACTCATGTCTATGGTTAGGAAACCTTAACCATCATTAATCAATGAGCTAGTCTAGTAGAGGCATACTAGGGACACGGTGTTGTTCATAAACCACACAAGTATTAATGTTTCCGCTTAATACAATTCTAGCATGGAGTATAAACATTATCATGAACAAGAAATATGATAATAACAATATTATTATTGCCTCTAGGGCATATTTCCTTCAGGCGGAACCCTAGCGCCACCACCCCGCCGCCACCCCTCCACTAAGCCCCCTCGCCGCCGCCGGCGTGAGCCGCCGGGCAAAGCCCGCGCGGTGCCGGCGGCGGCGGAATCCCACGCCGTTGCTCCCTGGCTGTTGTGTCTCCTCCTCCTCTGAAGCTCCTCGTGCATCGCTCCTTTCCTAGCTTTGCTCCACCTCTGCGTCGTCCCGCCGGCTGGCGAGGCCCTCTGTCCGCCCCCTTCGTTGTGGATCTGGTGTCGCCAACCCCTAGTTGGTCACCATCTAGGCCCTCCGCCCCTGCATCTTCACCGCCTCCCCGTCGCCCCTCCCGCGCGGTCAGGCCCAAGGTTGCGGTCGGCTGATACGTCTCAAACGTATCTATAATTTTTTATGTTCCATGCTTGTTCTTACACCATTTGCTTTGTGTTTTGTTACACTTCGTGGCGTTTTTATGCATTTTCCAGAACTAACCTATTAACAAGATGCCACAGTGCCAGTTCCCTGTTTTCTGCTGTTTTTGTGTTTCAGAAAAGTTACATAGGAAATATTCTCGGAATTGGACGAAACAAAAGCCAAACCTCCTATTTTTACCGAAGCTTCGCGAAGACCGAAGATGAGACGGAGGGGGGCCAGAGGCTGGCCACACCACAGGGGAGCGCGGCCTAGCCCCGGGCCATGCCCACCCATGGTGAGCCCGCCTGGCCCCACTCCTGATGACGCCCCATCGCCTATAAAGTCCCCTCGACGGGAAAAACCTAAGGGACGGGTCTCTTTTCCACGAAACATACTGCAAGCCGCCGCCATCGTCGAAGCGAGATCGGGAGGATCCAGGAGCTCTTCCCGGCACCCTGCCGGAGGCCTTCTACACCACCATGGTCGCCTCCGGAGTGATGTGTGAGTAGTCTACCTTGGACTACGGGTCCATAGCAGTAGCTAGATGGTTGTCTTCTCCACTATGTGCTTCATGTTTAGATCTTGTGAGCTGCCCTACATGATCAAGATCATGTTTATGTAATGATACGTCTCAAACGTATCCATAATTTTTGATGCTCCATGCTTGTTTTTACACCATTTGCTTAGTGTTTCGTTACACTTCGTGGCATTTTTATGCATTTTCTGGAACTAACCTATTAACAAGATGCCACAGTGCCAGTTCCCTGTTTTACGCTGTTTTGTGTTTCAGAAAAGTTACACAGGAAATATTCTCGGAATTGGATGAAACAAAAGCCGAACATCCGGAAATTCACCGAAGCTTCCAGAGAACCGAAGAGGAGACGGAGAAGGGCCACAGGGCAGCCACACCACCAGGGGGCGCGGCCTGCCCCTGGCCCGCGCCCACCTGTGGTGAGGGGCCCCTGGTCCACCTCTGGCACCGCCCCTTCGCCTATAAAGACCCCCCGACGGGAAAAACCAAAATACCCGATCACTATTCCAGAAACACATCGCGATCCGCCGCTGTCGTCGACCCGAGATCGAGAGGGTCCAGAAGCTTTTCCCGGCACCCTGCCGGAGAGGGGAATCGCCCCCGGAGGTCTTCTTCATCGCCATGCTTGCCTCCGGCGTGATGAGTGAGTAGTCTACCTTGGACTATGGGTCCATAGCAGTAGCTAGATGGTTGTCTTCTCCACCATGTGCTTCATGTTTAGATCTCGTGAGCTGCCTTACATGATCGAGATCACCGTTATGTAATTCTACATGTTGTGTTTGTTGGGATCCGATGAATATTGGTGTTATGATTGAGTTGATGTGTTGAATATTATCTTATGTTATCTCTATGTTGTTTATGATCTTGCATGCTCTCCGTTGTTAGTAGCTATCTTGGCCGAGTAGTTGCTAGTGACTCCAAGAGGGGGTATTTATGCTCGATAGTGGGTTCATGCCTCTATTTGATCTGGGGGAGTGACAGAAACTTCTAAGGTTGTAGATGTGCTGTTGCCACTATGGGGAAAACAATATTCATATGCTCAAGGGCATATGCTTTGTTTACATTACACAATTTGCTTAATGCAGTTATCTGTTGTTCGCAACTTAATACTTGTGGAGTTCTCGGATTGATTCGCCACAAGTGGATTATTAGTCATAGATGCAGTTGGATGGCGGTCTATGTATCTTGTTGTAATGCCCATAGTAAATCTCATAGTGATCCTCTCGACATATGCACGTTGTCTTTATTCTATCAATTGCCCAACTGTAATTTGTTTACCCAGCATGTGTTATTTTATCTTATGGAGACACACCCTAGTGAACTGTGGACCCCGGTCCTATTTCCATTATATTGCTATCACCTGTTTACTTTACTCGCATTGTTTACTTTCTCGCATACTACTATTGCTTTCCACTCGATACGCTCATACCTTTGTTTACAGCAAACCAGTGAGATTGACAACCTCATCGTAAGTTGGGAGCAAAGTATTTGGTTGTTTTGTGTGCAGGTTCCGCGTTGCTACTAGTTGAAGACGCACTAACAAGTGTCATAAACGGTGCCCTTGTTGGAAGTCACTAGGCTAGCAAGCATCACCTTCTGGAGTTTGGCTTTTTCCTAGATACGATAAACCTTGGTTTCTTGCTGAGGGAAAACTTCCTGCTGTGCTCATCATACTTTCCTCTTGGGGTTCCCAACTGGACGGTGAAATTACATCAACACCGTGCCGCATCATGTAATCATACATGTTATGTTTATTGGGATCCAATGAGTATTGGTACTATGTCAAGTTGATGTGCTGAATTTTATCTTATGTTATCTCTATGTTGTTTATGATCTTGCATGCTTTCCGTTGCTTGTAGCTATCTTGGCCGAGTAGATGCTAGTAACTCCAAGAGGGAGTATTTATGCTCGATAGTTGGATTCATGCCTCTATTTAATCTGGGGGAGTGACAGATACCTCTAAGGTTGTAGATGTGTTGTTGCCACTAGGGAGAAAACAACATTCTTGTGTCCAAGGACATTTGCTTTGTTTACATTATGCACTTTGCTTAATGCGATTATCTATTGTTTGCAACTTAATACTCAAGGGGTCTTCGGACGATATCCCTGCGAGTGGATTTTTAGTCATAGATGCAGTTGGATTACGGTCTATGTATTCTGTTGTAATGCCCAGAGTAAGTCTCATAGTGATCCTCGTGATGTATGTACGTTATCTTTACTCTATCAATTGCCCAACTGTAATTTGTTTACCCAGCATGCTTTATTTATCTTATGGAGAGACACCACTAGTGAACTGTGGATCTCGGTCCAATTTCCTTTACATAACTTTACCGTTTACTTTACTCGCACTGTTTACTTTACTTGCATTACTATCATCCTTTTACCACTCGATACGCTCATTCCTTTGTTTACAGCAAACCGGTGAGATTGTCAACCTAATCATAAGTTAGGAGCAAAGTACTTGTTTGTGTTGTGTGCAGGTTTCACGTTGCTGCTAGGTGAAGAAGCTCCTACGTCAACTACGCACCAGCAAGTTGTCTGGCGCCATTGTCCAGAGTGTCACGAAGCTAGCAAGCATCACCATCTTAAGTTTGGCTTTCTCCTACTGGATTGATTACCTTGGTTTCATAACTGAGGGAAAACTTGCTGCTGTGCTCATCACACCTTCTCTTGGGGTTCCCAACTGGTCGGTCATCTACATCATCAACACCGCACCATCAACAAGTTTTTTGGCGCCGTTGCCGGGGAGAGATAATACTTCTGCAAGGGGAGTCTCGCACGCATAATCTTTTACTTTGTTTATTGTTTTGCTTTACTTTATTTTTGCTTGCATCTTTTGTCAAAAACACACACAAAATTAGTTTCCTTTATAGTTGGTTTTATTTACTTGCTTTTAGTTTTGCTAGAATGGGTACTCCTGAAAACACCAAGTTGTATGACTTTACTAGCTGACGAGGGGTTAACTCGACAAATGTCCTAAATGAAGGACTTAGGATCGGGGAGATAGGGCGTCGGATGAACTCGAAGGTAAAGTTAGTCGAAATAGGTGTGTGTCGAAAGTAAACTTGGGTGTTCAACCTGGCTTGCTTTCAATCTGGCCTACACCATCCCCTCCTGGCCCCTTTATATAGGTGGCCAGGTCTCGAGGACCGGGTAGGGTCTGATACAGATTACAATATCGACATACGGTAGGAACTCGTATTCGACTATCATTACAATTGGGCCTAGCTATACGGGCCTTAGGGGTACTCAACTAACGGGCTCTATTAACTATACCCTTGTCAGTAGCCCCTGAGATTCTACCGGAATTGCAGATTCAGGTTGAATCTCTAACCTTTAAATCTTCAACTTGATCAATTCTTCGACTTCTTCACATCTTCAAATCTTCGACTTGGTCTTTTCGACTTATTTTCATGATATTCTTTCGCAAGGGGTTTTGATGAGCAAGCCTGACAACTCTGACGGATCAAGAGGTCAGTTAACTGCCGGAACAGATACTTGTCACCTACTTCAAATTCAATCCCCTTGGATTTGAACTCGGGATACCGGTCAAACCCATTCTTTTGCCGCATTTAGGACTTATAAAGAATGACTCCCAGTGATTCTCAGGGTACCTAGTGCGTCCACCAGGATTTTCTTCGCGTCGTAGACACGGATACATACCAGCAGAGCGCATCCATGTGCGTATACCAGGCCACACAGGATGGATCCCGGGGTCTTACCTTCGTGATAAATCATGGCATTCGAGTTTCGTTGCGATAACGCAACTCGAGAATCTTATGTCGCAGCCAAGTTTTTGACTGATAAAATCAAAGAATTTTGGACTTTTAAAGTAATCTTCTTCGCTCCCGATTGGAGTAATCTCTCTGCGCTTTGTCGACTATGTAGTCGAAGTTTGTATGCTAATCCTTCTCCATCTCCATTATTGATTATTTCCTCCTCTATCGGGTGCGCGCTCAGCGCTCCCGATGGGAGTAGCCCCCGAGGCTATGTTTGGATACTTGTAGTCAAGCATAGGCTCAAAGTTCAGTTCTTCTTCCTCCTGTTAACGTCTACTGTTTGCAAGCCCCCGAGTCCAAGTCGAGGTTTTCATATCGTGCGACCACAGTCTCCTCTTCTTGTTTTTTCTCTTTGGTTTTATCGTCTGCTGTGTGCAGAATTTAACTCCTATTGTAAAATATGTGTACGGGCCTTGCTGTAGTACGGGGGCCCGATAATATGTGCTTATAAATAAAGCATCTTCTGGCAAGGGTAAAAACCCTAATCAGATTCCTCCCCCGCCGCATCATCTTCTCTCTCCATCTAGGGTTTTTGTAGCTTTTTCCCTTGTCTACATGGCTGACGCAGATGGTTCTCGTCTGAACCTTGGTTCTCCGGTGGCGCCGCGAGGTCGGGGTCGCCCTCGTGGAAGCAAGAACAAAAACAACACAACCCCGGCCACCGCAGGATCTTCATCGGCCGCTCCGATTAAGCGTCGCCCCGGCCGCCCACCTGGGAGTAAAAATAAGCCCAAGGTGACTGGTGCTGCCCCAAGTTCAAGCATTCCTCCTCCTGCTACTTCTACTGCTCCTGCTGCTCCTCCCCGAATCTTTTCTTTCTTCTGCATTGCTATGGCACAGTGCCGCGAGATTCAGCGCCTGCCGCTGAATTTCACCAAGTTCATGGATGGGCGGGAGCTGCGGGAAGCGGTTCTCCGTGAATAGTCTGCCAGTGGGACTCCATACGAGGTGGAGGTTTGGTATGACGGCGACGGCGAGCAGTACTTGAGGGGTGGCTGGTCACAATTTGCAGAAGACCACGACATCTACCAGGGCTTCTTTATGGCCTTCGACTTCCACATCGGCACATCAAAGTTCAACGTGAAGATCTATGATGGCACCCAGTGCCAGAAGAAGTATGAAGCTGAAGTCCATTTCCATTAAGATCTGCTTTTTATGTAATTCCGTTTGATAACGTCCTTGCTGCCATGTTATCTGTAATGAATATTCGTACTCTATTTTGCTGGTTTTACTAGTACCCTGAAAACAAGTCACTTGTTCTGAGGTATGCTTGAGATATATCGGGTTCTTTGCGAACCAATTGGTATGAAGAATATCGGGTTCTTTTGTGAACCAAATTGTTTGAGTATTATCGGGTTGTCTGCACAACCTGTATAATGAAAAATGTCTCCATGTCGCGATAGAAATTTCGTTCATACGACCCGAGGGTTGAAGCCCCCGAGCGGAGAAGTAGAAATACTTGTACAACTTTATCGAGTTTAACCCAAAAAACCCGACCTATGGCCTCATGTTCTGGGTTCAGAAGGTTAACTCGAGTTAACTGATACCACTGAAGTTGTTCTACACGTAAAAACGTCGTAGCTGCTCTGCGTTCCATGGATTGCTCTCATCTTTTCCTGTCTTTTTATCTTGTAGTCGATATGCTCCTCCTGGAATTACTTCTGTGACGATGTAGGGTCCTACCCAAGGGGACTCCAATTTGCCATGGCTGTCTTGCCTAAGTCGCAGAACTAGGTCTCCCACCACGAAAGATCGTGGACGAACTCGACTACTGTGGTAGTTTCGTAGGCTTTGTTGATATTGCGTGGCTTTTTCTAATGCCTTATCCCTCGCTTCATCTAGTGCATTGACATCGTTTTGCAGTGCTTCTGTCGATGTTGTCTCGTCGTATGCCGTCACTCTTGGTGCCTCGTATGTAACTTCGACTGGAAGCACGGCTTCTGCGCCATGGACCAGGAAGAAAGGAGTTTCTTGATTTGCTGCGTTAGGCGTAGTTCTTAGGCTCCAAAGAATGGAGGGCAATTCTTCTACCCAAGCGCTCTTGGCTTTCTCGAGAGGTGCTAAGAGCCTCTTTTTTATCCCACTACATATCAGGCCATTGGCTTTTTCGACTTGCCCGTTTGTCTTCGGGTGCGCCACAGATGCGAATTTGAGCTTGATCCCTAGTCCTTCGCAGTAACTCTTGAATTCCTTTGAAGTGAAATTTGTCCCGTTGTCTGTGACGATGCTATATGGTACACCAAAATGGAATACTATTGACTTGATGAAGCTGATTGCTGCTGTAGAATCTTGAGTTGTTACCGGGGCCGCTTCTACCCACTTGGTAAATTTATCGACTGCCACTAGCATGTAAACATGCCCTCCTGGCCAAGATTTGTGCAACTTTCCCACCATATCGAGGCCCCATTGCGCAAAGGGCCAAGACAATGGTATTGTTTGTAGCTCCGCTGCTGGTGCATGCGGTCTAGATGCAAATCTTTGACATGCTTCACACTTTCGAACTATATCTTTTGCGTCTTCGATGGCTGTTAGCCAATAGAATCCTGCTCGGAAAGCTTTTGCCGCTATTGCTCTGCTGCTGGCATGATGGCCGCATACTCTGCCGTGTATGTCTTTTAGTATTGTTTGTCCTTCCTAGGGCGTTACACAACGCTGCAAAACGCCGGTAATACTCTTCTTTTATAATTTCCCCTGCAACACGACAAACGCTTTCGATCTTCGAGTTATCCTCTTGGCCTCTACTGCATCTTCTGGTAATTTTTTATTTATCATGTATGCAAGATATGGCTGCATCCATGTTTCTTCTATCATCATGACCTCTTCTGGTTCCGACGTAGCCCCCAAGCCTGCTGTAGTAGTCGAACTTTTTTCACTTTTTATTGATCTTTCCACTATTTCCTCCCAAAATACTCCGGACGGCACTGGTAAACACTGTGACCCGATATTTGCTAAATTGTCGGCTTCTTCATTGATGTTCCTGCTTACGTGCGAGACTTCACATCCATCGAACGTTCCTTCTAGATAATGGTACAAATTTTTGTAAGCCATCATGTTGTCATTGATTGTGTCACATCTGTTCATAACTTGCTGGACAACAAGGTTGGAATCTCCAAATATTTTTAGGCGAGTTGCTCCACATGCTTTAGCCATCTTCATTCCGTGCAACAAAGCCTCGTACTCTGCTTCATTGTTAGAAGCCTGTGGAAAGCTTATCCTTAAGACGTACTTCAATTTGTCGCCATGAGGCGATATCAAAACTACTCCTGCGCCTGCGCCTTGGATTCTCTTAGAACCGTCAAAGTACATTGTCCAAACGATGGATAAGTCTGGTGGTCCCGTGCTCTGCAGCTCCAGCCACTCTGCCGTAAAGTCTGGCAAGACTTGCGACTTGATCGCCTTCCTTTTTTCGTAGGTGATGTCCATGGGAGACAACTCGATTCCCCACAAAGAGACACGTCCCGTTGCTGAAGGATTGTTCAGTATGTTCGACAATGGCGCCTCATTGACCACTATAATCGGGTGCACCGCAAAGTACTGTCGCAGTTTACGTGCAGTTGTGAAAACACTGTATGCCAACTTCTGATAGTAGGGGTACCTCTGTTTTGTTGGAGATAACACTTCACTGATGAAATATACTGGCCTCTGGACGCCATGGGCTTTTCCTTCTTCGCTTCTTTCGACTACTAATACTGTACTCACCACCTGATGGGTTGCGGCGATGTACAATAGTAGTGGTTCTTTTTCTTTTGGTGCGACCAGCACTGGTGGCGTGGAAAGCACTTTTTCAGCTGTGCAAACACTGCGTCTGCCTCTTCTGTCCATTCAAATTTATCGTCTGACTTCTTCATAAGTGCATAAAAAGGAAGCGCCTTCTCCCCCAGTCGAGCAACGAAGTGACTTAGTGCCGCGACGCGTCCTGCGAGTTTCTGTACGTCGTGTAGTTTCGTGGGTTTCCCCATTGTTAAGATTGCTTGAATCTTCTCTGGGTTTGCCTCTATTCCTCGTGCTGATACCAAGAACCCCAAAAGTTGTCCTGCTGATACGCCGAAGGAACACTTTGTCGGGTTAAGCTTAAGCTTGTACCTGCTCAGGTTGTCGAAGGTTTCTGCCAAGTCGCTGATTAAAGATTTCTCTTCTCTTGTGGTGATGACTACATCATCAATGTAGACTTGGATATTGCGTCCTATTTGGCTTCCTAGGCAATTTTGCATCATCCGTTGATAAGTTGCTCCTGCATTTTTTAGGCCGAACGGCATTACTTGGTAGCAAAACACTCCGTATGGTGTGATAAAGGCCATTTTTTCTTCGTCTTCTTTCTTCAATTTGATCTGATTGTAACCAGAATATGCGTCCAAAAATGAAAGCCTCGCGCATCCCGCTGTGGAATCGATTATCTGATCGATGCGGGGTAGAGGGAAGGGATCCTTTGGACAATGCTTATTGAGAGATGTGTAGCCGACACATACTCTTTGTACGTCTGTGTTCTTCTTCGGTACTATGACTGGGTTCGATACCCAACTCGAAGTTTTGATTTCTCTGATAAATCCGGCATTTTCTAGCCTGTGCAATTCTGACGCTATCGCCTTCCTTTTAGGTTCATCAAATCGTCTCAATGGTTGCTTGCCTGGTTTTGCCTTGGGATCTATATTTAGTGCGTGCTCGATGAGTTCCCTGGGAACCCCTGGCATGTCCGAGGGACACCAGGCGAAGATTTCCCAGCGCTCACGGAGGAACTCGACGAGCGCGCTTTCCTATGCGGGATCCAAGTTCACCGCAATTGATGTCGTCTTGTTTGGATCTGTAGGGTGGACCTGGATTTTCTTCGAGTCCTGCGTTGTGTCGAAAGCCTGATCTGGCAGGGATCGTCCCACGTCGGGTAGCACATTATGATCCATTTCTCCTTTTAACCTCTCATATTCTGCTGTCATGCCGAAGGTTTGCGCCATCCTGTTGAATTCTCTGTCGCATGTGTTGGCTACTTCAAAGCTCCCTTGTACTGTAATTGTTCCTTTAGGCCCTGGAATTTTTAACGTAAGATACGCATAGTGTGGTACTGCCATGAATTTTGCAAATGCTGGGTGCCCCAGGATTGCATGATATTGTGACGGCCAATCCATAACTTCGAATTCCAGCTTCTCTCTTCGGTAGTTGCCGCTACTGCCAAAGCAGACATCGAGTTCTATTCTTCCCAAAGGGTAGTTTGCGGCTCCTGGTACTATCTCGTGGAAGGAACAATCTGTTGGCTTCAGACTCATCAGCGAGATGCACATTGCCTTTAGGGTTCTAGCATATATTAAGTTTATGCCACTCCCTGCATCCATAAACACTCTTCCGATGTCGTACCCTTCTATTTGCGCCTTTAAAACCATAGGCGAGTGGCCTGGCCTGGGAACTTTCCTCGGGTGGTCTGCTCTACTGAACTTAACTGGTTGTTCTGACCACCGTAGGTACTCTGTGGTAGCTGGTGGTGATGATATTGCTAGGTTTACTTGCCTAGAAATGCTCTTTCGCTCTTTCTTTGACTTGGGCACCGGTTGAATCATGGCGGATATGTAAACTTTTGACTCTAAGTGCCTTGCTAGCCTTTGCATTTGATATCCCTGACTTCTGTGTTTTTCTCCTTGCCTCCCTCCTTGACTTGAGCCCATGGCGCTTTGCAGCCTTAGGAATGTTCTACAATCCTTCATCTGATGATTTGAGACTCTTTTCCCGTCGAGATATGCATAGTGGATTCGACAAGGTCCGTATAGCATATCCTCGGCCGAAGGACCGGAGTATCTTGATTTTTCTACTCCTTTTGCTTGAAACCTCCTATTTTCATATCCTTCCTCTTCTTCTACTACGTAGCCCGCGGCTACCTGACTTCGCCTTTCTTGGTTACCCCTGCTGCGGTATCGTCTCCTCTGTCTGCTTATTCTGTCGGCTTCTGGTGAACGTCCCCTTTTATTATTGTATGCGTCTTCTCCATCAGCGAATTTGTTGACTTGTTCCATTAACTCAGCTACTGTCGTAGGTTTTGTTCTTCCTATTTCTTCCACGAGATCTGAGCGACGAAGTCCGGCCGTAAAGGCGTCTATTGCTCGTTCGTCGGAGACGTCCTCTGCTGAGTTTTTGATTATACTCCAGCGTTGTATATACGAACGTAGAGTTTCGCCTTTCCTCTGCACGCACGCCTTGACTTCCTCTAGTGATGCTGGGCGCTTATATGTTGAACGAAAATTTCGTGCGAATTGACTTTCGAGTTCCCCCCAACTTCCGATGGATTCGTTGGGTAGGGTATTCAACCAGGACCGTGCTGCGCCGGTGAGGTGTAGCTGCAAACTTTGCATTGCAGTCGCCTTTGTTCCCCCCAATATCTGTACTGCCTGCAGATAGTCTGATAACCATAGGGTAGGTTCTTGTGACCCGTCATACTTATGCTGGTCGTGTGGCAGTTTGAATCCTTTGGGTACCCGCGTTTTGCGAACCTTGCGGGTAAAGCATAACGCCCCCATCTCTTTATCGTCGTCTTCATAATTTTCTTCCCTCCAAGCATGACGCGATTTGTTTACTCGAGCTTGCGCTATTATATTTCTTGCGTCCTCTTTCCTCCTCTGACACCTTTCCTCTTCTGATGACTCGATGTACTCGTTATCTGCGAAGTTGTATTTGAACTCCTCTTTTTGATTTTCCTTGCAGCTTGTCGACTTTGTCTCTGGGCCTTTTTCCCTGATCCTGTTTCCCACTATTCCAAGGCTTCGTATCGCGGCTCGGTGCATATCTTCTCGCGGGTCCCCAGGTTCTGGCCTTGTAGTTAGTAAATACGCTTGTGCTGCTACCAATGCTGCTTCTGGCGTTTCTTGTATGAAGTCGTTTTCCTCCTCTTCTAGCTGTGGGGTAGGGCTCCTTGAGTACCTTTCTTCTCTGCTGCGCGCCGTCACCCCTCTATTGTGCTTTGGGTCTCCGTGCCTTTCTCTGCTGTACTCTGAATCTTCACTATAGTCTTCCCAGTACTCCTCCCTTGATATATTGTTATTGTCTTGAAAAACCATGTCTCTTTCCTCCCTTAGTTTCTTCCTGTGTTGGTATAATGCATACTGATAGCCCATTAGAACTTCTCTTCTCGCTCCTTTGGGTACTTCTGTACCATGGTTGATAGCTGATTTTATCATTCTCCATTCGCCAGCCGAAACGTGGACTTTCTCTTTTTCCTTTTTGTTGTGTTCTTTCATTTTGTCAACTTGCCTGTCGACCTTTTTACTTCCTTCGCTGTTATTTTCTTCTTCTGCTTCAGTGATAATAACGCATAACTGATGTACTTTGGAGATGCCGCTGTTTCCCACGGCGAAGTCCTTTGCGTTGTTGTGCGTCTGGCACGCTCTTTCTTCTGAGTCGAAATTTTCCCGAATTTTGTCGCCTTCTGCGATTGGTGCTTTGTCGAAGCTGACCGGCGAGTTTACCTCGCTGGAAGAGTCTTCTGATGATTCCAACGTTTCCTCTGTTTCGGGCTTGTTTGCCGACGGATCTGATTTCATTGAATCCGAAAGGCGGGATGAACCCGATGGCCCTATAATGATGCTCAAACTTCCAATGGTTAACTCCATCTCTTGATTTCCGTCGAGTTCTGAACTGCTGTTGGCTAAAAGCGAAAAAGCTGTCGAATTCATGATTCCAATGCCCAGTTCCCCACGGTCGGTGCCAATTGACGAGGGGTTAACTCGACAAATGTCCTAAATGAAGGACTTAGGATCGGGGAGATAGGGCGTCGGATGAACTCGAAGGTAAAGTTAGTCGAAATAGGTGTGTGTCGAAAGTAAACTTGGGTGTTCAACCTGGCTTGCTTTCAATCTGGCCTACACCGTCCCCTCCTGGTCCCTTTATATAGGTGGCCAGGTCTCGAGGACCGGGTAGGGTTCGATACAGATTACAATATCGACATACGGTAGGAACTCGTATTCGACTATCATTACAATTGGGCCTAGCTATACGGGCCTTAGGGGTACTCAACTAACGGGCTCTATTAACTATACCCTTGTCACTAGCACAAAAAACAATGATTTTATCTGCACTCCTATTGCGCCACCTGCTCCTGAGGTAAATTTTTATGAGATCAAACCTGCTTTGATAAATCTTGTTATTAAAGAGCAATTTTCTGGTACCAGTTCTAATGATGATGTAGCTCATCTCAACAATTTTGTTGAGCTATGTGAGATGCAAAAGTATAAGGATGTAGATGTTAATATTATTAAGCTTAAGTTGTTTCCTTTCTCTTTAAGAGGAAGAGCTAAGGATTGGTTGCTATCTTTGCCTAAAGATAGTATTGATTCTTGGGATGAGTGTAAGGATGCTTTTATTGGAAAATACTATCCTCCTGCTAAGATTATAGCTTTGCGTAGTGATATCATGAAGTTTAGACAGTTTGATAATGAACATGTTGCTCAAGCTTGGGAAAGAATGAAATCTATGATAAAAAATTGCCCTACTCATGGACTGACTACTTGGATGATTGTCCAAACTTTTTATGCAGGACTGAATTTTTCTTCAAGAAATCAATTGGATTCAGCTGCTGGAGGCACTTTTATGTCCCTTACCTTGGGTGCCGCAACAAAGCTTCTTGACAACATGATGGTAAATTATTCTGAGTGGCACACCGAGAGAGCTCCACAAGGTAAGAAGGTAAATTGTGTTGAGGAAACCTCTTCCTTGAGTGATAATATTGATGCTATTATGCTTATGCTTTCTAATGATAGAGCTCATGTTGATCCTAATAATGTTCCTTTGGCCTCTTTGGTTGCTCAAGAAGAGCATGTTGATATAAACTTCATTAGAAACAATAATTTCAACAACAATGCTTATAGGAACAATTTTGCTAGCAATAATTATAGGCCGTATCCTTCTACCAATGGTAATGGTTATGGTAACTCTTATGGTAATTCCTCTGATGGGGTAAAGGTGCCCGATCTTTCGATGAGATGATAACTATCGATTATGGTGAATGTCGATGTTGACGATCCGACTACAAACGTGCAAGACGTTGCGCCTTAGCAATCGATACACCAACTTCCGAGGCTATTGATCACGCCGGAGCTAGATCAACCTGATCACGATGATCAATCCCTGCAAGCAATCGAAGAACAAGCAAGAATTATAGTTGCAATCTAGTTATTGCGAATAAAGATGAAGACTTTATTGAAGAGGTGGGATTCTGTCTGTGCGTAGTACAAAAGGTCGATTTGACACTTGTGCCTATGGCGAAGAGTAGCTCATGGCTAAGTCTTTAACTAAACAAAATCCAAGTTCTAATGATGGCTAGGAGGGGGTATATATAAGGGAAAGGGAAGGGATTTTCGTACAACCCTAATGGGCCATCCGAAAATAGCCCTAGATGGGCCCTTTTCCACTCAAACAGCCTCCGGAAAATCCCTAAAATACCTAGGACGAAAATACATGGATTGAACCCATAAAATAAGGTGACGCAGCACCATATAAAGCCTTGGACGAATTTTATGATTTGGTAACTTATGAATTTCGTCCAAGCATCCTTGCATCATTATGGTGGCTTCAAAGTTCGGAAATCTTCACTTGCAGTATCATCCTGAATCCTCACCTCGCTGCCATATCCATGCACGATCATGTTCCAATGCTTGACCTCCTCATCCATGCTAGTTCCATTATTCCTAAATATCAGAAACACATCGGATTTAGGCAGCATCATATTCACATGATTACTAGGAAGAGTTCCTACAAACGAAGGTACCTGATAGTTTAGTTGTGGTACAAGAGGATGTCTGGTTGTAGGAGCAACGGTTGTATCTATCATAGGGATGTCCTCATCATCCTCCAACAACACTAGGGGCGTGCCCTCTGAGCTTGAAGTCATGCTCAAGGACTTCATCGGTAAGCAAACTGCTTTTAACAAGTCTGTTGAGGAAAAGTTGGGTAAAATTGATATTCTTACTTCTAAAGTTGATAGCCTTGCTCTTGATGCTGAACTTCTGAAACTAAAGGTGTTGCCCAATGAGGTGAAGGAAAATAATACTTTTGCTGGTACTAATGCTATTCAAGTTAAGATTGATGAAAATGTTAGGATGTTAGCAGAATTACATGCCAGGTGGGAAAGAGAAGATGAGATGGCTAGAAAGATAAAGGTATGTACTATTACTACCTCTAATGATGTTGTTCCAAATGCTAGCAATCCTCTTACTTTGATTGGTGTAGAGAAAACTCCTACTCCTTGTGTTGAAAAGCCCAAAACTACAAAAACTTTTTCTCAAAAGAGTGCTGAAATTTTTTGGAGTGTAGGAGATGATAGCTCTACTTCTTTTAATGATTTTGATGTTTATGGCTACAATATATCTGAAGTTATTTTGTTCTTACAAAAGCTTGCTTTGAGTCCTAATGCTAGTTCTTTGAATATTGCTTTTACAAACCATATTACAAATGCTCTCATGAAAATTAGGGAGGAAAAGTTGAAGCAAAAAGCTTCTATTCCCAAGAAGTTAGAAGATGGTTGGGAGCACATCATTGATATGCATGTTAATGGTTTTGATTGCCATTCTTTATGTGATCTAGGTGCTAGTATTTATGTTATGCCTAGAAAGATTTATGACATGCTTGGTTTACCACCACTTGAAAAGTGTTATTTTTATGTTCCTCTTGCTGATGTTGCTAAGAAGAAACCTTTGGGAAGGAATACTGATTTTATTATTATGGTTAACAATACCCTTGTTCCTGTTGATTTTCTTGTTATGGATGTTCAATGCAATGCTTCATGTCCTATTATTTTGGGAAGACCTTTTCTTTGAACTGTAGGCACCATCATTGATATGAAGGAAGGCACCATCAAATATCAATTCCCACTCAAGAAAGGTATGGAACACTTCCCTAGAAGGAGAAAGAAATTACTGTTTGACTCTATTCTTAGAGCAAATTATGAACTTGATGCTTCATCGCTTGATATTACTTGATTCGCACTTTCTGCGCCTAGCTCAAAGGCGTTAAAGAAAAGCACTCTTAGGAGATAACCCATTGTTTACTTTTTAGTATTTTTTCTTTTATTTGAGTCTTGAAAGTTATTACTACTGTAATAGCCACTCCTTATCCTTTTTATTTCGTTTTTGTGCCAAGAAGAACCTCTAATTTGAGTGAGGTAAGATTTGGGGAAGTTGCTATCCTGAAACAGATTTCGGTGCTGCACCGTAAAAAATCGTGAAAATTCTCAGAATATCTTTTGACCTGCTATTTCTTGTGCATATGCCCCAGGTTATATCCAAACTTTCATTAGTTTTGCACTTTTTGATTTGAGCAGCAGAAGGTCCTCGAAAAAATCGACCTTTGACAGATGTTCTGTTTTGACAGATTTCTGCCACTATTTGTGTTTGCCTCTCGATCGCTTTCTTTTTTAGTTCTTTTGAACACGGAACTTTTGGAGAAGTAGCTACAGTAGTATATGCTTTATATGTGGTGTTTTTGAGTTGAAACCTGAACCAAAAAAGGGTTGATTCATTATTATGTTTATGCTAACATTGCTAATAGAATTGTGTGAAGTTTTGTATGAAGGAAGTTTTCAAGTGTAGGGATTGAAGAATGATGAGATGAGTTGAAGAATGGAGAAAAGCTCAAGCTTGGGGATTCCCATGTCACCCCAAGAAATATTCAAGAAGTACAAGCGTCAAAGCTTGGGGATGCCCCGAGGCACCCCTTCTTCATCGGCAAAAATCAGGTCACCTTTCAAAACACTATATTTTTATTGCTTCATGCACTATGCATTTTTCTTGGAGCGTCTTTACTTTTGCTTTTAGTTTTATTTTGTTTTTCTGCAATAAATGGTTGGACCCCAACAAATTTATTTTGGAGGATATTTACTTGTTTTTCATTTGCCAAGAACACTCCGTTTTTCACTCTTATCGTTCGATGAGTGTTCTCTTTTTCTAGAACTGCGTTTAGCTTTCATTTTTCACCTTGATTTTTGTTCAGATCTTGTTTTATCTTTGCATCAAGGTTTATTTGGACCTCTGGTCTATGTTGGTATTCATCAAAGGATTTGTTTTAAAAAGGTTTGAATGGTGTTGGAAAAGAGAAAAAGTTTCATGCAAAAAAGTGGTACAAAAAAGGAGCTTGTTTAGACTGCGGCTTAGACTTTTTCATGCCACACTTGATGTCGTTTTGGTAGTATGCTTAGTTATTTTTGCTATAGCATGACTTGTCTCAAATGACTGAGATTGCTTAATGAGCCTTTAAAAAAATCATGCGTTGTTTTTATTATTTGGAAGCATTAATTTGGTTTTCTCCTTGATGCTTTATTTGGATTGACTTGGCGCATGCTTACAACATGTTTGACTCATACAAAGTCACCATAAGCCTTTATGATCATTTAGTTTTTGACTTTTGATGCCATTTTATGCTTCTCTTAATGATGTTTTGTCGCTATGCATGATTATGGCCGTTATTGCTCTCTTAGTTGGTGGATCCCAGTCTTTTGCTAGCCCTCATTTTGTACTGAGTATGAGCTCTACTCGTGCATCCAACTCCCAAAAACCAAGTTATTCCAATGTGTCCACCGTACATACCTATTAGCAATTTGCTATTCCAAGTACAATTGACTTGCTTTTATCTATCCTTCAAATTAAACTCTTTTGGTGTTATGTGAAAATTAGTCAGTAAAGCTCTCACGAACCTGATGGCACACTTTACTTTTCTCGCTTTTAATAATTTTGACATTGTGGCTCTTTTATGTTGACATTATGCTTGCAAGTTGTAAGTTGGAAATTAGCCAAACCATGCCGTCATGGGGTAAGCTTTCCACTTTGCACTTCTTATTTGAGTTGATATCGTGATCTTTTGTTTATGGATACTCACGATGTGAAATAAGTTGGGAATCTTGCGGGATCATGGAGTTTGTATACTTGTTAGAGAAACGCCTGGGCCGCTAATCTAATCCATGCATCATTCATGGTGGAAATTTATAGCATGCCCATAGTGGACATTCAACGACGCATCTCAAAATAAAAAGCTATACCAATGGTAAATAAAAGAGATGCTGAGGTGTTCATTGTCTGTTTGTCCTGTCATTTTGATGTAGGATTGTTCCACGTCATCGGGCAAGGAGGTACCCCATTGGCGGTTCTCGATGATACGTGTATACTTACAATGACAAGAGCTTGCTTAGGACTCTAAGTCGAGTAGCATGAGGTTTGGGTATTCGTACTTCACGGGACATGAGGTTTTCAACTTATGATTTGTCAAGCATATGCTCATAAACATTCTTGCATTTACTTTAACCATTCAAGATGCCTATGATGGGGGCAATGAGAGCTCAAAGCTAGTAAGTACCATAATTTTTGAAGGTTTATAAAACTTGCAATCACTACTTCCCTCTGCGAAGGGTCTTTCTTTTACTTTTATGTTGAGTCATCACCTTCTACCTTTATGCACCGTCTAAGAGAGCATAGTTGCCATTCTGAGTTTAATGTGCATTGTCCCAAAGTTATCATTGATTGATTCATGATTATGGTTTCACTTGTTCTTAAATTATTTGTGTCTAGTCGCCCTCTTAAACTTGAAGGTGTCCTATGCATTTATGTTTTGCTATTCCATGAAGGACAAGCTAAAAAACATTTGCTATGTTTTTCCATATGATTTGAACACACGTTTGACTTTCATTGTTTCATTATTCATGATGTTTCATTTGTGTTTCTTTTTATGTTATAACATGGTTGCTAATTTCTTATTGTCAAGATTATGTCTTTTATGCCCATGTTTTAAGTTCTTTGATCCCAACACTCAATGCTTACTCTGATGATCAAGATTGTGATGGTGCATGTCACCTCAAAAATTATTCTTTTGTTATCACTTACCTACTCGAGGACGAGCAGGAGTTAAGCTTGGGGATGCTTGATACGTCTCAAACGTATCTATAATTTTTGATGCTCCATGCTTGTTCTTACACCATTTGCTTAGTGTTTTGTTACACTTTGTGACGTTTTTATGCATTTTCCGGAACTAACCTATTAACAAGATGCCACAGTGCTAGTTCCCTGTTTTCTGCTGTTTTTGTGATTCAGAAAAGTTACACAGGAAATATTCTCGGAATTGGACGAAACAAAAGCCGAACCTCCTATTTTTACCTAAGCTTCGTGAAGACCAAAGATGAGACGAAGGGGGGCCAGAGGCAGGCCATACCATAGGGGGCGCGGCCCAGCCCCTGGCTACGCCCACCCATGGTGAGCCCGCCTGGCCCCACTCCTGACGACGCCCCTTCGCCTATAAAGTCCCCTCGACGGGAAAAACCTAAGGGACGGATCTCTTTTCCACGAAACATACTGCAAGCCGCCGCCATCGTCGAAGCGAGATCGGGAGGATCCAGGAGCTCTTCCTGGCACCCTGTCGGAGAGGGGAATCCCTGTCGGAGGCCTTCTACACCACCATGGTCGCCTCCGGAGTGATTTGTGAGTAGTCTACCTTGGACTATGGGTCCATAGCAGTAGCTAGATGGTTGTCTTCTCCACCATATGCTTCATGTTTAGATCTTGTGAGCTGCCCTACATGATCAAGATCATCTTTATGTAATCATACATGTTGTGTTTGTTGGGATCCGATGAGTATTGGTACTATGTCAAGTTGATGTGCTGAATTTTATCTTATGTTATCTCTATGTTGTTTATGATCTTGCATGCTTTCCATTGCTAGTAGCTATCTTGGCCGAGTAGATGCTAGATGCTAGTAACTCCAAGAGGGAGTATTTATGCTCGATAGTTGGGTTCATGCCTCTATTTAATCTGGGGGAGTGATAGATACCTCTAAGGTTGTAGATGTGTTGTTGCCACTAGGGAGAAAACAATATTCTTGTGTCCAAGGACATTTGCTTTGTTTACATTACGCACTTTGCTTAATGCGATTATCTGTTGTTTGCAACTTAATACTCAAGGGGTCTTCGGACGATATCCCCACGGGTGGATTTTTAGTCATAGATGCAGTTGGATTACGGTCTATGTATTTTGTCGTAATGCCCAGAGTAAGCCTCATATTGATCCTCGTGATGTATGTATGTTATCTTTACTCTATCAATTGCCCAACTGTAATTTGTTTACCCAGCATGCTTTATTTATCTTATGGAGAGACACTACTAGTGAACTGTGGACCCCGGTCCAATTTCCTTTACATACCTTTACCGTTTACTTTACTTGCACTGTTTACTTTACTTGCATTACTATCATCCTTTTACCACTCGATACGCTCATTCCTTTGTTTACAGCAAACCGGTGAGATTGACAACCTCATCGTAAGTTGGGAGCAAAGTACTTGTTTGTGTTATGTGCAGGTTTCACGTTGCTGCTAGGTGAAGAAGCTCCTACGTTAACTACGCACCAGCAAGTTGTCTGGCGCCATTGTCCGGAGTGTCGCGAAGCTAGCAAGCATCACCTTCTTAAGTTTGGCTTTCTCCTACTGGATTGATAACCTTGGTTTCATAACTGAGGGAAAACTTGCTGCTATGCTCATCATAACCTTCTCTTGGGGCTCCCAACTGGTCGGTCATCTACATCATCAACACCGCACCATCATCGGCCGGCCCTCCGGCCGGCGGCACGGCTCCAAGTGTCGATTCTCGCATGGAGGTTGCCCCCCTCTCCCCCGCCGGCGGCTCCCCTCCTCCTCTCCCCTCCGGTCCTGGCCAGAGTCATCTAGGGCTGGTCTTGGGATGTGGTGTTCTGCTTTGCTTTGGGTGAAAACCCATACCGGTCTTGGCCGGTGCCGACTACGGCGACGCTGATGGGCTCCGTCTTCCTCGTTGGAGGCGTTTGTCGGGAACACTCTGCATTCCATCCATCTCCTGTGTGCTCCGGGCGAAAGCCTTGATTCAGTTTCTGGATCGGACGACGGCGGCGGTAGTGACATCGTTACCCCCTTTGGGGGGTCGTCTTGGAGCTCCAAGTCCCTGTAGGCCGTTTGATGTCTTCGTGCAGCCGGTGCCGCTCTCCGTCGAGGTCTGCTGATTGCCCATGAAGATTGTCAAAGTTTCGGCGGTGCTGATGTTTTTGTTCGAAGCTGGGTTAGCGAGCCCTGATCCACTCTTGGATCAGCTCGTTCCTGTCAATGCTGGTCCCTCTCTTCGAGTGGTGTTGACTGGTGGCGACCAGACAACCAGCGGTCTTGGCGTCTGCCGCGCTGGTTAGATGAAGATGAAAGCTGAAGCCCGTCGGTGTCTTTGTTGATTGGTTATGGTCTCGATGTAGACCTTGTAATCCCCTCTTCGCCCTCTGTAATTCTGTTTAGGTGGTGGTGTGTGTTCATTCCTCTTCCCTTCTATAACATGTGCTTCTGCCGGCCTTTGCCCGGTTTTCTCTTAATGAAATGAAGCAGCGCTGCTGCCTTCCGTCCAAAAAAAACAAGCATCAGGTGATTTTGTTCACGCATTGCAAATTATAATAAGAAATGCTTATAATGAGTGAAAATTTCTCGAAAAGCTAATATAGGTTCTTCTCTCCATTGGAACAATAGGGCTGTTATGCTTATTACTAAACTAAGCGTATTGTAGTACCCAGGTGGTATCACTGAAAGGTGGCCCAGGCAGAGGCAATGGCAGTAAGAAAAAATCGTTCGCATAATACTGGACGTTCCTTACTTCGCAGAAGCATATGATGGACTTTTTTTTGAAATGGGGAAGCCCCAGCCTCTGTATCAAAATGATGTATACGGCTATTTTTTTTTCAGTTTATTCAACAATAGCCAGCAAAAAGCCTTACATCGAACGTACAAATCAGAGCCACCAAACAAAGATGACAAAGCACCACCACACTAGTACAAAGCTAGAAGAATAGACAGGGCCTTGTGCCCCGACCTCCGCCATTGCCAACTCTGAGGTAACATCTAAAGGAAGCGCCTTATGCGCAGGCTCCAATGTTCACCACCACCTCTATCCGCCAGCAATCTTCAGCATGTTAGACCAAAGCAAAAAACCCTCACCAGCCCTACCGTTGACACCACCAAGGTGTCAAATAGTGCCCCCACCCTGTGCGAGCCCATCAAGCCACGACCATCATCGAGGCCCTGCTGCACCATGCCACTGAGACTCGCCATTGGCTATGTAGTGGATGAACACCACTCTGCCTCTTGCCTCCACCAACCAGCGCTGATCCAAAAACGATGACGCCAAAGCATCATCGTCTGATCCGGAATAGCCAGATCTAGGGTTTCCCCCGGAGCAGCATGAGTGAGTAGCCAAAGACTGCAAAGGCGATGCCGTCAACAAGGTAACGGCACCGGGAACACCACCATCGCCCGCCGAGACTGGAGTCAGGGAACGATTTCACCGGCAGCCTCGCCTCCTCAACTCGCTGCCGGTACTAGTTGCGGGATCATCCACATCTAGTCTGTCGACCAACGGCGGAGGAGAAGGCCACCACCGCAATGGCAGGACCATAGTCCTAGATGCCCTCGTGCCGCATAACAACACCAGGAAACACCGCGAAGAGAGCCACGATGCAGGAGGTGTCGCATGGCTGCGGCCCACCTGGGCCCAGATCGGGCCAGAGACCGCCACCGCACTCCTGCAGAGGACCACGACCGTGATCTACTCGCCGCTGTTGTGCAGCGGCACGGCCGCCTTCGAGGCCGGTGCGGGCGCTGCCGCTCCACGAAAATGCATCACCATCGTGAGATCACGCCGCCGCTGCGAAATCACGCCCCATGCCGAGCCGGAAGCTGACAGAATTCCGCCGCCGCCTGATACGTCCATTTTGCATCACTATTTTATATCATAATTTACTGTTATTCATTGATATATTTCATATTTAGAGATGATACTTATGTTGTTTGCTCTGTTTTTGCATGATTGATGATTGTTCGAGAGCTCACTGCCGGAGTCAGGATTCTGCTGGAAAAAGGGCCGTCAAGACACCATATTTCTGAAGACCAGCAATTCCAGGAAAATACTGAGAAATTAATATTTCATCGGAAGACGGAAGTAGCCAGAAGGAGAGGTCAAGGTGAGCCACCAGGGGCCCACACCACCAGGTGACGCGGGCCAGCCCTAGGCCACGCCACCCAGTGGTGTGGCCATCCTAGCCCACCTCTGCCAGCATCCCCTCGCGTATATTGTCATCCCCAAAAACCTAAGACGAGGGGGGGGGGGTCAGAGATAGACTCCGCCACCTCTGAGGGGCGGAAAATGCACAGAGAGAGAAAGCTCTCTGGCAGGCAGAAATCTGCCGGGGAAATTCCTTCCTGGAGAGGGGAGATCATCACCATCGTCATCGCCATTGAGCTGGGCTTCATCGGGATCATCATCTTCATCGCCATCATCACCAGCACCTTCATCATCACCATCACCACGCCATCTCGCTGTAACATCTTGGGGTGAATCTTGTCCAGTTCATAGGGGAAACTTTCCCGATGTTGATTACTCTTGTAGTTGATGCTATTGAGTGAAACCGTTGGATTAAGTTTTATGTTCAGATTGTTATTTATCATTATTTCACCTCTGATCATGATACATATGATGTCTTGTGAGTAGTTCGTTTAGTTCTGGAGAAGTCAAGATGTTAGTAGTGGAACTATATTGAGTAATATTTAATGGTTTGATATTTATATGTTGTGGTGCTATTTTATTAGTGGTATCATGTGAACGTCGACTACATCATACTTCACCTTTATGGGCCTAGTAGAATGCATTGTGTATTTGGCTACTAATTGTGGGGTTGCTAGAGTGATAGAAACCTAAACCTCCATTAGGAAACCAGTGCAACAGGGAGTGAAGGATCTCAGAGTTTAAGGCTGTGGTTAGATTTATCTTAATTACTTTCTTGTAGTTGCGGATGCTTGCAAGGGGTATAATCAGAAGTGTGTATTAGTCCAAGTTGGAGTAGTGCATTAGCATAGGTTTACCCCCATAACACTTATCAAACCAATGAAGATTACTTAGCTATATGAAGCGAAAGCGCTTGACAGAAACTCCCGTGTGTCCTCGGGAACATTTGGTAATCATAAGTAACACAACCGGCTTGTCCTTTGCTCTAGAAAGGATTGGGCAACTTGCAGCAATTATTATTATTATCTTTTATTTACTCGTACTTTATTTACTTGCATTATCAAATACCCCTAAAAACCCATGTGCTAGTATTTACAGTGAATCCTTGATCAAAACTGTTTGTCAACACCTTCTGCTCCTCATTGGGTTTGACACTCTTATTTATCAAAAGTACTACGATAATCCCCCTATACTTGTGGGTTATCAAGACTATTTTTTTGCGCCGTTGCCGGGGAGTGAAGCGCTATTGAAGAGTGGAATTGGTAAAGGTAACTTTCGCTGTGAGTATTGTTTTTATTTGTCTTTTATTTTATTTTGCTATGGAGAAGTCTCCATTTGGCTCCCTATTTGGGAATACTACTGCCGCCGTTACGTAGTAGATGAACCACCGCCTGCTAAATTGGATCCTTTTAAAATACCTATGAAAATTGTTGAACGTGTTATGAATAACTGATATTCAGGAGATGGAACTGTCCATCCGGGTGATCATTTGCTCTTCATACATGAATTATGCGAGTTGTTCAAGTGTGCAGGTATAACAACAAGTGAAGTTAAGAGGAAGCTATTCTCTTTATCACTAAAGGGCAGAGCTGTGGAATGGTATAGGCTGCTAAAGGATGGCCGATCTATTGACTGGGAGGAAATTGTACCTCTCTTTTATTCCAAATTCTATCCTCCAAGTGAGATTCATAAAGATCGGAACCAAATATAAAAATTTTGGCCTCATGATGGAGAAAGTATTGCCCAAGCGTGGGGGAGATTGAAGTAACTAATGCTCAAATGTCCCATTCATGAGCTCCGCAGTAATATTATTATTAATAACTTCTATGCAAGGCTTTCTCTTTACGACAAGGATTTATTGGATGCTTCTTGTTCTGGATCATTTACACGTATGAAAGAAGAAGCTAAATGAGATCTTCTTGACCGTATTCAAGAAAATACTGAAGGATGGGAGAACGACAAAGGTAGATAGTCAGGTATAAATTATGATTATGAATGCATTAAATCTTTTATGGGAACTGATAACTTTCGTAATGTTAGTGCTGTTTATGGTCTTGATTCTCAAATACTTACCAACTGTTTTAAGGCCTTTGCCTCTTATCTTGATGTTCCAAAGAAGGATTGGAACAAGTACCATGCGCCTTATAAAGATACTGCTATTTGTGTTCCTGCTAGAATTACTGAAGTTTGTATTGTTGATCGCATTTTACCCGAGCCTTATTTTTAGAAAACGCCTTTCCCTGCTAAGGTAAAGGAGCATTCTATATTAACTAGTGTGCTTAATAAAAGTGCAAAGAAAGCTTTAGAACCTGATGAGCAAATAACTGTTAAACCTGTAGTAGCAAAAGTAAAGGACCTTGTTACTAAAAATGTAGAAGATAGACATATTATCTTTTGTGAAGATGCTTCTAATATTGTTTCACATCCTAGTAGATCTAGGAAAACAAGTGTTCCTGTGCTTTCTATCAGGATTGGTGATCATTGCTATTATGGTTTATGCGACATTGGTGCAAGTTCAAGTGTTATTTCTTATGAGCTTTACAGAGAAATTATGCATGAAATTGGTTGATGTGAACTAGAAGATATTGATGTGGTTATTCAGCTCGATAACAGAGAAACAATCTCTCCAATTGGTATTGTTAGAGATGTGGAAGTTTTATGCGATAAGACTAAATATCCTGCTTATTTTCTAGTACTAGGTTCTGCTGCTACTAAAACCTGTCCTATTATTTTTGGTAGACTTTTTTTGAATACTTGTGGCGCTGTTATAGATTGTAAGAAGGAGAAAATTTTGATTAAGTTCGATGAAGAATCTTATGAGTTTAATTTTTCTAACTTTACTAGAGCTCCTTATGAAACTGATTTGCCTAATGAAGATTTTAGAGTTGAACAGCTTGCCTCTATTGCTCTTGCTCCTAACGATGCTTTGCAGCAATATATGGAGGACCACAAAAGTGAGATCTTTAGGGAAGAAAGAAATGAGATTGACGAGATTCTTCTTCGTCAACCAGAGATGCTTAAACACAATCTACCCGTGGAGGATTTGGGTACCACTTTGCCACCTAAGGAAGATCCTGTTTTTGATTTAAAGCCTTTACCTGATGATCTTAAATATGCTTATATTGATGATAAGAAAATATATCTTGTTATTATTAGTTCTAACTTTCAGGGAAGGAAGAAAAAAAGTTATTGGAAATATTGAGGAAACACCGAGGAGCTGGGATATACTCTTGATGATTTAAAATGGATTTCCCCCACTATATGTCAACATGCTATTAATATGGAGCCTGATGCTAAGCCAGTTGTTGAACATCCACGTCGTTTAATTCGTAAGATGAAGGAAGTGGTAAGAAATGAGGTATTGAAACTCCTTGATGTTGGTATCATTTATCCTATTGCTAATAGTAGATGGGTTAGTCATGTTCATTGTGTTACTAAGAAAGGAGGAATTACTGTTGTGCCTAATGAGAATAATGAGCTTATTCCTCAAAGAGTAGTAGTTGGTTATAGGATGTGCATCGATTTTAGGAAGGTCAACAAAGTTACTAAGAAAGATCATTATCCTTTACCGTTTATAGATCAGATGTTAGAGAGGTTATCTAAAAAAATCCTATTTTTTTTTCTTGATGGTTATTCTAGTTTTTCTCAAATTGCTGTCAAAAAGCAAGATCAAGAGAAAACCACTTTTACTTGTCCTTATGGAACTTATGCTTATAGACGTATGCCTTTTGGTTTGTGCAATGCTCCTGCTACGTTTCAAAGATGCATGTCTGCTATTTTTCATGGATTTTGTGAAGAAATTGTGGGGGTATTCATGGACGATTTCTCCATCTATGGAACTTCTTTTGATAATTGTTTGCACAATCTTGATAAAGTTTTGCAGAGATGTGAAGAAACCAATCTTGTTCTTAATTGCGAGAAATGCCACTTTATGGTGAATGAAGGAATTGTTCTGGGACATAAAATTTCTGAAAGAGGTATTGAAGTTGACAGAGCAAAAGTTGAAGCAATTGACAAAATGCCCTATCCTAGGGATGTTAAAGGTATTCATAGTATTCTTGGTCATGTTGGTTTTTATAGGAGGTTTATTAAATATTTCTCTAAGATCTCAAAGCCTCTTACTAATCTTCTTCAAAAGGATGTACCTTTTGTTTTTGATGATGATTGTAAGGAAGCTTTTGAAACTCTTAAGAAGGCTTTAACTACTGCTCCTATTGTCCAACCACCTGATTGGAATTTACCCTTTGAAATTATGTGTGATGCTAGTGATTTTGCTATAGGTGCTGTTGTTGGACAGCGCGTAGATAAGAAGTTGAATGTTATTCATTATGCTAGTAAAACTCTTGATGCTGCTCAAAAGAATTATGCTACTACTAAGAAAGAGGTCCTTGCTGTTGTTTTTGCTTGTGATAAGTTTAGACCTTATATTGTTGATTCAAAGGTTACTATTCATACTGATCACGCTGCTATTAGGTATCTTATGGCAAAGAAGGATGCTAAGCCTAGGCTTATTAGATGGGTGTTACTTTTTCAAGAGTTTGATTTGCATATTGTAGATAGAAAAGGTGCTGAAAATCCTGTTGCTGATAATTTGTCTAGATTGGAAAACATTTCTTTTGATCCTATTCTTGTTAATGATAGTTTTCCAAATGAACATTTGGCTGCAATAAAGGTAACTTTGCGAGAGAGTCCCTGGTATGCTGATTATGCTAACTTTATTGTTTCCAAGTATTTGCCTCCAACCTTTATAGCTCAGTAAAGAAGGAAATTCTTATATCACTTGAGGCATTATTTTTGGGATGACCCACACTTATATAAAGAAGGAGTGGATGGTATTATGCGAAGATGTGTTTCAGAATATGAACAACAAGAGATATTGAGGAAATGTCATGGTAGTGCTTATGGAGGACATCATGCTAGAGATAGAACTGCACAAAAGGTTCTACAATGAGGTTTTTATTGGCCTACCCTTTTTAAAGATGCAAGAAAATTTATTTTATCTTGTGATGAATGTATAAGAGTTGGTAATATTTCTAGATGCAATGAAATGCCTATGAATTATTCTCTTGTTATTGAACCATTTAAAAGTTGGGGATTTGACTTTATGGGTCATTTTCCTCCTTCAGAAGGTTATACTCATATACTTGTTGCTGTTGATTATGTTACTAAGTGGGTAGAAGCTATACCTACAAAGAGTTCTGATGGTGAGACCTCGTTAAAGATGCTTGAGGATATTATTTTTCCTAGGTTTGGTGTGCCTAGATATCTTATGACTGATGGAGGTTCTCACTTTATTCATGGCGGTTTTAGGAAGACTCTTGCTAGATATGACGTTAATCATAGAATTTCTTCTGCTTATCATCCCCAAACTAGTGGGCAAGTAGAGCTATCGAATAGAGAGATCAAGTCTATCTTGCAGAAGACTGTTAATAGATCTAGGAAAAACTGGGCTAGCAAGTTGAACGATGCTTTATGGGCTTATAGAACTGCTTATAAGAACCCCAAGGGCATGTCTCCTTACAAAATGGTTTACGGAAAAGCATGTCACTTGCCCCTAGAATTAGAACATAAAGCTTTTTGGGTAGTGAAAGAGCTTAATAGGGATTTTAAACTTGCTGGCAAGAAAAGGTTGCTTGATTTGAGATCCTTAGATGAGTGGAGAAGTGAAGCTTATGAGAATGCCAGACTTTTTAAAGAGAAAGTCAAGCAATGGCATGATAGGAGAATTCTTAAGAGAGAATTCCATGTTGGTGAGAAAGTTCTATTGTATAGGTCTCGTCTCAGATTTTTTGCAGGAAAATTACTCTTGAAATGGGAATGACCCTTTATTATTGAAGAGGTGTATCGTTCAGGTGCGATAAAGATTGTTTTGCTTAAAGATAACACTAAGCAAGTGGTGAATGGGCAAAGACTCAAGCATTATATTTCTGGAGATTCTTATAATGAAGATATCGATATTATTCAAGTGGTGACTCCGAAAGAATTTATCAAAGAACATATGCAGGAAACAGCAGAGTCCGTTTTCGAATAGGTAACAGTTCTAGTCAGAAAAGGTTCGCGTTAAACTTTTCTGCTTATACTTTTGTTGTTTTTATTAAAATGAAAAATCACGAGATGAAAACGAGGTTGAAACGGAGCCCGAAGGCTCCACACCACCTCGTGGCACGGGCCCACTGCTGGCCACGCCTCCCTGTGGTGTGTTCGCCTCAAAGCTCGTTTCCGTCCCGATTTCCTCCCGTGCCTTCGTTACGATGTTTAATTTTCTCCTATATAACCCCCCGGATTGCCTGAGGTCCGTATATCGTGTTCTCATCGTGTTTTGTTTCGATCTGTTTCTGTCAGGAGTTGTTCTCAGTTTTGGAGCCACCATGTCTTCATCTGGTTCATCCGAGGAGAATTCCCTTCCGAACATCATTAATCCGTACATGAGGGAGCTGAAGATGCATCCAAAGGAGGTGTCGCTCAAGGATGGGAAGGTATAGATAGAAGATGTTCAGGGCCCTAAAGGAGAAGGAAGTCTTGAAGCCAGGATGGAAGAGCTGGAGCAAGAAGTCTTTAAATACAAGAAGATGGCGGAACGCGAGGTGGACATTATCCATAGGATAAATCATGAACTCATCACCAAGCACAATAAGGAGACTGTAGAGCTCTGGGATGACATCTTGTCAATCCATGAGACCACCAACAAATTACAAGCACAACTCTACGACCTGCAAAATCAAAATTGTGAGTATGAGGCTAGGTTTAAGCAAATGAGTGCTGCTGCCAGTTTCAGGATATTGGAGACCAAGTCATCCTTTCTTGATGGGGAACCTCTGCCTTGGAAGTCTGATGATGATAACGACTCACCACCACCATCGAAGGAGTAATTCATCATTGGTATTGGCATCCCCTTAGCTTGTTCCAAGCTTGGGGGAGTGCCGCGGTATCACATCATTACCTTTTACCCATTTACTTTTCAAGTAGAGTCATATCATGAATAGAGAAGTTATCTTATAGGATAGTTTGCAGTGTGGAAGTATCTCTCCTTTAGTTGGTTATCTACGTATCCCTTGGTGCGAGTTGCGGTTATGAAATATTAATGAGAAGTCTTATCATTTACTTTCTGCACATTTTATGTTAGTTTGCAATTTTTCTTATATGATTAGTCTTGTTGCTTAGTATTGGTATCACTTTGGGAGCATGAGTAAATCTAGTTGGTTTTGGCAAACTTAGCAATGGTCAGTAGCAACATTACTTTGAGGCTTGAGTAGAAAAGAGGGAAATACTTGTAGATACATCATTTCAGCTTTCCTTCATAATTGGCTTAGTATTCTCAAGTTAAGATCGTTTGTACTTTCAAGGAAGTTTGCATGATTGTTTTCTATCACATGTATGTTTGTTTGTTTCATCCAACTCTTATGCTTGCTACCCATCTTTGCTAGCCAAAAACCTGTATTGAGAGGGAATACTTCTCGTGCATCCAATCCCCAAAAACCAAGTTTCTTCCAAAGAGTCCACTATAAAATTCCTATGCATGGTATTTCAAGCCATTCCAAGTAAATTTTCATGTGCTACCTTTCAAAAACCTTCAAATACTTCTCATTTTGTGCCACTGTTTTTAGCTCATGAGGACGTAGTGGTTGAGTTTGTTATCTTCCATACTAAATTAAGTACCCCTTGACTTGCATGCTTCATCTGCTCGTCACTAATTTTGCAAGGGAGCTGGTCAGACCATTATAACAAAAAAAAGAGAAAAAGAAAAGAAAAAGACACTCCTCCATGGTTTGTGAAAGTTGGTGGGCACCCGATGGAATCGGTTAGCCATGGTTTGTGAAAGGAAAAGTGGGGAGGAGTGCCAAACTATAAAAGAGCATATAAATGCCTCTACAACAATTCGGAACCGCTCTCAGTTGTTTAGTAGGGAAGATGGCAAGAACTCCGTTACTAGTCGTTGACAGAAACAACCACCTCTAAAAAAAATTATCTCTGTTTTACTAATGAAAAACTCTAGCACATGTTTAATCCCTGCTTCCCTCTGCGAAGGGCCTATCTTTTACTTTTATGTTGAGTCAACCTATTCGCCTCTGTCTCAAGCAAGCATTTGAGTTGTTGTGTTTCAATCATCCATATGTTGATTTATTCAATCTTGTTTCCTGTCTTCCTTTGTTTGGTATGATGCTTTTATCTGAAAGAATATATCTTTGAAAGCTATCAATGACTGCAAAGAGATTGTTATGATTGAGCATGTGATTTTTGCTTTATAAGCTCTAATATAAAAGGCCCCGATCAAAATATAAGTACAATATGTTCATTGTTCTCTAACCAAGAACAAAGGTTTGCCATCACCAATCATGATTTACCTTATGCACCTTTATTGTGATTCCCTTTGCTCATTGCAAGTTAAATTATATGAAGGGAAGTTGCTGTCTATTATGACTTGTGCTTTGGTAAGTGTGATGCTTCTTGTCCGTATTTTGTTTATCGACACTTCACTCCATAAACCTGTGGTCATGTTTACCGAGTTCAGTTTTCGCTTGGGGACAAGCGAGGTCTAAGCTTGGGGGGGGGGTTGATACGTCCATTTTGCATCACTATTTTATATCATAATTTACTATTATTCATTGATATATTTCTTATTTAGTGATAATACTTATGTTGTTTCCTCTGTTTTTGCATGATTGATGATTGTTGGAGAGCTCACTGTCGGAGTCAGGATTCTGCTGGAAAAAGGACCATCAAGACACCATATTTCTGAAGACCAGCAATTCCAAGAAAATACCCAGAAATTCATATTTCATCGGAAGACAGAAGTAGCCAGAAGGAGAAGGCGAGGTGAGCCACCAGGGGCCCACACCACCAGGTGGCACGGGCTAGCCCTAGGCCGCGCCACCCAATGGTGTGGCCGCCCTGGCCCACCTCTGCCAGCATCCCCTCGCGTATATTATCGTCCCCGAAAACCTAAGACGAGGGGGGATCAGAGATAGACTCCACCGCCTCTGCGTGGCGGAAAATGCACAGAGAGAGAAAGCTCTCCGGTAGGCAGAAATCTATCAGGGAAATTCCTTCCCGGAGAGGGGAGATCGTCGCCATCATCATCGCCATCGAGCTGGGCTTCATCGGGATCATCATCTTCATCACCATCATCACCAGCACCTTCATCATCACCATCACCACGCCATCTCGCTATGACATCTTGGGGTGAATCCTGTCCAGTTCATAGGGGAAACTTTCCCGGTGTTGATTACTCTTGTAGTTGATGCTATTAAGTGAAACCGTTGGATTAAGTTTTATGTCCAGATTGTTATTTATCATTATTTCACCTCTGATCATGATCCATATGATGTCTTGTGAGTAGTTTATTTAGTTCTTGAGGACATGGGAGAAGTCAAGATGTTAGTAGTGGAACTATATTGAGTAATATTTAATGGTTTGATATTTATATGTTGTGGTGCTATTTTACTAGTGGTATCATGTGAACGTCGACTACATCATACTTCACCTTTATGGGCCTAGTAGAATGCATTGTGTATTTGGCTACTAATTGTGGGGTTGCCAGAGCGACAGAAACCTAACCCTCCGTTAAGAAACCAGTGCACCAGGGAGTGTAGGATCTCAGAGTTTAAGGCTGTGGTTAGATTTATCTTAATTACTTTCTTGTAGTTGCGGATGCTTGCAAGGGGTATAATCACAAGTGTGTATTAGTCCAAGTTGGGGTAGTGCATTAGCATAGGTTTACCCCCATAACACTTATCAAAACAATGAAGATTACTTAGCTATATAAAGCGAAAGCGCTTGACAGAAACTCCCGTGTGTCCTCAGGAACGTTTGGTAATCATAAGTAACACAACCGGCTTGTCCTTTGCTCTAGAAAGGATTGGGCCACTTGCAGCAATTATTATTATTGTCTTTTATTTACTCGTACTTTATTTACTTGCATTACCAAATACCCTTGAAAACCCGTTTGCTAGTATTTACAGTGAATCCTTGATCAAAACTGCTTGTCAACACCTTCTGCTCCTTGTTGAGTTTGACACTCTTATTTATCGAAAGTACTATGATACACCCCTATACTTGTGGGTCATCACCGCCGCGCCGCCGGACTTTGTCATACGACACTCTTATAAGCATTTCTTCTTCAATAGATTGGCAATCAATTTTTTAATTAATATTCCAGGAAATATGGCCCTCCCTGTGGGTCAATGACATGACATCATTAGAACCCAACTATTGCAAGATATGAAACCTAACCATTAACAATGCTAATGATAGTGACAGTTCAGTAAAGGAGTTGAGCATACGTGCATACCTGGCACAAAAGGGGAACCATATACAACAGATCCTGCTTAGCCGCTGACTTTGCAAATATCTCTGGAAAAAGAATGGTCCAATGCAAGAGCACTTGCTATTGAAAATACACCGAAAGAAATCTTTTCCTTCGAACTTGATGACGTGGATCTATATCAAATCAATCGTCAAAAAAGTGTCAGATGCTTAATCCCATATCAGTACGGCCACTTGTGGAACACAGGAACTTTATACGGATTTCCGCCAGAATTCACAGAACAAGTTCGATTTCGATATGGATCGGAGATATTCACGATCCTGTACCGGCGCCAAGAATATACAAATTCGTTTATGTGTGCAAGCTAGCTGCGAGTTGCACTGGTCCTGCACCTGCAGCTAGCACAAGGTGTGGTGCCGGTGTAATTGCACTCATCAATGTTCATCCACAACGGACGCAATCCGGCTAGTAGATGTTCGATCTGGCATTCATGATTTTAGCGTCAGTTTGTCATTCTTGGTTGCATTCAAAAGTATTGACACCCGACACTGTTTATTTTGCGAAAAATCTGTCATATTCTTCTTTTGCAGCCATGGCCTTATTAGATGTGTTGTTGGCGATAACAAAGCGAATCAGATCTCCCTGAGGAAGCGCATCTTCAACACCTTCAAGAATTACGATGTGCATACTAGATGTGTCTCTGTTCAGACGTTGGTCACCCTGTCGATTTACAAAACCATGCACGACGACGTCCCTTTCCACAAAAAGTAGATGCCACCCGGTGAATGATGGCTTGCAGCCGCTCAAACCCTCCGTGGCTTCAATGAGAGCCTCCTCTCTCCACCATCTCTAGCTCTGTCGCCGTTCTCGTGGACTATGGCCTCAGTGAGGCGGCGTCCTCCATGCAAGTGTGGTTCCCGTTAGAGATGCCCTCAAGGGTTGTAGTTTCCTCAACTACGACCCTATGTTCGTCACCTCTTTTGAGGTGATTTTGAATATACCTTTTTCTTCTCCCTTTTAAATGGAAGGGTAAAGTGCTTGATTATTTATCTCATTTTTTGTGAAACTTTTTTTAATACAAATGTTGCTCTCCGGCACAACATTAATTGGTGCACAAGTCAACTAATTTGGCAAAGCTGGAAGCAAATAATTCAATTTGGTTGTCTGTTCTAATACTAGGTGACAACATATTGTCACACGCCCTAGAAATAGAACATCTAGTGAAAGGACAAATTTATGTGGTCCCTGGATCCGCACCTAACAATGGAGGGGTAGCTAGGGTGGTTCTCGATGTGCCGCATGTCCGCGGGCTACTATCTACAACGGTTTCGTAGGTGGGCGCTCGGCTATGTATCTTGACAGATCAAGCAATGCAGGGTACACCGCCTGTTTGGAATGCAGGAAATTCAGACATTTGATTCTCAAAAAAAGAGAAGGAAATTCAGACATTTGTGGCAATCCGAAAATTGTTACAGTCGAACTGGGGTGTAACTTGCGTCATAGAGGGCTAAAGGTTCAGAAGATGAAGTAGGAGAACACAAACCTTGATCCATTAACAATTTAACATCATGTACCAACAGTGGCGAAGGACGAAAATAATTTGAGATAGGGCAAATTCTAAAAAGATGATGTGAAGATAAATATAGTCTCGAGATATTAATGACATATATCATTGTAATACAACCTCTTACTACAATAAAAATGGAAATATGTTTTAATATGAGTAAAATCTTTAACATATCAATAATTCTATCGATTAAGACTTCTGAATATCCCTAGCTCAATGTAACTCATCATCATCAGGTCAACAAGAACCCATCACGGAGCGGAACTCAGTCTTGATGATCTTTATCATCAAAAAAGCACTATCAAAATTTTCATTGCCACTAGTAAAAGCAATGCTAGCTCAATGAAGCGATAAACTGCAGGAAATTTGATAAGCCCTTCAGATGTCAAGACAATCTCTTAAGTGTTCAATTCTCCAAAAAAAAATGTATAATGAATAGCTAAGATTATTCTATATATGCTCATATTCATAATTATTCATTATAAACCTCCGTAAGGCGAGCAATCTTATTCATGTTAAACCTAGAAAATGAACCTTTTGAGTCAAGATAACGAAAATTCTTAAGCAACTATCAAGATGACTCATTAAATCGATGGTTAAAATCTGTGATAAGAGAGTCTATAGGAAGTATCCAAAAATACCCTCAAATCCTACTTAAATATCCCACCTAGGAATTGTTGAGAGTCAAATTTTGTTAAATTCAGATATATACATTATAATGAAAAAAGTTGGTTTAGCGACTAGACTAGACCTAGCACGTTTTTTTGTTTGAAATTGATTTTGTGCAGTGTTCACTAAAATAAGGATAAATTTCTCATACAGAGTTCGTTTTTGATGTATGACCACTCAAAATGTTCAGAAAAAACACGTGCATCTAAAAATTTACATCAAAAGTTAAGGTAGGGCGGCTGCCCTACCTTGCCCTAAGGAGAGCTTCGCCCCTGTGTACCAATCTCAACATACACCCACTCTTCGGAGTTCAACGTGATGTTCATTTTCACTATTCAGACAAAACAATTTCACCAACCGTACACCACGTGCATGAATGAACAAACCGTATTGTGCAAACTTTACCTGTACATGAACACTACATGCATATTCTGATATTCCAAACCAAGTAATCACTACAAACTTTGCCTATATATGAACACTATATGCAAATTTCAGACAGCGTAATCTTACATAAACACAGAAACCTGTACCTAAACTTACATTTTACAACTGCAAACCGATGTCGAAAAATGAATGGACAAAACTTTATGCACACCTGTCACAACAAAATTACATATGCAAGCCAAAACAAGCAAAGGTACCGGCCGTCACACATCAATCCTTGTCAGGTACCAACTCATTTGGCTTTGAGTCGTTCCTCGACGAATTGGCAGCATTGCTGACCGAATTGCTAGACTTTGGGGATGATGGCTCGTCCGGGCTGAGAATCGGAGATTCTGACCTGGAGGGCACAGGGGATACTTCTTCCTGATCCAAATAAGCATCAACCACTGGAAACATGTTTCCGGCGTAGCTGTAACTTTTATCTTCTTCTGGTTTGTTGTCTTTCGTTTCGCCATCGCGAAAGGAGACAACGTCGTGACCGGTGAACTGGTGAAAATCTACTATTTCGCGGAGGAAGCGATTTTCACGGGCGTACATGGAGTTCTCCTGTGCCAGCCTTGATTTCTCAGCCAGTAACGCCTCCAGTTGCATGCGAATCTGTTTCAAGGAGGGTGTTTCAGTATGAACTTGATAGTGCAGCCTATGCTCAACAATCTGAAAGAGCAATAGCTATAGAAACAATTTAAATGACACCGGAAGATTCAAACGAATAATCAGCTTGACAGTGCGAAATATTTAGCTAATAGCCAGTCAAAGTAACTATAGCTCAATTGTAAATTTTATATGTTAAGACTAGCCATAAAAGCATGCTTTCATGTGAATCAACCACAATAAAATGTACTATAAATTCACAACTACAGACAGAAAGAAAGCAGCAACAAGAATCACATTTATACTAGTGATATATATAATTCCATCCATCATTGGTACTTACACATGCAGTGGGTGGATGCAATTAAGAATTGTGAATGAGTTGTCATCGGTGCATACAATATTACTCAATTCAATTAGGACAAGAGAAAATTTACCAGGTCATCATCCTCTTCAGTTTTGACTCCTTTTTGCTTAGTTTCACGCAACATTTTGTTCTCTTCTTCTAGCTGACTACATCGCTGCTTGGCAAAAGCTAGGTCAGCTTTAACGGTTTTTAGTTCACGAAGTACAAGTTTTGCTTTAGCAGCCATCGCATTAGCAACCTGAAATAATTTGTAGGGGGTAAGAGAAAGTACCATTGCAGGCACGCAAATTACAAATGACCATATTTGGTTCTAATGCAGTACTGTTTTCTAAACCGGTGGTGAAAAGTAGATAGGGCTTATTTTGAATCATATTTATAGCCAAAAACCTAGAACAATTAACACAAATATTTTTCAGCATATAAATTTCCATTTATTGCTACCAAGAATTATTGTTGCAAAATTCAAAAAAAGAATTATTGTTGCAATGCTATCTTTGGCTTAGACGAAATGATACTCCCTCCGATCGGAAATAACTGTCGGGGACTTAGTACAAAATCACCGACAGTTATTTCCGACCGGAGGGAGTATTAGAAAATCTAATCTAGACGTTGACGGTCTCATTGAGTTATAATTAATTTCATAGAATTTTTTTAAGGATTCAATTGTTATGAAATTCTCCATATAGGCACTTTGGATCATAAGATTGATGATAGCAAAATCCTATGCATTGATTTCCTACACCACAAATTCCACAGGAATTTCGACATGCACTCCAACCACTTTTTTCACTCATTCATGTAGGATCAAAGCATTTTTTTTCTACTATTTTCCTATCTTTTGCAATGCTCTGTTTTGCAGTTGCATTCCTGTATTTTTCTTATTCCATTTCTGTTCATTCAAAATGTTTTTCATTCCTAAGATCCAACAAGTCTCTTTATTGGGCATATTAAAAATTGCTATTTAAAAGGTCTAGTCACTTCTCGATAATGGACCTGGTAAAGCATACTCCTAATTGAGCTGTAACGGCATGGCACCTTACGTCGCGAGAAGCTTTTAATTGGGTCTCCTGGGCTGCAGCTTCAGCTTTCTGCGAGAAACTAGGAGGGGTGAATGTATCTGCAGCAGGGTTCTGCACATACAGACTGGAAACATTAGGCTTCCTCCTAATTTGTATCTTCTTTGTTTCTTCGATAATGTTTGATGTCTTATTATCGACAATGATGAGACCTTCCTGATAAACAGAGACAAAATAACAAGTCAGTGTAGAGAGCCAATAGGATACTAAAGCGTATACTAAGAGTTGCGTTGGTGATGTCGTGAAATAAATATATCTGCATGATGCTAAAGAAGTTTACTTCCAAGGCATTTCTGATTCTTCCACCAAACTGGTTCACAGAAGCAGCAAGCGCCTCCGACCTCTTCCTAGGTTCACTCCTTTCTGTGTCTCCATAGTTGTCAAATGACCAACGAGACTGGGGGGCCTGAAATAAGAAAAAAGAAACAGAGAGGGATGTAAATCACCTAGGGACAAGCCATGGACAGTTTACTGACAGTAATTCATTGTGTATCGAGCTCCATTTCTATTATCTGGCTCACCTGAGCTCCATTCGATGAGTCAGGCTTGCGAGTGGCTTGGCCTTTCCCGTAGTCCTTGTACTTGTGAGCAGCAGCGTCCTCGTCGAGGATCCCCTTAGCTTTCCTCGCCAAAGATCCCCACAATCCAAGCTTAGGCTCACGCATGCTATCCATCGACGTGTAGTTGAAGGAAGAGGCAGCCGAACCCTGCTCATTTGTCACCGCACACAATAATTCAGCATAGCTAGGTGGGACACAGACATGCTAAAATTCATCTAAACTGCATGAAGAATTAACTGTAAATCCTAGGTGGGACACAGACATGCTAATATTCATCTAAACTGAACACCAGAAACAGACAGCATATATAGGACGGCTACAGCAGTATAGCTTGCTAATAATATCAGTGATGGATTTGGAATCAGAGTATGATTATCTGTCGGTGATTATCACGCCACGGAGGCGGCATGTTCAGGATCAAATCAAATCGACCTGCTGCTCCATGAGCTGAACTGCTGAAGCTGCCCTTAAATTGGCGAGCAAGATGGGAAAACCTGCATCAGTCCGTGACTATGGCACGTCGCCTCAAAAACTATTTTTTCGACCGAACGGAGGGAGCAGCCTAGCATCGAGTTGGACGCGATGTGATCCCGATGTAATATTCGATCGAGACAGGCGCAGGCGTCGGCAGTAATAACCGGAGAGATCGGACGGAGGAGGGAAAGAGGGAGCGCTTGCCTGGGGTTGGGGAGTCCGGCGATCGTCGGCGGCGACGGGCCCCTGCTGCTTCCGGCGGTAGGCCATGGTATTGGCAGCTGGGTGGGTGGAAGGGAACGCGGAGAGGAAGAAGCAACAGCTAGCTGCTAGCTTTGGTGATCCGTTGCTTGCTTTGATTGAGAGGAAAAAGATGGTTGAGACTTGAGACCGACCAAGCTGGACCAACCTGTCTGTCCACAACCCATTCTCTTTGCAGAATCAACCCCCTCGCCACCTTTTGCATCGCACTCGCACCACGACTCGACTCAAACTTTTTTTTACAACTGATATATTTATAATAGCGAGTACACGATAATTTTTACAAAATAAAGTCAAAACAAGCAAATCTTTAAGTCTTTAAACTCTTTCTTTCAAAACATAGTCTTGTATTTTTCTGATACCATCCGCAATATAATACTCCCTCCGCTTGGAAATAAGTGTCGGTATCTTTGCACTAAGTTAGTATAAAATCACTAACACTTATTTCCGATCGGAGAGAGTAACATATGTGTCGGACCACAAATCTAATAAGTAGACAACCATGCAAAAAAACCTAATAAGTAGATTATTTCTCGATAAATAATAACATAGTCTTGTATCTTTTAGAACGACGATTCTCTTATAAATTTGAGCTGTAATGTCTGTAACAAGTAAAGTAATCAATCAATATTTGCAAGAGTACCAACACTAATATTTATATAAAACAAGCCGATCAATTATTGAGACAAAAAGGAAAAGACTAGCGACACTTTAGGCCTCGTTTACTTTTCCGGTATTTTCACCTCCGAAAAATGTGGGGATATGCGGGGATTTGGTATTCACCCAATACTCTCAAATCCTCTTCCCTAAAAATACACTACCATGATGGAGAGTTTTTAATCTAGCCAAAAATACACTAGAGCGAAGGGGATTTGTGGGGATATCCCAGGATTATCCCCTCAAAACCCGAACTAGTAAACAACCTATCGGGAAAATTTCGGGATACGAAATAATCACCTCCCATCCCCTCAAATACCCTAGAAGTAAATAAGACCTTAGGAATTTTTTATCTGAAGAATGTGAGTGTTCTGGTTCCCCAGCATCACGAACTACCGGCCACACTTTTTTTTTAATCAACCGTCCTAGGCAAATTTTGGAAATTGCCAGCTATTTGTGATACAAAATTCTGAATGAATCATGCTGAGGAAAATACGCGCGCGATCAGTGTCCAAACTTTAACCTAATCGGTTAAAAACACTAACTTTGTTGAAAACTCCACTTAAAAATCTAATTATCCACACCGATGAGTCTAACTAGAGGATGGAACCAGTGTACGGTGGAGAAGGAGGTAGAGGCAACCACACTTTTTTCTAGAGAGGTGGCGAGTCGGCGACTAAGGGTGTGTTTGGTAGCCCTGTTCAACTCAATTATTTACATCCCAACCAAGACTTCTAGCAATTCGGGTGTTTGCTGGGCCAATTTTCTCGATTTTGGGCACTGTCCACCTCATATGAAAAAGGGCTCTCAGCCTATCCAAGAGAGAAGCTCAAATCGAGCTTCGATACTCGGCAGGCTGGAATCGCCCGAAAATCCCCTCATCCCTCGTCCCCGCGCCTAGGCCCAAGACCCATAGGGGTCATGACCCTGCACCTCATTTCCCCTTCCCAACCTGCTCGCTGCTCCTCTCATCCGCCCGCACGAACAGCTCGACACCCGGAACAAGTCGCCACCGCCCTTCCTCTTGACATCGGCCTCCGCGATGATGTCGGCCTCCTCTGTCGCCCTTCCTCTACATGCCATCTCCTCGACACCCCTGGCCAGGCACAACTTGCCGCCCCTGGCCGCTGCTATGGGACAATGTGTCGCTCCGCTCCTCTCGCTAGCGCCAGCATCCGGCCGGCCAGCGAACGGCGCTAGGGATCCAATTGGCTAATTGTTTTCTATTTTCTATTTAGGGACTCGATTGTTTTTTCTATCCAAGGACTTATGTGTAATTTTTTTGATTCTTAACTCACACAAGCAACCAAACAACATCTTAGTCCAGCTTATTTTAACAAACCCAGGCTATCAAACACAGAAAAAAATCTCTGCTCAACTTGTCTAGGCGCAACATTTATGAAGAGGAGATAGGGATTCTCAGCTGGACCGGGTGACCAAACACATCCTTGCGCTACGACGTGTTGGGAGTTTTTTTTGAGAGAGCGAAACACACTGGAGTGAAAGGCATAAGTCATGGACAACGCAATGGGCGTGGACAAGGCTTCTTTAGAGAACAAACCTGTGGTTGGATAGTTAGGAGGATAGTGGTACTCCAGCCCACCAGGGATCAAACCCTGGAGCTTTGGTGTCTCATAAAAATACAGAACATTCTTTCAGTGGGAGGCGACATTCCCATCGACAGCGAGACGCCCGTGGCGACTTTGTCAATCTGAAGACCCGCCGAATCAGTTTCTTGACTTAGTTGGAGGCGCTCATAGGGGTAGGATGTGCATATGTGCGTTCATAGAGGTGAGTGTATGCACGTGTTTATGAGCGTTTGCGTTGTAATATGTTTCGCAAAAATAGACAAGGCTTCTTCATGCTATGGGCCGAGATAAGATCGGCGGGTCTACATCTTAATGCCATTATGGGCTTAGGGATTGTGCTGCACAGTTTGTGAGGCCGATAATGCAAAGCATGGGTACGCCCACGACCCACATACATGCCGGCCATCGCCAAGGGCTGACCTGAGCCCAACTCCATCGGTAGCACCACAGATGATTTGCCACATAGCTCCTAGAGGTCAGGCATAATCTGCAAAACTGGAGCAACCTCAGTGACGACTGCACCCTCAGGGATAGATGCATCACAAAGACCCTTATTCTTGTCAATCATGACATCCACCACTTCCTTCAATGAAGCACTTGTCTTCTCGATCAAAGTTTTAGATGAGTCTTCACAAGGGCACCCTCGACACCATCCTTAGGAAAAGCACCTCCCTTATCCTCATAAGCTGCACGACAAGCCGCGATCGACGTCACCATCAATGACGATGAAGAGGTGCGAAGCATAGGGGAACAAGGACCGAAGAAGCCACCTAGCCTCACATCATCTGAGGCCTCACACAAAGGCCGGATAGCCTCTGCCACCATGTCCTCGATTTGCGAGGAAAACAACACCAACTGAGCTGCAAAAGCCGCCTGCAACAACTCGTTCAACACATCCTTATCGATGACATCAACCCGAGAAGCATCACTACTTCTGTGGCACTCTTTAACACGGCCAAAGACACCATGAACCTCAGGATGCCGCAGCAAAGCAGAGGGATAACCTCCCACAGGCGGCAATGCCACAACCTCAGCCCACGTGCGAGCATGAGGTGACCCAAGAGGAAGGCTGCGGAGATCGCACAAGGGGGCATCTGGCTTGGCTGGATGACGCCTGCAATCTCGCTCCCGATGGCCTAGATGTAGGCAAGCAAGACACCTGAAGGACTCGCGACAATCTAGCACCAGATGGTCTCTGGCAAGGCAGCGAATGCATATTCCTTGCGCCCACCTCTTGAAGGCGAGGCTGCGCGCAGAAATGGATATCCGGCAAGCCTAGCCACCACGATGCTCCTCCAAGGACTCACTACGCTCCTCGAAGATCCCACCGCCAGCAAGGGGCAAACCAATATTGCTTGAGACCTGAACAACACCGGCAACTAGGCCAGTGGCAGCAGCGGGAGGCATGACCATTGTCGCGATGTGGCAAAGACGAGTCAGACAACCCCCAACAGCTGGGTCGGCCTTGCGGGCTATCACAATGGCCACGGCCAGCGTGGCAGCGGAGGTGGCCGTCAGAGCTGACGCCGGTGCACGCGAGGCCTCCAACTCTTCGCCCTCGTCGTCATTGGCCGCAGGCACGCAGGAACCAAAACACGTCGCTGTGGAGGGGCCAGGCAGAGTCGGAGCAACTGGCACGGGGGTGGACGTGAGAGCCATCTCCACTCCCACTTCGCTGCTTCAGGTTGGATGGAAGAGGCCGGAGCTTGGGCCGGCGCGGCCAGGCACACAGAAGAGATGGCCGGACTGCAGCATGCCAGCACCGCACAGAGGAGGGCAGAGGGTGGCCATGATACGTCTCTAACGTATCTATAATTTTTGATGCTCCATGCTTATTTTTACACCATTTGCTTAGTGTTTCGTTACACTTCGTGGCATTTTTATGCATTTTCCGGACCTAACCTACTAACGAGATGCCACAGTGCCAGTTCCCTATTTTCTGCTGTTTTTGTGTTTCAGAAAAGTTACACAGGAAATATTCTCAGAATTGGACGAAATAAAAGCCGAATGTCTAGAAATTTACCGAAGCTTCCAGAGAACCGAAGAGGAGACGGAAAGGAGCCACAGGGCGGCCACACCACCAGGGGGCGCGGCCGGCCCCTGGCCCGCACCGGCCTGTGGTGTGGGCCCCCTGGTCCACTTCTGACGCTGCCCCTTCGCCTATAAAGACCCCCCGACGGGAAAAACCTAAATACTCGATCACTTTTCCAGAATACATCACGATCCGCCGCCGCCGTCGACCCGAGATCGGGAGGGTCCAGAAGCTCTTCCCGGCACCCTGCCGGAGAGGGGAATCGCCACCGGAGGTCTTCTTCATCGCCATGCTTGCCTCCGGCGCGATGAGTGAATAGTCTACCTTGGACTATGGGTCCATAGCAGTAGCTAGTTGGTTGTCTTCTCCACCATGTGCTTCATGTTTAGATCTCGTGAGCTGCCCTACATGATCGAGACTACCTTTATGTAATTCTACATGTTGTGTTTGTTGGGATCCGATGAATATTGGTGTTATGATTGAGTTGATGTGCTAAATATTATCTTATGTTATCTCTATGTTGTTTATGATCTTGCATGCTCTCTGTTGTTAGTAGCTATCTTGGCCAAGTAGTTGCTAGTGACTCCAAGAGGGGGTATTTATGCTCGATAGTGGGTTCATGCCTCTATTTAATCTGTGGGAGTGACAGAAACCTCTAAGGTTGTAGATGTGCTGTTGCCACTAGGGAGAAAACAATATTCATATGCTCAAGGGCATATGCTTTGTTTACATTACACACTTTGCTTAATGCAGTTATCTGTTGTTCGCGACTTTATACTTGTGGAGTTCTCGGATTGATTTGCCACAAGTGGATTATTAGTCATAGATGCAGTTGGATGACGGTCTATGTATCTTGTTGTAATGCTGAGAGTAAATCTCATAGTGATCCTCTCGATATATGCACGTTGTCTTTATTCTATCAATTGCCCAACTGTAATTTGTTTACCCAGCATGTGTTATTTTATCTTATGGAGAGACACCACTAGTGAACTATGGACCCCGGTCCTATTTCCTTTATATTGTTATCACCTGTTTACTTTACTCGCACTGTTTACTTTACTCGCATATTACTATCACTTTCCACTCGATAAGCTCATACCTTTTGTTTCAAGCAAACCGGTGAGATTGACAACCTCATTGTAAGTTGGGAGCAAAGTATTTGGTTGTGTTGTGTGCAGGTTCCACGTTGCCGCTCGCAAAGCAAAGCTTGGACGAGGCGCCTTATAAATTGTCCAGAGCTGTCGCGAAGCTAGCGGGCATCACCTTCTTGAGTTTGGCTTTTTCCTGGATACGATTAAACCTTGGTTTCTTACTGAGGGAAAACTCGCTGCTGTACTCATCAAACCTTCCTCTTGGGGTTCCCAACTGGACGGTGATTTACACTATCACACACCGCCACAGCAGGCCACCGCGACTCCGAGGAGGGAGGCACTCGGCCTTGGGATGGACAGAGAGAGGACACCGGATCTGGTCGTGGTTGAGGCGGAGCTGGCTGGACTCTGGAGATCAAGGCGGCGGCGGAGAGACTTCCCCCGTTGCATCCATGTGTTGGGGTTGGGTGCAAATAACAAAAAAATTACCTACAGAACCCCGAATTTCCAAAATCTATTTATCTAGTAATGTCGTAACGATTAACTGGAGATCGATGACATACCCTCGATCACGCTCCCGCATAAGCATTGACAATGAAGACGACGTAGCCGACCTCAAGGTCGTGAAGATCTTGAAGTAACAACGCCACGGCGCCATGGTGCTAGTGTGACAACACCGGCGCACCAACATAGTGCCACCCGTGTGATACGTCTCAAACGTATCTATGATTTTTTATGCTCCATGCTTGTTTATACACCATTTGCTTTATGTTGTGTTACACTTCGTGGCATTTTTATGCATTTTCTGGAACTAACCAATTAACAAGATGCCATAGTGCCAGTTTCCTGTTTTCTGCTATTTTTGTGTTTCACAAAAGTTACACATGAAATATTCTCGGAATTGGATGAAACAAAAGCCGAACCTCCTATTTTTACCGAAGCTTCACGAAGACCGAAGATGAGACGGAGGGGGGCCAGGGGCCAGGTTCAGCATAGGGTGGCATGGCCCAGCCCCTGGCCGTGCCACCATATGGTGAGGCCAGGTGGCCCACCTCCTGACGCTGCCCTTTCGCCTATAAAATCGCCTCGACAGGAAAAACCTAAAGGACGGATCGCTTTTCCTCGAAACATACTGCAAGCCGCCGCTGTCGTCGAAGCGAGATCGGGAGGATCCAGGAGCTCTTTCCGGCACCCTGCTGGAGAGGGGAATCCCTGCCAGAGGCCTTCTCCACCACCATGGTCGCCTCCGGAGTGATGTGTGAGTAGTCTACCTTGGACTACGGGTCCATAGCAGTAGCTAGATGGTTGTCTCCTCTGCCATGTGCTTCATGTTTAGATCTTGTGAGCCGCCCTACATGATCAAGATCATCTTTATGTAATCATACAGGTTGTGTTTGTTGGGATCCGATGAGTATTGGTACTATGTCAAGTTGATGTGCTGAATATATATCTTTATGTTATCTCTATGTTGTTTATGATCTTGCATGCTTTCCATTGCTAGTAGATATCTTGGCCGAGTAGATGCTAGTGACTCCATGAGGGAGTATTTATGCTCGATAGTTGGGTTCATGCCTCTAGTAATCTGGGGGAGTGACATAAACCTCTAAGGTTGTAGATGTGCTGTTGCCACTAGAGAGAAAACAACATTCTTGTGTCCAAGGACATTTGCTTTATTTACTTTATGCACTTTGCTTAATGCAGTTATCCGTTGTTTGCAACTTAATACCCAATGTTTGCTCGGACGACATTCGAAGGGTGGATTATTAGTCATAGATGCAGTTGGATTACAGTCTATGTATTTTGTCATAATGCCCAGAGTGAATCTCATAGTGATCATCATGACATATGTACATTATCTTTATTCTATCAATTGCCCAACTGTAATTTGTTTATCCAGCATGTTATTATTTATCTTATGGAGAGACACCACTAGTGAACTATGGACCCCTGTCCAATTTCCTTTACATTGCTATACCGTTTTACTTTTACTCGTACTGTTTACTTTTACTTGCATACTATTATCTTTTACCACTCGATACGCTCAATCCTTTGTTTATAGCAAACCGGTGAGATTGACAACCTCATCGTAAGTTGGAAGCAAAGTTCTTGGTTGTGTTGTGTGCAGGTTTCACGTTGCTGCTAGGTGAAGACGCACCAACAATATTTCTGGCGCCATTGTCTGGAGTGTCACGAAGCTAGCAAGCATCACCTTCTGAAGTTTGGGTTTCTCCTACTGGTTCGATAAACCTTGGTTTCACAACTGAGGGAAGACTTGCTGTTGTGCTCATCATACCTTCCTCTTAGGGTTCCCAACGAGCTGTTACTTACAAGCCATCAACGAGTTTTCTAGCGCCGTTGTCGGGGAGGAAGAAGACTTCTGCAAGGGGAGTCTCTCACGCACAATCTTTTACTTTGTTTTTGTTTTGATTTATTTTATTTTTGCTTGCATCTTTTTATCAAAAATATAAAAAAATTAGTTCCTTTGATAGTGTGCATTCCGTTACTTTTACTTTTAGTTCATTATGTTGTTCCCTAAGTATGCTTTGGAGGACCTCTCAGTATGTAGTGGTTCTATTATTGGGAAAGGTAACATTGAGGAGTTCTTTAATCATATTAGTATGCATAAAGATGTTGAGGATAGATCTTTGGCTGAGCTTGCTCCTAGTTATGATGTTGCTGCTGCTTATTTAGTTCACATGTTGGAGGCTAGGTTTGTTAACCTTAATCCTTTTATGCAACAAATGTTTCTTAAGCTTCATGATATCGAAGACTCCGAAAAGAAAGATTTTATTTTGGAGACTTTGCGTAGAGAATTTAGAGATGTTGTTATTGAAGCTAGGAAAGTTTTTGAGCATTTTAATATGCTTGGCTCGCATGTTAATGTTGTTGGTACAACCAAAGAAGACATCAAAGTAACAATTCCTTGCAAACTTGTAGGATTGCATGAAGCTTTGGAAAAGAATTTCGATTGGATTTGTCCTGAAAACCCTTTTGATGAAAGTAGTGAACCAAAGAGTGTTCATAAGGGATCTTCAAAAACTCATTTGGATACAATTCAATTCATTGTTGAGAAGACTTCTGCAATTGATCTTAATGCCTCATTTGATATTACTTGATTTGCACTTTCTGCGCCTAGGTCAAAGGCATTAAAGAAAAGCACTCTTGGGAGATAGCCCAATGTTTTCTTTTCAGTACTTTTTATTTTATTTGGGTCTTGGAAGTTATTACTAATGTAATGACCTCTCCTTATCATTTTTATTTCATTGTTGTGCCAAGAAGAACCTCTAATTTGATGGAGGTAAGATTTGGAGAAGTTGCTGTCCTAAAACAGATTTCTGCGCTACACCGTAAAAATTCGTGAAAATTCTCAGAATATCTTTTTGATCTGAACTATCTTGTGCATATGACCCAGGTTATATCCAAACTTTCATTAGTTTTGCACTTTTCAATTTGAGCAACAGAAGGTCCTCGAAAAAATCGACCTTTGTCAGCTGTTCTGTTTTGACAGATTTCTGCCACTATTTGTGTTTGCCTCTCGATCGCTTTCTTTTTGAGTTCTTTTGATCACGGAACTTTTGAGGAAGTTGCTACAGTAGTATATGCTCTATATGTGGTGTTTTTGAGTTTGAAACTGAACCAAAAAGGGTTGATTTACTATTATGTTTTTGCTAACGTTGCTAATAGAGTTGTGTGAAGTTTTGTATGAAGGAAGTTTTCAAGTGTAGCGATTGGAGAGTGATGAGATGAGATGAAGTATGGAAAAAAGCTCAAGCCTGGGGATGCCCATGTCACCCCAAGAAATATCTAAGAGGTACAAGCGTCAAAGCTTGGGGATGCCCCCGAGGCACCCCTTCTTCATCGGCAAAAATCAGGTCACCTTTCAACACACTATATTTTTATTGCTTCATATTCTATGCGTTTTTTCTTGGAGTGTCTTTACTTTTTCTTTCAGTTTTCTTTTGTTTTGTTTGCTGCAATAAATGGTTGGACCCCAACAAATTTCTTTTGGAGGAGATGTACCTTGATTTTTATTGCCAAGAACACTCTAGTTTTCACTCTTATTGTTCAATGAGTGTTCTCTTTTTCTAGAACTGCGTTTAGCTTTCGTTTTTTGCCTTGATTTTTGTTCAGATCTTGTTTTATCTTTGCATCAAGGTGTATTTAGACCACTGGTCTATGTTGGTTTTCATCAAAAGAGTTGTTTCAAAAAGGTTTGAATGGTGTTGGAAAAGAGAAAAAGTTTCATGCAAAAAGTGGTACAAAAAGGAGCTTGTTTAGACTGCGGCTTAGACTTTTGCATGCCATGCTTGATGTCGTTTTTATAGTATGCTTAGTGGTTTTTGCTGTAGCATGACTTGTCTCAAATGACTGAGATTGCTTAATGAGCATTTGAAAAAATTATGTGTTGTTTTTATTATGTGGAAGCATTTATTTGGTTTTCTCCTTGATGCTTTATTTGGGTTGACTTGGCGCATGCTTACAACATGTTTGACTCCTACAAAGTCGCCATAAGCCTTTATGATCATTTGGTTTTTGACTTGTGATGCCATTTTATGCTTCTTTTAATGATGTTTTGTCGCTATGCATGATTATGGCCGTTATTGCTCTCTTAGTTGGTCGCTCCCAGTCTTTTGCTAGCCCTCATTTTGTACTGAGTATGAGCTCTACTCGTGCATCCAACTCCCAAAAACCAAGTTATTCCAATGTGTCCACCATACATACCTATTAGCAATTTGTTATTCCAAGTATATTTGACTTGCTTTTATCTATCCTTCAAATTAAACTCTTTTTGGTGTTATGTGAAAATTAGTCAGTAAAGCTCTCACGAACCTGATGGCACACTTTACTTTTCTCGCTTTTAAAATTTTGACATTGTGGCTCTCTTATGTTGACGTTATGCTTGCAAGTTGTAAGTTGGAAATTAGCCCAGTGCCGTCATAGGGCAAGCTTTCAAGATTACACTTTCTCTTATTTGAGTTGGTATCGTGATCTTTTGTTTATGGACACTCGCGATGTGAAATAAGTTGGGAATCTTGCGGGATCATGGAGTTTGTATATGTGTTAGAGAAACGTCTGGGCCGCTAATCTAAGCCATGCATAATTCATGGTGGAAATTTACAACATGCCCATAGTGGATATTCGACGACGCATCTCAAAATAAAAAGCTATACCAATGGTAAATAAAAGAGATGCCAAGGTGTTCATTTTCTGTTTTTCATGTCATTTTGATGTGGGCTTGTTCCATGTCATCGGGCACGGAGGTACCCCGTTGGTGGTTCTCGATGATACGCATATACTTACAATGACAAGAGCTTGCTTGGGACCCTAAGTCGAGTAGCATGAGGTTTGGGTATTCATACTTCACGGGACACGAGGTTTTCAACTTATGATTTGTCAAGCATATGCTCATAATTGTTCTCGCATTAACTTTAACCATTCAAGATGCCTATGATGGGGGCAATGAGAGCTCAAAGCTAGTAAGTACCATAATTTTTGAAGGTTTATAAAACTTGCAATCACTGCTTCCCTCTGTGAAGGGCCTTTCTTTTACTTTTTTGTTGAGTCTCCACATTCTACCTTTATGCACCGTCTAAGAGAGCATAGTTGCCATTCTGAGTTTAATGTGCATAGTTCCAAAGTTTATCATTGATTGATTCATGATTATAGTTTCACTTGTTCTTAAATTATTTATATCTAGTCGCCCCTTAAACTTGAAGGTGTCCTATGCATTTATGTTTTGCTATTCCATGAAGGACAAGCTGAAAACCATTTGCTATGTTTTTCCATATGATTTGAACACACATTTGACTTTCATTGTTTCATTATTCATGATCTTTCGTTTGTGTTTCTTTTCATGTTATAACATGGTTGCTAAGTTCTTATTGTCAAGATTATGTCTTTTATGCCCATGTTTTAAGTTCTTTGATCCCAGCACTCAATGCTTTACATAGATGATCAAGATTGTGATGGTGCATGTCACCTCAAAAAATTATTCTTTTGTTATCACTTACCTACTCGAGGACAAGCAGGAGTTAAGCTTGGGGATGCTTGATACGTCTCAAACGTATCTATAATTTTTGATGCTCCATGCTTGTTTATACACCATTTTCTTTGTGTTATGTACACTTCGTGGCATTTTTATGCATTTTTCGGAACTAACCTATTAACAAGATGCAACAGTGTTAGTTCCCTGTTTTCTGCTGTTTTTGTGTTTCAGAAAAGTTACACAAGAAATATTCTCGGAATTGGACGAAACAAAAGCTGAACCTCCTATTTTACCGAAGCTTTGCGAAGACCGAAGATGAGACAGAGGGAGGCCAGGGGCCAGGCTCACCATAGGGTGGCGCAGCCCAGCCCCTGGCCGCGCCACCATATGGTGAGGCCAGGTGGCCCACCTCCTGACGCTGCCCTTTCGCCTATAAAATCCCCTTGATGGGAAAAACCTAAAGGACGGATCACTTTTCCTCGAAACATACTGCAAGCTGCCGCCGTCGTCAAAGAAAGATCGGGAGGATCCAGGAGCTCTTCCCGGCACCCTGCCGGAGGCCTTCTCCATCACCATGGTCGCTTCCGGAGTGATGTATGAGTAGTCTACCTTGGACTACGGGTCCATAGCAGTAGCTAGATGGTTATCTCCTCCACCATGTGCTTCATGTTCAGATCTTGTGAGCTACCCTACATGATCAAGATCATCTTTATGTAATCATACATGTTGTGTTTGTTGGGATCCGATGAGTATTGGTACTATGTCAAGTTGATGTGCTGAATATATATCTTTATGTTATCTCTATGTTGTTTATGATCTTGCATGCTTTCCGTTGCTAGTAGATATCTTGGCCGAGTAGATGCTAGTGAATCCAAGAGGGAGTATTTATGCTCGATAGTTGGGTTCATGCCTCTAGTAATCCGGGGGAGTGACAGAAACCTCTAAGGTTGTAGATGTGCTGTTGCCACTAGGGAGAAAACAACATTCTTGTGTCTAAGGACATTTGCATTATTTACTTTATGCACTTTGCTTAATGCAGTTATCTATTGTTCGCAACTTAATACCCAATGTTTGCTCAGACGACATTCGGAGGGTGGATTATTAGTCATAGATGCAGTTGAATTATGGTCTATGTATTTTGTTGTAATGCCCAGAGTGAATCTCATAGTGATACTCATGACATATGTACGTTATCTTTATTCTATCAATTGCCCAACTATAATTTGTTTACCCAGCATGTTATTATTTATCTTATGGAGAGACACCACTATTGAACTGTGGACTGATACGTCTCAAACGTATCTATAATTTTTGATGCTCCATGCTTATTCTTACACCATTTGCTTAGTGTTTTGTTACACTTCGTGGCGTTTTTGTGCATTTTCCGGAACTAACCTATTAACAAGATGCCACAGTGCCAGTTCCCTGTTTTCTGTTGTTTTTGTGTTTCAGAATAGTTACACAGGAAATATTCTCGAAATTGGACGAAACAAAAGCCGAACCTCCTAATATTTACCGAAGCTTCCAGAAGATCGAAGAGGAGACGGAGAGGGGCCAGGGGCCAGCCTCACCACCAGGGGGCGCGGCCCAGCCCCTAGCCGCGCCGCCCTATGGTGAGGGCACCCTGGCCCACCTCTGATGCTGCCCCTTTGCCTATAAAGACCCCCCGACGGGAAAAACCTAAACACCTGATCAATTTTCCAGAAACACATCGCAATCCACCGTCGTCGTCGACCCAAGATCGGGAGGGTCCAGAAGCTCTTCCCGGCACCCTGCCGGAGAGGGGAATTGCCACCGGAGATCTTCCTCATCGCCATGCTTGCCTCCGGCGCGATGAGTGAGTACTCTACCTTGGACTATGGGTCCATAGCAGTAGCTAGATGGTTGTCTTCTCCACCATGTGCTTCATGTTTAGATCTCGTGAGCTGCCTTACATGATCGAGATCATCTTTGTGTAATTCTACATGTTGTGTTTGTTGGGATCCGATGAATATTGGTGTTATGTTAAGTTGATGTGCTAAATAATATCTTATGTTATCTCTATGTTGTTTATGATCTTGCATGCTCTCCGTTGTTAGTAGCTATCTTGGCCAAGTAGATACTAGTGACTCCAAGAGGGGGTATTTATGCTCGATAGTTAGGTTCATGCCTCTATTTAATCTAGGGGAGTGATAGAAACCTCTAAGGTTGTAGATGTGTTGTTGCCACTAGGGAGAAAACAACATTCTTATGCCCAAGGACATTTGCTTTGTTTATTTATGCACTTTGCTTAATGCAGTTATCTGTTGTTCGCAACTTAATACCCAATGTTTGCTCGGACGACATTCGAAGGGTGGATTATTAGTCATAGATGCAGTTGAATTACGGTCTATGTATTTTGTCGTAATGCCCAGAGTGAATCTTATAGTGATCCTCATGACATATGTATGTTATCTTTATTCTATCAATTGTCCAACTATAATTTGTTTACCCAGCATGTTATTATTTATCTTATGGAGAGACACCACTATTGAACTGTGGACTGATACGTCTCAAAAGTATCTATAATTTTTGATGCTCCATGCTTGTTCTTACACCATTTGCTTAGTGTTTTGTTACACTTCGTGGCGTTTTTGTGCATTTTCCGGAACTAACCTATTAACAAGATGCCACAGTGTCAGTTCCCTGTTTTCTGTTGTTTTTGTGTTTCAGAATAGTTACACAGGAAATATTCTCGGAATTGGACGAAACAAAAGCCGAACCTCCTAATATTTACCGAAGCTTCCAGAAGACCGAAGAGGAGATGGAGAGGGGCCAGGGGCCAGCCTCACCACCAGGGGACGCGGCCTAGCCCCTGGCCGCACCGCCCTATGGTGAGGGCACCCTGGCCCACCTCTGACGCTGCCCCTTTGCCTATAAAGACCCCCCAACGGGAAAAACCTAAACATCCGATCAATTTTCTAGAAACACATCGTGATCCGCCATCGTCGTCGACCCAAGATCGGGAGGGTCCAGAAGCTCTTCTCGGTACCCTGCCGGAGAGGGGGATCGCCACCGAAGGTCTACTTCATCGCAATGCTTGCCTCCGGCGCGATGAGTGAGTAGTCTACCTTGGACTATGGGTCCATAGCAGTAGCTAGATGGTTGTCTTCTCCACCATGTGCTTCATGTTTAGATCTCGTGAGCTGCCTTACATGATCGAGATCATCTTTGTGTAATTCTACATGTTGTGTTTGTTGGGATTCGATGAATATTGGTGTTATGTTAAGTTGATATGCTGAATAATATCTTATGTTATCTCTATGTTGTTTATGATCTTGCATGCTCTCCGTTGTTAGTAGCTATCTTGGCCAAGTAGATACTAGTGACTCCAAGAGGGGGTATTTATGCTCAATAGTTGGGTTCATGCCTCTATTTAATCTGGGGGAGTGACAGAAACCTCTAAGGTTGTAGATGTGTTGTTGCCACTAGGGAGAAAACAACATTCTTGTGTCCAAGGACATTCGTTTTGTTTATATTACATACTTTGCTTAATGCAGTTATCTGTTGTTCGCAACTTAATACTCGAGGGGTGTTTGGACGATATCCCCACGAGTGGATTATTAGTCATAGATGCAGTTGGATGGCGGTCTATGTATTTTATTTTAATGCCTAGAGTAAATCTCATAGTGATCCTCGTGACATATGCATGTTATCTTTATTCTATCAATTGCCCAAATGTAATTTTTTTACCCAGCATGTTATTATTTATCTTATGGAGAGACACCACTAGTGAACTGTGAACCCCGGTCCAATTTCCTTTACAATGTTACACCATTTACTTTCTCGCATACTACTACTGTTTTCCACTCGATACGCTCATACCATTGTTTACATCAAACCGGTGAGATTGACAACCTCATCGTAAGTTGGGAGCAAAGTTCTTGGTTGTGTTGTGTGCAGGTTCCACGTTGCTGCTGGTGCAAAGCAAAGCCCTGGACGAGGCGCCTTATAAATTGTCCAGAGCTATCGCGAAGCTAGCAGGCATCACCTTCTGAAGTTTGGTTTTTTTCTACTGGTTCGATAAATCTTGGTTTCTTACTGAGGGAAAACTTGCTACTGTGCTTATCATACCTTCCTCTTGGGGTTCCCAACTGGGTGGTTATCTGCCCACATCAAGCTAATTTTCTGGCGCCGTTGCCGTGGAAAAAGAAGACTTCTGCAAGGGGAGTTTCGCACACACATCCTTTACTTTGTTTTAGTTTTGCTTTGTTTTATTTTTACTTACATCGTTTTTATCAAAAATACAAAAAAATTAGTTTCCTATTAGTTGTTATTTTTACTTGTCTGCTTTTAGCTTTCTAGAATGGGTACTCATGAGAACACCAAGTGTGTGATTTTACTAGCACTAATAATAGTGATTTTATCTGCACTCCTATTACGCCACCTGCTCCTGCTGCCAATTTTTATGAGATTAAACTTGCTTTTTTGAACCTTGTTATGAAAGAGCAATTTTCTGGTGCTAGTACTGATGATGCTGCAGCTCATCTCAACAATTTTGTTGAGCTATGTGAGATGCAGAAATATAAGGATGTAGAAGGTGATATTATTAAGATTAAATTGTTTCCTTTTTCTTTAAGAGGAAAAGCTAAGGATTGGTTGCTATCTTTGCCTAGAAATAGTATTGATTCTTGGGCTAAGTGTAAGGATGCTTTTATTGGAAGATACTATCCTCCTGCTAAGATTATAGCTTTGCATAGTGATATCATGAAGTTTAGACAGTTTGATAATGAACATATTGCGCAAGCTTGGGAAAGAATGAAATCTATGATAAAGAATTGCCCTACTCATGGACTGACTACTTGGATGATTGTCCAAACTTTTTATGCAGGACTGAATTTTTCTTCAAGAAACCTATTGGATTCAGCTGCTGGAGGCACTTTTATGTCCCTTACCTTGGGCGCCGCAACCAAGCTTCTTGACAACATGATGGTAAATTATTCTGAATGGCACACCGAGAGAGCACCACAGCGTAAGAAGGTAAATTCTGTTGAGGAAACCTCTTCCTTGAGTGATAAGATTGATGCTATAATGCTTATGCTTTCTAATGATAGAGCTCATGTTGATCCTAATAATGTTCCTTTAGCCTCTTTGGTTGCTCAAGAAGAGCATGTTGATGTAAACTTCATTAGAAATAATAATTTCAACAACAATGCTTATAGGAATAATTTTGCTAGTAATAATTATAGGCCGTATCCTTCTACCAATGGTACGGGTTATGGTAACTCTTATGGTCATTCCTCCAACAACACTAGGGCCGCACCCTCTGAGCTTGAAGTCATGCTCAAGGACTTCATTGGTAAGCAAACTGCTTTTAACAAGTCTGGTGAGGAAAAGTTAGGCAAAATTGATATTCTTGCTTCTAAAGTTGATAGCCTTGCTCTTGATGTTGAACTTATGAAACTAAAAGTGTTGCCTAATGAGGTGAAGGAGAACAATACTTTTGCCACTGCTAATGCTATCCAAGTTAGAATTGATGAAAATGTTAGGATGTTAGCAGAATTGCATGCCAGGTGGGAAATAGAAGATGAGATGGCTAGAAAGATGAAGGTATGTACCATTACTACCTCTAATGATGTTGTTCCAAATGCTAGCAATCCTCTTACTTTGATCGGTGTAGAGAAAACTCCTACTCCTTGTGTTAAAAAGCCCAAAAACTGCAAAAACTTTTTCTCAAAAGAGTGCTGAAATTTTTCAGAGTGTAGGAGATGATAGATATATTTCTTTCAATGATTTTGATGTTGATGGCTGCAATATATCTGAAGTTATTTTGTTCTTGCAAAAGCTTGCTTTGAGTCCCAATGCTAGTTCTATAAATGTTGCTTTTACTAAGCATATTACCAATGCTCTCATGAAAATTAGGGATGAAAAGTTGAAAAAAAAGTTTCTATTCCCAAGAAGTTAGAAGATGGTTGGGAACCCATCATTGATATGCATGTTAATGGTTTTGATTGACATGCTTTACGTGATCTAGGTGCTAGTATTTCTATTATGCCTAGAAAAATTTATGGCATGCTTGATTTACCACCGCTTGAAAAGTGTTATTATGATGTTCCTATTGCTGATGTTGCTAAGAAGAAACCTTTGGGAAGGATTAATGATGTTCTTATTATGGTTAACAATAACCTTGTTCCCGTTGATTTTCTTGTTATGGATGTTGAATGCAATGCTTCATGTCCTATTATTTTGGGAAGACCCTTTCTTCGAACTGAAGGTGCCATCAGGGAAGGCACTATCAAATATCAATTCCCACTCAAGAAAGGTATGGAACACTTCCATAGAAAGAGGAAAAAAATTACTTTTTGACTCTATTCTTAGAGCAAATTATGAACTTGATGCTTCATCACTTGATATTACTTGATTCGCACTTTCTGCACCTAGCTCAAAGGCGTTAAAGAAAAGCACTCTTGGGAGATAACCCATTGTTTTCTTTTCAGTTCTTTTTCTTTTATTTGAGTCTTGGAAGTTATTACTACTGTAATAACCGCTCCTTATCCTTTGTATTTCGTTTTTGTGGCAAGAGAAACCTCTAATTTGAGTGAGGTAAGATTTGGGTAAGTTGCTGTCCTGAAACAGATTTCGGTGCTGCACCGTAAAAATTCGTGAAAATTCTCAGAATATTTTTTGACCTGCGATTTCTTGTGCATATGCCCCAGATTATATCCAAACTTTCATTAGTTTTACACTTGTTGATTTGAGCAACAGAAAACCCTCAAAAAAATCGACCTTTGTCAGCTGTTCTGTTTTGACAGATTTCTGCCACTATTTGTGTTTGCCTCTCGATCGCTTTCTTTTTTAGTTCTTTTGATCACTGAACTTTTTGGGAAGTTGCTACAGTAGTATATGCTTTATATGTGGTGATTTTGAGTTGAAATCTGAAGCAAAAAGGGGTTGATTCATTATTATGCTTACACTAATGTTGCTAATAAAATTGTGTTGAGTTTTGTATTAAGGAAGTTTTCAAGTGTAGGGATTGGAGAACAATGAGATGAGTTGAAGAATGGACAAAAGCTCAAGCTTAGAGATGCCCACGCACCCCAAGAAATATCCAAGAGGTACAAGTGTCAAAGCTTGGGAATGCCCCCGAGGCACCCCTTCTTCATCGGCAAAAATTAAGTCACCTTTCAACACACTATCTTTTTATTGCTTCATGCACTATGCGTTTTTCTTGGAGCGTCTTTACTTTAGTTTTCAGTTTTCTTTAGTTTTGTTTGCTGTAATAAATGGTTGGACCCCAACAAATTTCTTTTGGAGAAGTTGCCTCGCTCTTCATTTGCCAAGAACACACCATTTTTCACTCTTATCATTCAACGAGTGTTCTCTTTTTCTAAAACTGCGTTTAGCTTTTGTTTTTCGCCTTGATTTTTGTTCAGATATTGTTTTATCTTTATATCAAGGTGTATTTTGACCTCTGGTCCATATTGGTATTCATCAAAAGAGTTTTTTCAAAAAGGTTCAAATGGTGTTGGAAAAGAGAAAAAATTCATGCAAAAAAATGGTACAAAAAGGAGCTTGTTTAGACTGCGGCTTAGACTTTTGCATGTCGTGCTTGATGTCGTTTTGATAGTATGCTTAGTGTTTTTGCTGTAGCATAACTTGTCTCAAATGACTGAGATTGCTTAATGAGCCTTTGAAAAAATCATGCGTTGTTTTTATTATTTGGAAGCATTAATTTGGTTTTCTCATTGATGCTTTATTTGGGTTGACTTGGCGCATGCTTACACATGTTTGACTCATACAAAGTCGCCATAAGCCTCTATGATCATTTAGTTTTCGACTTTTGATGCCATCTTATGCTTCTCTTAATGATGTTTTGTCGCTATGCATGATTATGGCCGTTATTGCTCTCTTAGTTGGTCGCTCCCAGTCTTTTGCTAGCCCTCATTTTGTACTGAGTATGAGCTCTACTCGTGCATCCAACTCCCAAAAACCAAGTTATTCCAATGTGTCCACCATACATACCTATTAGCAATTTGCTATTCCAAAGTACATTTGACTTGCTTTTATCTATCCTTCAAATTAAACTCTTTTGGTGTTATGCGGAAATTGGTCACTAAAGCTCTCACGAACCTGATGGCACACTTTACTTTTCTCGTTCTTAAAAATTTGACATTGTGGCTCTCTTATGTTGAGTTGTTATGCTTGTAAGTTGTAAGTTGGAAATTAGCCAAACCATGCCGTCATGGGGTAAGCTTTCAACATTGCACTTCTTATTTGAGTTGATATCGTGATCTTTTGTTTATGGATACTTGTGATGTGAAATAAATTGGGAATCTTGCGGGATCATGGAGTTTGTATACGTGTTAGAGAAACACCTGGGCCGCTAATCTAAGCCATGCATAATTCATGGTGGAAATTTACAGCATGCCCATAGTGGACATTCGACGACGCATCTCAAAATAAAAAGCTATACCAATGGTAAATAAAAGAGATGCCAAGGTGTTCATTGTCTGTTTGTCCTGTTATTATGAGCTTGATGCTTCATCGCTTGATGTTACTTGATTCGCAATTTTCTGCGCCTAGCTCAAAGGCGTTAAAGAAAAGCACTCTTGGGAGATAACCCAATTTTTTTCTTTTCAGTACTTTTTCTTTTATTTGAGTCTTGGAAGTCATTACTACTGTAATGACCGCTCCTTATCTTGTTTATTTCGTTTTTGTGCCAAGAGAAGCCTCTAATTTGAGTGAGGTAAAGATTTGGGGATGCTACTGTCCTGAAACTGTTTTCGGTGCTGCACCGTAAAAATTCGTGAAAATTCTCTGTTTATCTTTTGGACCTGCGATTTCTTGTGCATATGCCCCAGGTTATATCCAAACTTTTGTTAGTTGAACACTTTTTGATTTGAGCAACAGAAAATCCCTCAAAAATTCGACCTTTGTCAGCTGTTCAGTTTTGACAGATTTCTGTCAATATTTGTGTTTGCCACTTTATCGCTTTCTTTTGAGTTCTTTTGATCACAGAACTTTTGGAGAGGTTGCTACAGTAGTATCTACTATATATGTGGTAGTTTTGAGTTGAAACCTGAAGCAAATAGAGGATTGATTATATGTTATGCTTGCACTAATGTTGCTAATAGAATTGTGTTTAGTTTTGTATGAAGGAAGTTTTCAAGTGTAGGGATTGGAGAATAATGAGATGAGTTGAAGAATGGACAAAAGCTCAAGCTTGGGGATGCCCATGCATCACCCCAAGAAATATCCAAGAAGTACAAGCGTCAAAGCTTGGGGATGCCCCCGAGGCACCCCTTCTTCATCGGCAAAAATCAGGTCACCTTTCAAAACACTATATTTTTATTGCTTCATGCACTATGTGTTTTTCTTGGAGCGTCAGTTGTTTTAGTTTTCTTAGTTAGTTTAGTTTGTTTGTTTGCTGCAATATATGGTTGGACCCCAACAAATTTTCTTTTGGAGGAGATGTACTCGTTTTCATTTGCCAAGAATGCTCTAGTTTTCACTCTTATTAAAGTCGAGTGTTCTTCTTTTTCTGCTACTGCTTTTGTTTTCGTTTTCGCCTTGATTTGCGTTCAGACCTTGTCATATCTTTTCATCAAGGTGTATTTTTGCCTCTGATCTTTATTGGTTTTCATCAAAAGAGGTGTTTATAAAAATTTCAAATGGTGTTGGAAAAGAGAAAAAGCTTTGTGCAAAATAGTGGTACAAGAAGGAGCTTGTGTAGACTGCGGCTTAGGCTTTTTCATGTCATGCTTGATGTCTTTTTGATAGTATGCTTAGTGGTTTTGCTGTATCATGACTTGTCTTAAATAACTGAGATTGCTTAATGAGCCTTTGAAAAAATCATGCGTTGTTTTTATTGTATGGAAGCATTATTTTGGTTTTCTCCTTGATGCTTTATTTGGGTTGACTTGGCGCATGCTCACACATGTTAGACTCTTACAAAGTCGCCAATAGCCTTCATGATCATTTAGTTTTTGACTTTTGATGCCATCTTATGCTTCTTTTAATGTCGCTTTGCATGATTATGGCCATTATTGCTCTCTTAGTTGGTCGCTCCCAGTCTTTTGCTAGCCCTCGCCTTGTACTGAGTATGAGCTCTACTCGTGCATCCAACTCCTAAAAGCCAAAGTTTGCCATTGTGTCCACTATAAATTCCTATGCATGGTATTTGTAAGCCATTCCAAAGTAAAAATTTCATGTGCTACCTTTCAAAAACCTTCAAAACACTTCTCGTTTTGTGACACTGTTTTCAGCTCATGGGGACGTAGTGGTCGGATTTGCTATCTTCCATATTGCTTATTCCAAAAAGAAAAAAAAGAGAAAAAAGAAAGAAAAAAGGCACTCCTCCATGGAAAGTGAATGTTGGTGGGCACCCGATGGAATCGGTTAGCCATGGTTTGTGAAAGGAAAAAAGGTGGGGAGGAGTGCCAAGCTTTATAAAAGAGCACAAAAGTGCCAATCTCTCCCTCAAAAACTTACTTCATTTTTGTATGGAAGATAGTAAGAACCCCATTGCCAGTCGTTGACAAAGACAACCACCTCTCAAAATCAATTTTTATCTCTCTGTTTTACAAATGAAAAGCTCTAGCACATGTTTAATCACTGCTTCCCTCTGCGAAGGGTCTTTCTTCTACTTTTATGTTGAGTCACCACCTTCTTTCTTTATGCACCATTAAGAGAGCATAGTTGTCATTCTTAGTGTGATATGCATTGTCCCAAAGTTCATTGATTGATTTATATTATTGGTTTCACTTGTTCTTAAATTATTTGTATCTAGTCGCCCTCTTAAACTTGAAGGTGTCCTATGCATTTATGTTGTGCTCTCTTTAAAGGACAAGCTGAAAACCATTTGTATGTTTTTCCTTATGATTTGAACACACGTTTGACTTTCATTGTTTCATTTTCATGATCTTTTGTTTGTGTTCATTTACATGTTTACAACATGGTTGCTAAGTTTCCTATTGTCATGATTATATCTTCATGCCCATGTTTTAAGTTCTTATGATCCCAGCTCACCAATGCTTACATATATGATCAAGATTGTGTAGGTGCATGTCACCTCAAAAATTATTCTTTTGTTATCACTTACCTACTCGAGGACGAGCAGGAGTTAAGCTTGGGGATGCTTGATACGTCTCAGACGTATCTATAATTTTTGATGCTCCATGCTTGTTTTTACACCATTTGCCTATTGTTTCGTTACACTTAGTGGCACTTTTATGCATTTTCCGGAACTAACCTATTAACGAAGTGCCACAGTGCCAGTTCCCTGTTTTCTGTTGTTTTTGTGTTTCAGAGTGATACATAGGAAATATTCTCGGAATTGGACGAAACCACATCCTGAAGTCTTGTTTTACCCGGAAGCTTCTAGAGATCCGAAGAGGAGTAGGAGGGGGGCCACCAGGGCCCCACACGCAGGGGCGGCGCGGCCAGCCCCCTGTCAGCGCGGGGCCCGCGTGAGGAAGCCTGGCTCCCCCTCTGACATCGCCCCTTCGCCTATAAAGACCCCCCGACGGAAAAAACCTAAGTACCCGATCAGATTTCCAGAACACATCGCGATCCGCCGCCGCCGTCGACCCGAAGATCGGGAGGGTCCAGAAGCTCTTCCCGGCACCCTGCCGGAGAGGGGAATCGCCACCAGAGGTCTTCTTCATCGCCATGCTTGCCTCCGGAGCGATGAGTGAGTAGTCTACCTTGGACTATGGGTCCATAGCAATAGCTAGATGGTTGTCTTCTCCACCATGTGCTTCATGTTTAGATCTCATGAGCTGCCTTACATGATTGAGATCACCGTTATGTAATTCTACAAGTTTGGTTTGTTGGGATCTGATGAATATTGGTGTTTATGATTAAGTTGTTGTACTGAATTATATCTTTTGTTATCTCTATGTTGTTTATGATCTTGCATGCTCTCCGTTGTTAGTATCTAACTTGGCCGAGTAGTTGCTAGTGACTCCAAGAGGGGGTATTTATGCTCGATAGTGGGTTCATGCCTCTATTTCACCTGGGGGAGTGACAGAAACCTCTAAGGTGGTAGATGTGCTGTTGCTACTAGGGAGAAAACAACATTCATATGCTCAAGGGCATATGCTTTGTTTACATTACACACTTTGCTTAATGCAATTATCTGTTGTTCGCAACTTAATACTTCTAGGGTGTTCGGATTGATATCCCCGGGAGTGGATTATTAGTCATAGATGCAGTTGGATGGCGGTCTATGTATTTTGTTGTAATGCCCAGAGTAAATCTCATAGTGATCTTCTTGACATATCACGTTATCTTTATTCTATCAATTGCCCAACTGTAATTTGTTTACCCAGCATGTGTTATTTTATCTATGGAGAGACACCACTAGTGAACTGTGGACCCCGGTCCTATTTCCATCATATTGCTATCATCTGTTTACTTTATTCGCACTGTTTACTTTACTCGCATACTATATTGTTTTCCACTCGATACGCTCATAACCTTTGTTTCAAGCAAACCGGTGAGATTGACAACCTCATCGCAAGTTGGGGACAAAATATTTGTTTGTGTGTGTGCAGGTTCCGCATCACCTTCAGTCGTCATTGTCTCTCCTCTCCTGACCGATATTAAACCTTGGTTTCTTAACTGAGGGAAAACTAGCTGCTATACTCATCATACCTTCCTCTTGGGGTTCCCAACGGGCTGGTTATCCACCACGCACAAGGACCGTCTGCTCCCACATCAACCACACGCCATCAGCTTATTTTCTGGCGCCATCAACCGGTAGCAAGTAGCATGAGGTTTGGGTATTCGTACTTCATGGGACACGAGGTTTTCAACTTATGATTTGTCAAGCATATGCTTCATAATTGTACTCGCATTAACTCTAACCATTCAAGATGCCTATGATGGGGGCAATGAGAGCTCAAAGCTAGTAAGTACCATAATTTTTTAAGGTTTATAAAACTTGCAATCACAGCTTCCCTCTGCAAAGGGCCTTTCTTTTACTTTTATGTTCAGTCACCACCTTCTACCTTTATGCACCGTCTAAGAAAGCATAGTTGTCATTCTGAGTTTAATGTGCATAGTCCCAAAGTTTATCATTGATTGATTCATGATTTTTGTTTCACTTGTTCTTAAATTATTTGTATCTAGTCGCCCTCTTAAACTTGAAGGTGTCCTATGCATTTATGTTTTGCTATTACATGAAGGACAAGCTGAAAACCATTTGCTATGTTTTTCCATATGATTTGAACACACGTTTGACTTTCATACTTTCATTTTCATGATCTTTTGTTTGTGTTCTCTTTCATGTTATAACATGGTTGGTAAGTTTCTTCTATCAAGATTATGTCTTTCATGCCCATGTTTTAAGTTCTTTTGATCCCAGCACTCAATGCTTACATAGATGATCAAGATTGTGTTGGTGCATGTCACCTCAAAAATTATTGTTTTGTTATAACTTACCGACTCGAGGACGAGCAGGAGTTAAGCTTGGGGATGCTTGATACGTCTCAAACGTATCTATAATTTTTTATGCTCCATGCTTGTTCTTACACCATTTGTTTAGTGTTTTGTTACACTTCATGGCGTTTTTATGCATTTTCCGGAACTAACCTATTAACAAGATGCCACAGTGCCAGTTCCCTGTTTTCTACTGTTTTTGTGTTTCAGAAAAGTTACACTGGAAATATTCTCGGAATTGAACGAAACAAAAGCCGAACCTCCTAATATTTTCCAAAGCTTCCAGAAAACCGAAGAGGAGACGGAGAGGGGCCAGGGGACAACCTCACCACCAGGGCGCGCGGCCCAGCCCCTGGCCGCGCCGCCCTATGGTGAGGGCACCCTAGCCCACCTCTGATGCTGCCCCTTCGCCTATAAAGACCCCCCGACGGGAAAAACCTAAACACCTGATCAATTTTCCAGAAACACATCGCGATCCGCCGTCATCGTCGACCCGAGATCGGGAGGGTCCAGAAGTTCTTCCCGGCACCCTGCCGGAGAGGGGAATCGCCACCAGAGGTCTTCTGCATCGCCATGCTTGCATCCGGCGTGATGAGTGAGTAGTCTACCTTGGACTATGGGTCCATAGTAGTAGCTAGATGGTTGTCTTCTCCACCATGTGCTTCATGTTTAGATCTCGTGAGCTGCCTTACATGATCGAGATCATCTTTGTGTAATTCTACATGTTGTGTTTGTTGGGATCCGATGAATATTGGTGTTATGTTAAGTTGATGTGCTGAATATTATCTTATGTTATCTCTATGTTGTTTATGATCTTGCATGCTCTCCGTTGTTAGTAGCTATCTTGGCCAAGTAGATACTAGTGACTCTAAGAGGGGATATTTATGCTCGATAGTTGGGTTCATGCCTCTATTTAATCTGGGGGAGTGACAGAAATCTCTAAGGTTGTAGATGTGCTGTTGCCACTAGGGAGAAAACAACATTCTTGTGTACAAGGACATTCGTTTTGTTTACATTACACACTTTGCTTAATGCAGTTATCTGTTGTTCGCAACTTAATACTTGAGGGGTGTTCGGACGATATCCCCACGAGTGGATTATTAGTCATAGATGCAGTTGGATGGCGGTCTATGTATTTTGTTGTAATGCCCAGAGTAAATCTCATAGTGATCCTCGTGACATATGCACGTTATCTTTATTCTATCAATTGCCCAACTGTAATTTGTTTACCCAGCATGTTGTTATTTATCTTATGGAGAGACACCACTAGTGAACTGTGGACCCCGGTCCAATTTCCTTTACATTGTTACACCGTTTACTTTACTCGCACTGTTTACTTTACTCGCACTGTTTACTTTCTCGCATACTACTACTGTTTTCCACTCGATACGCTCATACCTTTGTTTACAGCAAACCGGTGAGATTGACAACCTCATCATAAGTTGGGAGCAAAGTTCTTGGTTGTGTTGTGTGCAGGTTCCACGTTGCTGCTGGTGCAAAGCAAAGCCTTGGACGAGGCGCCTTATAAATTGTCTGGAGCTGTCGCGAAGCTAGTAGGCATCACCTTCTAAAATTTCCTTTTTCCTATTGGTTCGATAAACCTCAGTTTCTTACTGAGGGAAAACTTGCTACTATGCTCATCATACCTTCCTCTTGGGGTTCCCAACTGGGTGGTTATCTGCCCACATCATGGACTCCGGTCCAATTTCCTTTACATTGCTATACCGTTTTACTTTTACTCGTACTATTTACTTTTACTTGCATACTATTATCTTTTACCACTCGATACGCTCAATTCTTTGTTTACAGCAAACTGGTGAGATTGACAACCTCATCGTAAGTTGGGAGCAAAGTTCTTGGTTGTGTTGTGTGCATGTTTCACGTTGCTGCTAGGTGAAGACGCACCAACAATATTTCTGGCGCCATTGTCTGGAGTGTCACGAAGCTAGCAAGCATCACCTTCTGAAGTTTGGCTTTCTCCTACTGGTTCGATAAACCTTGGTTTCACAACTGAGGGAATACTTGCTGCTGTGCTCATCATACCTTCCTCTTGGGGTTCCCAACGAGCTGTTACTTATAAGCCATCAACGTGCAGTACCTCATAGTACTCGCACACATACGGCGCTCTATGACTCCTTCCGGATCCAATCCAACAGAGCAGCGGAAGAAGAAGTATTTGGACTAGAGATCCGGTAGCGCGACGGTGTCCAGTATGTGGAGTTTCCTCTAACTCGCTAGCACAGCTCCAAACGTGGGAGCTGAGCCAGGAAGAAAAGGGGAAGAGGGGTGGCGCATAGGGGAGAGGAGAGCTCTTCTAGGAACTCCCTCAATCCACTTGTGTCAAACTCTCCTCCAAGGGGTCCCTTTATATAGGTGGAGGGATGAGACTCATCACAACCAACTAGCAATGTGAGACTAAAGGGGAGGGGTTGGTTGGTGCGCCATGGGGCAGCCAAGGCCTGGCCGGCCACCCCATGGGCCCCATTTGGCCCATGCCCCAAGCCCTAGATGCCCAGACCCTTATCCAATAAGGGGGCGGCTAGGCCCTAGTGGGCTTTTCTCTGGGAGAAGCCCATTTAGGTGGGCTTCCCTTATTAATTAAATAAATCAATGTATTTAATATTAATTCAATTAATTAATATCAATTACTTATTTATTCAATTCTTGCTGCTCCGAAACTCCTTTCGGAACACACCGAACAACTTTCAGATCTCTAAGGAACTTTTCCGGCTTCCTCCTGTCAACACATTGACAATTCCAGAAATATCTTAATGTCATTGCACCCTTAAGTGTGTTACCCTATGGTTCAGAAATATTTCAGACATTATCGAGACTTCTCTCCGGTAAATGATTATTAATCGGATCTGAACATCCATGATGATCCCTGTCGTCCTATTCCCTTTGCTTTGCGATACTTGCAATATCTGAGACTTGATCGCCAGTATCTCCGTACCTAGTTCAATCTCGTTAACGACATTGCCATTTATTTGTTCCGTGATATTCCATCCCCGTGACCTAGTCATATGTTGCAACATTGGATGAATCTCACCGAGTGGTCCCAGAGTATCTTTCCGTCATGCGAAAGAACAAATCCCGCTCTTGATGCATACGCCTCAACCTACTCCATTGGAAACCCAATACACACCTTTTTTCAGTCACCATGTTACGTTGTGACGGTTGATGCAATCAGAGCTCCCTTCGGAAATAGTGATTAAATATGATCTCATGGTCTAAGGATTAGGTTGTGATATTTCTTATTATTGCAACATGAACATCATGGCATGATCATGTTTGCATAATAATATTGGGTATGTCCATCATGACTGACAAGGGTATAGCTAATAGAGCCCGCTAGTTGAGTACCCCTGAGGCCCGTTAAGCTAGGCCCAATTGTAATAATAGTCGAGATACGAGTTCTTACCGTATGTCGATATTGTAATCTGTATCGGACCCTACCCGATCTTCGAGACCTGGCCACCTATATATAGGGGCCAGGAGGGGATGGTGTAGGGCAGATTGAAAGCAAGCCAGGTTCAACGCCTAAGTTTACTTTCGATATACACCTATTTCGACTAACTTTACCTTCGAGTTCATCCGACGCCCTATCTCCCCGATCCTAAGTCCTTCATCTAGGACATTTGTCGAGTTAACCCTCGTCAATGATATTTACACAATGGCATGAACCTCATTATCAATTGACGTCACTACCGGAAAACAAGCCGCTGCCGTGGCCAGCAGGTCTGCCGTGTGCCAGGCTGGCCTGAGACACGGCAGAGGCTGTGTCTGCCGTGCTTCGGGCCAGCCTGGCACACGGCAGACCTGTTGGCCACGGGGGAAGGCAGCGTGGACACACGGCAGACTATTGGCCACGGGGGAAGGCAAATGGGGCACACGGCAAACCATCTGCACACGGCAGAGATGCCAGCAGACACACGGCAAACCTTCTGCACGGCAAACTTCTGAGAGCCGGGCTCTCCAGCCTTTTGGGTTCCCGCCAGAACGTTGGCGCCAAAATACTGCCGTGAACACTTGGGTCTGCCGTGTGTATAGTCACGGTAGTCCTATATCATATGCTATTTTCACCCCTTTTTGTGAACAATATGTCCCGAGAAAATTCCAGAGTAATGATTTACTTTTTTCCTTCTAAAATGCATGCATTACCTCTTGACACCATGAAAGATGACATGGGATCCACTAATTGGAAATGATATATGGCTCGGTTCCTCACTTCTACGGGGGTAGACCGCGCGTGGGCAGCGGGCTAGGGTTTCGCCGTAGACCGCGCTTCGGGGGTCCGGAACCCACCCAACTCATGCATGTGGACCTAAAATGTGTATGTATGTGTGATGTTGGGTTGGGAGATGCAATAGCTAGGTCCCAGGTGTGACCTTCCACCTGTACCTATATTTCGGCTCGAGCTGACTTTTAGGTGGAAACTCCCGCGTCGGCTAAACCGGGGGGAATCCTGTGGTAAGCATGGGCAAACCTTTGCTTCCCATGTTTCTATGCCCTAACCAAAGTCAAAGGACCACACTAGCCCCCCGGAATAACGCCGTCCGGAGAAATCTAGGGGGGTAGACCGCGCGTGGGCAGCGGGCTAGGGTTTCGCCGTAGACCGCGCTTCGGGGGTCCGGAACCCACCCAACTCATGCATGTGGACCTAAAATGTGTATGTATGTGTGATGTTGGGTTGGGAGATGCAATAGTTAGGTCCCATGTGTGACCTTCCACCTGTACCTACATTTCGGCTCGAGCTGACTTTTAGGTGGAAACTCCCACGTCGGCTAAACCGGGGGGAATCTTGTGGTAAGCATGGGCAAACCTTTGCTTCCCATGTTCCTATGCCCTAACCAAAGTCAAAGGACCACACTAGCCCCCCGGAATAACGCCGTCCGGAGAAATCTAGGGGGGTAGACCGCGCGTGGGCAGCGGGCTAGGGTTTCGCCGTAGACCGCGCTTCGGGGGTCCGGAACCCACCCAACTCATGCATGTGGACCTAAAATGTGTATGTATGTGTGATGTTGGGTTGGGAGATGCAATAGCTAGGTCCCAGGTGTGACCTTCCACCTGTACCTATATTTCGGCTCGAGCTGACTTTTAGGTGGAAACTCCCGCGTCGGCTAAACCGGGGGGAATCCTGTGGTAAGCATGGGCAAACCTTTGCTTCCCATGTTCCTATGCCCTAACCAAAGTCAAAGGACCACACTAGCCCCCCGGAATAACGCCGTCCGGAGAAATCTAGGGGGGTAGACCGCGCGTGGGCAGCGGGCTAGGGTTTCGCCGTAGACCGCGCTTCGGGGGTCCGGAACCCACCCAACTCATGCATGTGGACCTAAAATGTGTATGTATGTGTGATGTTGGGTTGGGAGATGCAATAGCTAGGTCCCATGTGTGACCTTCCACCTATACCTACATTTCGGCTCGAGCTGACTTTTAGGTGGAAACTCCCGCGTCGGCTAAACCGGGGGGAATCTTGTGGTAAGCATGGGCAAACCTTTGCTTCCCATGTTCCTATGCCCTAACCAAAGTCAAAGGACCACACTAGCCCCCCGGAATAACGCCGTCCGGAGAAATCTAGGGGGGTAGACAGCGCGTGGGCAGCGGGCTAGGGTTTCGCCGTAGACCGCGCTTCGGGGGTCCGGAACCCACCCAACTCATGCATGTGGACCTAAAATGTGTATGTATGTGTGATGTTGGGTTGGGAGATGCAATAGCTAGGTCCCATGTGTAACCTTCCACCTGTACCTATATTTCGGCTCGAGCTGACTTTTAGGTGGAAACTCCCGCGTCGGCTAAACCGGGGGGAATCTTGTGGTAAGCATGGGCAAACCTTTGCTTCCCATGTTCCTATGCCCTAACCAAAGTCAAAGGACCACACTAGCCCCTCGGAATAACGCCGTCCGGAGAAATCTAGGGGGGTAGACCGCGCGTGGGTAGCGGGCTAGGGTTTCGCCGTAGACCGCGCTTCGGGGGTCCGCAACCCACCCAACTCATGCATGTGGACCTAAAATGTGTATGTATGTGTGATGTTGGGTTGGGAGATGCAATAGCTAGGTCCCAGGTGTGACCTTCCACCTGTATCTATATTTCGGCTCGAGCTGACTTTTAGGTGGAAACTCCCGCGTCGGCTAAACCGGGGGGAATCCTGTGGTAAGCATGGGCAAACCTTTGCTTCCCATGTTCCTATGCCCTAACCAAAGTCAAAGGACCACACTAGCCCCCCGGAATAACGCCGTCCGGAGAAATCTAGGGGGGTAGACCGCGCGTGGGCAGCGGGCTAGGGTTTCGCCGTAGACCACGCTTCGGGGGTCCGGAACCCACCCAACTCATGCATGTGGACCTAAAATGTGTATGTATGTGTGATGTTGGGTTGGGAGATGCAATAGCTAGGTCCCATGTGTGACCTTCCACCTGTACCTATATTTCGGCTCGAGCTGACTTTTAGGTGGAAACTCCCGCGTCGGCTAAACCGGGGGGAATCTTGTGGTAAGCATGGGCAAACCTTTGCTTCCCATGTTCCTATGCCCTAACCAAAGTCAAAGGACCACACTAGCCCCCCGGAATAACGCCGTCCGGAGAAATCTAGGGGGGTAGACCGCGCGTGGGCAGCGGGCTAGGGTTTCGCCGTAGACCGCGCTTCGGGGGTCCGGAACCCACCCAACTCATGCATGTGGACCTAAAATGTGTATGTATGTGTGATGTTGGGTTGGGAGATGCAATAGCTAGGTCCCAGGTGTGACCTTCCACCTGTACCTATATTTCGGCTCGAGCTGACTTTTAGGTGGAAACTCCCGCGTCGGCTAAACCGGGGGGAATCCTGTGGTAAGCATGGGCAAACCTTTGCTTCCCATGTTCCTATGCCCTAACCAAAGTCAAAGGACCACACTAGCCCCCCGGAATAACGCCGTCCGGAGAAATCTAGGGGGTAGACCGCGCGTGGGCAGCGGGCTAGGGTTTCGCCGTAGACCGCGCTTCGGGGGTCCGGAACCCACCCAACTCATGCATGTGGACCTAAAATGTGTATGTATGTGTGATGTTGGGTTGGGAGATGCAATAGCTAGGTCCCATGTGTGACCTTCCACCTGTACCTATATTTCGGCTCGAGCTGACTTTTAGGTGGAAACTCCCGCGTCGGCTAAACCGGGGGGAATCTTGTGGTAAGCATGGGCAAACCTTTGCTTCCCATGTTCCTATGCCCTAACCAAAGTCAAAGGACCACACTAGCCCCCCGGAATAACGCCGTCCGGAGAAATCTAGGGGGGTAGACCGCGCGTGGGCAGCGGGCTAGGGTTTCGCCGTAGACCGCGCTTCGGGGGTCCGGAACCCACCCAACTCATGCATGTGGACCTAAAATGTGTATGTATGTGTGATGTTGGGTTGGGAGATGCAATAGCTAGGTCCCATGTGTGACCTTCCACCTGTACCTACATTTCGGCTCGAGCTGACTTTTAGGTGGAAACTCCCGCGTCGGCTAAACCGGGGGGAATCTTGTGGTAAGCATGGGCAAACCTTTGCTTCCCATGTTCCTATGCCCTAACCAAAGTCGAAGGACCACACTAGCCCCCCGGAATAACGCCGTCCGGAGAAATCTAGGGGGGTAGACCGCGCGTGGGCAGCGGGCTAGGGTTTCGCCGTAGACCGCGCTTCGGGGGTCCGGAACCCACCCAACTCATGCACGTGGACCTAAAATGTGTATGTATGTGTGATGTTGGGTTGGGAGATGCAATAGCTAGGTCCTAGGTGTGACCTTCCACCTGTACCTATATTTCGGCTCGAGCTGACTTTTAGGTGGAAACTCCCGCGTCGGCTAAACCGGGGGGAATCCTGTGGTAAGCATGGGCAAACCTTTGCTTCCCATGTTCCTATGCCCTAACCAAAGTCAAAGGACCACACTAGCCCCCCGGAATAACGCCGTCCGGAGAAATCTAGGGGGGTAGACCGCGCGTGGGCAGCGGGCTAGGGTTTCGCCGTAGACCGCGCTTCGGGGGTCCGGAACCCACCCAACTCATGCATGTGGACCTAAAATGTGTATGTATGTGTGATGTTGGGTTGGGAGATGCAATAGCTAGGTCCCAGGTGTGACCTTCCACCTGTACCTATATTTCGGCTCGAGCTGACTTTTAGGTGAAAACTCCCGCGTCGGCTAAACCGGGGGGAATCCTGTGGTAAGCATGGGCAAACCTTTGCTTCCCATGTTCCTATGCCCTAACCAAAGTCAAAGGACCACACTAGCCCCCCGGAATAACGCCGTCCGGAGAAATCTAGGGGGGTAGACCGCGCGTGGGCAGCGGGCTAGGGTTTCGCCGTAGACCGCGCTTCGGGGGTCCGGAACCCACCCAACTCATGCATGTGGACCTAAAATGTGTATGTATGTGTGATGTTGGGTTGGGAGATGCAATAGCTAGGTCCCATGTGTGACCTTCCACCTGTACCTACATTTCGGCTCGAGCTGACTTTTAGGTGGAAACTCCCGCGTCGGCTAAACCGGGGGGAATCTTGTGGTAAGCATGGGCAAACCTTTGCTTCCCATGTTCCTATGCCCTAACCAAAGTCAAAGGACCACACTAGCCCCCCGGAATAACGCCGTCCGGAGAAATCTAGGGGGGTAGACCGCGCGTGGGCAGCGGGCTAGGGTTTCGCCGTAGACCGTGCTTCGGGGGTCCGGAACCCGCCCAACTCATGCATGTGGACACACCCAAATGTGTTCATGTATGTGTGGAGAATGTAAAAGCAAAAAAAAATATGTAGATGTATTATATGCAATCTTATGAAATAAATAAGATAAAGAAAATGTAAAAAAAAATGTCTGCCGTGTGCAGACACACGACAAAGTGTCGGCGGGATGTCTGTCGTGTGCAGACACACGGCAAAGGGGAGGCACACGGCAGACACGTGGGAACTTAGCCGTTCGTGCCTCCCCACCAACCACTCACGCACGCGCGCCCTAGCTCTGCAACGACCGCCGCCGCCGCCGCCACTCCTCCCTCCCCCGCCGCCACCGCTCCTCCCTCCCTACTCCCCCGCCGGCGCTAGCCCCCTCCCCCGCCGGCCGACATGGACGCTCGGGGCGGCCCGAGCTAGCCCGCCCCCGGCCGGCTCCCTGCAGCGCCCCGGCCGCGCCCCTGCCGCGCCCCGGCCGCGCCTCCACCGGCCACCCCCCGACCGTCGACCTCCTCTGCCGGCCGCCCCCTGCTCCAACCGCGCCTCCACCGGCCGCCCCGCAGGTTAGTTAACTTAGTTAGTAGTTAGTTAGCTTAGTTAGTTAGTAGTTAGTTAGCTTAGTTTAGTTAGTAGTTAGCTTAGTTAGTTAGTAGTTAACTTAGTTAGTTAGTTAGCTTAGTTAGTTAGTAGTTAGCTTAGTTAGTTAGCTAGGTTAGTTAACTTAGTTAGTTAGTTAGCTTAGTTAGTTAGTAGTTAGTTAGCTTAGTTTAGTTAGTAGTTAGCTTAGTTAGGTAGTTAGCCAGTTAGCTTAGTTCGGTAGTTAGCTAGTTAGTAGTTTTGTGAAATAGTTTAGTAATATGTTTTATTTTCTTTTTGCAGGAGCATTGTCGGTGATCTTCTTCCCCTTCGCACATCGATCACGCTTCGAGGGTGAGATGTCGTCATCTCTCATGCCTAGGGTTTATTTTCTTGTCTAGAGAACCAAGTCGGTCGCGAAAACCTAGGCGTCTCCCATTCGGAAGGGTTACGCGGACAAATATGCATTGAGTTGCATATTTTTAACCGTAATCCTTCCGGATTGTCCACGTTCTTTGGACAGCCGGAGGATGTGTAGATTGGGTACATTTTCCATGTTCTACCCGTACCGAGACAGGATTTCGGCAGCGTCTTCCCGTTGTTCTCCGGATGCACACCCTCTCGGCTCTTTTGCCAAGACGTGCATCTGGAGAACAGCGGGGAGGTGCTGCCGAAATTCTGACTTGGTACGGGTAGAGCATGGAGAATGTACCTAATCTGCACATCCTCGGGTGGGATTAGGATACCTATTAGAGAGGTAGGTGCATGCATGACGTAAAAATTGTATATGTTGAAATTATTAAAACTAACACCTCATAAGATGGCATGTGTTTTGGTACTTATCAGAAGATGGAGAATCGTGAGTGGATGTACAAGGGCCGACCAAGTCGGTGGGAGTTGACTGATGAATGGAAGGAAAAGACTGGGAAGTTTGTGGAAAGGGCTTTTCGGATAGACCCTAGACCGAATGGTACCTGGTGCCCCTGTAGCAAATGTCGAAATATAAGACGTCATCCGAAGGAGGTTGTGAGTAAACACCTGGTTACTAATGGGTTCACACCTTTCTACCATGTTTGGAAATTCCACGGTGAAAGCACATCAAAACATGGTAGTACGGTGACGCAGCGGGCCAGACAGATTATCCCGACGACAGAATTTGATACTGGGATTGACGACTGTTTGGATGACTTCCTTAATGCAAATGCGCCTGAAAGTCCCGCCGTGGAGGAGGAGACAAATGGGGAGACAGCGGGTGAGGATCCGGAGGAGAACACGAAGCAGTACTACGATACTTTGTTTGCGGCGCAGAAATCCCTTCATGAACATACAGAGGTTACACAACTGGATGCCATCGCATGCCTAATGGCATTTAAGAGCGACAGGCACCTCAGCAGAGATGGCTTCGATGATCTTCTAGCTGTCGTTGGCAGCCTTCTGCCGAAAGGTCACCTCTTGACGAAGAGCATGTACGAGTCCAACAAAATCCTCCGTTCACTGAAGATGTCATATGTGCAGATACACTGTTGTCCAAAGGGATGCATGCTATTTAGAAAAGAACATGCGGACACAACATATTGTATCCATTGCAATTCCTCTAGGTACTTTGAGGTTGACGCCGGTAATGGTCAGAAGAGGCAGACTAAGGTTGCCCAAAAGATCCTCCGGTACCTTCCGTTCATACCGAGGATCCAACGCCTATTTATGACCAAGGAATCTGCACAACAGATGCGATGGCCTGCACTAGGGAAAAGATACCGTGACAAGATGATACATCCATCAGATGGTGAAGCATGGAAGTCGTTTGTAGCAAAATATCCAGTGAAAGCGGGCAACCCCAGGAGTGTAGCAGTTGCGATATCAACCGATGGGTTCAATCCATATGGTATGTCTGCTGCAATATACAGCTGTTGGCCCGTGTTTGTCATTCCCTTGAACCTCCCCCCAGGTGTATGCATGAGACGACAGAACATGTTTGTGTCGATGATTATCCCAGGACCGAAATACCCGAGGAAGAACATGAACGTGTATTTGGAACCGCTGTTTGACGACATGCTTGATGCCTGGAACGACCGTGGGGTACGAACATATGACGCCGTAACAAAGGAACACTTTGATATGTATGTCTGGTTTCACACATCTCTGCATGACCTACCAGCACATGCTTTGTTCTGCGGCTGGTGTACACATGGGAAGTGGCCTTGCCCGGTGTGCAGGCAGGCAGTGACTTTCCTTTGGTTGAAGAAGGGAGGCAAGTATTCTTGCTTTGACCAACATCGACAGTTCCTCCCCCCGGATCATCCATTCAGGAGTGACATAAAGAGGTTCAGAAAAGATGTTGTTGTCCATGCTCCACGTCCTAGTATGATGACTGGAACCGAGCTAAAGGCCGAGTTAGACTCTCTCATGCCTAATCCCAATGGTACTGGTTTCGAGGGATATGGGGAGACACACCAATGGACCCACATTCCGTGCTTCTGGAAGCTCCCTTACTTTAAGGATTTGGAGCTCCCGCATAACATTGATGTAATGCACACTGAGAAGAATATTGCCGAGGCCCTATGGAGCACAATCATGGACACTGAAAAGACAAAGGATAATGTTAAGGCTAGAATTGATCAACAACAATGGTGTGATAGGACAAAGTTAGACATGCAGCCTCCTGGGGTCAAAGGACCTAAGTGGTCAAAGCCAAAGGCTCGATTCTGCCCTTCACGTGCAGAAAGGAGAGAAATATTGCACTGGATTGTGGACAGCTTGTACTTCCCTGATGGGTACGCAGCTAATTGGGCGAGGGGAGTGAATATGGAAACGTTGTGAGTAGGGGGGCTCAAGAGTCATGACTATCATGTATGGATTGAGCAGATTATGCCGGTGATGATTCGAGGCTATGTCGACGAGGAGACTTGGCAAGTGCTGGCAGAGTTGAGCTTTTTCTTCTATCAACTTTGTGCTAAGGAATTAGACATAGAAGTGGTCAAGAAGCTAGATCAACAGGCACCCGAGTTGCTTTGCAAGCTTGAGATGCTTCTTCCGCCAGGGTTTTTCAATCTGATGCAACATATGATCTTGCATCTCCCGCAGGAGGCGTTAAAGGGGGGGCCTGTGCAGTTTCGTTGGCAGTTTGGGCCCGAGAGAGTGAATAAGGATATTCAGCTTAAAACCGGCAATAAAAACAAGCCCGAGGCATCCATTGCGGAGGCAACCCTTACCGAGGAGGTGTCAAATTTCACGACAAAGTACTATGATGACAACATTCCCACTCGGCACAATCCTGTCCTTCGTTACAATGCTGCCAACCATGAAGAGGTACCCAAGCTTAGCATCTTTGTCGGGCTAGGTGGCAAATCAAGTGGCGCTAAGAGAACGACGATAAAAGGATCCGAATGGGATTTTATACAATCTTATGTCTTGAACAGCATGGAGGAAGTGAAGCCGTACATCAAGTAAGTTCGGTTCATCACTTTGTTTTTCGCAATCCTTCATAAATTTGTGACTAATTAATCCTCCTATCATTGGCATAGACGGTTCACTGAAATACACTGGAAGCAAAATAGGGATCCTACCTTTGAAGAAGCTACGGAAATTTTTAAAAGTGGTGGTAAATTTGGTTTCATCAGCTGGTTCTCGGCTTTGGTACTTCTCTATCTAACTAGTACATTCGTCGACCTCCTCTAGATTCCAATATCTTCTTCTACTAAACTTCTTGTACTAAACTTGTAGGCAAAATCGGAGAAAGAAATGAAACCAGAGCTGAAACAAATTGCTAATGGCTTTAAATATTCCGTCGAGTCATTTAATGCTTACGACGTGAACGGGTATCGCTTCCATACCCACAGTTACACACAGGGTCGACCGAACCGGAAGACAATAAATAGCGGGGTCCTGTGTGAAGGCTCAGATGGACTTCATTACTATGGAAGAGTGGAGCATATATACGAGCTGAATTACGGTTTTGGCAAAGGGCATAACCCCGTGGTATTCAAATGCCATTGGTTCGACCCAAATCGGGTGAAACGGAAACCCGACATTGGTTGGGTCGAAGTTGAACGAAGCTCCGTATATGCGGGATCTGATGTCTACATTTTGGCTACCCAGGCCTTTCAAGTATTCTATCTTCCGTACCCATGCAAAAAACCGAGCAAGCGCCTGCAAGGTTGGGATGTTGTAATCACGGTACCGACGCGTGGTAGGCCGCCTTTGCCTAACACGGATGATTACCGCATCGACAGCTCGAGATATGATGCCGACTTTTTCCAAGATGAAGGGCTTCCAGGAAATTTCACTATCAACTTGGAGATCGATGAGGACATGGTCGTAGATGACGAAGAAGACGAAGCTGCACACATGGAGGAAGACACTCCGCAGGATGAAGTGGAGGAGGTTAAGAACCAACATGACGTGACATTACTTGAGCGATTCCACCAAGGCCTTGACCTTGATGATCCGGCCGGCCCACCTCCAGATTATGTGCCTGATTATTGGTGGGGAAATCTTGATAGCGATGACGAAACATTGGATCCAAGAGTGGATCGTAGTGATATCGACACGGGCTACTGAAGTGATTTGTAATAGCTAGACTATTTATATATTTCCTCTATCATGTGTAATAATGGATTTCTGTAGCTAGACTATTTATGTATGTCCTCTATCATGTGTAATAATGGATTTCTGTTTATTCAAACTATTTATGTATGTCCTCTATCATGTGTAATAATGAATTTTTGTTTATTCAAAATTTCATGCATGTATTAATATTCATTGTCTACCATGTGTACTAATGGAGATTCTCTTGATGTCAATGCAGGTGATTGAAAAATGCCAGGAGGAGGAGCTGTGAAGAAGGCAAAGCAAGTGGCCAAAAAAGTTAAGTCGGTGAAATCTTTGTTCAGCAAGACGGTTGCCGAGCCTGGAGGATCCAGTTCTAGTCAGACTCAGAGTCAGCCAGCTGTAGGCGCATCGCGTCGCCGCTCCAGGAGGCCTCCTCGAGCCCTTTCTCCTTCTCCACCCCCTGCAGACGAGGAGGAGGGAGATGCTGAGGACGATGGGGACTGGCAGCACGAGGAGGGAGGGGACCAGCAGCACGAGGATGGTGGGGACCAGCAGCACGAGGAGGGTGCTGAGGAGCCACACCAGCAGCCTGAGCTCACTGGGGAGGAGGCTGAGGAGGCTGAGGAGGAGGCTGACTGGGCGAGCTTGTACGAGGACCCCGCCGACTACGACGAGCAGCGGTGGATACCTGTGCCTATGGATCAGTTTGAGGAGCGCAACGAGGGCATGAAGAAGCCTTTGCCCCACAAGGTTTGGCAGCGTGGGCCTGCGGGGCTCCCCGAGAGACCACAAAATCCCTTTGCGGTCCTCATACCAAAGTCTGACCGGTACGTTTTTTGACTCACAAAACATTTCGCAACTTCCTTTTTATATCCTCATGTTGAAAACTCTTGATCTTTGTTGTGTAGGTCCTACCACTTCGACGGCCGTACACCTCCAGAGCGCGCCTACGCGAGCATCATGGGATGTTGTGTTAGGGACAAGTTCCCTGGGTTGGTGACGCTGCCTGATGGAAGAGTCACGGTAGCTTGGACTTGGAAGCACTACAGCTACCCGCCGGTCGTTGGTGAGGACGAGGATGAATTTGAAGTGGATAACGCCCAGCAGCGAGTGTTGTGCCAGTTTTGGGTTAGTTTCTATGATTTCACATCATTCAATAACTCCTAATTGTAAATTGTAACTTTGTTCCTTTCTGACCTTACTGAATGCTTTTGTAGCAATACTTCAAGCCACACGAGGCATACTGGGATGAGTGCCATAAGGTGGCATGCAAAGTAGCCCAGAAGCAAGTCACCGACATGCACTACGAGGCGCGCATTCAGTGCATCATCAATTGGTATGCCGAGTACCGGTGGATTCAGTTGACAAAGGCCGATGCCCGGAAGGTGAAGTACTTTGAGCCATGGCAGTACATGCAGGTAAATGCATATCGATTACTATCAACTAGTTGGCTATCTTCTCTAGTTTCATTAAGTGTATATTTTCTATCTCCAGGCGATTCCTCAGTATTGCAGTGCGAAGAAGCAGTGCTTCGTGAGGATGGTAGCGTGGTGGACCTCCCCTGCGTACTGGAAGAAGCACGAAGAAGGTAAAACACGGCGTGCTTTGATGGGCGGTGGATCACACCGTCAAGGCAGCGCATCCTTTCAGATCCACGTCCAGAAAAAGGTGAGCAAAAGTATTATTTATTCTTCATGTCAAGTTATCATTTTCTCCATACTGCTGTTTTCTATCACTCATCCTTTATTCTCTCATTTGCAGACACTTGAGACGGGCGTTGTGCCAGAGTTCTTCCCGTTTTGGAATAGCTTCCGTGAGAGGAAGGGCCCGCCAGATCCCGTTGTGGGTACGTCACTCAACATGGGGGGGAAGCAGCGGAAGGAAGCGTACGTGAGGAAGTTCAAGCAGAAGCACGGAGAGGATTCCGACCCTTACAGTGCGCCCTTTGACGCCGAGGTTACACATCTTGATCTTGTCCATTTTTGCTCCGTAGTACACTTGTGGAGATTTAGCCATACTTGTTGTGCTTCTACACTCTTAGGTTGCTGTGATGGCAGGACAAGGGAAGAAGAATGGTCGCCTATATATTGGTCACGGCGCTATTGATCCAGCGACCGTTCCATCTCTCTCCGATGTCCGTAGATCCAGGACGAGCTCCAATCCCGGTGTAGAGACTCGCCCGTCGCCTTCTCTTGGAGCGCTCGCCGAGGTTCAGGTATGTCTCTCTCGGTCTACTTCACTTCATCACACTAGTGGAACATTGATAACATTGCAATGCCAAAACATAGGCTCAGTTGGCCGAACAGATCCGACTGCGAGAGGAGGCCCAGGCCGAAGCTAGGCGCATGCAAGAGCAGCAGAATGCGATGCACGCCATGATGCAACAGAAGTTTGCATATTATGACCAGCGACTAATGGTGAGTTTCTTTGTAGGCAGGAATAATATCAATTCCATTCTTCTAGTAACCTCATACCTCCGCATGCGTTGATTTGCAGGCCATGGACCCATCCGGTACCTCGTCTTCGCATGGTACTCCCACTTCTGCTACCCCCCAGCACTGTCCCCCTATGCCATGGGTAAGTAGAATTTTCTATTGTCAATCAATCCTCAGAATTCGGTTAATATTGTCTAACAGGAAATTCTTTTCCATTTGCTAGCTTTTCCCGACTGGGCTACCATATCAGTTTCCGCCTAGTGCTACTTTTCCCACTGGGTATCCCCCGATGCCCCCGGAGATGATGACAGCATATCAGGTTCCGCCTACTGCAGGGACTTCCGCTATGCAAACCTCCCCGGAGATGACGGATGCAGGAGGTCAACCACACGTCACCAATGATAGCCTAGTCAACAAGCTCTTCTAGAAGGTGACTTGTCCTACCTTTGTGCTCCTCTCGTGCATTGTACACTTGTGAAAATCTAGACCTAGTCCATAATAGAGAAAAAAACATAGCATAATGTTGCCATATTTGCTTCCTAGTGTACTAGTCAAAATTTTGTCCATAGAGCTTGCCATATTTGCTTCCTAGTGTACTTGTGAAAATCTAGACCTAGTCCATAATAGAGAAAAAAACATAGCATAATGTTGCCATATTTGCTTCCTAGCATAATATCATGTTCAATACATGCTTGTTGTTAATAATCTTGTCCATAGAGCTAAATGGCCATAATTTTGTTCATAAGATAGTTATAGGGAACTAATGCTTGTTGTGCTTCGTCAACTTGTAGGTTTGTGTCGCGGAGCTCGTGGAGTATGGTTGTTGCCTTTGTGCACTTGTTGGCATCGTGCACGCAACCATCTATTTGTGAACTTGGTCATCTATGTGTTGATGATGGTGTACCACTTGTGAACTTTGCTATCTATATGTTGATGTTAGATGATAGTGTACTAGTGAACCATGTTATGTATGTGTTCATATGGTGCTATGTGATGTCTAGAGGACAAATGCATCAACTTTGATGATTTCATGATGTCATATGGTTCTATGTGATGATCTAGTGGTATATTGGTGAAGTGGTGATGTTGTTATATATATATTGTTGGTATTGAAGATCTGGAATTATATATGTGCATATTTTGTTTGAATTGCAGGGAATAATTTGAAAACAAATGAAATCTGGAAAAAACTGGGTCTCTACCGTGTGCAGACACACGGCAAAGAGGACAAAAGTCCTCTGCCGTGTGCAAGCACACGGCAAACTGGACACGTGTCGCTCACCTGTAGACCTGGGAGTGGCCTGGGTGGACCAAATGGTCACTGTGCCGTGTACTGCTGACACACGGTAAATAAGATACACGGCAAAGACTGGGGCCCGCCACGGTGCTGGTCCAACCGGCAGTCAAAGGATGACACACGGCAGACATGGCACACGGCAGATGGTCTGCCGTGTCCAACGAGACACACGGCAGAGAGGGCCCCCACCCCTGGCGAGCAGCAGACGCCGAAGTCACTTTATTCTGCCGTGCATGCCCTAAAACACACGGCAGACACTCTGCCGTGTCCTGCTGGCACGGGCACACGGCAGACATCCTCTGCCGTCGCTGTCACTGCCGTGACCACTCTGCCGTGTGTCTGCACACGGCAGATGGTCTGCCGTGTCCAAATAAGGATCTGCCGTGTGAACGGCAGACACGGTAGAGGCTTGTTTTCCTATAGTGCGTATTTGTCACATGATCTGGAAACTGATTATCAGTTGACCAATGAGCTAGTATAGAGGTATACTAGGGACTCCTGGTTGTTTAATACCACACGTGTATCGTGTTTCCGGACCGACACAGTTATAGCACAGTATTAAACTTATTATAAACTTTTTGGAATATGCAAATAAACCCTTTATTATTTTTCTCTATGGCATAATTCCTTCACCATGGTCGGGGGAGCGGCTGCGCGAATGGTCACCAAGTTGGAGACACCTGAAAGTGAGTCTGTCAATAAAATTTTGAGCGGTGAGCTGATAGCTAAGAGTGAGAGCTGAGCATATGGCTGCTGCAAACTCTATTATACTAGCAGGTTTAGTATTATTTGAACCAGTAGTCTTTGTTGTCCCCAGATCAGAGGACAAGTTTAACTTTAACATAGAAGCAATGCATAGGTTCCTGATCTGAGTTAAAGTTGTATGATCGAAGACACGATGGTGGAGTTTTACAGATTCTCCGCACTAATAAGAATTATAATAAAAGATTAGGACAGCTGAAAATACAGAAAATTGATGGAAAGTCAGTAAAATTGGAATATACAAATAATAGTTTCAATATTTAGAAAATACTCCCTCCGTTTCAAAATATAAGATGTTTTAGGTTTGTGAAGCAATTGTATTTAGACATCTTTTAGTGTGTAGGTTCACTCAAATATACACACTAAAAGGTGTCTAGATACATTTGCTTCACAAACCTAAAACATCTTATATTTTGAAACGGATGGAGTATATAAATATTTAGGAGTTTTTATTATTCTCTCAGTAGACCTGGTAATATGTTGTTCCAAGAATCCTTGTCCTTCCAAAGATATATCTTGAATATCAATGTGATTCAGGGGCACACAAATTAAAGTGCAAGATGAACAATCATATACTCCATTAGATTTGAATGCCATTAGAAAATCAATGGTATTCTCTTGTTGAAAATGCTTATTTATATTTTTGTACTGTATTTATATAGACCACTCGATTATGACTCGTGGAATTTCTTTTCCAGGTTTATGTTGTTCACTTCAAGTGCAACAAGAAGCTCATTAGGGAATACCCTAATCTGTTCAATTACACCAAGGACATCTACCAGATTCCTGGCATGAGCAGCATGGTCAATATGGAGCACATAAGGAAGCACTACTACGGAAGCCATCCATCCATAAACCCCTACGGGATTATCCCTGCAGGCCCCAACATCATTACAATGCTCCACATGACAGAGAAAGGTTGTTTCTGTAAAAACCGTTTGCAATGTGGATGTTGTGCTTGCTTCTTGTGTTCGAGGTTGCAAGCCCCTCAAATAACTGTTTTTTTGCTTGTATTTCTGCACGATTTCTCTTATTTTTTTTGGAAATCCCAGTTTTATGGATTGACTTTGTCTTTGTTTTCTGTAATCATGCGCGCAATGTTGCCCGATGGTGAACTTCGTAGTCTTGTAAACACAGCCACAACGTCGAGTATCGCTAGGTCAGCCTCCAAGAAGCCGCCCCGCCGCCTCCACCTCCTACTTCACCGTAGATTGGTTTCTCCTCCTCCGGCCGGCCTCGCCTGCGTCAGGAGAGGTGGGAAACCTAATCTATGTGTGGAGATTCTAATAATAGGTTTTTGTCTTCTTCGGTCCTCACATCAATAAAGATGACATCGTTGTCGTCGTGGTGAAACAACATATGCCATAGGATGGCTTAAATGGGGGCCGAACTAGATGCTGGAGGATTCGGGAGAGGGGAACGAGCTAAAAAGCACGACAGAAAGAGACACTGATCTACCCAGGTTCGGGGCTCTCGTAAGGAGATAACACCCCTACTCCTGCTCTACTGATTGTATATATGGGTCGATGTAGTACACCACAATGGTGCTTCCAAGCTCTCTGCTAGAGAAGGAAGATGAACTGCTAAGTGTAGGAGTACAGTGTGACCAATCTACCTTCAACCTTTCAACCTTCTTCCAGCGACCAACCCTTTACCAGGGCTCCCTATGCCACCTTATATAGTGGTGGCCAGGGTTACAACGGTCATAGAAGACCAGGAGACACCAACTACACTCCAAACAGGACTTGCTGTCGAGGGCAGACGCCCACGACTTTCTCCCTGATTGCTCTCGATGGGACTCCCCTTGCTGTACCTTGTACCTCTTGAACTGTGGCCTTACCTCTGTGCGGTAAGCTCGTACTTGTGCACAGTGAGGGTAGGTAACCTCCACTGTGCACCCTGCCATCTTACTCTGCTACCATGCTGGGATGTTTTCTTCCTTGATTGTAGGGATGTGACACCTTGGTTGACTTAAGTATCCCGGATATGACCGTTGGCCATACCCAGGACTTTATATGCCGGACCAACGACCTACGAGGGTCGGGTAATCCGGCCTCCCCTGCTCCTGCACAACACACCAAATGGTTAGGCCGGCATATCTAAGTATATGCCGGCACACTTTTATAAGTATTCTGGCTATGCCGGCATATCCAAGTATCAGCCGGGATACACATTATATGCCGGCCTGGCCGATGCTCTTATATTCCGCCCAGGCCCTTCCTTGATAACCCGGCATAAAGTCAATCATAGACCTTGTGTCTTTCTACTCTCTTGACCCTACCGGGGGTCATCCCCCCGACACTAGTCCCCGAAGCTGCCGAGGTTCCCCAGTCATAACTGTGGAGCCTTGACAGGTTCAACATACCTTTCTTCATTATGCCCCGGCGATCAGATTATATGCCGGCACATCTGCACATATCCCGGCCTCTGTTCCTGTTCCAAAACTTATTCCGGCCGGTCCCGAGGGTATTCCGGACGGAACATATACATCGGGCAATTAAATCCGACATATAGACGAGTCTTCCTCGAGAAGCCATGCCTGACAGCTTTGCATCGAAACTTGAAACTTCGGCATATAGACGAGTCTTCCTCGAGAAGCCATGCCTGACAGCTTTGCATCGAAACTTGAAACTTCCCTGTCACCTCGAACGGTCACACGATGTGATGGTTCGCAGTGCAGTTACTCCTCGCCATCATGGCGTCATGGCACGGTTACAGGAACCGCCGCCCCACTCTGTGCCGCCACGTGGCGCCTCGCCGCAGAAACGGTCGGGGGAGTGGAGCACTATCCTCCCCACGACCCCCACGACCGGCCTCCTCGGTATAAATACGGGGTGGGGGTAACTTATTCTTTTTACCCCCGCCACAGTGCCTTCTTCCTCAGATCCTCTGCCCCTTGCGCTTCGCCGCCGGACCAAGAAATCGAGAAGGGAAGCTGCCGCCGTCGTCCACCTGCACGCCGGCGCCTCCGCTTGCCGACGTCCGGCGTCATCGTCGACGACGCCACCGCCGCCTCTTCTCCCCGCAGTCTTGCAGGGAGATTGGATCTTCCTCTGCACACTTGCCGCCGCCGCTCCATTGCCGTAGGCCAAGCTCCGGTGAGTTCCTCTTCCTCTGTTCTTCCTTTCCCTGCTCTTCTGCAACTAGGCTGCGGTAGCCTCACTGGTTTGTATCCATGGTAGTTCCTTTGCTGGATATTTCGTTGCTTCGATTAGCATTGCTAGCAGTGTTTCGTAACAGCTCACAGGTGTTCTTCCGCAGAAATTATATCCCTGATTATTTCCGATTTTAACTGCCTCGGTAGATCTTCTATTCCTGCTAACATCTGTGAGAGTGGTATGCCGGAGAGACTAACCTCCCTCTTTTCTCCGGCCTTGATAGGAATATCACCACGGGACTCCGGCTCTCACGCCTTATCCCGGCCAGTAAGATGGCATCTTCAAGCATGACGGGTACCTCGGCCTCTGAGGAAGATACCTCGGCCCGAGCCCAAGGACGCTCCGGCTGGGAGGGGTCGGAGGTTACTCCGGCCGACATATCCTGGGTCACCTCCACCAGGAGAGTCCCGGAGGGCGTAGCATGCCGGCTACCAGCAGGAGAAACTGTGCCGGCACCTGAACCTGGCGAACGCGTCGTCTTCATCGCCCACTTCGAGCGGGGCTTCGGTCTGCCGGTATCGGACTTCTTCCGGGACTTCCTCAACACCTATGATCTTCAACCTCATCATATCCCGGCCAATGCCGTGATGATCCTCTCCGCCTTCGCTGCTTTTTGCGAGGGCTATGCCGGCATAGAGGCCCTTACTCAGGGCTGGGCGAAGTACTTCCAACTGCGGAAGCAAGTCGTCCAAGAGCCGCCCCGGAGCAAGGACGACCCGCCGGAGACGGCCCAGGAAAAGAAGGACCGCCCCATGACCCTCTGCGGCGCGGCCACCATCATGTCCCGAAAGGGCTCGGACTTCCCCAAGGTGGAACTCCTGGAATCTTGCAAGAAGTGGCAGAAAAGCTTCTTCTACGTCAAGAACACCACCGACGAGGATCTGCTCAACCTGCCGCCATTTGTGGACGAGCCACCCTTGGCCATGACGAACTGGACCTATAACCCGAAGAACTCGGTGATGCCGGTGAATGCGCTTCACCGGGTTAAGGGCGAGCTCCTGGATGCCGGTCTTACTCCTCAAGACCTGGTGGCCTGCTATATAAGCCGGCGCGTCTCCCCTCTGCAGCGCCGGTCGCACAAGATCTGCCAGATGAGCGGGCCAATGGACCCCACCCGGCACTCCACACACGAGCTGACTCCGGCCGACATTCTGCGCCGGATTAAGGATGTCTGCAAGTCCTCTCAGGCCACTTTTGCCTGGGGGCTAGAACCATACAGCCGGGATAGGCCCGCCCCAACGGTAAACCATCTTATCCGATACATAAAGTCCATGTCCGGCACATAGATACTTAAGCCGACACATGCCTATTTGCTGACACATATCATATTGATCCGACATACCTCTTCCACCGGCATATTTCCTTGTCTGAATACTTGACTTTGCTGTTTATACAGAAATTCAGCTTCCAAACCATGGAGAACTCCCGGATCAAGATCGCGGCGGATCGCACCGTTGCGGATGTTGAAGATCCGGATCATTGGGATAAGCTTCCCAGGAGCACCCGTGCTGCAGCTGCCATGGGTAAGGGCTCTTCATCCCGGCATTATACTCAAGACCGGGGTGAGATTGATTCTGACGAGGAGATCCTGCTGTACTATGACCCGATGCCACTTGCGTATGCCTTTCCAGAAACACCTATTGCTTACGAGTTTCCAATGCCGTCCTCAGCTATCCCGGACGATATGGTTATCGACGCCGCCCCTCTGAACCAGGGACCTCCTTCCACCGGCGGACGTGCCGGCCGGAAGCGAGGGGTGAAGCCCCCGTCCGACATACCTCAGAGGTCGAAAAGGCAGAAGGTCGGCGTGCCCAAACAGAAGAAACAGAGGCCTGTTGCCTCGGGGTAAATTTCCTTTTCTTTGCATTTCCTCCGACATATCTCTTGTTTGTATTACTGACTTGGTGTTTTCTCTCTTTCAGTGCTCCTCTTGAGCCGGAACAAGCTTCTGGCTTGAGCGGCGACCCGAAGGTTACCAAGCCCGCTGCCCCTGCTACCTCCGACATTCCCTCTGCCAGTCACACGAGCTCCCCGGCGCCGGCATCCTCGCCTGCGCCCGACAAGACCTCCTCCCCGGCGAAGGACGTTCCTCCGCCGGAACAAGACACCTCTGCCCCCGACGTCCACATGGACTCGGGGGCTCAACAGGAACCTCCGGCTCCTGATGTCCACATGGACACAGGAGCCCACCAAGAAGCACCAGACTCCGGCGTGCCCACCGGCGACGCCGGCACAACTGAAAACGCCGGAGCAGACATCAAGGGTAAAGGCCCTTTAGTGCCGGAAGTCCGGACTATTCCGGATCCTGCCTCTGCTGGCCAAGATGCACCGGCCGCGCCGGAACAGCCCGCACCCGAGACTCCTTCAGCTGACAAGACCCCAGCACCGGCCAAGACCACTGCACCGGCCAAGACCACTGCACCGGCCAAGTCCACTGCCCCGGCCAAGACCACTGCACCGGCCCAGATCGGCACGTTGAAGATTCAGCCGGCCAAGTCCGGCACACCATCTGCCGCAACTGCTCCTCCTAAGGCAGCGTCCCGGACCAGCTCTGCTCTGGCCCTGCATCTTGGCAGGGCAGCAGCCCGGCCGGGGTACCGGACCAGCTTCTTCGACACCCCAGAACTCGAGGGCCTCGTCCCTCTTGCGACGAAAAGTGATCAGAGCCTCGGCTCTCTTAAGGAGCAGTGCATCAAATGGAACGACGCCAGCAACATGGACACTGCGGACTCAAGGAGCAAGAAGCTGGCCGAAGCCAAGACCAGTGGCGACCCAAGCGACTTCCTGGCAGCGAAGCCCATACCGATCGCCAGCGAGCTCCTCAGCATCCAGCAAAGACTTCACAAGTTGGCCTCTGCCACCAACGTAAGTCCTCTCTATTTACACACATATCCCCAGTCCCCGAAAATGTCGGCTGTCCGGGATATGGACATCCGGGATTTTCTCATAGTCCTTTAGCTAGCTTCTTTTGAATTAACTGCCGACATATGAGCTCGATCCGAGCTTCAAATCCTAGTCACCGAGGGCCGGGATAGGTGCGCAGCACCTGTGCCGGGTCTTTAACAATTTCACATCTCTATTATCTTTCAAATCCTCTTGACCGGGATATAAGCTCGATTCGAGCTTCAAATCCTAGTCACCGAGAGCCGGGATAGGTGCGCAGCACCTGTGCCGGGTCTTTAACAATTTCACATCTCTATTATCTTTCAAATCCTCTTGACCGGGATATAAGCTCGATTCGAGCTTCAAATCCTAGTCACCGAGAGCCGGGATAGGTGCGCAGCACCTGTGCCGGGTCTTTAAAAGAATGATCACTTGATAAAATCTTCACTTTAATTATCATGTCAAATTTCTCTGCTGACATTTCAAATCCCGGCATTTTTGCAGCGCATGAACAACACCCGGGCCGACATGTTCCATGAGTTGGTGTGCGAGCACCGGAAGCTATCTGACGCACACAGCAAGCTTCAGCAGGAGCTGTCCCAGAAAGGTAATCTTTGCCGAACACTGCTGTATGCCGGATATCTTTCCTCTCTTTACTTTGCAATGCTTACTCTTGCCGACACGTAACCTTGTGCCGACATTCTTCAGCTGGTGCCGAAGCGCAAGTCACCGAGCTTCTCAAGAGGGTGAAAGAGCTTACTGGTATGCCGGATCCTGCTGTTACCCAGATAGCTACTTTATACTTCAAATCCTTTACTCTTTGTCACTGTTTTCTTTCTTCAAATCCTTTTAACTTGAAATCTTTGCAGATGAGAAGGCTGCACTGGAGGCATGCCACCAGGATTGTGTGTCCTCGGTGGATGTGGCCAAGCAACTGGACGACCGGGATGCCGGTCACAAGGCCGAGGTTGAGCAGTTGAAGGGCCGGATCACCGAGCTGCTGGACGAAAAGGAACAGAGGGAGGGCCTACTGAAGAAAACCCAGACCCTGCTTGTTACCTCCGAGACTGATGCCGCCAACGCCCATGCTGAACTGGATAGCTTGAAGGAGCAGGCCACCAAATGGGAGGTTACAGTTGCACAGCTGAATGCCGACCTTGCCCGTAAGCTTCAAATCCTTTCCCCTTTTATCCTTCCCGACATAGTGTAATCTTTTTCGGCATAGCATCTATGCCGACATATTTTCCTTTTGCTAACATTGTTTCTATTCTGCAGGCATGTTTCCCGCTTCCGTCGCTGACGTTGAGAGGGCTTTGCAGTTGGACCGAGAAAACCGGGGTGTTCCGGTTGACTCGCCCAACTGGGACATGTCAGAGCAGCTGCTGGCCCTGCAGTCCCGGAAGGAGGCCATGACCCTTTACACTGAAGAGCTCTTCTACGGCGCCCAGGAGGCATTATCTGCCCTCTGGCCGGGACAAAGGACTCCCACTGATCCGGTTGACCTCGGCAACGACCTGCAGCTTGCCAAGGTTCGCCTCTGGGAGTGGCGAGATTCCGGCGCGAGGGTTGGAGCTGACGAAGCTCTCAGCTACTTCTTGTCCTGGTATGAAAAGGCTGACTTGGAGACTTTGTGCACTGTGCGCGAAGGATCCATCTGGACCACGGATCCGGAACATATCCGGCGCCGACGGGAGCTGGCCCACAGCTATGTGGACTATGCCGACACCGACGCCTTCGTTCGGGATATCCGTGAGCCGGAGAAGAAGGACGATGCCGGGACATCCGCCGCTGCTGAGGGCTCCGACTCCAGCCAGGATGAAGATGAAGCTGAAGAGGCCGACACTGATGTCCCGGAACAGGCATCTACCCCGGGCGGAGGTGATGGCTCCATTCCATCTGCTGGGTTCGGCACACCTGAAGCCGACACTTCCACTGCTACCGCTCCACCTGCCGGCGGCTCTGCTTCTGCCACTGCTCCTTGACTTTGGAGCATAAAAACTTTAAGTTTTATCAGATCCCCGGTATGCCGGGTGCAGATGTAATATACACGTTTAATTTCCTTTGGTTTGCTTCCGGAACAAGTTTTATCTTGGTTTGCTTGTTACTAATGCCGGATCATCTTTTGGCTAAGTCACCGAGTTGTTTTCCTGTTTCCTCAATTTCACAACCTTGGCTGCTTGTCTACCTCAATTGGCTTTCGACGTATGAGTCTCAAGGTTGCTTCCTCGAACATACAGTACTTTAACTTTGAGACTTAGACTTCAAATCATCCGACACTTTAAATTTTAACTTTAGCTTTAACGAAAATGTCGGTTCGCTTGCTTTGTATTTCCTTAGCCGTTTTCCATGTGTAGACAATCTCCGGCATCTACTCTTGCTAGCCATGAAGCCGGGTTTCGGACAGCAGCTGAGTCGAAGAGTGGCCTTTGATGCCGACACATTACTAGGCCGACCTAGGAAACACTCAAATAAAGCCAGCCGGCATATAACAAAAAATTGTAAATAAACAACAAATATACCTCGGAGCTAGTTACCCGGCTTCTTCGGGATGCCGGTATTTCATTCATTAGTCTTGTGCCGGCACAATACGCCGGCATACAAAGGAAAATATGGAAATACATACATTGTGTTGCTCAGGAGTAAAAGGGGCGCAGTAGAGCTATGTTCCATGGCCTCTTGGTTTCTTCTCCGGACCTGTCCACCTTATTCTTCTTGGGGTCCTGCGCATCTATAAGATAATAGGCATCATTGTGCAGAGCTCTGCTCACAATGAATGGCCCCTCCCATGGAGGAGTTAACTTATGCCGGCCTTCTGTTCCTTGCTTTAGCCGGAGTACTAGATCTCCCTCTTGAAATCTCCTTGGATTTACCTTCTGCGCATGATAGCGTCTGAGGTTCTGCTGATATACTGCTGTTCTTGACAGAGTTATTTCCCTTGCTTCCTCTAGCAGATCAACATCATTTTCTCTGGCTTCTTTAGCCTCTTCCTCAGTATATAGCACTATTCTTGGTGCATCATGTATTACATCTGTTGGAAGCACAGCTTCTGCTCCATACACCAGAAAAAATGGTGTGTAGCCTGTTGATCTATTCGGAGTTGTTCTTAAACTCCACAGCACTGCTGGCAGCTCATCTAGCCAACATCCCGGAGTTTTCTCCAGGGGCTCTATCAGTCGGGGTTTTATGCCGGATAATACTAGCCCATTCGATCTCTCTACTTGGCCATTGGCACAAGGGTGGGCAACCGACGCAACGTCCAGCCGGATTCCCACCTCCTCACAAAATCTGGCAAATGGCCCCTGGGCAAAGTTTGACCCATTGTCAGTGATGATGCTATGAGGAACACCATATCTCAAAATTATATCCTTTAAGAATTTCACTGCTGTGTGACCATCACACTTGCTTATGGGCTTCACTTCAATCCACTTGGTGAACTTGTCCACCATGACCAGGATATGGGTCATTTTCCCTCTGGCCGGCTTAAAAGCCCCGACCATATCCAGGCCCCAAACAGCAAAGGGCCAGGTTATTGGGATAGTTTTCAGGGCAGATGCCGGCTGATGAATCTGGTGGGCATATCTTTGACACCCATTACATTTCCGGACCAAGTTTTCTGCCTCTTGCAGTGCCGTTGGCCAGTAGAAGCCATGCCGGAATACCTTTGCCACCAATGCCCTGGACGAAGCATGGTGACCACACTCCCCCTGGTGAATTTCCCGGAGCATCTCCAGACCCTCCGCAGCTTCGACACATCTCTGCAATACTCCGGTGGTACTTCTCTTGTATATTTCTTTGTTGATGATGGTATACGCTTTGGATCTCCTTATAACCCGGCGGGCCTCGGTTTCATCCGCCGGCACTTGACCATCCACCATGAAGTTCATGATAGGATGTGCCCATGAGGGCACTTCCCTGACAGTGAACACTGCCTGATCTATTTCCATCATTTCGACCGACACATAATCGATCTCCATGGGCTGCGAAGTCCCCGGGACTGAAGAATCAGTCCCCGGGTATGCCGGAGCAGTCCCCGGGTATACCGGCACAACCTCTTGGCATATTTTACCCTTGCCTTTAGTTTTGCTCCGGAATACTGTACTAACAGCATATGCCGGCCCAGTCCCCGGGATTGAGGAAACAGTCCCCGGGTTATCCGTCTTGGCTCCGGCATCTATCTCCATTGGAACTGCTTCGTCTGGACCTGGCGGGACATAAATGGAGGATGACTCCGGCGAGGGTTTGATCGATGGCTTCCTCAGATGCTCCAGCGAAATGCCGGGCGGGATTGAATCTCGGGAAGACCCCAGCTTGGATAATGCATCGGCTGCATCGTTCTGAGCCCGGAGAACGTGCCGGAACTCACAACCTTCAAAGTAACCACTTAACTGCTGCACTAGGAAACGGTATGATGCCATGTTAGCATCATGCGCGTCCCATATGCCGGAACACTGCTGAATCACTAAGTCAGAATCCCCGAAGCACATAATCCGGCGAATTCCTATGTCCTTAGACACCTTCAGGCCATGCACAAGTGCCTCATATTCCGCCACATTATTTGATGCTGCAAAGTGAATCTGCAGGACGTATCTCAGCTGGTCATTCTTTGGTGAACTGAGAACTATGCCGGCACCCAAGCCATGGATTGTCTTGGACCCATCGAAATGCATCCTCCAATAATTGGCATCTGGCAATGGTGGCTCATACTGTATCTCGGCCCAGTCAATAAAGAAATCAGCCAAGACCTGGGACTTGATTGTATCCCTCTTATCGTACTGCGGTGTATATGGTGAAAGCTCTATTGCCCACTTTGCTATCCGGCCGCTGGCATCTTTGTTGCCTATAATTTCCGAGATAGGGGCCTCGGCCACTACCCGGATTGGATGCTCTTGGAAGTAATGCTTGAGCTTCTTGGCCGCCATATAGACACCATAGGTCATCTTCTGATAGTGGGGGTAATTTTGCTTTGAGGTGGAGAGGACTTCACTCAGATAATATACCGGCCGCTGCACGGTTTTGCCTCCTTCCTCTCGCTCTACTACCACCACAGCACTGACAACTCGGTTGGTTGCCGCTATATAGAGCAACATTGGCTCCCGGGGCATCGGAGACGCTAATACCGGCGCTGTTGACAACAACTATTTCAATTCCTTGAAAGCTGCATCTGCTTGCGTTGTCCAGACAAATGTGTCGGACTTTTTCATCAACTGATATAACGGCAGAGCTTTCTCTCCCAGCCGGCTTATGAAGCGGCTCAGGGATGCGAGGCACCCAGTGAACTTCTGTACTTCCCTCAAATCTGTCGGCGGCTTCATCCTTTCTATGGCACGAATCTTGCCGGGATTCACCTCAATACCCCGGCTGGAAACAAGGAAACCGAGCAACTTGCCCGCCGGCACACCAAAGGTGCACTTAGCCGGATTCAACTTCATCCGGAATCTCCTCAGGTTCCCAAAGGTTTCCCGGAGATCATTTATGAGAGTCTTGCTCTCCTTGGTTTTTATGACGATATCATCGACATATACCTGCACATTTTTATCTATCTGATCGTGCAAACACTTTTGCATACACCTTTGGTAAGTTGCGCCGGCATTTCTTAAACCGAACGGCATAGTGAGATAGCAATAAGCCCCGTACGGGGTAATAAAGGATGTCTTTATTTGATCTGGCTCATATAAAGGGATCTGGTGGAAACCAGAATAAGCATCTACGAAAGATAACAGTTCACATCCGGCTGTGGAATCAATCACTTGATCGATCCGAGGCAGCGGGAATGGATCTTTAGGACATGCCTTGTTCAAGTTGGTGTAATCAACACACATCCGCCATACTTTCACTATGACGGGCTCATCTTTCTTCTTTTCCACCAAAACCGGATTAGACACCCAATCCGGATGAAGTACTTCCTTGATAAAGCCAGAGGCTAAGAGCCTGGCCACTTCCTCCCATATGGCTTTCCTTCTATCGCCGGCATTCCGCCGGAGCGGCTGCTTCACTGGCTTAGCATCGGGTCTCACGTGCAATGCGTGCTCAGCCAGCTCCCTCGGCACACCTTGCAGGTCCGAAGTAGACCATGCAAAGATATCCCGATTCTCACGGAGGAAGCTGATGAGCTCGCTTTCCTATTTGGGATCCAAACTTGCCCCAACCAGGGCATGGCGCTCCGGGAAAGCTTCATCCAGAGGCACCTTTTTGACTTCCTTACTCACTTGAAAAGAAACGCTGCCACCGGGATTTGTCATGCCCGGCATATATTTGCCGGCCACGACCGTCTCAGCAATCTCCACTGCTCGCTTGAGCCTCTTCCTCTCCTCTGCAATGATCAGAGTCTCGGCCAGATTGGATCCGGCGGTGGCACATGCCATCGAACGCTTGTAATCACCAATGATGGTGATCACTCCTTTGGGTCCCGGCATCTTCATCTTCAGATACGCCACATGCGTAGAGGCCATGAATTTTGCCAGTGCCGGTCTACCCAGCAAAGCATGGTAGGGGCTCTCCAGATCAACCACCTCGAACATGAGGTTTTCCACCCTGCAGTTATCCCGGCTGCCAAAACATGACATCCATCCGGATCTTGCCCATCGGCGCACACGAAAGTCCCGGCACAATGCCGTGGAACGTGGTCTTGCTGGTTCCAGCATATTTTCCTTGATTCCCAGCTTCTCCATCGTATCTCGATACATGATGTTGATGCTGCTTCCATTATCAATGAGGACCTTGCTGAATCTTACGTTATTAGCCGGCCGACGAGAATGTCGGATCCATCACCAGAGCATATCCGCCGGGATTTGGCATGATCCGGGGATGATCTGCCCTGTCCCAACCAACAGCCTGGTCAGACCAGTACATCAGCTTTGGCACAGCCGACATAACGGCATTCACCTCCAGAC